>JAZDUH010000033.1:16117500-16717500 GCA_036419115.1 Scarus forsteni | reverse complement strand
AGCTCGAAAAAATTTAACTTGTCTAGATTTCTTCAGCTCTATCCTCACCCATTAATCACTGTCTTCCTGTTTCTTAGCAGCTCCACTGGCTCCCAGTTAAATACCGTTTTGACTTCAAGATCTTGCTCTTGACCTTCCTCTGTATCTCTCTGAACTTTGACAATTCAACACACCCTCCTGCTCCCTCAGGTCTTCTGTTTCAACTAACCTCAGACATTTGGGGCATTGGCTGTGTCGTTATCTCAGATATCGGTTTAAAAACTAACCGTTTCAAACTGGCGTTTTTTGTCTGATTGATATGAATCCAATGAAGTTATTTCATCCTTGATTATTTCTTTATTGATCCTTTTCTTTTCTCATTTTTATTTTGTTTTTAGTTTTGCATTGTAAGGTGACACTGAGTGCAGAGGAAGGTGCCAATTAATAGAATGTGCCATTTTTCGGATATAAAAGTGTCGTGCCAAAAGATTTTGACCTGATGGTAGGTGAACTTTAGGCAAATTGGTTTAAAAACCACTGACACAGAGAACAGAATGGATTTCAAATTATGGCTATGAATTTGGCTTGATGGATCATCTTGTTTTTGCATAGAAATGCTCTACTAAATAAGATATGCTGTCTTTATTTTAATGTTAAAATTATCACTATTCTTGATCTGAAGTTTGATATATCACCTCATGAAAGAGTTGCCTCATATGCATTTCAAGGTAGAGCTTGACTTCCCTGTTCTTTAGCCAAGATAAAAGCTCAGTGTGTTACTAACATGATGTTTACACAGTAGTCCTGTCTATGATATATTTGTTATATTTGTACAAGGGTTGTGGTGGGACTCAGAAGATTCCCAGACTCAAAATTGGGCCATTGCCTGGCTAAGTTTGGGATGGGCAAGTGCACATTAATAATTCATCTGGCTGCTGATGGTATCAGACAGACTTCATTTAAAATGTTTTGAAAACAAGATAACAGGCAGTTTCAGATTCCAGCAAACATCCCCAAAGTTGCAGCATGACATGGTTCAGGTCGTGTGACAGGGCCGTGCAGAAAACTGACTGGAGGATAAATCAGCTTAAATGGACGATGACAAAGTGTGGACAAAAACATGAGTCAGCCGGTGTTCAAGAACACTTCTGCATCATTCCTCATCCTCGTAGACGGGCACGTATGAAGTTCGTCTGATTTATGAAGCGCGGTTCAAGACATGGCTGGACGTAGTCCTCAGAGGTCACGGTGAACCAGCATGCACTCTTGTATGACTTCTTAACAACACAGCAGTCATGCTGGCCTTGCTGCAGAGCTACATTTCACCGTCACTATTGAGATATGGCATTGGTGTGGATAGGGGTGAGACGATCCATTTATCCGGAGGGATACACTGATTGGTTGAACAATCAAATGAGTGTAAAGTTGATGTAAGTCGATCTGCATGGTCATCTTTAAAGTATGGCTTTTTTCCAAACACCTACTACAAACTGCTAATGAACATAGTATTCAACACTGCATACTGTCTGGTAGAAGTATATATGATCCAACACCCTGCCACGCTGAATCTTCTTCCTCCTTGTTTTATGGAGGCTGGCAAATACAGTGTGATGCTCATTACTGCCACCTATTGTTGTTTGGATCAAAGCAACTGTATCTACAACAAGAAAACTACATTAAACAAATTAAAAGTAGTGTTTCTGTAAGTAAATCAAACAAAGCTATGTCCTTTCCCTCTCCAATCCAATAATTTGGCGGATTTCTGGTTCTGGTCATTTTAATAAAAGTTAAAGATAGCTTAGCTAACAGTAAGCTAAGCCAAATGAACATCAAAACTGAACTGGATAACAGCTTTACAGTTTGTTTTTAATGTGTTCACTCAGTAATTTTGTTAATGGAATAATGAGTAATAACCATAAACACATCAAAATAAAAATGAGGGCTCATACTGGTGTTATGTTCCTATTGCGTAAGGATTTTGGTAAGTCAGAAGATTCCTGGACATGGTCAGGAAACTCTGGTTCACTTTTTTGGAAAGGCTGGTTTGTTTAGGCTGGTGTGAAAGCTTACTCAAACTCTGGTGAGGACCAAAGAACCGGGGTTTTCAGGTCTCTGCCAAGCAGACTAGAGTTTGGTTTGTGGTGTGTGAGAAAGCAATCTGAACCCAACAAGGACAAAACGAGGTAAGCAAACCAAAAGGGAGCAAACTGTGACTTGGATTTGGCCGGATATCAAAACAGAACGTAAGCCAACATGGCAAAATTAACAGCCGTTGATGGACTGAACGAAGAAACCTCATTGAGACCAAAAATCTCTTTGTCAAGAATGTCCTGGCCAAGACAGCGGCACATTGAACAGTTGTAGATAAACATGCAGTCATCAAACACAAAAAACAAGACTTCAAGACATTAAGAAAGAAAAGTCACAATTCAGATGACCAGTTTTGCTAAAATTGCCCATGTGAGAAAGATAAAGTGCAAAAGTCAAGATATCTGACGTCAGATGTGTCCGCCTCCAAGTTTCTCGTCATCTTAAAGGTGTCCAGTGAAAACAGATTTTTGGGTTTCTGGTCAAATATTGCTAGGGTTTGCTCACTGCCAATCATCCCTTGACTGGCTGGTGCCTTGCATTGTGGGCAACAGTGTGAACTGGAGACTGATCTGATCCATACAGCTGATCTATAATATACGTTAAGTATGACATCTGGGTATTTTTGGATACTGCCAATTTCTCAATTGTCTGCATACTGCATCCTTTAAACCATATTGCAAATCAGTGTGTACTGCCAGTACAGTATGGTTTTGAAAACAGCCTCTGTTTGTATTTTGAACTGTGCTCAGCACCTCAGCATGGACTGAAGTGTGCGGGGATCAGTTTAAGAGAGGCTCTTGAAAATTAAATGGTTGATGTAATGGGAAAACAGGTGCCAAAGGAAAATAATAAATAACACTGCTGCAGTAGTTTGCTGGACTTTGCTCAATGAAAGGCCTGGTTGTCCCAGAGAAAAGGCAGCATGGAAAACCCGGACTGAGAGATTGTGGCTGTGGACCTCACAGAAAAGGGGAAAAACCCACACAAAACCAATCAAGTTATTGGATAATGGATCAGACGTAAAACGAAGGAAAAACTAAGAGATGCACCCACCAAAAGGCTTTTTTACAGCAAAAAAACACGAGGATAGAACTTACCTTTGCATTGTAGGGGATGTAATGTTTGGCCAGAGCCTCCGGGGTGTGCATCCACGATTTATCTGAAAATTACAAACAGCTCAGTCAGTGAAGTAGTCCCTATTATCGGATCTTGAATATCAAACAAATTGAAGATACACCCCAAACACAAGAACATAGGACAACCAGATCAATAGAGAAACATGTGAACCCTGTCTGTTCATTTCTTTTCAGGCTCTCCTCACTCACACACTCATTTACAGGTGTGTTTCCAACAGTCTGATCTGTAGGTGACTGAGCGGCTCCACAGGAACAGCTGGGGCTGCACTCAAGGACACATCAAGTGGCAATTAAGCAAGGGCAAACACCGCTTACACTTCCACAGCCCCGGCCATCCTGCAGGCCTGGTAATTGAAGCTGCGACCTTCCAGTCACGAGTCCACTCTTGTTGAATGTGCTCACATTTGGCGCTGGACAAACTGCTGTGATGAGTTTTGGATCACGAGTTAATGAACAGACGCAAGGTGGAGGCATGGACCTGATATCGAAAACAAGAAGTCTCTTGATATGTTTATGGACATACATGATGTGGTGAAGTTTGAGTGAGACTTCTGTTGAGTTTATAAAATGTTGATGCACAGGAATGTACATAAAATATTAAAACAGTGATGTCAAAACCAATACCAGGCAGTAAATACAAGGTAGGCTATAGCAAAGTCTTCCATAACAAGAAAAACTGATGGAGCATGGTTGAGAACATTGGCTTAAAAAACTGTTTTTTGAGTTCAGGGAAAAATGTCTCAGTATGCAACATATCTGAGAAGACTTTGTAGGGCAGGGGCCAGCTTTAGTGTTGACATATTTTATGAGTAACCTGGTATGCTAGATGGACAGCTCCATATTGGAAATATTTCACTAATCCATCTGGGGAGGAGACCTGCGAAAATGTTTTAAGGGGAGGAACCTTCAAAAACAACAGCAGCTTTTGACTGGCACATCACATTCATCACCGACCAATTCATATCAAGCAGCGCTGCTATGACATAGCATATGTAGTGGCAAAACGTAGCGGCTAATGGCTTACAATGGCAAACAACAGTTTATGGCCGTTAGCCGTAGCAGCTAACTGTTGTTAGTGGCTAACTGTTGTTAGCGGCTCTGTTGTTAGCCATAACAGCTAATGGCTAACGGCCATTAACTGTTGTTTGCCCTTGTTAGCCGTTAGCCGATAGCTTAACCACCTTAAGACAATCGTTCCACATTAATTATTCAACACAGATGAATCATTTAACACTTATATGTGACATGAACCACGTCAAAGACAATCCCTACGAAGTATATTTATGAGGCGAGCATATTTTGCCTAGTATAACTGAGTAACCATGATGAGCACAGGCTAACCGACATCAGCCGCCATTATTCATACAACAGGAAGTGATGTCACTTCCTGTCAAGTCACTTCCTGTTGTTGTCATGCCTGCATTTCCCGCTGCTCCCGCCTCTCTTCCCTGATTGGTCCGTTAAGCATTTATCCAAGTGAAACTGTTGGACAGTGGAGGCTGGCAAGACGGAGATGCATGATTTCAGAATCAGGTAGGTCCGTCTGCTCTGCGAGGCTATTCTATGAGGGCTGAATTGTAAAATAATTTGAACAATTATTATGGTTGCAATCCACATTTTATTAGTAACATTGTTTTTTAATCTTTATTTTTAACAAATCTAATATTTTTGAATCCTTTCAATGTGATATAAACCTCTATTATCCAGCCACATGGGGCAAAGAAGATATTTTAGCTACTTCTTCCCAGGTTGGTTGTTGGATATTTTCCATCTCTGGGTTTGCCTCCAATACAACAGGATCATTTTAGATGACAGGTGGATTTTTGTGAAAAAAAGCAGGTGAAGCAATGTCTACAGAAATTATTTCAGTCACAACTTTTTTAGAGGGATGCAGAGTTTGAAAATAAAGATACCTTTCAAACCATAGCTACATTATTCCCTACGCACTGACTCAAATGATACTCCAGACAGGGAGCTGTAAGGGGCTTGGTGTGGCACCTGGGTTGCCTGTTGATAATCATTGTTATAAAGGGCTGTCAACATAGATGCACACTGCAACTTATGATGCAATGATTGTTTTGTAGAGAAAGTCAATATGGACTACACGTTGGTCACAAGATTGGAGGACCTGTCAGCTCCAATAATCTATTGTGACATGATGATTAACAATCCAGGATGCTTCAAATAACTCTGATTGTTCTTTCAGTGCATCAGTTTGCTCTTTATATGCTGCCACTGTTTATTACCTCTGCCAGGAGGTTATGTGATTGCTGGCGTCTGTTTGTTTTTTTGTTAGTTAGTTAGTTAGTTTGATTGTTTCTGTTAGCAAGATAACTCAAAATGTTATGGACAGATTTCAATGAAATTTTTAGGAAATGTCCGGATTCGGACAAGGAACAAATGATTAGATTTCGGGAGTGATCCGGATCTCCGTCTGGATACACCATGATGAAAACTGCAATTTTTGTGAATAATTACTGAACTAAAATAGATATCATTATGAATCCATTGCTAATGTTTTTTTTTCATGGTCAAGGAATCTAAATATTTCGATGAAATAAAGGTAGGACTAATACTTCTGGTGAAAATCACAAAATGAGTGAGAACTGTGGCGCTGGCAGATGTGTACACTGTCTGAGTGCTTTTCTAGTTAATTTTGTGCCAGCACTGAACTATTTATTTATATGACTGAGTATAGTGTGCTGATTTAGACAGTGAGCAGTCAAGGGATCCGAAGGAAAGGGTTTTGCACTTTATCTTTTGACACATTTCTTTTTTCCATCCAGAGTATGATTCCTCTGAACAAAAAATGTTCTTATATTTAATGTGATAAAAAAGAATATAATCAAAATGAGTTGCCTCACAGGTTCACAGCAAAAGTCAGGCATGTTCAGCTTTACTGCTCTCGTGATTTGAGATGCTTCAAGATTAAGCCATGAAACAAACAATACGTTTGTCAAACTCTGACAACATTCCTGTTTTATGTCATATCAAGAGAAACAACTTCCATTATCTATCCTGCTTATCACTTAAGGGGTTGTACTGACCTGCAGCCTATCCTGGCTGACATTGACGTTAGGCAGGTACTCCCTGAACCATTCGCTGGTTGATTAAAGGGCCACATAGAGACAAAGATAACCGTTCACACACTTACTCACACCTAAGAGCAATTTAAAGGTGTAGTCAGCGATCTTCTAATCTTCTAATCTAATGCACTATTTGTCAAAATCATCATATTTCTCATCTCCATCCACAAGATGTCACCACTGACAGCATGTTGAAAAAAAAGTCTGGTTTCAATACACAGCCTTGGCTCTGAATTTCAGCAGGTAAATACTGTGGCTCGGGCCGAGCCACCAAAACCGGGTACACCCCCCCACATCCAGGGGGCGATTATACTCATGCGCAGATCAGACAGAGGGTGGAGGGGAGTAGTAGGTTGTGTAGCGTGTGCAGTTAGCGTAAGAGAGAGATACAATAGGTGCAGTAGCAATGGCTGAAAAACAGCCCAAAAGAAAAAGGTCAGAGTGGTGAAAAGTGAAAAGAAGGGCTACGACTATGAAAGAGCGAAGACCCGGGTCAACATTGGTGTTGCTTTCCGACGGTGGAGGGAACTCCATGAATTGAAAGACCTGAAAACGGACGTGGATGTCGCCATCTGTCTGCTGGATAGGTAAGCTACATTAGCTTTGTGGTGCTTCGCATAACAGTAACAGCCGTCGGGCATTCATCTTATTTTCTAATCTGCCAAAATGTACTGTTGTTGTGATGTTATCAATAGTGGCAGCGAGTTCTCTGATGAGTCGGGGTTACCTGTTTGAGTTAGGGTGACCTGTTCACAGTTTCCATGACGATGCACGTCCATCAGCTTTCAGGGGTGGTGCCAGGGGTTAGGTATGAAGGGAGAGGCGGGTCTAAATTTGTTTATCAACAACCTCTCCACTCGTTTTCTCCCACATCGCTGACTACAACTTTAAAGTTACCCTTTTATCTAATAAGCATGTTCTAGATCTGTGGGAGGGAGCTCGAGTGCCCCAAAGGAACCCAGGGAACCCCTCCAAAATCTGTCACATCTGACTGGGACCACTGGACTTCAATGGATCACTCTGTACATCCACTCCTACATATTTCTTATACCCGACAGTGTTGTGTTTCGTGTTTGACAGAATAAAACAGTCTGAAATGTCTCTTATCTCTGAAGTTGCTTTCACTAAAGGTTCAGCAGGCTTGTTCGGTTCAGACGTAAAATTGCAACATGGTTTCATTTTTCACTTGGTTTCATAAAGTTCATCGCTGCTGATAAACAGAAAGAGAAGAGCTACTGGTGAGAATACTAAGTGAACAGAGTGGAGTTATTTGGAAGTTATGGACTGAGGCTTATGTCCCACAGGAAGGTAGATCTATGGTGTGCACACCCATCGTCTTTGTGGGTCAGCTGAGGGACACCAACCCTTCAACTCCGCCGGGTCAATTCCCTTTAAAGTTTCATTAAATCTGTCATACAACATGCTGTGCTCTTTGATCAAACAGTTTTGTCTGATATACTGTAGATATAAAGGAATTGACAGGGGATACCTTTTAACACCGAACAAACCATCAGCATGGTAAAATCAATCCTGACAGCTTTTATCATTACAGCCCCTGGAATTATCCTCCTCTAGACCTGCAGTGCTCAGACAAGTTACTGCCCTTTGGGTCCTACTGCATAAAGAAATAAGTGAAAAAAGGAACAAAATTAGTAGAAAACCAACTTCATCAGTCTTTCATGCTCCAGGCACAGATCTATCAACCACCCAGTCAAAATTCAGCCTAATTCTCAAGTTAAGGAACTTCATTAAAAACATATAAACAAAACTTTATTCAAGAAGGAGCAGAATCTCCAAGAGCCTTCACATAGTGAAAAGTTTTTAGAATTTAAAAGGATCTGTAAAATTTAATAAAGAGCAACATCCAGAACTAAACTTAAAGAGCGTTGCATTTCAGTGATAGGGATCGGTTTATGGAAAAAATCTGAACAAAGAAACTAAAGAACAAAATCAAACTTATAGTATCAAAGCATTAAAGCCAGTATGTTGACTAAGTACAGGGAAAAGTGTTCATGTAAGTCTTGCTATGTTTGTGTTGTGAAAAATGTGAATTAACAAGTGGCTCTTTTTGTTTGTTTATTTTGTTGGGTTTTTTGGAAAAAATAAGGAAAATTTAAAAAATAGTGGATGAACGTAAGCATGAAAACGCAGATTTTTTTTTAAAGCTGTAGCATCCAAAGGTGCCTACACACCAAAAGCGACTTTAGCACCAATGGCGATCACTCTCCATGCAAAGTCAGTGTACAGCCGCGATGGGGTGGGGCTAACCTTCCTGTGATGCGACTGCTGTGTTCAAGGCAATCACTTCGCTTGTTGTGCAATGCCAGTGTTAAAAAAAGTTGATCTTTTCAGGCAATGTCTTGTGCGGCTGTGAAGCAACAGCCAATTAGCGGTGTATGCATGTGTGACCAACAGTTTTTCATAAGGACTACAGGGTAACAATCAATGTCCATGTGGGAAACATTAGTCAGTGAGGACATTACTTCCGCCATGACGGACCACAGAAAAATTACAGATGATGCTGCTGCAGGGCATCAGCTGCAGTGTTTTGTGTTTGGTAAGTGAGTGAAAAGGGTATAATGGAATAATGTCCGCTTATACATCCCATTATATGATATATGATATGATCGCGGTGAAACTCGAGCGGAGGTGATTGTCACCGAGCGACGGTGGTCACAACAGTGACCAAAATAAGGTGTTTATGGACGCACGATGCAACTTCAGTGGACGACACGATTTTTGATCGCGGGGTCGCTTTTGGTGTGGACACAGCTTTAGATGGGCAAGGTTTCCCTGATATGCTGAACTGGAGTTTTTCTTCCAGTAGACGTAAATGTGCCAGGTCCACCCCCGTCCAATCAGAACCATTCCCAACCATCAGACTTTAAGCGAAATTGAATAAAAGCAAATAAACATGTCTTCTATGTAAAGCTCAATTCGGAATTATTGTTTCCATGTAAACACGAAGGAGAATACTTTCATTTTGATTTATTTAATCAGAATAACTAATTCTGAATTAAAAAACATCATGTGACTGAGCCATTGACAGCTGGGATAGGCTCAGGCTCCCCCACCCCTTGAAGGGATAAGCGGTGTAGAAAATGGAAGGATAAATGAATTCGTTCATTGAAGATCAAGTAAACCATAATGTCACCATTTATACATTCTGCCAATAGTACTGCAAATACATGGGACACATCTGGCCAAAATGTTTAGCCAAAATATAAACTGGAAACGTGACTAAATGTTATAGCCCCTGATACTAATAATCAACATCTTAGGTCGTTATCTGCTAAGCCTTAGTTTAGTTGGTCTGACACCAAATGTGGAGCCGCATTTATTATCCATCCTCATCAGGACTCACACAAATAAAACATTTCAATAAAAAATGTTCAGACAAATTTCTGTCCAGGATAATGAATTTCAACCCCCTTGATGGCCCAGACCTCTGTTTAAGATCGTGTCTTTTTTATTTTAGATTCTATTTGGTTTGCACCAAGTCACCTCAAGTATTAGCCAGAGCTAGATGGGAAAGTGTGCTGGTGGCTGAATAGATGCAAGCCCATTAGAGCAGAGCTGAGGTGCCATTGAGCATGACAGAGGACCCCAAACGCCTCATTACTGATGGTAAGAGCACCTCTGCTGCAGCAGTCATCACTCTGACATCTCTCCATTAGTGCACGCCTATAGGATCATGTGTGCATAGAATATTCAACAATAGCTGAATATGAATTTTAGTGATTAATAAAGTCTGTCTCTTCCTCTTTTATTACGCTTTTGTTATAACTAAACTGTACTTGTTGCAACTTTAAATTTGCATTTTTGTTACATGTCCCGTTTATTGACAGCAAACATTCTCTGCACATGGAGTCTGCAGTCAGATTGAACTGTTGCTTTGGTGAAACACACAGCTGTCACACGCTTCAAATTATTCCACCCGGTGACAGTAAGCCTTTAAGTCAGTGACAGTTTGAAGAGCTTTTGAAGCTGCTTTGTCAGTGTTAACTGATAGTTTGCAGACATTTTTGTTGCTTTGAAGTGCTGCTGTCATATCTTCTGTTTCTGAGGCCGCCCTCTAATTAATATGATACAGGCTTTATCATCCCATTGCACGACTTTTTAATCTTTCAAACATATTTAAACTGAATTATGAGACGTAGACTTATCAGACTGAAAGTTTGTAGTCTTGATGTGATTGCCAGTCAACTTGAGCAGAACTTAGTTTCTGAGTCTTGCTTGAAAACTGATAAACTTTGAGATTGGCAGAAGAAATTTTGGGGATTTGACACGTTTCCAAGGGAGCAGAAGCGGAAATGAACATCACACATTTTTGGAACACTTTCTGACCCCAATATAAAACATTAATATAGTTAATTACTCCCAGATTAGTATGGAGATAGTATTCAAAGATTACGCAAACACAAAATGGGAAGAGGATCAGACATCATTCCAGGTCACTGATTGTTTCCTGCATTTCTTAATCATCGTCTGATTAACCGCCCTGTTCTTTCTTCAATCTGCATTCATAAACCGTTTATCAAACCGCTAATGAATCCGTAGACAAAAAGATGTACGAGTGTGTCCGCAGGGTGCTAGACTCCTGCAGGTTGATTGCATTAATCAAGACTTCGCACGGTGCAAGCATTGTGCATCAACTTTGCCACGTCCTCTGCACAGGTATGCTAATGACTGTGTTTACATTGATGTTGTTGCCTAAGTGCCTTGATGAATTCAAAGGCCCGCTCTAATTAGTGTTAATTTGGTGCAGCACATTTGCTTAATTGTAATCGCTTGTGTTTGACAATGTAGCGTGTTACTTATAAAGAGACCAGTGGGCAACTCTCAATTTAGGAAAAGAATAAAGTTTTTATACTTAAAGAAATCAAAGGCAGTATAATTATAAAGAAGTAATTAAGTAGGGCTTTCAATTATTCTTCTTAATGATGATTGCAAAGTTTCAACAGTTGACTATGCAGTGTTCATTTTGACAGTTGATTTAGTCTTAGTTTTAGTCTTTTGCCGAAATATCTTTTCGTTTTAGTCATAATTTAATCATCTAAATTGTTTAAATTGTAGTCTAGTTATAGTTGATGAAATTTCACAACAGTTTAGACATTTAAAATTTACTGTAAATTTAGTCGACTAAAATATGAGCTGTTAAGTGTAAGGCATTTTTTATGTTTTCTTGAATTTCTGAAGACATGTTTCACACTTGGAAGAAAATGAAACATCTAATAACTCTTAACTGAATGCTAAAGCTTGAATCTATAAAATTCCAAAGTTTCCAAGAAATAATACTCAAGTAAAGTACATATGGACGGGTGAATGGATTGATGTATTGATTGACTTTATTGTCCCTTGCAGGATATTTGTCTTTTGGCCCTTTTCCACTAGCTCGCCTTGGCCCTACTCTACTCGGCTCTACTCGATTTGCAACGTGTTTCCACTAGCCTGGTACCTCCTAAAACAAGCTAGTTTTAGTACCTACTCCGCTCTGGTTCTAAGCGAACTGAGTCGATACTTAAAGATGACGTCACCGACTGCCAGCTACTGATTGGTCAGACAATGTCGTCACCAATGAGTCATGAGGGCGACGACCTAGAATGCTAGCGGTAGCTACTTTTAGCTTATCCTCATACGTCTTTTCTTTGCAGCTCCATTGCTCTCGTCCTCGGCTTCATTCTGTTGTATACCTTTCAAAACTCTCCCGCGCTTCTCAAGGGGTATTCCTTCTTGCCACCTGCAGTCTTCTTCTGCTTTCCTTTTTGACTCGGTTTTATGACAAAAAGCTACAGATTGTTGTGTCGCGCTCAAAATGGCATCACTGCAGAGCCACTCTCTGTTTACAGCGACACTGCACGCTGTTGGGCAGGCGACTGGGGCTAATGGAAAAGCAGCACAAGGCGAGTAGAGTAGAGCCGGGTACAGTCAGGTAGAGTTGAGTAGAGTAGAGTAGGGCTAGTGGAAAAGGGCCATTAGACTGTAGTGCTACTGGCAAAGAGCATACAAAAATTACATAAGCAATAGGTCGGCGACAACCATGCTGAGTAGTTATTGCACAAGAAGATTAAAATGCAGTGCTCATTGCAATAAGCAGCAAAAAGAAGTAAAAACAACTTAAAATGATCAAATAACTATGACAATATTAAAACAATGGATAAAAGCAGAATAACAGTAACAGATACAAGACTTGTGGCATCAAAGTAAGTTGAAAAAAACATAACAACTGCAGGAGAAGAATTACTTGGACTGTTAGTTGAAAAGAGATACGTATCACAGCCTGTAGTGGTTTGTTTTGTGTTTGCTTACTCTGTATCATCATCCAGAAAGATGAAGTTCATATTCTAGAAAAGGAAAGTGAGATGGATCATCAAGAATTTGATGTGCCTGGTTAAGGGCAACCCTATCGAAGACAGACTGGAGGCAAGGCTGGTCTTGCTGACCTATCACCTTTATTGCAGATTTCATCAGTTTTTAGATTTTTGATTTACTCTGAATGGAGAGAGTGCACTGAACCAGGCTGCCAGTCGATGTCTCAGGAGGCTTTCAGAAAGGGCATTACAGAAAATCAACATGATTTCACGCCTGACACCAAACAGTCTTAGCTTGGGAAGGAAATGCGGTCTTTGAGATAATTCGCTGCAGAGAAAGTCACCATGAGTTAAAGTACCAACTCTCCACAAAGACCAAAAACAACACTGTGGTGTGGAAACTGTCACTTAGGGAGTGTTCATGGCAGCTCTGATAGTGTTAATTTGTGGAGGCAACCATTAACACACTTGTATGAGGCTTTGTCTCTCTTCTACTCCACTGTGTGCTGAACTTTGAGACTTTTCCTCCTCTTAAAGTTTACTTAAGAGCAGTGCCATGACATTATCCCTGCCTGCACCTTTACAGTCTCCACTGAAACACAATCAATTCCCACTTGGGACTCCTGAGTGAAAGTAAACAAAGGCTGATGCATGTTCTGTTTTTGGAGCTGCGCAGGCTAAGAAACTGTAAATCCCCAGTAAGAGTAAGAAGGAAAAGGGAGGTCGGGGAGAGCGGTGGGGGCTGATACAGCGGCGTGGCAGGTAGGCTGACATTTTCCCGAGGCGTTAGCACACACTGTTCTGATTAAAGAAGGAAGGGTGTGGTAACGAGTGGGGGCATACCTCCCTCACTCTCCTAGCAGCAGAAAGCGGTAAAAGCTGTCCCGGTGGCTGAAACAGAAGACAAACTGTCAGGGAGTGAGGATGGGTTGTGACATCTGAAGGTCAGTGTGTGGTCAGCTTGTCGGGTGTTGGATGAAGCTGAAGTAATACAGAAAAGGTGACAGCCACAGAGGCGTCAATGCTTCACTGTCACTCTGGAGCTTAGAGGCTGCAGGTCTCTGGAGACGGGGGGGCTGCATCACTGCTCACTGTTTTTGAGTCTCCTGGAGAACCGTTGGCACATGTGGGAATAAAGGTCTTGTGGTCTACCATATTTTACAACTGCTAGCTAATGCTGCTATCTGGATTTTTGTTTATGAATTTTTATTTATGTATTATTTTGAACATAAACAAACTAAAAACAAAATAAAAACAGTAACCAAAGTGCAAAAAAAGTCATTTGCATGTGAAAAATGAGTAGAGGAGAAAGTCAATTGTTAATGCACTTCCAAATAATAATGATAAAATAATCACACAAAAGCAAAAGAAACCTAATATATAAAAGAAAATATACATAAATAACAGAAGGAACAACAGAAACTAAATCAACTGTCAGTCATATCTTTACAGCCTGCACCTTTGCCAAATCCTGATTGCATACTTTTTTCTTAAATTGTTCCATGTTTCGACATTGTTTTAATTTATCACTCGGACTGTCCCAAAGTTTAACACTGTACACTGAAAAGCTTTTCCTGGTAGCTCTCACTTTAACAGTCTTCAAATAAAAAAACGGTTAATATTGTATTTTTAAAAAAGTTTATCCATCTTTTCCTTCTACATAAATCGAGATGGGCTGATTTAATCAAGGCAATCCTGATATATCACTGATCCTGACTACATTTATTATTTTTTTCTCTTTTTTTTTTGGTAATGTTCTCTGTTTTTGTTTTGTGACCACCGCCAAGGAGGCTATGTTTTTGCCAGCTAATGTTTGTTTGTTTGTTTGCTCATTTGCAAGAAACTACTAGAAAAAAATTGACTAAAATTTTCAGGAGATGTTAGTAATGGCCCAACTTAAAAAAATGATTTGTTCTGGTGGTGATCCAGATAACCGCCATTAGCAAATGATTGTTTTCGCTCAATAATTGTCCAACTAATAATAAAATCAACATGATCCTGAGTGCTGGGTATGAACTTTGAGGGTCAAGGAATCACATTATTATGGTAACTTCATCATGAAACTATTGCTTGGTTTGCTCTCTTCAAGTGTTTTCTAGTGTTGTTGTTATAATCAATGTGTTGTTGGTGTGGAATATTGAAGATCAACTGTATGTGATGACAGGCCATCTTTTCTTTAATTGTTCAAGTAGGGGGAAGAAAAGATAAGAAATGTTTTCTTACTTTCCAGCCAGTTGATTTGAAAATGTTGTGTGCACTTATGTAAAAAAAAAAATATGGTCCACCTTCATACAAATAAAAATAAACTAAGGCTACAACAGCTAAGTGGATGTCAGAAACAGTAGACAGTTAAGTGGAGCCAAGCTACTTGAATTGAACTGACAGTGAATTGAATTAAAAGCCTTTATGTCATTGTACTTTGAAGTACAACGAAATTCAGAGTGCTACTCCATTTGGTATGCATACAATTTGTGCATATATGTTTGTGTCACAGCCAATGGGGCTTTTCCAGGCCTTTCATTTTTGCCATGTGGGGCCAACAAAGTAAGGAGAAAGCCACAACTAAGGCTATGCAGTTTGGATGTAGCTCACCAGCCATGTTATTAGATACATCCATCCAACTGCTTGGAAATGCAAATAACAATTCAACCAGTCATGTTGGCGCAACTCAATGAGTTTAGTATTGTTGCAGACCATGTCCATCCCTTTATGACCACAGGACATCCATCTTCTAGGGGATACTTCCAGCAGAATCTGGTTGAATTTGGTTATGAACAAGGTTAACAACTTGTTAAAGGGACTAGGCTAATTGTTCTTAATTCTTCAAATAATCAAGTTCTTTGCCTCATAATATGAAGTATTGAGGCACATTTTTGTGTTCTGCCAGTATGTACGGCTGAAGTGCTGGTTAGTTATCTCTAAGCATGTTTGCATCTTGGGCTGCACGGTAGGACAGGGGTTAGCGCTGTTACAGATAAGAGACACACAGTCCTTCATCCAGGCAAAGAAGATAAATGCTTTTTCACAACCTGATAACAGACAGCAGTGAGATAGGCTCTCCAGGAAAATGGGCACTCAAGCTTATTAGATACCCAAAGGCCAAAAGATTGTCCCTACACAACTAGAGAAATGTCAATGGCCAGTAACAAATGGTGATGCAGGGTTTGTGTCGTTGTCTTACAGCAAAAGGGTTGCTGGTTAGAGTCTCAAACAGGGCTTTTCTGTACAAATGTTCTTTTACAAGGACTCCGGCTTCCACAGACCAGTACTTCTTATGTTACTTGCAAAAAATTTAGGGATATTTATTTTATTTATTATTTTGTCTTCAGCAGTAACATGCTGGACAACTCACAAAGTATTTAATTATTTACCAGTATACAGTTGGAACTACTGGATAATTTGGGTATACAGATATGAAAGCATGAAACTACCAGTTCACTGCTTTATAAGGAATGTTATTTACCAAATTTGGGCATTTCAGGCACAATTTTAGAGTTAAGACTAGATTATTTGTTCTAAATATATGTCAGTGATTATCATACCAATTTAATTCAGGCATAAATAAATTCATTTGAAAGTGCACAGGCTGATATTTCTATCAGGGATGTCAAATTATCGCGTTAATCACGATTAAATACAGTCGCGATTAACGCATTATGTTTTTTAATCGCGTTAATCTTGATTTTAATCTCGATTCTATGTTTTGGTATTTTCGGAGGGCAGAACCTTAAAATACTAGAGGAGCTGGTGATTAGACAATCAGTCCACTCCTCACACTCTTCACAGACCAATCACATCGAGACAAAGTATGATGTAGCAGCTCAAGCCGTTAGCTCAAACTTAGAGAACTTCAGTCTATGGACTATCATCTTGTTTTACATTAAAAATCTCCCTGTAAGCTTCTGAGGAGAGCAAATTTCATATTGTAGGGGAACCAAGAAAGCTTGAAGTTACATTCTTCGCCCCTCTTGAAAGGAGAAATCAGGTCCATTCCTGATAAAACTGCAGATCTTGCTGCATCAATGGAGATCACTTTTACGTGTCTTTGTTGTTTTCAAACATGCAGCCACTTCATCTGCAGCTCCGCCTCTGTCCCCTGATTGGGCCATTAAATTTTGAGAGTTTGTTGCATCGGGCTTCTTGTGCTTTAGTTTCTGGGGGGTCGATACAATCTTTTAATTTGCTACAATAATCTAATGATTTTCAATTAAAATACCTCTAGTTGAGGCTTTTTTCAGCAATTTTTAAAACGAGATTAAAAAAGCAATTAATTTGATTAATTAATAACAGGTCAAAATTAAGTTATCTCTCAGTTTTTTAATGTCCTGACAGCACTAATTTCTATACTAATTTAGCTGGACACAATTTAAGCATCTGTTATTTTGTTAATTCACAAAAACGAATAAAAATATATAACAAATGCATTTCAGTTTCATCTTACTATCTGCTCAGACAAGAAGAAATAGAGGAGCATAGAACTCAGCAGCTTGAATCAACCTCTTGGATGTTCCTTAGATCTCTCTGCTTTGGCAGATTGCTGATTCTAGTTGATCATAATCTAATATCATCGTATCACACACCTCTACGTCCCAGAGACAGAAACAACAACAAATGAAGCAGAGAAGGATCAAGTTGCTGAATGGTTGTTGCGAACTAGCAACAAAATAACTCTCTCTCATCTCTATGAATTATAAACAAAGACACATATTTATTGCGCAAAAGCATAGTGCTGCAAACTATTGCAATACGCTGATGAATCACTACTTTCTTTCACTCCTATTCTGCATGTGAAGTCACTGACTATCTTGTAGATTTTCAGTGTATCTAAAGCAATTCGTGCTGCTGTGTCAATATGACAAACAAATCTCATAACTTATGTTGCCCTGGTGATATAAACCATGAGGTTTTCTCATTTTAAGGTAAGGAATCCTTCAAACCATTAAATATAAAAAACGGCAACTCTAGTTTGAACAGACATTCCTTCATTACTCCTGACTTTAAACACTCTTCTTTTATTTTTTCTCTGTGGGTTAGTTTCTACCTGAGCTATTGGCAAGTCAGTGATAAAGCACCTGAAATCCTGCCAGTATATAACCACTCTAATTTAGCAGGGAAGACAGATATAAATAGAGCTGCCTAAAGCCTTGAGGAGAAAAATAAAACTGTATCAGTTCAGTAAACAATATAGGGCTCATTTCTTAACAGTGCAAATCAAATGTAAAGCGGTTATGATGGTAGATGTGCTCTAATCCTGTTAATAGCATGATCACAGTACAGAGGCACAAAGGTTAAATCAATTTGGCTAAAAGTTCATACATATATTGTGGTTCTTGGGGAGGAAAGAAAACAAATAAAAGAAAGATCCCTGGAAAAAGTCTGCTGATTTGTGGATTCATTGATGGCCTGACCTATTAGAGCTTTATCACAAACCATATCTGTTATCTACAAGCTGGCGGCTGTGTCTGCCCTTATCTCACCTTCCTTTATCTCACATTTTACTGTGAGTCCAGGTAGAGGAGATAAATGGTTTTTCACAGTCAATGAGATACAGGACAGCACACAGATAGGCTTTCAAAGAAAGCGAGCACTCCACTTCTCTAGAGACCTCTACTTATTTAAATCCATTCCCGCTCTCAGTGAAACACTGCGAAGAAGGTTAAGAAGATACCGATGTCACTTTCATGGCCTTTTTAGCTCTTCTTGGTCTGAAAGTGTTAGCTGTGGGATTTTGGCCAGAATGATAATCACAATCATTTCAACAAAAAGTGTGATCATCATTATTTTTCCTGATACAGGTGCAAAATCAATACTTTAAAATGGTGCCGCTGCCCGAACAGTCGTTAAAATAAGTGTTAATACAATTTTCTCCTGCCGAGCATCATGGGAAAATGCTTTTGTTACCTTTAATGTTTGTTCATTTGAGCTGGAGGGCAAATCTGGGCAGCTTACTGAGAAGATAAGGACAGGAAGGATAAGCACATTTGGCTGTAAATGGTACCAAAATGAAGCACCTAAATCTGCTGTGTGGTTTGGTTAGACAGATAGTCTATGGGCAGATTTCAATGCCTCATTCCTGTTTGATAAAATGTAAGACAAAATAAAAGAATAACAGTAATTAGGTTAGTTAGGTATTACTATTTAATAATGAGGTTGCTCTTATGAGGATAAGCCATGTGGTTCACAGTCACCCTGAGTGTTATAAGTTGTGTATTCAGGCATAACTGCGGTGATGTCTTAAGTTTACTGCAAGCTACTGACTGAAATCTAGGGATGGGAATTGATACGATTTTATCAATGCCAGTGCAATCAACAATCCTGCTAATCGATCCAATTCTTTAACGATTCCTTAATTGGTTCCTGCAGTTTTTCCAAGTGGGCAGATGTTGGCCTGCAGATTTGCAGTGGCAACAATGTCAAACACATGTCACAGCATAGATAACTACTTCTGCAAGTTGCTGGTGTTTCCACTCGCTTAAGGTTGTGCAGTAGGAGCATTTTGTAAAAAAAAATTAAATCACAATTCTGACCGATTTTGAACCCTGTCAGTGGAAGGAATTGATAAAGGAATTGATTAGCAAAAAGACTCATGATATGGATTCTTTGATGGAGCTGTTAACGATTCTCAACCAGAATTGTTTTTGATTCCCATCTCTACTGAAATCCACCTGTTTCTGTAGAGATGTCAAAAAATGATTAGCTGAAAAGTTGAGCAAGACAACAAAACAGCAGCCAAATCTCTTGGCACATTAGCGGAGGTGTTTTGAGTTAGTGTTTGAATGGCAATAAAGAGATGACAATGAATGTCCTGGGGCCCAGACACATCAAAAACTTCTGAAAACTTCCAACAAATGAAACAAAAGTTTAAAATGATTCACTAATCAGAATACAAATAACAGCAGAGTTGGTCTCCATTGAACAAGAGACAGTTTGGCAAATTACTGACAATTTTAGCATGACTAAGGTGTTTGCAAAAAAGCAAAAATACAAGTAAAGTTGCAGAGAAACTTTGGAACAAACTGAAGGAAACACACATTTTTAGAAGGAATAATTCCATGAGATGAAACTTGGATCTTCTGATAAATAGATTCAGAGACAAAACAGCAGTCAGAGCGCTGGAGAACACCATCGCCACCAAAAATAAAGCAAGCACAACAAAGCAAGTCCAAACTCAAGGCCACGTTGATGTTTACTTTCACACTTTGGAGAAGTGGGTTCAAGAAAAGTCAAGGGTGAATTAACATGATTGCAAACAGGTTCCAGAAAACTGTGCCAAAAAGTCAAAAGAATGTGACCAAAAATTGTGGAAAAATGTTTTTATCCGTCTTTAAGACAATGCATCAGCTCACACTGCGGTCTCAGTAAAGCAATTTCTGCCCCCAAAACATGTCCTTGTGCTTGACCATCCACACTGTTCACCTGATCTAACACTGTGTGACTTTTTTTCTTTTGTCCTCATATCAAATCTGTGCTCAGAGGAAAACATTTGGAGACAAAAAAACGCAGGAGAATGAAATGTGAGGGTAATTTCTTTGCTTGAATGTCTCTTTGTCTGGTTTTCAATCTTAAAGGCAAATTTTTGAGCCTGAACAGGAGCTATTATGATGCTGGGTTGTCATTACATAAATTTGTCAAAATTATTCATTATAAAAAAAGCAATATCTACACAAAGCTTTGATGGAACTCCTTCAATCTTAGTGCAAACCTTAACTTTAATTTGAGGGTTTTTCTATTTTCAAGGTCTGGGGTCAAAGATTAGGGTCATGGGTTCTTGCTTTCATTCTTTGCTTGCTAATGTGATAGCTAGATCAAACTAAGAGGCATTGTCTTAAAACTTTGTTCTTATGTTAACTCTTAATGTGTTAGTGTTCTGATGATGAAGAAAGTCCGAGGCCATGGAGCCTAATGTCTAACCTTTGTCAGTGACTGCAATTTCACAAGAAATTTTGGTAGAATGTTGTTCCAATCTTACAGAAGCTAAGAAAAGAACTAAACAGGCTCTGAGACAACTGTCTGAAGAAGACCTGCTGCTCCACTCTGATCTGTGATGGACCTTAAAGCAGCGGCATGGTGATACAGAAGAGGAGGAGACTGAATGAGGAAGACTACTTTTAATAAAACTGTATCCCAGCATTAGTCTACTTTCAGGGCCGTAGCCAGAACTTTGGAATAGGTGAGGTGTTTTTTTAAAATGTAATTTTTTTTTTTTTTTTAGGCTACAAGTCACACAAGATGTTTATTGTTTAAATATCTTTCTGTGTTTCTCTGCTCTCCATCCTTCTCTGTGTTTCTCTGCCCTCCACTCTCCTCTGTGTGCCTCTGCTCCCCTTCCATCTCTGAATGACTCTTCTTTCCTCTCTCTCCACCTTACTTTCCCTATTCTCTCTTCCATCCTCCTTGGTTTCATGTTCCTCTTTGTCAATTTCTTTCTTTTTCTTTGCCAGAAATGCATCCAGTGTGTTCTGTTTTAATCTCTTGGACATGTTTGCCCTGCTCTCTGTGACTTGTTTTCCATTCTGTGGAATGGGTATATTAAAATTAATATGAGCTGAAAACAAAGCACGCGTCACGTGACTCGAGGTCCTCGAGCAGTTGCATCATCGTGACACGTGCTCGACCAGCTGATGAGCCAGGCGCTCATCTAAACAAAAGAAAAAGTGCCAGGCGCGCTCTCCGCTTTGGATAAATGTAAATAAACTGGCTTTGATCAGATGATTTGACAGGCTGAACTAGTGCCGAATTAGTTAGTGCTAATAATAAAAATACTCCAGTTTTTGAATGTGGTTTGGCCCGCTGCCAAACACACCACAGAGCGCATTTGCGGGTACGTGCATCAGCTGATCAAACAGCTGTTCACCGCAACACGCACACAGGCACAAACAGAACACAAAGCCCATGGATGTTTACCACAATTTAAAAGCACGTTTCACAGAGAGGTTTCAGGTTTTTATGAGTTTATGTTTTATTCAGTTGGGCATATTTGGAAAAAAAAAAAAAAAACTCGGAAAAAATAGCTGAGGTCCGGACCTTGCTGACCTCATACCTGGCTGCGGCAATGTCTCCTTTTGTCATTGCCATACATGGTATAGGAAAACATGACATGTAACATGTGATAATTTTGTAGATATGATGATGTGTTTTCCTTTTCTCTTTTACTATAGTGGGTTAAAGCAATAACAGGCTCATGCTAAACATGTAAAATAGTTTCCCCTCCCCACTGTTGACGAGTAACACAGTCCTCCCTCTTTAACATCCCCTATAGCTCTTTTCTCTAAACTCCTCCAGCTCCAGTGCAGCACTTTGAGCTGACTATTCTTCTACAGGGCCATCAGCAGTGGACAGGCATTAGACTAATACACTGCAGCGCTCAATCAGTGACACACAATGAATCTGCAGGGTATGCAGAGTTCTCCATCAGGCAGCAGACAACTTCAAATGAGCTGCAAGCAGAAGGGGGTCCAAACAAAACCCCCAACTACGGCCCAGTGGGACAGTGTTAAAGTGAGATAAAGCATTTTTAAAAGTACTTCTGTGTGTGGGTACAAAATCCATCTGGTTCTGTACATTGTCTGAAATAATGATGCCAGAATGAAATGCAGAAAAAGGGCGACGCAGAATATTGCAGTGACATGGAAACAGTGACAGAGTGTCCTCAGAGGGATTGTCTCCAGAGGTTTTTCCCTCCTCAATGTCACAGTATCTTATATATATATATGGAGCAAAATACTGAGAGCTCTATATTATTCAGTGCAGTCTTATACAACAACACAGTTAATATGGGTGAGTGTGAAAAAATGGACCCCCTGCAGTTAAAAATGATTAGATTTTTAATAATATCCAATCAAAAAAAAAGAAATTCATTATGCCCACTTAATTTAAATCAAATACCTTTTACACCTTTATTTTCTGATGGCTAAAATAACTTTGATACCCTATACTGGCATGGTAAGAGTTTTTCCAAAAACACTACAGCGTTTGAAAATTATTATAACCAATTATTATAAAAGCTAATGGTTGACTGCAGAAATAATCAATTGTGTGTTCAGGAGGGCCTTTTTCTTTCTGTTGAAACAGTGATGCGAGGGTTGAATTTTACTGTTGTGGAATAAATTCAAATAAAGTTAATATTTATTTTAATTTGACCTATTAGAGTTTGAATAGGGGCAGCATAGCGGTGTAGCAGGTAGTGCACGTGCCTCACAGCAAGGTTCCCGGTTCGATTCCCAGGTCGGACAGGGGCCTTTCTGTGTGAGGTTTGTATGTTTTTCCTGTGCATGCTTGGGTTCTCTCCAGGCACTCTGGATTCCTCCCTCAAAAACATGCTCATTAGGTTAATTGGTGACTTCAAATTGCCGTTAGGTATGAGCGTGAGCGTGAACGGTTGTCTATGTGGCCCTGCGATTGACTGGCTACCGGTTCAGAGTGTACCCTGCCTCTCATCCAATGACAGCTGTGATAGGCTCCAGCCCTCCCAACCCTGAAAATGAATGAATAAATATTTTAAATATTTTTGTTTTCTTCTAAACTGTTTTTTATTCTTAGCCTTTCAAAGTGAGACCAGTGCTGATGTGCCTGGAGTTTATATTTCGTCAAACAAGAACTAATGGATATTATGCATCATTAGTTTCAGTACGATGAAGCTCCATCACAGGACCTATGAGAATCCTTGGCCCTGTTGATAAGCACATATATAATTGATCCTCTGGTTTAACCCGTGCTGAACTAGGCAATGAATATTCACCTTCATATTACACCCTCCTGTCCTCTCATTGTGGGGTATCTTTGCTCAACTTAAGTGCATTGATACTGGTGGCAGGAGTTTCCTAACCCCTGCTCACTGACTCACAGGCACAATACAGCACAGCAGAATCACAGGTACGACAACGTCCAGGAACTCTGTCCACCAACCAACTACACCTGATTTTTATTCTCTTGTTTCTTAGCAGTAGCATCCAATCAGTTGCTGCCAAAGCTTAACAAGAGACAAGATGGGTATATGCCAGGCTCAAAAAGAACAGAAAAATAAACCTCTCCAACCAAAGTAAGGGGGAAAAAGAGAGAGAAAGGTGTTTAAGCAATTTACTATTTATACACACCAACTTTACAGCCTGAAGGCAGAAAATGGGAGTTTATTTTTGAATAACTTAATTCTTATTTGCAAAACTATTTTTTTTAATTGGTGCTAAATCTGCTATCAAAAAGTTTTACTCTTTGGAGAAGGCAAAAGGTCTTGTTTCAGCAACAGTGGGCAACACAGAGGGGAATTTATTTTGCACCAGAGAGTCAAGGGCAGAGGAAAATAGCAAAAAGGCCACAGCTGGGAGAAGGAAGTGTGCCCTCTGCATGATGACAAGGGGAGTCAACCAGTCAAACTGCTAGAAATGAGGTCAATGTTGGCTCTCAGTCTTGTTCCAGACAGAAACTGCTGCCAGGAGTGCCACACATAACAAATAGTTGACAAAAAAAACCTGGGGGAAAGTGTACATATAAGGACAGATATATTGTTCTGAGTTTATTTGCTTGTTGTTATTTTATCCTCTGACAGTCAGGGCTTAAGGAAGCATATATAGGCGTAAAAATGCTTGTTCATTGTTGATGTATGTGTCATTTGTACAGAGTTTTGTGAAATTTAAATTGATTTTTGTTTGTAATTGTCTCTTTCAGGAAAAATAACTATTAGTGCATTTGTTCCGAATCATCACAACAAGAATATTCTGATAGCTAAGTTTGTTTTGAAAGAAAAATATGTCTCTACTTTACTTGATTGTACCCAATAGGATACAAGAAGAAAGACCATCAGACCAAAAATAGAAAAATGGCTTGGAGTTACAAAGGTCAAACTGAAGCTAAAAAAACATTTGACTGCTATATCTGTAGTTTGTTATGGTCGACTGTTTCTTTGGTGATGCTTCTGTTTTCCTCCAGATCTCTATGTACATATCTAAAAGGGAAAACTGCTGATTAAATAAAGATTTGACTGAAATATAATTAATTCATGACACTTTATATATCAGAGTATATTATGTTTCTCCTCCTTTAATTCAACAGATCTCTCAATAATGCGATGACTGAACCCAGAAAACCTTGCTTCAGTGTGCAGAAAAGCAGGGCAGCATCCAGAGCTCCTACAGATTACATAGAGCTAAAAAAGGAAGTGATTAAAGATGATCACATCACATGGTCATACAGCTTCACGATGCTGCACGGTCAGAGCAGACATTCAGCCAATGACACGGCCAGTAAAGCTCTGAACTCTCCTTTTACATCACCACGTCCTTCCAGCACAAGGGCATCAGACATGCATTAATCATATAAAGAGGAGAAACAGCACCGTCATTTTATTTGCTCCCAGATCAAATTACGTCCCATCAGCGTGTGATCGTTGCAGGGAGCGTGTCTGAGCCGGAGCGTCACTTAGGCTGCTATTTATATCAGCCAGCTATACGGCCAACACTGCCATGAGGAAATTAAAGAAAGGTTGTGTTTCCTCAGCAGCTAATTTTCTGTGTCAGTGCTTTTTGTTGAATGGATCATCGTGATGGAGAGAGGACTTTTGACCTCATCAATCTTAAGTAGAATTAAAGCTGCGTGGCTGTATGCTTCTGTAAGCAGGGAGATGATCTTTAAAGCAAAAGGACCGCATATGTAGGGATACTCTGGAAAACCGCCAAAATAATTTACTGTAAGGACATAAAACAAGAAAATACATTGTTTTGACTCACTTTCCCTGCATTTCTAACATGAAGGACAAGATTGAGGTCTTTTTCACCCCTACATCTCGGTTGCTTTGTTCTGATTTCGTTAAAAAAAAATCACTACAACTTTCCACAAGGAGAATTGGCAACACAATTAGATAAACTCAATTGTTTTCGATCAGTTTTCCAACAGAAGGGAACACTGCAGCAGGATATGCTGTGCTGTTTCTAGGCTGTCGTCCTGTTTCTGCTCCCCTCTCTATTGCATGTGTTGATGAGAACAAGAAGGAAAAGAACTTGGTGAGTTCTTTTGTTCAATTCATTCATATAACAGCCGCTTCAGGTCCAACTGCTCAAGCTGGGGTGTGTAATTTGAATGAGTACTAGGGTCCATTTACATGACGACAACAGTGGCCGACGAGTTTCCATTGCATTTGGGCCTTCCGTTTGCACGAGAACAGTGTCCAGAGTGCTTGAATCCACAAATGTTGAAAACTGGGGTGCAGAGTGAAAAGTTCTGAAAACATTTTCGTTGTCATCTCCATCCGTTGTGTAAACAGAGATCTCAATTGTCAGGGAAATAAAGAACAGTGTGTAAATAAAGTGTGTGCGCAGTCCTCTTTCAGATAAAGGTTGCACACGTACCGAGGAACAACAACGTCAACAGCTATGGCTGACTACCATGCAACTTGTTTGTCGGTTTTGTCATCGCTCCTTCAACAGAATGTGGATTTGCTGCTTTAACACTCTGACCAGTGAAGATTCTTTTCTTCTATTCACCAAGGACACTTCAAACTTATATCACCAACTCCCGGCCTGGCATGCATGCTACCACATTTCTGTAATTCTTGCAGATCTGTGTGAACTTGCATTGATATCACACCATCTCCATGTGAACACAGAGCGCTTTTGAAAATGCAAAGGAAAAAACCTTCTTGTTTCTGGTGACAACGCTGTCCTGTAAATGGGGGCTTAAATATAAGTAACTTCACTCCTCCCTCCCTTTTCAGTTTGCACGCCACGCAGCGGCCCTCCACTTACATTGCACTAGTCAGTCGTTACCAGTTTTGATGTATGTTCATTCATTCTAGAGAGACATCACCTCCTTTCATGATACAGCAACTCTGGCGGACTGACCAAACATCAGCACAACCTGGTCACATGGTGGTAAATGTGGAGCTTCAAAGACCATGAGACAGCGATACTCATAAACAACTTCTAAGACACGCCGAGGTTTACCTATCCATTAGAAGCACTGCCAACTCTTTGTCTTGCTTCTGACTGAAGCCATCACTCATTTGTCTCCACCTTCAAAAATTGCACAGGTGTTTACCCTCATCTTATTCTTCCAGGCATTGAGTTTCCCCTGTCTTGTTTTCTTTGTTTGTTTCACTCTGTAAGCAGTTGTTCTGTACCGACTAAAGTCGGGCATACCTTATCAAGGTATCCAATGGAGGGGCTTTCCCAAATCGATTGCGTCATTGGCTGAAAAACATGCGTCTCCAGCAAGATTTTCTGAAGGCTGAATGCAGGGACAGGAGGGGGTGCAGATGTCTACAAGCTTCCAGACTGCTCGGATAACATGATTATTAATGTTTCTTGAAACCACTGACACCCCCCCCCCCCCCCCCCCAAAAACAAAAAAAATGAATAAATAAAAGACTATGTCTTAAATTCAACCAGTGACTGTGTAAATTGGTTACTATCATTTGACACCATAGTTGACATAGTCCATAGATATGTTTTTGTCCACTTTGTTTTTCAGGCTGTATTTTCTCACATTTAAACTAATGATTAGTATTTTTGATACAATGTTAAAAAAACAGTTTGCCAGTGTTCTGACCATGACATTAATAAGCAAAGTCGTCTGCAAGTCTTCAGTTACAAGGTTACACCAGTACACCAAGGCAGTTAACAAGGTTCACTGAGGAAAATATTGTAGAAACTGAGTGCAGACAATGCTAATGATGAGTTCTGACCACTCGTCATCAGTTGCTAATAAATATGCGATGATGACATTGATTATTGATTTTTATATTGTTAGTCCTACTCTCAGAATTAATACAATGTTTGCAGTGTACTTCTAACACAGCATGAAGTTGCATACACCCTGAGGTCTACTTGCACTTTCTAGTGGTATCCTCAAATAATATGCCTCACATACAGGCAAGTATAGCAACAAAAACACTCATGACTCCAATGGACGCGACCACAAGGACAAACTGAAAGAAAGTCTCCAGCTTAAGCATTAAAAATGTACACAATATTATGGCAAGATGCTCTCCACTCACTGCAGTACAACAAATTTTCCATCTGGTACCTCGATTAACATACCTAAAAATCCTTGGTTGAAAAAAAGAGTGGAAATACACTGTGGTACCACGCCTGTGTGAATAATTATCCAAACTTGAAGAAATGTGTGTCACCAAAATACCTGAGAGGTTCATGTTTCCACTGCTGCAGGGAATCTGGGCCAAACATTCACCCTCATCATTTACTGCACAGTCACAGAACATCTGACTATCACATTTTCTGCACCATCATCACTAATCTACAGCTGGCATCTGTTCCAATGACAAAAATTGTAGTATATTTAGCACTGCAGCCAATCAGCTAAAAAATGACGCTGCATATTACAGCGACCTGAATTTAAATAACCCCAAATACACAATGTGGATTCATTTACTGCCTCTAATTACTGATATAACTATTAAGTTTGTGGGCTTATTAATGCATCACCAGGACTTGGTGACATTGTAACTCTGCTGTAAGCCATTTTTCACTCACATTGCAATTTGTGCCCAGTGACTAACCTTTAAAACAGTTCCACTTTTTTAAAAGTTTTCTATGCCAACATTAAACACTGAAGCATTTCTATGACAGAATTCAAAGTTTAATACACATTGGAAAAGTTTTCATTGCTCAAATGAAATATAGTCTGATTTAAGATTAAATTTATGCAGCCAAGTTTCAGAGACTGTCTTGCCTTTTCCAGCGAAACAGGCAGCAGCCAGAGGGAAACAGAGAATCAGAAGATGTGGATGAATAAGTTGGCCAGTCACATTTTTTTTTTTTTTTTTTTTTGGCTGCCAGATCCAATAATGACGTTTTGTAATTTGTTTTGGAAATTTAGCATTTGTTAAGTCTTTCTAGCAATGTGCATCTTGCCATAAGTCTACAATATTGAGAACATTTTTAACGCTTCAGCTGGAGACTTTCTTTCAGTTTGTTTGCATATATGTGAGGCATATTATTTGAGGATACCACTAGAAAGTGCAAGTTGACTTCAGGATGTATGCAACTACATGCTGTGTTAGAAGTAAACTGCAAACATGGAATTTACTCTGAGAGTAGGAGTAACAATATAAAGCAGATATAAATCACATTTTTTTGCTTATGCTGCCAGACATGATTTGCTGCGTTGTTCTTTCACCCCCACCTTGCCACCCCAGCATCCACCTGCAGTTGACTTCATATGTTTTGCTCATCACTCCTCCATGCCTTCATGTAAACATTTCTGCAAAGGAGTGATGAAACTGGAGCCTGGACGCCAAACCTGTAACATGTATATGCAGCTACAATAAAACAATTGAACGTGAGTTGACTGACTGAAATGATGTTTTGTTATTAGTTCTGGAAATTTAGTAGTTGTTGAGTCTGTCTGGCAGTGTCAATTTTGTTGACTACTTATTTGCACCATAGTTTTCTCAAACAACTTTTTGCCTCTAATGAAAACTAGACGGTAACTAATAAAAGTAGGTGCACATGGAAAAAAAAAGAAAACTAAATGAACTGACATTTTCATCAACAAATAAAAACTAAACAAAAATGTTTGACAGAGACTTAATCCAATCAGACAGTATTCCGTCATGTCGAAAGTAGGGACAAGTTAGGAGTATGTCCAATCACAGCTTCTTTGGTTGTGTGGAAAGGTTGGATGAGTTAAGAGGAGCATCCAATCAAGTTGGGGAGTGATCCAATCAGAGCTACTCTCTTGATGAATTGAAATATTCATGTACAGCAGGTTCACTATTTGTTGTCAATTCTGGTATTGTAACTGAGATGCTCTGACCAAGCTGACCAAGCTGTCAGCAAATGGTTTCAACTCAATAAGTTATTTTTGGATAATTTGGGCTTTAACCAGCACCGAAAAGCCATTGGAGCACTCTTATTTGGAATCACAGATAAACAATAAACATTGTTAAAAAGGGCCTACCTCAACGCTACCCATACCAGTTCTTCTTCACGGCCCTGGGGAGTGAATTTGCCTTACATGTGTTCAATAGGAAGTTGTAACTTGTTGCTCTGATCAGCAAAACCCCACAGTTGTGTGCTCCCAGCACTTCCCTGACAGATGTACAACAAAACAAGTAACTACTGTCCACAAAAGTAGAAGGTAGCATGAATTCTATCTAGGGTTGGAGACATTAATCTGACTTTCCAACCTTGGGGATTCAACTTTGTTTCTTGCTTGGAAATTCCAGCATTCATGTACAACTGGAATGCACCATTAGCCGAAACACACAAGCCCTGGGCCCTGCTGATCTGAGGGGGACATATCCCCCCGTCCCTAGTGCCATCTGTGCCCATGCTGTTAATATACAGTCACCATCTAATTAAAAAGGAACACCCTTGCCAGAACCAGGTTGAAATCCCCTTTGCCTACCAAACTGTTTGTGGAAAGAATTCAAAGAGCTTATGCTAAATGCTGAGGTCTATTAAAATGCATGAAGTAGCAAAACAAATGATACAGCTTTAGAGTGGTTTGAGATATTTTCATATACAATGCAAACATTTTTAAAGGGAGCAGCTTTTATCATGCTTTCTGTGTTAGACCTTGTGGCACCGCTTTCCATCTTCCGGCTAAAGCAAGCGCTGCAGAAATTAAGTCTAGAGAGGAGCCCTAGGGTTAGCATCTGTTATTGTTTGGATGTTAGAGTGCAGCTTGGAGGTCAGAGGGCTCTTGACCTTCTCTTAGAAAAGTTTCTGATACACTTTTATTGCAGATTTTAGAGTGGAGGGAAGCTTTCGTGGGCCTTTAAAGCTACAAACAGTCTGCAGGCATTTGTTTATGGGTCCCTTTACTGTCTGTTCAGCCCTCGTCCCTCTCAGACAGGGGTACTCATTATCCGTCTGCAGCCAAAGCCAACTCTAAAAATTAGGTTTTGTTTCAGCTCTACTCTGCTTTGTCCAACATGATCCAGTGACATCATGGAGCAGTCACTGCTGTGCTAAAAGGAGGCAGGTCATTATTTGTAATAAATATAAGGCTGTCATCATAATAAACTCTCAATTTATCTGAAATAGCCACAACAAGGCTGAAAGCAAGCCATGTTATATACAGATGGTGAATGCTATTATTTTATTTACTCATCAATAAGTTTGGATTCACCCCTTTATTAATACCAGTTGGTAACCCATTTATTAGTACCATTTGGTAACCTCTTCTTTAAAACTGTTTGGTATTGCATTTTCTAGATCTGGAAAGCTTAAAAAGTTTCCTTTACAGCGAGGGCATTTCAAAAGGTTAATAATAAGTCCATTTTATGTGGTAAATAGAGCAAAGACTTTTGTAAGTACAAGAGATTAAGTCTAAAAGTATTAATCCAGTATTAACTACATCAATCAATCAATCAAACTTTATTTATAAGGCACTTTTCACACTTAAAGTATCACAAAGTGGCTCACAGAGGCTAAAAACGACATAAAAACAGAAAACTTGGCCAACCCCCTCCCACAAATACAGAGACATATCCAGACATCGCGGACATCAACATATGCATACACACACCTGCACCCACACACACACACCCACACACATTCATATGAGCTGTCATAAAAGAGAGAGAGAGAGAGAGAGAGACATGGCTGGGCACCGAGGACTGAGGCAAGGAATAAGCTATCTTTGGAGGCCATCAACACTGAGGAGGGCTCCCGGCCCACGAGGAGCACAGCTGGAAACCCCACCCCGTGTAGACACGAGGCCCCACACCACAGTGCAGGGGCCTCCGGCCATACAGGGATAACACAGCTGATTCAGATTACTTTTGTTGTCTGAAAAATATCTTTTAAAAGCACTTATATTTCAAATTTCTTGCTCACACCTGCATTTTTTTTTCTTTGTCTTTATAGCATATTCTTGCTTTTTATCAAACATAGAAATCCCCTCAGCTTTTCAATTTTGGCACACTCATAAACCCCCCTGTTTCAGCCCTGCTCAAAGCTTTTGTCTCTTACTTTAAATGTTCATGAACTTCCCCGTAAATAAATGAGGCTTTGACTTTCCAGCACTGGGCTCTAATGTTTACAATGGCTACACAGCCATGTCTGAACGGGTGCCTTGAGGCCATCTGTCTTCATTGACAATAAAACCCTCAACAAACGCTTGACTCTGGGACTGTCTCCCATCAGGAGGAGGTGGCTTATCCCTCATGATGTCACTAAAAGAAAACTTTCAAATGGACTGTTTGAGTAGTTTTCTGAAAAGTGGGGCACGCAACAAAGTGAAAGGTAAAGTTTTTGTTGGAGGATAAAGTGTCTTGGTGCTTGATTTTATACACCTTTGGCAATGGAAGTGACTGGAACACCTGGGTGAGTGAATACCTTTGGCAATATAGTGTATAAAAATCAAGACTTATTTCAGCCTAGACTTGTCTGTGTACATTTAACAGAATCAGACTGTGTACCAAGGTCCATAAGAGTCAATATTAATAAACTCATTATCAGTTTAAAAATACATCTTGGAGTCATATGCTGAGAAACAATCAAACATGGGCATATTCTGGTGCATTAGTTTCAGAAAGGTGTACCCAATTAACCAGCAACTGGGCACAAACAATAACTGCAAAGTCAAAAAAGCCATTAAAGACCCGCATGAGGTGACATTACAGGCACCATGAATAAAAAGTGACTAAATAACTCGTGCTTTCCACACTGCAGCTCTCTGCCTCATTAAAAAAGAGGCATATGAATTCTGTTGTGTCCAACTGTGACAGTCACGTCCAGCAGCATACAGCAATAAACACGGGTGATAAAAATGATCAAGATCCCCGTCGGCATTACCTGCCAGACGTGATCAGGTCCACAAAGCACAGCAAGACGTGGAGATTCAGCGGGAGGTAAATCAGAAAAGCGAGCCAACGCCCGTCATCACTCTCAGAGCCGGTCAGGACAGAAGAAATTATGAGAGGATAAAACGTGCTGGACTTTTATATACGTGCTGGGCTGAGGGGCGACTGTCCAGATGGTCCAGCTTTAAAGATGAAGAGTAGAGATAATAAGAGCATCCAAGCAAAATAACAAAACAGATGATTAAATAACTACAACCACATCCACTACCACCCTCCAATGCCATAGACCAATTACATGTCTAGCAACTTCTCAAAACACTCGGACCTGTAGCCTGTAGACTCCCATTCAGAAATTGGCCCTTCTGCAGTTTTATTAGCATTTAGACAGTTTTGACTTAGAGAGATGGTCAAACAATGAACACGGGGCATATGTGACACTGATTGAGATATCATGGGAGGCAGAAGAATGAACGGAACTTTAATTTGTTCCCTAAATCTCACATATACACAACATCATGAAGACCCCTTTGATAGCTTGTATGTGAAATAAGGCTTGTCTGTCCCCAAATATCCTGTGCCACATCCGTTGATATGTAAGCACTATAATTAGAATCAGAATCAGAATCAGAATTGATATTTACGGCCAAATACATCTGCACATACAAGGTACTGTAGTCGACTTGGTAAGCTGGTGCAAAAATAAGAATGAAAATAAGGATCAGGAGGAATAAAATTGAGTAAAAACTAGAAAGCACTCGGAGAGCGCAGAACTCCACCACACCTCAGTCCTCACCCATATTGTGATTTTTACCATTAATATTAGTCCTACCTTTATTTCATCGTAATATTTTGATTCCTTGACCATGAAAACATACCATTAGCAACTGGATTCATAATGATATCTATTTTAGTTCAGTAGTTATTCACAGAAATCACATTTTTCACCATGGCAGTCAGACGCCGATCCGGATCAACACCAAAATCGAATTATTTCTTCCTTTTCCCAAGCTGAACATTTCCTGAAAATTTCATCAAAATCCGTCCATAACTTTTTGAGATAACTTTTTCACAGATGAACAGACGGACAGACGGACAGGCGGACAAGCGGACAAGCGGACAGGCAGACGGACAAACAAACTTTCCCGAAAACATAACCTCCTTGGCCAGGTAAAAATAGGAAGAAAATCGTTCAGATTGACTTGGTTTTAGAAGGTTTGCTTTTATTCCAAAATTAATTCCAGATAGGGCTGGGCAATTAATCGAGAAATAATCGAAATCGACATTTAGACCCTATAATCCAAGTAATTTTACTCATGATAATTATTTTTATTATTTTCCCTGTGTAAGTCACGTGACCATGCCCCTTCCATATAGTCTACGTTCACTTTCGCCAAGAGCGAGGGACATGCCACCAACATGGAGCAGACAAGCTGCAATCTATCAGAGGACCTAGGAACAAAGAAAAATACTGTCTTAATTGTTTGGTCACATTTTGGATTCTGTGCAGAGAACATCAAGCAGAAAGAAGTTAAGTGTAAAAACTGAAGGAAGACCATGTTGATGACCACTGGTATCACCACTAATTTGTTCCGGCATAGCATAAAAGAATCATTCAATAATCTAAATCAAGGTAAGACCTTCAATAATCGTGATATTGAGATTAGGTAGTATCGCCCAACCCTAATTCAAGAGAGAATAAAGCATAATATGATTGCACTGATGCATAACATGATGGATATTTAGCAAACTGTTGAAGAACCCCCTTTACAACACATTATGAACAGATTATAAGCATGTCTGTAATGAATCATACTCTAATTAATAATGCTGTATAATCCTAATTATAAGCACTATTGATAATGTATACTGCTTTATGAAAATTATTATAAGTGCCAGCATTTATAATGAGTGAGATTAGATAAGATTAGATTCAATTAAATTAGAAAAACTTATAATAATTATATTGAATAATAAACTTTATAAATAATATAATAATTTTAATTTAGATTAGATTAGATAGAGCATTTTCAATCCCTTTTGATTACTCCCTCAGGAACATTAAAGTACCGATTAAATACAAGTTAATAATTTAACAATAAATATAATAATAATAAACAATTATTTCATTTCATTTCATTTCATAAACTTTATTGTCCCCATGGGGAAATTTGTCATGGGCTCCCTGCTGGTTCTGCAGTCGTAAAAGAGTGGCACAAATCACATAACACAAACACTACAGCCACAACACGTCACAATCACATCCAGAACATCCCTATTGCACAGTACCAGTATTATTATTTTAGTAATTACAGTGTGAGTCATCCACACCTACAGTATTGTGTATCAAATTGTACATCTAGCTTTATGATATTAGAAATATTCATAATGTTGGGGGCCTGCTTTGGTGGAGTGGCCAAAGTGGTTAGCTGTCAAAATTCAGCTTTACCTCCTTGAAAGAACAGTCTGAAAACTCCAGCACTGACTTGTTCACAGTGTCAAAGCATTAAAACAGTAAATGTATGCATGAAAATGAACGGATGCTCTAAAACATCAAGAACAAATGGCAATTTTCTGCACCTGAGAATTGATAATGTTTCGTCTAAAGCTGTGTGGGAGGTTGACCCCACAGGTGAAATTCTGCAGACTGAATGATTTTGTGTTATTTCAGCATAAGTATAAAAAGTCCTGTAACTGGGAGAATCAAAACATGACAAAGTGGGACAAGAATCAAACCACCAGGCTGGACTTTATCTTGTCTCAAAGGTTTCAAACTCTTACAAAAAGAGCTTCCATCTTATCTTTTTCCTTACATGGTTTTCATTCAGAGCAATTTAAAACTGGGAATAACTCTTGCAACAATTCAAAACTCATATAAAAGTCCTCATTTGAATCTTTGGAGGATTAACTTTGGGATAAAAAGGAGCTTAATCTCTCCATCAACACTGACTTTACTATGCAGAAGGAAACTTCAAATCCAGAGGTCTATTGAAAATGCATGAGGTAGCAAAATGGATCCTGCAGCCTCTAAATGGTTCAAGATTTTCTTGTAAACTCTGCTCCCATTTTAAAGGGAGCAGCTTTTTATTATGCTATCTATTCTGATCTTTTGGCACCACTTTTCACCGTCTGACTATAGCAAGAGCTACAGAAATTAAACCCAGGGAGAGGCCTTGGGGTCAGCATCTGCTGTTTGGATGTTATAGAGCAGTGTGGAGGTCAGGAGACTGTTGTCCTTCTCTCTGCGAAAAGGCTTTAATACAATTTTATTGTAGACCTGAGAGAGCAGGAGACAAACAAATGGACGATATGTGCTCTGCTGTCTGGTGGCTTTTATTCAGAGACAGGTTTACTCTCTGTTTAAGGGCCTCTCTTCTCAGACAGGAGTCCTCATTATCTGTTTGAGACAAAACCAACTACAAAAGTCTACCACCTTACACAACTGTGTTCCTGATAACTATGGATGCACAATTGATACAACCATGGATAAAGAGATCAATCTAACACTGAAATTGATGTCTATAATAATATAGTCTGGACAGGAACTATGTTGATTTAAATAGCAGCAATAAATGGGTTTAACTGGTCTAAAGTAATGTATTTATGTTAAATGATTTAATCCAAAACATGAAAAAACACAACAGTGTGAATTTTAATGAAAAAAACAGTTATTGTACAGTAGGCCTTCATTTTTACCTTGCTGTTCCACTGGATAGACATGTTTAATGAACATATAAGATTTATTTTACTTGTGAAGAATGTAAAATAGTTTTTTTTATCATCATTAATCGTCATTATTTACAATAGACATTGTCTTGTGGGAAGAACGGCAGATATGAAGATATACATGGGTAAGGGACAAGTGGTTTACAATTTTTTTAAAATATAAACATTTGGGAAATTTAGCTTTTAACAAACAAGTTAACTTTATTTACTGCCTGGGTAACCTGAGCACAAGAAATAAGCAAACAGCACAGATTAAGTATCATGGAGTAGACTTGATTATAGCCCACAAATTTCAAATACAGTGAATGGTTACGCCAAAGTCTTGCTCCGACCGCAGGCTGGCGACAAAACCCACTGGAATTGCGATATCACATGGTAACAAAACATGTAAACTGAGAAAAGAAACACACAACACCTCACTTCAGTTCTCGAAGGTCACTTTGCTGGCCCCAACCACATAGCTCTAGGATTTATATCACTTCTATCTGCCTATATCCTTGAAAGGACGTTTGTTGTAATATATGATGTTATAAATTGCCCCACCTCCATGATTAACTTTTCTTTGTCCATGGCGTCAAGTTGCCTCTGGGACCCTCTGACCAACTGTTGACCTGATGCTTGTGCCTCCAGTTTTGGCGTAATGAGAACCTATAGAGTAAATTTATGTTCAGGAGTCTGTGCATTGTGTTTGATTTTGAAAGTACTGGATACTCCGCATGTCTGATTTTCCTTTCTGGTGCTTTCTGAACGACAGTGACTCTACAAGGCTTGGAAGCGACTGTGCTGAAAATAGACCTGCAATGGCGTGGCCCATACTGTCGCTAGAGCGCGGGAAGCGGAGTTGCTCTGACAGACTACAGTGGGACAAAGTGCTGCGCAGTAAAATACAAGACCGCGACGGCACTGAGCTGCGCTTTCACTTAATGTGGAATTTGGGGGCAACAGTAACAATAACACAATAACAATAACAGTTCACTCCTTTAAAACCTTCACCCTTCCCGCCCATACATCCCCTCCATAAGATTTCTGAAGTTACCTTTACTTTTTTTTGTTTGTTTTAAATTTGTTTCAAACACAAATGAAAGTCACATTGAGAGAGAGAGATCAATTTTAGTTAGAGAGAGACTTCATAACGTAGACCATGAGAGAGCAACTGGGCCACAATGGAGTCACACAGCCTTGAAAAACACTGACTTCAGTTTATGAATAAATTACCATTCCCATAATGCTGTCAGTCTGGATCAGATCCAGAGAAAATGTACTTTGATGATAGAGACAGGACTCCAAATAATCCTGTAAAATTGAAAGTGAATCCATTAAGAAATGGCAGCGATGTGCTTTTTTAAAATTTGGCTCATTGTTAACTCGTGGGATTTTTTCAAACTTTGGATTTTTTTTTAAATCCAAACAACAATCTGGATCGCCACCAAAATGTAATGATATTTAAGTTGGGCCATTCCCACCGTTCCCTGAAAAATTCAGCAAATTCCGTCCTGTAGTTTTTGTGTGCTCTTACTAACAAACAGGCAAACAAGGCCAGAAACATAACCTCTTCGGCAGAGGTAATACTGTCAATAGTGTATTTAAGCTACAACTACAGCAGACTTTAAAGGGTTAAACCTGAAGTGATGAAGCTGCAGTCCGATCACATGCATATGAAGGGGAAATTTATTGTGTTGTGTGGAGGGGATATCTGCCATCCCTGCCTGATCACCGTCTCGGGCTCTGAAAATAGACGAGCTAATGGCAGAAAGTGAATTATGACTCCAAAATATCATTAAAGCCCAGCAGCACCTGGGCTCTGGACTCTTTCCTCAGCGCTGTCCAACACTCCTCCAGGTCTGCTGATTCACGCCAGAGGGAGGGGGACAGATGGTGGTAAACACATCACGCTGTTCCCTTTACTGCACGGGCTCGGTCACCTCAAGTCTGCACTGCTGATCCTCCACATTAAAGTCTAACACTTATAGAAAAAGCATGGCAGGATGTTTGTTTCTCCACCACTGTCTATAAATGAAATGCTCTGGTTTTATTCTGCATGCACTGACAGCTTTGTGGCCCTTCCTGGCCGCATGGTGATGAATAATCATGATGTCGGGCCGGCCAAACAGCCGTTTACGCTGCAGAGTTCATGATTTATTTCAAACAGTAAAATCATTTCATGAGCCAAAATAATAAACACAAACATCACTTTTTTCTGATTGTTCATCAGTCAGAGCTTCCCGCATGACAGCTTTATAGTCCTGCCAAAATGATGATGAAGAATAATCCAGTTCAAAAGTTCAGACGGATAAGAAACCGGATTCACACTGCATTGTTATCCGACGTCTCTGATGGACACCGTTCTTTCTTTTCTTTCAGCTTCTGGGAGGCGCACGAGACAACAGCGCTGAGGGAGGATGTCACAAACAGTTCTTTGACTTATCTCCCTGCTGATGCCAAAGCAAACTTTTGTTTCATTTTTAAAGATGTCAGTAAAAGGAAATACTCAAGATGATACTTGAAATATTTAGACACCATCTCAGCAAGTTCTTCAAATTTTGTAAAACTTTTCCCAAGTTGCAAAAACCTTCATTGGGTGGCGGTGGATCAGTGGGAGTGTTTGTATTTCACCTAAACAGTCAAAGGTTTCAACCTCTGCTTTGGCAGTCACATACGGAAAGACAAGACACTCAACCCTAAACTGCTACAACTGTGAAGTCGGCAGCATGGAAAACCTGATCACAAAAAGATTTTCACATTCTTAAAGGGATACGCCAACATCTTTTAAGTTTTTGTGTCTTGCTTCACTCCAAAGTCTGTGATAAGCAGGTCAAAACATTCTCTCAACTGTCCGGCAGTAACAAGGAAGAGACAGCCAGAGTTTGCCCACTGCTAATTAGCTTAGCTCAAACACAGGGAGTCAATGGGAAGCATTAGCCTGCCTCTGTCTCCAGTCATCAGATAAGCTCTTAATGATCCAGTGACCTTGTTGTAATTATTTTTTTTACTGTGTTATGATACATTAGGGGTGTGCGATATGACGATATTAAATCGTTAAGGATTATAACGTGGGGATGATCTCATAAAGCAGAAAGATCGTCAGATCGTCTGGGTGGGCGCAGAGACTTTGACGCGCACCCGACTAGCCAATCGTAGCACATTACGCGCAGTACATGGTGGGATCTCCTGTCTGGTTATGTAGTGTGAAACCATGGTGGAAAGAAAAAAGGAGATAAAAACTTGAAGATGTCTGAACAAAAATCTGTTATAAAGCAGCTGTATTATTCACTCAGATTATAGACATTGCAGTTAGATAACATTTGTTCTAAATTGTTGCATTTTAAGAGACAATGTTGATATTGTTGTTCATTACCTTTTATGTTTACATTTACTGCACTTTTTTATAAAAACTGCACAATTTAAATTGAAACCTGTTCAGAAAGTTTCTTTGGCTTTAATTGTCTTTTTTTTTCTTTTAGGGTTTTACACGTTTTAAACATAGGGAAAAAATGGTCAAACATGCAATTTAGTCTAGAAAAATCAACGTAAAAAAGAATTGTGATAAAATCGTGATCCTGATTTTATTTTTAAAATATCGTGATATGATATTTTTGCCATATCGCCCACCCCTATGATACATTATCTATTTTTAGACTAAAATTAGCACTGTAAAAGAGAAAAATACAAAACTACACCACAGGACACACCAGCAAACCAACATGAAAGTGCTAGTAAGTAATTCAACAAAACAACCCCGTGGGCATCTGATGTCAATTCAACATTAATATGACATCACAGGCTGACATCATAACTTGTTCAAAAACATAAATCAACACATCAGTGCATTGACAGACATCAAATCAACGTCAATTTGATGTCAAGTTTTGTGCAGCGACGATGTTTTGATGTCAAATTTACTGATTAACAATGTATGGTGCAGTAGTTGGATGTGAGTTTGATCCTTTGGTTGGACCTTTTTACAACCATAAGAAGGTCAAAGCTCGTAGGTTTTTTATAATGGTAGTCAAAATCTTGACCAATCTTCAACATCAAATTGATGTCCCTGGGAAAGCACATCCACAGTGGTTTCACATGTGCCCTGCAGTCTGTTCAGAGTTGTTAAAGACAATATCTGGAGACTGTAGGTATTGGTAGGCTAACACTATCTATTTACTCCCAGTGTTTGAGCTAAGCTAATTAGCGGTGAGTGAGCTCTGCCCGTCTCTTCCTTGCTGCTGCTGAACAGTTGAAACAATGGTGTCTCTCTGCTCGTCATGGACTCAGGAGTGAGGCAAGACATGGAAAGAAAAAAATGGTGGCGTATCTCAGTGATCTTGAAACTGTGAGAGTGAAAGTGACAAAGTTTTTTTTACACAATTTGGCCAAAATCAGATTATTAACCCTTCAAAAAAAGCCAGAAAAAATTAATATGTTAAAAAAAACATAGTATGTTTCTGTAAATGTTTTGGAATACAGAAAAGCTACAAACACACCAAAATAACTAACATTTTATTTGTGTGGGATTTAAAAAGCAAAAAGTTATAAATACAATCATTATCATTTTGAATGCTTAACTATATAATTAATCTCTAATTCATCAAAAACATTTTGTCTATTTGTCAAACTCAGTATCGTCTATTTTAAGTTATTTTTTGCTGTTTTATTTTTTCAAAAAATTCTGCCTTTTGTAATTTTATCCTAAATATTTGTGCAGATTTATATCATCACCTAATTAGCTGTTAGCTTTTGAAACCTTTAATTTCCACACCAAGAAAGTATATGATTTTTGGCTTGTTTGCAGTTTTCTCTGTTCCCTGACATGTTAAAAGTATCAAATACTGATTTGTTCTGTTTTTCAAAACATTAAATATCAATTTATTGATGACCGCTGCCAAACACTTAAGCTGGTAGTTAAAGGGTTAAAAACAAAAAAGTAAAACAATAGGTGTGTAGTATTTCTTTTTTGATATCTCTGTTTCATGATTGTCTTTTGGCCATTTTGTTTGTTTATTGATTGGAGAGCAAAAGAGATAGTGGATAGGCTTGTGAAGGGGAGCAAGAGAGTAGAGGGGCATACGGGTCGGACCTGGTTGCTTTCCACTCTGCCAAACCAGCAACCCCATGAATATCTTTTGATTTTTTTTTTTTTATGAAAATCATTTTTAAATTTTTAAATTAAAGCACTGCAAAAAAAATCGAAATACTATAGTACAACTAATTCAAGAGACAGATGCATCGGAGAAAAAAAGTCAATTTAAACATGAGAATAGACTCCTGCAGGCTGTCTAACTTGAAAGAAATTAATTTATCATATTTCGCTCTCAGACTTTCCAGGCAGTCACTGTGAAAGCATTTCTGATCAAGAAAATGTGTGTTTTTCTCCAAACAGCCTTAAAAATAATCTGGTTTATTGTTCCCCAGTACTGCCCTTTGCTTTACTCTTTATAGTCTGATAGAGTGTCTGATTTTGACACATTACACAACAAATACAGCATTCCTATGTCCGAGTATGTGACACTGCTTTCTTTCTTTATTAAGCATCAAGAGTTGTTTACTTGGACTACTATGACACCATCTCACTCTACAGCAAGACTGTTAACTACAGTCTAAGGTTCCTCACTCTGTCCCAAACAGCAGCGTTTCTCTGCCATTTACACACAAGCCTGTGGAGACCGGAGGCACTGCTGCAGCTAAAAGCAGCTTCACTAAATCGGGCTTTTCCATAAGCTAAATATGCGTGAGTTATTTCTGCTCACCTTTTTTCCTGTTGAAGGCGCGGTTCATAGTGGAAAATGTGCGTCTGTGAGGTCCCTCCTGAGTGTCTGCCTGGGTTCCACCTGGAATAGGAGCAGAGACAAGAAGAGTCAAAAATGGCTCTGACCTCAAGGCTTCAGTAGTTGGCAAAAAAATCTAAAAACAACCAAAGTTTTTTTAAGGGTGAAAAAGTCCCCACTGCTGCGAGTGAGGTAATGTTGATGAGTGTGTTCATGGTAAAGTCCCAGCACAGCCTACACGGTTGTACAACTGCACAGTCATTATGTATGGAGGCAGATCAGGAAAACACATTACCCATTCATTCTACCCAGATTATGTCTTAAAAGTGGACACTGTCGAAAGAAGAGGACATCATATTTTTATGTTTGTTTGTCTGCAAGATTACTCAAAAACTACTGGACAGATTTTGCTGAAATTTTTCAGAAGATGCTGGTAATGGGCCAACTTAAAAATGATAATATGCTTATACTTTCTTTTATTAACAGACCATCAATCAATCAAATCAATCAGACTTTATTTGTGTAGCACTTTCCCTAGAACATATGTGACTCAAAGTGCAAGACAAGAAGGTCTTCATTTTATACCTTAACATGTTTCAATGGAACTCTTTAGTCTTCATCAGAAGTATCACCTGATAAAGACTGAAGAGCTCTGTGGACTAGAACTGACCAGTACATCGTTTGATACTGGACTGTCTAGAAATAAAAATGATTCATGTCATTGCTGTTTTCTGGACAACTGAGCCTGAAGGGTGTTTTCTTTGAAATGACTCCATCTTTGAATATGTGTAGCTTGTCTGTGCAGACTTACCCAGTTTCAAAGTTTTTCTTACAAGAGAACAGCGTCTTTAGTGATGTTCAAGAGTATTACAAATGCTAAGCTAATCTCACAGCATTTAAAGAGCAACAGAAGCAGAATCAATATTCACATTGTTCATTCACTGCAGGAGATTCTTCCACACAAAGACACAATGGTATCGAACGTTGTCCCTCTCTTACTCTTCTTTTTACTCCGCCTTTCAGACTCTCTGTACTTGCATGAGCAGCGCAGCCCTGTTGTCGGCCGTAATGAAAAAGACCTGCTCTCTGCACCTCCACTGTGCTATGTTATGGAAAAAAGGGAGCAATCTCTTTTTCAAATGCAAAATATCTCAAACCACATGCTCCTCCTTGACTGCTTGCAGACCTTTGCATGAATTTCCCATGAGAGCTTGGCAATCTAAAGGACTGAAGGACAAACTGTCCAGCACGAGGAAGCTGTCAACCGCCTCTACAATCAATATTCTTGACTCTTGCACTGTGGGAAAATATGCAGGGCCAGCTGAATAACAGCTATTTCAAGCCTCTCTATTGCAAGCAAATTAACTTGTGCACGGGCAATTGAGAGAGTGAATTAGATTTTCCCATCTTGGGCATTTTCCATTCACCATGGAGAGGCTGAGCTATTAAAGGTTTTTGTGAATGGAAAATAAAATAATAAATCGACTAACCCTTTTGAACCAAACCGCCAACATTTTACACCAAACCACAAATTACTGCAATTATACACCTAAGGTGTGAATTATAAAAGAGAACAGTTAGTGCTGTCGGTGTTAACATCCAAAGAAATCATAATCCACGGCCCAGACACAAAATAAATTAGATTTTCTTTTATTATTCCTTTGATTGTTCTTGCTAGCTCCACATTATGGTGAAATTGCTACATAAAATCAAGGACATGGTCTTGTTTCAGCTCTTGTTCTTGCCAAATAGACCTTGTTCCATGGAACAAAAAGCTCAAGTCATGATTGTTGTCCAATTTGCATTTTGAGATCTCTGCAAAGACCCTGTTCAATGAGAAAGCCTCACAGACTAGAGGTGAGAAATTAGAGTTCTCAAAATTCTTAATGTCATAGATTCAACAAGGTGCTGGAAACATTCCTCTGAGATTTTGGTCCATATTTACATGACTGCAGAGGCCAACAGAGTACAGTGAACTCATTGACATGTTCAAGAAACCACTCTGAGATGATTTGAGCTTTGTGACACGGTGCCCGTCCCACTGGAAAAGCAACAATATAAAGAAGGATGTGGTGTTTGCTCAAAATAGGGCTGCCACAAACGACTATTTTGATAGTCGACTAGTCAACGACTACTTTTGCGATTAGTCGACTAGTCACTTCATGCATGAACTGCAGCGTACTGCACCAGTATGCAGCTGGTGGCCCAAATCGCTTATTATGAGCAGACCTGGCAACTTTGGTGCCTGCGTAGTTGTTCATAAGCCACATGCATGAGTGTGTTTCGGGGTGTGTTGGGTTGATTCCTGCAGGTGTGATAACCAGAAAACAGGACAGATAGGCAGACTAGACAGCAGAGGTACAGCGGCAGTTTTGTGAGAAAACACACCTAAAAAAAACAAACGACTAGTCGACTACTGAATTAGTCGTCGACTATTTTGATAGTCGACTAGTCAACGATTAGTCGACTAATCGTGGCAGCCCTAGCTCAAAAGGAGGCAATGGGCCAGTGGTTGGCCATGAAAGTATCCCTTACATCACACCATCCCAATTCAAGCCTCAAGTATTAAAACAATAATAGGTAGATTAATGCTTTCATGCTGTCTAAACCGGCGTTTCTCCACAATTTTTCAGTTGGGGCATCATAAGGCATGAATAAAACTCTTCTCAAAATCAAAAAGGGTCAGTCTGCATCCATTGAGCAGTGACTTAGACACACAAGGAACCGAGCCTGCATGGTTTTCTTGTCAATGTTGTTGCCTTTTAACCAACAAAATTCTCATTTTCTCTCCTATGACTGCAGGAGTACTACTGGATAAAAGAGTATGTACCACTGGATAAAAGAGTCTGTAGCTTTGATTTCGAGTTCTGATGCAAACAATGTGAGCTTGTTTTGAAGTAGCTGCACACCAAATCCGCCTTCTGGCTCAAAAAGGTACATTTCTTAACCTTCTAACACTTCTTGTATCATATTTGATACACACGTTTGTGATGCCTTTGTTGATATGATATGAACAAATGACTAAAAAAAAAAACAAACACCGGGATACGAACAGGTAAATATTAAAAATGTCCTCAAATGGACTATCTGTTGACAAAAACACCTGATGTATCAAACTTGTATGTTAAATTGTATGGAATTCTTGATTTTTTAATGATTTCATAGGAAGTGAAATAAACAATTCAGCTCCAAAAAATTTACATTTTCTGGCTAAAATTTGTGTTTTCAGGCATCAAAGGGTTAAATAAAACTTACAGATGTTAAACTTTTCACTCTCTAACCTGTATTGGAATTTTGATTTCGGAAGCAAATCATAATAATCAGCATTTTTACAATAATACATTTTTATAATACATATCCAAGGTAAAACCAACAAAGCCAGGAGGCATCCTATGGGTGCCATCTCTGTTGAGGTCTTGACCATCTGAATGTGGCAGCAAGACTCATCAGAGTGGGTCCGTTTCAGTCTTTTATTGTCTACTTTTGCAAATTGGACCTTAAAGGATAAGTCTGGTTCCTGCAGCTTTTACATTGCTTATAGAATGAAGTAGAACAATATACTCACCCAAAAGGCTTTCCTGATCCAAACAGTGCTTCAGGAGATATTTAGATCCAAAATCGAGCAGCAGACATCTGTATAATGGTAGCACATAGGGCATACAGCGCCGCTCCTAAAACTGCATTAATCATCCAAAAACGTATTAGTTTCACCAATATTCCATTATGGTCCATTCGGGCTACTCCTCTATTACAGTCTGTGTCACTCCAGACATTTTGTGCGACTGTACTGACCTCTGAACTGAAGAAGAAGAGCACTTGCTCCGCGCCTGCGCAGTACGGCTCATTGTTTCAGCGGCGACCGCCGGGTATACAACAACTTTCTTCTTCCAGTTTTGTGCAAAATGGACGAATATCTATCGGATGAAGATGTTGTGGAGGAGAACTTTGAATATGATGGGTGTCCTTACAGTTTCGAGCCAAAGTTTACAGATGAGGAGCTCATCGAAAGGAGGACACGGAGGCAGCGCTCTAGAGAGTACTGCGCAGAGCAAGCGTTCTTCTTCTTCAGTTCAGAGGTCGGCACAGTCACACCACATGTCTGGAGTGACACAGACTGTCGTGGAGGAGTAGCCCGAATGGACCATAATGGAATATAGGTGAAACTAATGAGTTTTTGGACGATTAATGCAGTTTTAGGAGCAGCGCTGTATGCCCTATGTGCTACCATTATACGGATGTCCGCTGCTCGATTTTGGATCTAAATATCTCCAGAAGCACTGTTTGCATCAGGAAAGCCTTCTGGGTGAGTATATTGTTCTACTTCATTCTATAAACAATGTAAAAGCTGTAGAAACCGAACTTTTCCTTTAAGTTTCCTGTTCTCATCTGACTGCACCTGATGTAGTCTTTGCTGTTGTAGCTCATCTGCTTTAATATTCAGCCTGCTGAGTGTTCAGTAATGGTCTTCCTCATACCTTGGGTTAATGAGTGGTTATTTGAGTTTCTGTTGCCTTTAAACATCTTAAACCTCGCTGTCCATTCTCTTCTGAGCTCAATCATTTACTTTTTTTCCAGACTAATCTCTATAGAACCCTGAAATGGCTGGTGGCTTGACCATGTATACATTCCTCAAATCATTGCTGCCATGTGATTGACTTGTTTGCTCTTTATGTTTATGAGCAGGTTCGTGGAATTTATCAAAATATTTTGTGTCACATACCCCGACAATGAACAGTGGCAGTTTTTCCAATACTGCAACTAAATTAGATTCAAAACTTCTTGGAAATCATCATTTAAAACAATGAATAGAATATTGCAACAATGCAGCTGTATTTTTGACCTCTTGTATTTAAGATAATGCCACTTTATCACTTTACAGTCCAATGCAAGAGATCCCAAAATATGGCCTGAAGATCAATAGCAGATGAAAAACAAATTAACAAAGATATAAATTAGATAACAGCAGCCAGTTGAACTAATAACACACTTTTCTGCAACACCTGCTCTGTCTCAAGGTTCTACAAAGTGCATTGCAATATTTGTCTTCAATCACCCAATAGTCCTAAAAAGTTTGGCAAATTCATGCAGTCTGCTCTTGTTTTGTGTCCAACTGAGGATAAGTACATTGCGTCTCCCTTTGCTGCTCCATTGAGAGTCATTTTCACCATAACCAGGTGCCCTTGGATAGTGACAATTCACCCCTAAATCTTTAAAGTTTTAGTTTAAATCCATAAAAAATGAGGTAGAGCAAAGTGGCCCAGCAATCAATACATTTCTCTGAATGGGGCCCTGAATGAAAAAAGTTATGACACCACTGGTCTAATGGATGCAGCTGTGAGAGTAGTAATCTTGATTTTTATCCAGGAAAGTGCTTTGGAGGTCACATTGAACTTTACTCATCACATTTTAATTACTTAATCCTTCAGTTAAGTGGACGTCCATGCCAGACGTAATAAATATCTCTTAAGGGTTTCCTAAAAATATCCATTCATACAAATAGTGGAGCGAGCCCTCAGTCCATCCTTCAGTTCAAGAGGAAGTTTTTGATCAAATTTAAGGCAGCTCCCAAAAGCTAGAGCAGAAATAAACTAGGGAAACGAATGGGGAAAAGAAAGAAGCTAGATTTGGACCTTAAATCAAATGTGAAATTGTGTGACATTAGAAGATATTCTCGGAAATCATTAGATTTAAAAAAAATCGTCAGTCGTTCAGAAGGAGACTGATTATGCATTTCTGTCTTCGTTGCAAATCCCTACAGCTTAACAAAAAAGAACAGCAAGCAGCCCAAACTTTATTGCTGCATACATTAGCTGTGAAAAATAGCTCTTATCCAAAGCGACCAGAGGCCAATCACAGTTAATTCAGACACAAGTAAGGCTAACAAGAGCTGATCCAACATGTGTTGAAGCCAAATGGCCTCTGATAGAAGAGAACACAAACACTTGTAGCATATTAATGTGACTTCATTTAACAAGCAGCCTGGGAAGAGGTGTGGAAATACGGGCAAACTGAATTTTACCTCTCCTGGCTCAATGCTGCCTCCATTTAATAGACCAAACACCATGAGGCTAGACAATCCTTGATTATTCAGCCCCTCAAGTGTTAATGTTGACACTTTTAATTTTGTCTTAGTTAAAGACTTTTGTATAAACTGTCTTTTAGTTAAGTCATAATTTAGTGATCTAAATTGTTTTCATTTTAGTCCAGTTTTAGCTGGTGAAATTTCACAACATTTTGGTGGACAAAATCTAATCTAATGCTTGCACACCGCAAGCAACCCAGCTACCAAAATCGCGTCACCCACTGCCGTAGCGTCGCGCGTCCATAAATACCTCATTTTGGTCACCGTTGCCATCGGCCGTCGCTCGGTGACATCACGTCCGCTCGAGTTTCACCGCGATTATATCATATATCATATAATAGGATGTATAAGCGGACATTATTCCAGCTATATCCTTTTCATTCACTTATCAACCACAAAACACTGCAGCTGATGCCCTGCAGCAGCATTATCTTTGAGTTTCCCGCTGTCCGTCTAGGCGGAACTAATTTCCTCAATGACTAATGTTTCCCACACTGACATGGATTGTTACTCTGTAGTCCTGATGAATAACTGTCTGTCTAGGGTACCGTCACAAGTGCACACACCTGCTGATTGATCAACTTTTTTTTACTTTCACATCGGGCAACAAGCTATGTGGTAGTGTGAAAAGCGGCTGTCGCATCGCGGAAGGGTTAGCCCCGACACCATGGCGGCTGTACATTGACTTTGCATGGAGAGTGATCGCCATGGTAGTACAAGTAGCGTCCGGTGTGAACGCACTTTTAGGCATCTCAATTACAATACCAGAATTGACAACAAACAGTGAACCTGCTCTAAATCAATTCATAAAAAGAGCAGCTCTGATTGGATCGCTCTCCAACTTATCCCACCACCACTAAGCTAAGGCAGTTGTGATTGGATGTCCCTCTTAACTCATACAAACTTTCCACACAACCAAAGTAGCTGTGATTGGATAGTCCTGACTTGTCCCTACTTTTTACATGGCCAAATTAGGCTGATTGGATTAAGTCTCTGTCAAACATTTTACTCAAGTTTTTATTTGTTGATGAAAATATCAGTTAATTTGCACTTGCTTTAATTAGCTACTGTCTAGTTTCGTAAAGGGAAAAAAGATCTTTGATGAAAACTATGACAAAAGTAATTAGTTAACAAAAGTAATGCTGCAGCCCCTTTTACATTGCCCCTTCAACATGGGACTTGAGTGCCTGTTTTACACCTGAACAGAAACTAAATACATGCAGTGTGGCTCTTAATTAATGAGACTGCACTTGAGGATGAGGATAAAATCAAGTGATTTCGAGTAATACATAACTGCTAGCTTCTGATTGAAATCCAAGTGTTTTTATCTAGGCTTAAAATTTCAGATGATGCATGTCCACGGCATCCATGCATATAAATTCAACATTCAACAAATTGAGCAAATTGTTTGAAATTACTGACAACTCAGTGTAAGAATGAGAGCTGACATGGTTTTCATTGATTAAGAAACAGTTTGGCAAATTCTGCTTGCCAATTGTCAAGTGGGGATTGGCAATGAGAATCATTAAAACTTGCTTAAGTATCAATTTTATTGGTGTTTTTGGAATTCCTTCATCAATTCCTTCCATTTATGTTCTGCATGCCTCCCAAATCAAAGATGTCACCCTCTCATCAGAGGCAGTCAGCAGAGATGGTTACAAACATCATGGCAGAGAGAGAGGACAGAAAGGCTCAGAATTGTGGCTTAAAGTGGAAGCAACACGCGGTGCCTTAATCAACACAGCACACCACTGAATATCAGGAGTGCCATGTGTTTGACATTGTTGCCAATAAACACCTACAGGTGAAGAAACTTAGCGGTGTTGGCTGGACCATGACAGTGGAAACGTGCCCACCCTATAGGTTGAAAATAGTTCCCACATTATTACATGACAAACATGCAACCCTTATCTCATATAGTTCATAGGATATATGAACGAACACTTTGCTTAGCTTGGAAAATGCCAGTATTAGGGGAAAAAGAACAAAAACAACCAAACAAAACTTGTTAAGACTCCCAGTGGCTTTTTACTTTAATACTTGTTCTTTTGTTTTTTTCTAAACCTTGATATACTTTACCTGGAGGCTTCAAACAGGCCATTTGACCTTGAAAAAGTTAAAGAAATTAAAGAAATCTATTAAAACTTGGCTGACATTGGCTGTGAGGGGGTAATTATAGCAGCTGTTTCATATGTAGGCTGTATGTTGCCCTACAAAGAAATTTCCCATGAATTGAGAAAAGAATCTTTTAAGATTTTAATCCATTAACACAATCTTTAACAGCATTGGCTGCAGAGAAAAACACTTTGGTTATCCAGTCACAGTTTTTGAATTTGGCTTTTTATTGCTTTTTTCATGCATTTTATTAAAGTTTTACAATCACACAACCACTGAAATGACCCTCTGCCCCATCTATTGACCATAACTGCACTTTCCGGATCTGGCCAGCCAAATTGTGAGTCATATCCTTCATACTGAGACATAGTTTTTGGTCTATATTGCCCAGTCTCGACTCTATAGGATGAAAAACTGACTCTTTTAAGTGAAGAATGTAAAGCCTCATAGCTGCAGACTGTAGAGACATAATGATAGGTGGCGCATAATTGAGGTAAATGCAGTGTGCAGATACAAACACATCATGTGTGTTCTTACAGTAAGGGGATATTTTACTGAACAGAGGCCCTGGAAAAGGGCTGCAGAAATGTTAAATGGAACAGGCTTAAGGGTGGGGACTGGGACATTCCTCAGTCTGCCAAAACAGAATATCTCTGCAGCTGAAGGAGAACAAATTCTTATTTACAGGTCTGACGTTAACACACTGCACAGACAGACGGACAAGGACGCTCATACTGTTTACATTTAATGAAAGATAGGGGGAGAGGATTCTGCACATCTAAGCAGCAAAGTACTTAAGACTATCTGAAGGGCCAAATCTAGACCTTGGCAGAGTTGGCCTCAGTATTTATCCACAGAGAAACAGCTTTTTGGATTTAGGAGCTCGGAAATAAGCTAATCTTCAAAACAAGGTGGAAGTGGTTAAAAGTCTGGCCACTACTGTTAAGTCAAAAAGGCTTCAGTGAGAGAAAATCTGCTCAAGGGCTGTAGGTCAGTCTCTTCAGAAATTATAAGAACTGACCTAAAATAATATTTTACTGTAGGACAACCATTGGTGTTGTAAACTAGAGGTTCAGCTTTGGAGATAAACTTTCAGAGATAAGTTTTTCTGAGCAAATAATTTACATGTAATTATAATTTTTTTCAAATCTAAAGCCAGGGTGGATGCATGAATATTGAATTTCTGCTTGTTTTTCCAAACTCATTACTGTCAGAAAACATCTTTCACAAGCCTTTACAAAGAAAGACAAACAACATATGCAAAGTGGGAGTGCACAGACAGTGCCATCAGCCTGTTGAAGTTACTCCTGCCCATTTAATTTTAGTCATATTTGTATTCATATTGTATATATCATTAAAGTTAACTGTGTATATTCCTCATCCTTGTTTTTAATCTCACTTTCACATGTTTGATCCATGTATTTCTTGCCTTCATGAAGGAAGTTGATATGTCTTAAAGGTTCAGCATGTTAGACAACACCATGTTACTCTTGTCTATTTTAATGTCTATACCTGATGTTCCTACAGCTACACCGTGTATAAGAGCATCTGTTATTGATTTTACCCCATAATAAATATCTTTATAACTATATAGACAAGAGGGACCCTCTTGAAAATGAAGTGCAACATGCAGAGACAAATATGATGAGGACAGGTTTATGTTTATGGGTGGCCATGGTTTTGTCGCAACCACAAACTCTTATTTTAAGTCCCTTTTGTGTCTCTGCCTGGATGGACACTCTGGATGAATGTATATGTATTTGTATATGCTTATATGTGTATCTATAAAATGGAAAGTTTGTCTTTCGCCTGTTCTACTGTAAAGTGCCTTGAGATAACACTTGCTTTGAATTGGCGCTATCCAAATAACACTTGATTGATTGATTGATTGATTGATTGATTGATTGATTGAATCTCTCCTAGGAGATTAAGAAAGTTTATTTGATTCAGATATATCATTTCTGGAAAAATTAAGTTCTTTTAAAATGTTAACCTGACATGCCAGATGGACAGTCCCACATATATCCGCCACGGCAATATTTTAAAGAGCCATTCGAAAATGTTTTCAGAGGCAGAACCTTCAAAAACAACAGCAGCTTGTGACTGGACAATCGTTCGGCTCATCCCTAACATCACAGACCAACCCACATCAAGCAACGTCGCTAGGTATGACATAGCTGACACTTTTGTTAGCCGTTAGCTCAAACTACCTTAGACTATCATCTTACATTAAATTATACCACACAGATGTATCATTTAACAGTTATAAGTGACATGAACCTCGTCAAAGACAATCGCAACTGTTTTCCCGGTAAACTTCTGAGGACAGCAGATTTCACCCAGTGATACATTTTCACTATCACTGGGTAACTCTGACGACCATAGGCCAACCAGCATGTAAATGGAGGATTTCCACATTTCTCCCAGTTTCCCAGCAGTGACCCCCGGTCAGGAGAAAAGCAAAAACATGATTTCTTATAAGAAAAAAGGTTTAAGTGACTTTCTTTGCTCCTCTTTAAAAAAAATTGGGTCCTTTTCTGACAAAAAAAAAAAACGCAGATATTGAGACCGCTTCAAAAACTGTCATTGTTTTCAAACATGCAGTCACTTCCTGTTGGCTGACTGTTGCTGTATGTCGAGTTTGTTTAGCTTCTGCAGCGCAATTTCTTTTTAGAATGTACACAATGCATGTATGCAAAAACCCACTGCCTTCAAAGTGAATGGAAAGACAGGTCAAAAATTGCATATTCAAACTTGGGTGTTGTTTGTATCTCCCTTAAAAGCTATAAGATGTATCAGCAATAAAAATTATATAAATGAAAATAACATTTAAAACGGTACCTAATCCAGACAGCCTTGCAAACCTCAAAATACCTTTGTATTTTACAGGCTGTAAAATGGATTACAAACACACAGGAATATTAAACTTTGAGGGGTGGCATGAGGGGGAGTAACTGAGAATCACTGAGCTAGAGTTAGAAGAAGAAAAGAGAGGGCGAGCAGACATGGCACCAGACTAATGTAAATATTTGACAAGCTTTTGCATGTTGGTGATAACGGAAGGTACGGTTGGCTGATGTCTAACAGGAAGGTGGCCATGTTGTTGGACAGGTGAGCATTGCGTATGCAAATAGTTTGTAGACACTCGATGATTCATATTTTATAAAAAAATATGTGACGTCAGCCATTTAAGTACTAAAGAGGCTTTTGAGTTTAGTCCACTGTGGCAGCCATGTTGGAGTAGAGCAGGAATGAGTTTGAAAAAAGTGAAAGTGAGTTAGCATTTAGCTCTTCCTGGTTCACAAGGTATATGGGATCTCGAATGCTGGTTTCAGATAAAGGCTTGAAATAAGGTTCATGATGGGCACAAGCGTACAAGATTTTAATGTCTGATGGGAAATATTTATATAGATAAGCTATGCTGTTTTTGAAATGAAGGTTGCTGATGAACTGTTTGCAAGGACTAAAACATGGCTATGAATCCAACTGCAGGCATTTCTGATCACTTTATTGTAATTATTAATTCATACATTGAGGAACAACTTCATCAGGTCATCATATTAAGAGAAATTCAGAAACAAGAGGGCACAACGGGAAACTATAGAGGGGACTCGAAATTTAATAGTTTTCTCAAATCTAAACTGTCGTGTTCGAGTTCCATGGCAGCTTAATAAAAGCTTTTACTCTCAGGTTTTATGCTTAAAAAATGTTAAAAACAGAGCTTGTTATCAGCAATGATCCAAAACATAATGAAAAACTCCAAAGGCTTCCAGTGGGCTTGCTGTTGGGGGAACCAGCGTGTTGACCTACAAAAGTCATCCCAGTCCCACTCTATGGGTCTTAGTCCTTCTGACTTAACAGAAGACAAAAGTAAAAGGCTGTAAACATGCACACTGCTCTGTTAGAAGTGACATTTTGACACAGATGCATGTATGTGACTTTCAGAGCAGAACCATGTCATCTTGTCAGATGACATGGTTCTGTGGCTTCTCACATTCTCTTTGCCATCCGTGAAAAGGCCGTGAAGCTTGTCTGCAACATCTCATTGTTTATGAGGGGATGATAAAAGCACTAAATGGGTTTTACCGTGCTGCGATTGCACTAAGAAAGTGTACACAAGATTCACACAAAGCCAAATTATTTGCAGTGTTCCTTGAACTGTAGACTAACAATTAAACCAATATAAAACTGTAATTATCTAGATTTGACTTGCCTGAGAAAATAAACCAATAAAAAGGCTTCTGCATCACTTATCATTGAGGATTCCTTCCCTGAACCTTCCTGCTCTAATTTTGTCATTTTCTGTGACCACTGTCTCGCCGTCGACAAAACCTGTCGAGCATCTCCGTTGTCTGTGACACTCTGTGGTGTACAACAGCACCTTGTCTGCCACCTCACTGTGATGTCACTCTGTTTGATTGGCAGCCCGAGATGTCGGCCTGTTTTAATAGCTTCCCGTCTGGTGATTCAGCAGCACCCCCCTGGGAGAACTTTCAACCCCAAGACACACATACAGACACACAGATTTAACACTAGGCTGCAAACTTCCTGAGTCTCTCTTCTATGTGTGCAGCTGCAGTGAAAAACAGGATAAGTGTTTTTTTCCAGAGCAAAGAAGACACCTCACAAGAATGTAATGAACTTGTAGTCTCTTCTCTCAGCAACAAATTTGGATGTTACAGTACGGCCTGTTAAAGTGTAGAATGGGCCATAAAAACAACATTGTTTGACCAAAAAAAGCATGAACACAAAACACATTTGCAGAGTCATTATACAACCACAAAGACCTCAAAAATCAGAAGCCCTATTTTGGCAGCATGAAGCACACAGTCTTAAGAGTAGGGAACATGTTTTGTGTCTTTTTTTGCTAGTGTTTTGTTATTTACACAGCGGGTTTAGATGTTTGTTCTGCATTTCCAGCTCAATTATTTCATTCCTCTCCCTTCATTATGCCACTACACTCAAAGAACAAACACAGAACACCAAATTACATATGTTGTGCTCAGATTATACTGTGCTTTCTGCTTTACTGGAGCATCAAAAGCATAACAAATAACCAAACGACACCTTCGCATGAACCTAAAAGAAAACCTTGGTTATTATTGAAATCTCCAGTTAAAACTGTCAGGTTCAGGCAGATTTATGTCAATGACAAGCTTGAAGACTTAAAATCAAGTAACTGTTGGCTTTAAGCAAGTTACTTTTTCATTTTCCTGCAGGATTCATTGACTTTATTTTCCATGGCGTGCCTAAAACACACTGAACAGCCTGTTTTATTATCTGTGAGTAAAACTATCAGTGACATGTATGTAAACAGTACAAATGTAGAATTGTGGCTCAACAAAATCTTTAATCTTGTGTGCATTTTATCTTGTTTCTGGGAGTATTATGCACGCTGGAGTGCATTGGGATATTGCACAGAAAAGTGCCAGACAAAGGACACTGTCTTTCAGGTCTTTGTCCTGTTTGGCTGAATATCAGAACAGTAAGCAAGTTAAAGTAGCATTATTACACAAGATAAAGCAAAGTGTGGCTCACATTTCCAATGCTAGCATCTCCAGCCTTCAGTCACATGGATATACATCGTTCAATATGATGTAGCCTAAATAAAAGTAAATCTTCAGAACAGCTTCAAGCTAAACAGAGTTATTCCTCATTGTCTAGTTCCCGCTTATAGTGCAACAAAAATCCAAAAAGCAGGAAAAAAATTGCAGCTGCAGCCTCAGTGGCATGTTGCCATAACATCTTAAAGCTACCAAAAGTAAATAAATAGGTGTGTATTGGCAAGAATCTTGCAATCATGGATGATGGTCTGACATATCACTGCATATCAAATGAAATAAACAGGGCAATACACTTTTTTATAGCATTAAACATCCGCAACACTGAATGCATAAAATAGTTTTTTTATCAGTGTCATATCAGTACAGTCCATGCAACAATCACGAACAATAGTGTGTCCTAGTAAAAGAAATAATAGCATTAACTTTGACAGAGAGAGGGAGAGTCAAATATCTGAATGTCTACTACCAACTAATGTCTGAAGACTGCACAAAAAATATGAAAAAGGCACTGATGCCATTATTGATTCTGCTTATTGATCCAGTTCTTTCCTGATCCATTCTTGTGGGGCAGATCTGCAGGTTTTCAGGGTCAGCAACACCAAAGACATGACTCTCCTAAAAAGCAATGCTGTTCTTGGAAGAGAAACGTTTCAGCATGATTTCGGTGTTTCCACTCTCGCTTGAAATCACACTGGACACTCTGCGGTTTGTCTTGTTGTGTAAAATCAAGATATAATTTGGCTGCTTCTGTCTCCTGTCTGCCATGATTATGTTTTGACAATCTTTCGACCGACTGCCCATGAGAGCATGACATCCTTAATTAGCAGGGCAAGTGGATCCTTGCGAAGGAAATTGTTAAAAAATATTGATACCAGTTCCATACTCTATTTCTTACTGATTCTCAAGTGGAATTGTTTTTTCAATTCCCACCCCTAGCTTTAAATGACTGTTGCAACAATAAGCAACTAAACTGAACGGAGTGTTACCTAATTAAATATGTGGCAATGACTTTAGACTCGATTTTGAACAAGGAAACAGCTTTGTCTCACTTTGGATTTCATCCAGAATGTATCACTGCATTTTGGAAAACTCCACACATTAGTCAGTCCTTCATTGTGTCATAAAAAAAGTACAAAAGAAGAAGTGACACTTACTTAAACTATTATCCTCCAAAACAAAGCAGGATCATGTCCAAAGCAAAAATTCCCCCTCAGTGATCAAACAGATGGAATCTGGCTCGATGAAACTCTTTCTGGAAGTGAGCGCGACCTACTTTGACCCTGTGGAGTCCTCAAAAAATCCAAAACTGCCGCCAAAGTATGAATCCAAATGCAAAAGTTGGAGAAGAGTGTATGTTTCAAATGCTTCTTCCACAGAAAGGAGGGAAGCAGAGTAAGCGTCCTGTGTTTAAATGCCTCTCAGTCACTCACTCTCTAATCCGACCCATATGCAGTGAAACAACAGCAGCAGGCTTTTTAACATGGGACAGAGCATGCACCGGGGTCCCAACATAATGTCCCAGTAAAGAAAATCAACAAAGATCCTTTGTTTCCCCCCTCTCTTTACTCTCACCCCAGCTCTGGAATCTCACAGGCTTAGCACAGCACATAAGAAGACATTGCAGAAACAATCTGTTTATGAATTTAAGTCTCAGAATTCCTGCTCTGAATCAGCCGCGGTGACTTGGTGTCTAATCTAAAAGCCAGGCGCTCGCTCCCTCGCAGCCTGCCACTTTGGCTCCTGCGGATCAAATGCAACACCCTGACAGAGTCTATCAAAGTAAAGCAGTGCTACCCTTTACGTGGAGACGAGGAAGAAATAAGGATCAACAGGGAGGAACATGCAGACAACAGCAGCGGAGATAAAAGCGACTTACTTGCCTTCAAACCAGGGAGGAATAGTGAGGAGGAAGTTCCAGCGGATCTTAATAGTTTTCAGCTGTGGGCCAGATGGTGGTACACTACAGACCGCAGTAAGCAGAGATGATGGGGTTTGCAAACTCAACAAGAAGCTTTTGCCTTAGACACATGATACTTGACATTCAAACCCTACTTCCTCCGCCCACAGCTTGTCCAGAAGGATTCTTTTTGGAGGTTTGCATGTGAAAAAAAATCCCTCCTTCTTCAACAGGAACTGTTCCACAGAGATGCACTGTGGCATACCACAGATGACCTATAAAAGCCAACAGGCGAGAGGTTGCCGTCTGACCCTCTGCTGCAGAGGGTGATTCATGGTGGAGCCATTTGGACTGGCAAAAGCCTGAGGTCAACGGCTTGGCACCACGGAAAAACTGTATTTTGGAAAAAAAAAGTGAGGTATAGAGTATCTTTCCAACACAAAGCCAGAGAGTCTCCCTGTGAGATTATGTCAGTTTAACAACAAACTTTCTTTTCCACAGTGCTGCAGAAACACTGAAGACAAAAGGAAAGAACATCCCAAAAGATGAAACTGCTCCACATCTCTAAGTCTTCAGTTAGGTCTCATGCTTTTTACATATCACTGCTGTCAGGGAATCAATCAGTCAATCTTTATTCATACAGCGCCAGTTCATGTCAAGTGTTACCTCGAGGCACTTTACAACAGTGTCAATTAGCTGACTAAATATTTTCAATTTGGTCACGTAAGAAGTGGAGACAAGTTAGGAATACATCCAATCACAGCTACTGTGGTTGTGTGGAAAGGTTGGATGAGTCAAGAGGGACATCCAATCACAGCTGCCTTAGCTTCATGGTGGTGGAGAAGTTGGGGAGCGATCCAATCAGAGCTGCTCTCTTTCTGAATTGATGTATTCATGTAGGGCAGGTTCACTGTTTGTTGTCAATTCTGGTATTGTAACTGAGATGCTCTGCCAAGTAGCCTTAAAGGTGACTGCATTCCACACAAAAGTGAATTTTATTTCTGTTAATTCACACTATCAAACTTTACAAGCATTCAGTAAAGGGTCATTAAACGTTTCATTTTATCCAAGTGTAAAACACGACTTCAAAAATTCAAATGAACATAAAAAACACCTTACACTTAACCCTTCTTATCTGAGTGGATTAAATTTACAGTAGAATTTGTTGCCTAAAATGTGAAATTTCATTAACTACAACTTTAACTATTTTAAGAACCAATTTGATCAACTATTGACAATGTGTGATGCTGTATAAGTGTGCTGACGTGACCGAAATAAATAAATCAATTCAATTCAATTCAATTTATATGACCTAATTACGACTAAAACTAAAATAAATTTTAGGCAAAAGACTATCACTAAAACTAAATCAAAAAGTGCTGTCAAAATGTACAGAAGCAGAACAGAGACTTTAGAGTGAATGCAGAGTAGTTGACAATATGGCGCCAAGTAGTGCTAAGCTTACAAACTACCAATAATAGGTAGACCAAGTTTTATTCATTTATTCATTCATTTAAAATGGATACACAGTTACACTGGCACTTAAACATTAACCATACACACTGATACACTAATTAATGATTTATGCTGATTTGCTGAAACCATCCATGGGAGGTTTTTTGAGTCCTCAATAAAATTAAGTAAATTTGAAATACTAATGGCACGGTTGGTTTCTGGTTTGCATGTTCTTTCTGTGCATGTGTGGATTCTCTCTGGGCAATCTAGCTTCCTCTCACAGACCAACACATACTCATTAGGTTGATAGGTGTCTCCAAATTGCCCTTAGGTATGTCTGTGAGTGCAAATGGTTGTCTCAGTCTCCATGTGGCCCTGTGATTGGCTGGCGACCAGGAATAGGCTCCAGCCCCTGAAACCCCAAAACAGTGTTAATTTTGACAGCACTTTTTTATTTTACCTAAGTTGTAGTTATTTGCCTAAAATATCTAGTTTTAGTCATAATTTAGTCATCTAAAAAGTTTTAGGTTTAGTCTCGTTTTAGTTGATGAAATTTAACATTGTAGTCGATGAAATTTACTGTAAATTTAGTTGTCTAAAATATGATGTGGAAAGTATGTCTAATGTTTCCTTGAATTTCTGAAGGCATGTTTTCCACTTGGATCCCATCACCATGAAGCTAAGGCAGTTGTAATTGGATGTCCCTCTCAACTCATCCAATCTTTGAACACAACGAAAGTATTTGTGATTTACTTCTAACTTGTCTCTACATTCTACATGATAAAATTAAGTCTGATTGGATGTAGTCATTGTCAAACATGTTGGTTAGCTTAATTTTAGTTTTAGTCCATGTGCACTTGTTTTTCTTTTTGTTATAGTCTAGTTCTCGCCAGGGGGAAAAACGGTTGTTGACGAAAACTACAACGAAAATAATTAGTTAAGAAAAGAAAAACTTCCCCAATAGGGATTAGCAAGACAAATGATGAATGGATAGAGAATTAGAAATACCCAGACAGTCTCTGATACAAAGGGCAAGGAGTCATGGCGTCTGCGTGTGACAAGCAGAGAACACACATGTAGGCGGAGACTGTAATACTATGACATCATAAACCCCAGGAAGTAAAAACTGAGCGTTTTCCAATGAGATACTAAAAGGTGTCATAATCTTCTGGTCTCCAAGCCCCTTCTAACAAAACTAACAGCAGATAAAGACAAAGAAAAGGAGTGCTACCTGGACTCGACAGAGTTTGTTTGAGGTGCTCTTTGGAAAGGGATTCAAAAACTCCTTGAAACAAAAAGTAGAGACTCCAAGGCACTCTCTTTATACTATTAAAATGCCTTTATTTTAACGGCATGGTCATGTAGACCTTCAAAACAAACTTTGACGCGTTTCTGCATCAAGCCTTCATCAGGAATGACTTCCTTGCACATATGATGACGGCTTGATGCCGAAACGCGTCGAAGTTTGTTTTTCAGGTCTACATGACCATGCCGTTAAAATAAAGGCATTTTAATAGTATAAAGAGAGTGCCTTGGAGTCTCTACTTTTTGTTTCAAGGAGCAGATAAACTTTGCAGGACATGGGACCTTTAAGGACAGCAACCAAGAACCACTGAAGCGCCATTAAATAGAATTTTAGAAAAGGTATGAATAATGTAGGCTTGTTTTAATCAGGGATTGACAAAACAGGGGAACGAAGTAGAGGAAAAACTGTCAATTTGGTCAAAACAAGATGGAAATTAAGTGAATTCCCACTTATTTATATTGCATTTAATCAGAAGCGTTGGCCTCTGGTGAGTTTCAAAACAATTAGGACATTCATACAAATATAATCAACACTCTCTGGATTCATACATTCATTAGCATTGATGTAAATGCATGAGTTCTTGTGCATGAAGTTCAAAGAGCTGCTATAAAACTTTGACTATGCAGGATGTTTCAGCTCAGGGGGTTCTTCTGCCTACGAGGATGCATGTTGGACAAATTTTTATCCAAAGCAGGTGATAAAGTCTCACCTGCCAATTTTCAAAGGTCACTTAAACTAGTGGGAGGCCTTCCTTGGTCTTTAATTTCCTCGAGTAGTGCCGGGTTTAAAATCCAGCCGGGCAGGGACTTGGGTGTTGGTGTGTTTTTACTGGCCAGCAGACCTTTAGTTTCTGCCTCGGAGAGCATTTAAAGAAGGGAGGGTCCCCGTTTTTTTTGGGGGCTGTTCTGTTCACACTTTATTATTTTAGGGTTTTTCTGAGCTCTGCCCTGTATCATTTCATGTTTGGTTCTTGTATGAACAGCTGTGCCGGTGTGAGGGAAGTGGCCGGGCCAGACACTTTCTGGAAAGGTATGCAGCCTCTAATGCTGCGCAGACACAAATACAAGAGGGGAGAGGAGTTTAGGAAAATATGCTTGATTATACCTCCGAGGGAGAAAATGTGGGGCTATAATTACAGGTATGTGGGCATGTGGTGTGTTAATGCAGAAATGTCTGAGAGAATTAAAAATAACAATCTACTTTGTGTATTTTTATTACTTCCACCAAGGATGTCCCGTTTTTACAAGAATCTGTAAGTTTTTTTTATTTTGTTAGTTTGTGACATGAATGACTAAACAAGGAATAAACACACTTTAATTACATTTTCAGGGAATGTTGGTCATGGCACAAGGAAGAAGTGGCAAGACTTTCGTGATGAACTGAATACATATGCCCGTCAAGGGATGTTAAAAGGATTTCTTAACAATGTGAAATGTGACATTTTCACTAATAACTCAATAAGCCCTCGCCAACTTTTGATAACATTGTCATGGCCCAAGGCAGAAGTGATAAGGATCTGGTGGTGACATGAATCCAGATGTGGATTAATGATTTTCTCTAAAGATTAACAGCGCAACATAGAGCAGTTCCCTACATTGTTTTCCATAACTTACTCAACAGTGTTGGAAATGCATTTGTAATGTTTGGTGTTCTCAGAGCATTTCTCTATTGTTAACAGGATTACTCACAAAGTTACGAATGAATTTGTTGGGATCCATGCTTTAAAAGGAACATGTCCCTGTAGAAGCCTGAAACAAAGTTGGCCCACCATCTCATCCCCCAGGTTTCACAGACAGGTGTGAACCCTCTGATAAGAAAAATAAGACCCTGCTCAGCTGCAGTCTTTCTCTTTCTGACCCATGGAGAGAAGGGGACACAGGTCCTCTCTATCAGCTCTTCCCTCAGCCTGTAGAAAGAGACTGAGAACAGCTTCTTCTCAGGAGTACGAACTCAAACCTTCTTCCACAGTCCTGCTCAATGCAGACTGTAGCACCATAGGCGACGTAAGAGCCAGCTTAAGGAACTGGAGTTCCGGTCGAAACGACAAGGAACAACACAAGAGTTAGCATCAAGTTGCTAACTAAACAGACAAAGGAGCAACCAGTGGACTTCAGAGCCAGGAGCTGGAGGGACAGACCAGCCTGGGACCCACTGGGAAACCACCAAACTTGCAGCACTGGAACCAAAAAGGACATCTTTCCCTCCCTTGGACTTGGTAATATAACTGGGCCTTACAGACTTTAGCATAGCACGGCTAAGCACAGGACTATTCAGTTTTACAATCACTGCATTGCTTTATATGTTCTTTAAGCTTTGGCTAACTGCTGCTTATTTTAACTGTACCATCTCATTTAGAGGCATCAACCTAACACAAAGAGACCATTTCTAACCTCCACCACTCCCCATGTGGTCCTGGTTGTAAATGCCTTTGAGCCATGTGGTGTTAAGACACCCTTGTGAGGCAGCCATCTTGCCTTTGACTGTTACACACACACACACAGACACACTTGTATAGGACTTAGGTTAGGTTAGATATTGTATGTTTTCATGTTTGGTTTGTTAATAAATGATTTTGAACACAAAGTCAGTTGCTGGTCTGTTAATGTTGTATAAGAATGAATCTTGCCAACCTTTTCTCTGCAGAACTCCAAATCCTTCCACTTTGACTGACAGTTAATTAGGTAACTTTGTTATTTTTATTAAGTTAATGATAAATCATGGTTCCAAAGTCAGTAACTTTAATGAGACTGACTTAATAAACCACCATTTCCCTTTATGGGTGGAGCCTCGAGGTAGATTTAATGTAAATTTAATTCCGTTACTTAATTCAAATAATTATTTCTGATAGCCAATATTATCAAGTGACACAGTGAATAGTTGTCCACTCATCTTAAAGCACAACAAATTTAGAGGACAATTTTAGGAAATGTTGGTCATAGTAATTCCAAATTGAATTTTGCATGAAAAACACGTTTACTCCCCTTTATTCAATGCCTGAGGGTTGAGGATGGTTCTGATTAGACTGGGGGTGGATGTGACTTAATGATATAATTACATCTACTGGAAGTAAAAACTGCAGTTCAGCCTCTCTGTCAGGAAAACCTTGTCCAACTTGGATGCTACAGCTTTAAAAAGGTCTACATCTTTATGCTTATGTCCGTCCACTCTTTCATTATTTCCAAATCTAATAAGGCTCTCATTAAAAAATTGTCTTTGGCTTGAGTCCAACAGCGTCCCATGTGTCATCATGACAGGACAGAGGAATGAGCATGTGCAGAAGACCGGAAGTAATTTAGCATGGAATAAACATATTCATGATCAAGGAATTATTTAATTTGGATTTAAAATCAGAATAAACCAGCCACTTACTTTGCAAATAAGTTTTTGTGGAATTATCATTTTCATTCAAAATAAGGTTTTTACATGGTCAATTATAATCTTTTTAAAGAGGATTTAAGTTTTTAATCAGAATTAATGGGGAATTAAAGCTCTCATGTGAATGAGATAATTGAAAAGGCATGTTCAAAATGTGTCGAGTACTCCACTGTTGTGCAAATTGCTCTGTGACCAGAAGTAAGCTAACAAAAACAACAGGCTAATGACAGAGTTACTCCTATACAGAAGGTCTTCGGTGGAGGCCCAAGCACCCTGGCGTAGCAGGGGACGTACTTTTCGGTGCCCTAAACCCACTCGACTCATCAATGTCTGTGTAACTTACTTTTTATTTGTCCGCAGCAATACTTCATAAAAAAGTTTGACAGAAACAAGTCCAGCCAAGAAAGAGATTTTTTAGCTCGTGGCTCTTATGAAAAATGTTTATGTCAGTGAGGATCCAAAGAAGGGCATGTTTGAGTGCTGATCTAGGTCAACAGTTTGAAACAACACCAATGAGTCATTCTTTCAGACTATTGGCTCTCGCAAAATTCTTTTTGTCATACATCATGTTCCAGTTAAACAATAACCAAACAAAATAACCATTAAAAACACACCATGTCAGGCATTTTATCCCCCCCATCATCTTTGTCTTCTGGAGTGTTAACAGCCTCTTCTGTTTAGAGATAAATAAACCAGATTAAAGTCTAATTATTTCCCTCTGTGGTTGGGGTATCTGTTTGTGTTGAGCTTGTGTGTGTGTTTTGGGAAAGCGGGGAAGGAAGAGGAGCAGGAATGTGCATCTCAATGAGAAACATCTCTGAGGATTTCATTGAGATTTGCAGCCTCTACATGATTTGTTTTCCAATCTACGCAGTGACACAAAGCAGAAGTGTGTTATCACTGAAGTAGAACCTGTTGACAAGACTGTTGTACCGTCTACAGAAGCAAACATCGTGATAGATACACAAAGAATAAAAAGATAATCTTATTTCCATTGTACTATGCTCTTCTCTGAAAGAACTGGCTCTAATACTCCCTTGAACATAATCATAGTGGTTTTATGCCTTCACCACGCAGACAAATGCCAGGAGGCAAAAGATCAGCGATGACTCAAGAGAAAAACCTAAGGTTGTTTTTATGGTCAAAACACGCTCAATAGATAAATCTTATGAGGTTAAGGGTAAAGGTGAATCTTTTATACCAACACCTGAAGTTACAAAGATGGGGACCTTAAATCTCTCAAATGTTTTCAGTTTATTCTGGAGTAAGAGGTCAGATGGTTTACTAAATTTGCAGAAAATTCTTAAAAGCTAGTTTAAGATCTATTTTTCAAAGTAAAGAATGGATACAAGGCCCTATGACCTTGACTTTTAGCCTTGCTGCAGTAGAAGCGGACATTATCACACATTTAGAAGAGTGCTGGTTTGTTATGTTTACAAGTAAATTATGTATGAGAACACAAAAACTGTCACATTTGAGCTTAAAAATTCAGTTAATTAATCCATGTGTCAGAGTGAGCTTGGGCCCTCCTTACACGAGGATGGCCCCGTATTGTCTTGGCGACGGCATCAAAACATGTATCGCTGTTTACACATCGTATTGTACTAGCAAAATCCACACTCGTTCTCCCAGGTTCCACCCAAAACTGTTGTCAGGTTGCCCGTCTGGTTCTGCTCCGAGGTGGATTCCACGTCAACAAGTGCTCATGCACGCGTAACATGCTGCGTCTCTGCATGAGCACTTGTTGCTGTTGTTGCTGTAGCTGGTGTTGTTGGTGTTTGTGAGCAAATGTTGGTATAAAAGTCGTAGCAATATTTGTAGCTGCTGGAACAAGATCAGAATCAGCCCGGCTCCGGCCATTGTTGTTGTTGGTGTGTGTGACAACATGGGTTGGGGGGCGGGGAAGAGGAGGGATGCTATGAGGTCAACGTCTTTTCCGGACTTATCTGTTTATAACAACTACGGCATGAAGACAAATACGCAGATATCCACCTGCAGACCCATTTTCAAAAAAGATGCGGAGTCATGGACAAATACGCGTCAATATGTGTCAATATCACCAGATCGATTGTTTATTTTACCGGAGTCTTACAAATCCGTACTCGTGTAAAGCCCACCTTAGTTTAAAGAGAATTACGAGAGATGCTCTGATACCATTTTTCCCCTCTCGATACCAAAACCGATACTTGTGCTGTGTGGCAGATCCTGAGTACCGATCCGACACCAGTAGGGCTGTCACTTTATATTCGATATTCAAATAACTTTTCGAATATGGGGGTAAATATCCATAACCGAATAGTAAATACATATTCAAATGCAAAATATTGAGTGTAGCGGCACATCAGGGCACCTGGAGCAGTGGACCGTTCTGTCCAACAGAGGGCGCTATCAGTGCAGCTTGACCGTCAGTCACATCCACTGCTCTCCTGACCTCAGGAAACAAAGAGTTTCCGCTCCAAGCAGACATTAACAGCTCCGAATCATCCGAGGAGAGCTGTGTGGAAGTAGTTTTGGTTCTTCACCATTGATGGCAAACTTAAAATCAAAGACCAGGCTGTGTGTTATGTGAAATGCAGTTTAGTCATTTGTCCTCCACATCAAATTTGCGGGCTCAGCCGTCGGCTTTTCATCCAAGTTATACGGCTGAGTGCAGCTGCGCTTCGTCAAGAGTTTAACCCTGTGTGACTGTGTTCTTTTCGGCAGGGTCTTTGCCGAAGGGACGGATAATGGAGTCTCCTTCCTTTAATACGTGGTTGGTTGGGGGTGGGGGGGATAATCGAATATCTTTGCTTATTTGGGTGCATGTTCGAAAACCGTTAGAGTTCGATTTTTAGGAAAAGTGACAGCCTTAGTCACCAGTACGTTACAAAAAACATTATCATACTACGCCTACATGACTGATATGATTATCATTGTGGTAAGGCCTAGCTCAGGTTAAATCCATTGTTAAACATGACTAAATACAGAAATGATGCAGCATGATCATGCTAGTTAGCTTAGCTCCAACCTTTGCGTCAATCTGCTCTGACACAGGTATGTCTGTTGTGTCTGTCAAGTCCTCCAGCTTCCTTGCAGCACAGCACTACTGTTTCAAGAGCAGCAAAGAAGAACTGTGCCAGAGTTTAACAATGCTAAACAGTAAATATAGCTAGTTTAGTATATTAAGTGGTATCGGATAGTGCCTGGACTCCAGTACTTGCCAATGTCGGTAGTATCGGAGAAATTTCCAAGACTGGTTTTGGAATGGGAACAACTCTAAGAATTACTCATACTTCTATTGTATTTTCATTTTTCCGTGCTGGTGAGGCACATTTACCTTGACCTTTAATATAGTGAGTTCATCCTTGAATCTGAGTTGATACTTGTGAAAAGTCTTTAAGATGGCTCTCATGAAGCAAATCCTATAGAACTTTAAAAGCAAGGGGTCCAAATGGTGGCCAGTAACCTTGATCTTTGACTTGCAAATTCAGCAAGGTTTGTCCTTGAATCTGAGTTGATATTTGTGAAACTTGGGTGAAATAACCAAGAACCCTTAAAGGGAAACTCCGGTATTTTGACACCTGGACCTTATTTTTAGGTTTGTGCATGCTCATATACTCACTCAGACAAACATCGTGCAGCTCGGAGTCCTTCAGAAGTTATTTAGATCCAACCGATGTAGCCGCACTTAGCGGAGCCCACGAGCTTCAGCGGCGGCGTAATCTCTGCAAAATCGCTCGTCTCTACCACAGCCGGTTTGTCATTGCAGAAAATCCTCCAGAGTAGTCAGACATATATTCCTGGATAGATCCATACTTGTCAGCGGTTTCAAGTCCCTCTGAGCAGCAACACACTCCTCTTCTGTTGCTATAAGCGAACACTGTCCTAGCGCGCACCACCAGTTAGCATTGAGTCGTGGGCGTGCTCCTGTTTGTTGTTCTCGAGCCAGCTGTTACGTCTCTCTCCCTCTCCATTCTTCTCTCATGGAGCTCCTTGTCCGTGTACTCAGACTCAAAGTAGTCTGACTCTTGACATCAGATAAATATTCTGCCATGTTGCTCAGCACTGCGGCTAAAAGTAGGTCAGCTGTACCTTTTGTGTCGTAGAAGTTTGTTTACCAGGTCAGCTGACCCACCTGAAGAGGGTAGATGAGCTGACTTTATGTCTGACGGTGTTTGTCTGAGTGAGTATATGAGCATGCACAAACCTAAAAATAAGGTCCAGGTGTCAAAATACCGGAGTTTCCCTTTAAAGCAAGACACAAATTTACAGCCAAATTACCTTGACCGTTGACTTCCAAAATTGATTGTTTTTTTAATAGAAGTGTGAAAAAATTTCGATACAGGAATATATCGTGATATTCTGACCTCCAATACAATATCGATATTTCAAATCTTAATGTCAATTTTTTTTTGTAAAAGTAAAAACTCATTTTATCAAAGTTGGAAATAAAATAGAACTTATAAATATGTATGCACAGTTTTGTTTTCATGCAGTCTATTCAGTTCAGACAGTGACAAGACAAATATGTGATTTTTTTTCTACTCACTGTTGAGCTGAGTGAGTTGATGCACTCTGTTTTCAGGTTAAGCGTTGTATGTAACACTGCATTTGGCATATTGCAAAAACAATGAAATGGAAAAGTAGTTTTCAGTCAAATAGTTTTGACTTGATTTGTACTTTCAGTTTTGAGTAATATTGTGTGATTTTCATAAACTCCATCTCCAGTTTTTTTATTAGTTAACTGTAGAAAATCGCAATGTATCACAATATTGTGATATCGTGATATATCATATTATCGTATCGTGATCCAAGTATCGTGATACATATCGTATCTTGAGGTTCATGCCAATACTCACCCCTATTTTTTAACTGAGTCAGTGCAAATACTTGTAAAGACTTTTATGATAGTCCTTCCCTGTGTTCAAGGATCGTTAACATTCAAATTCAAGTGATCAACATGAGGCCCAATGGTCTTGAAATCTGATCTTTAAAAACCAAGTATTTCAACTTTGCAGTCAAAATGGACATTTATGCCAAGTTCAAGTAAGTCTTGAGAAATCATGTCTGTGCTTTGACTTCCATGACCTTCTCAGTTTGTCCTTGAGTCACACATGACCTTGTGCAAAGATAAACCTCAAAATTTCCTCTTGGTATCATATTGGGATGAGGCACATATGGGGCACGGTGACTTTGATTAATAGCCTCAAGTATTTTTTTCTAATATTGAGTTTTCTTGAGTGTAAAGTGGACGGACAAACCAGCACAACACAAAAGCCTGGAGCAGTGGCTACTGCCAGCTTGGAGGTAAATAAGCATTTGTTGAATTTTGATGATTTATGTTCAAGCGGCTCTCATGTGACATTTTTATTGTCCACAGGAAATGTGGTTATATTTCTGGTAACACTACAAAACAAAACAGAAAAATTATTTTAAGCCTGAGACGTGAAAACAGTTTAAAAAACACATATATCAATGGCAGAACGGGCTCTGTGTTTCAGTAATAAGACAGTGTAGAAAAACGGGCGCTGTAATCCCTGGATAAGTGGTCTGACAGAGCTTGTTATCAAATCATTCTGTCAGCCCACGCTTTTCAAATTCAAATATTAAATACAGTTGAAGCCGCGCACCAATATCTCCTTATTTTTCTCCCTATACAGAGAAATGTGCTGACAGCCTGCTTGTTCTCACCCACCTGGGTTTGATAATAATTGTGTTTGATCTTAAATTGGATGTGTGTGTCAGACAGTTTGTAATTTGCATAGGGAGACGCCTCTGTAAACTGAAAAAGCAGACGAATTAGAAACTGTGCACTGCAATCTAACAAGACACTGACATTTTACACAAAACTCAGACACTGGCAGATCAAAATACAGGTTCTCTTTGGTTATCTAACCCATCCTGCTGCGTCTGATTCTGTCTACAGAGTATTTAACGTCTGGTTGTAATATTTGACCCCTAAATAAAAGGTGAAACTATGAGAAAGGTAACAACCTGGATTTAAAGGGGTCATACCTCCACTTAATTTAGGTATTCGTTTTTGGTGACTGGTTGAGTATGCAGCACTCCATCACATTCAGTGTGGCCAACAAGTCAATTACAAACATCATTAAACTGCAAACATGAACATAAAAAGAAAACAAATGCAGTGAAAATATTAAAAATCTAAACATTACCATAATATTTAGTTATTTGAAAACATTTCATTCTCTGTAAATAATTGTTGGTGTAATGGATGCTTTATTTTTTTTTATCGTGTATATGCATCAATAAACTTACTTTTCTACATTGAAAAAGACCTATAAGTAAAATATATATGAAAAACAGTTAAACTAAATATTCTTATTACAATTTAAAAACTGTTTAATGGGCTGTAATCTTTCTTAAATTTGTAAAAAAAACAAACAAACAAAAAAAAGTAATACAAATGACTGTTAATTCTAAAAAAAACAAAAAAAAAACAGTGCATTTAGTATTTTTATATATTAACTGTTTTTATTGACTTTTTGATCCATCATAAACACACAACAATCTTTAAACCCATACACACAGTCAACAATATAATCAAGGTCTTAGATTAGCAACAATTTTGGGCGCAAACGCACCCTTTGTGAGACTGCACCTAACTTGTTTTTTGGGGGGCACTGGTGCACCAAGAAAAAAAGTTAGGCAAACTCTTTTACAAATGTAACTGCAGTAGCAGAAAAATCCGCGGAAAACAGAGATGACACAGCACCTGCTTCCTCTTTTTTCTCTGTCCCTGCGTTGTATCTTCACTGGCTGCAGGCTGTAGGCCCACCCAAACATAGGCACACACACGCACACACACACACAGACAGACACACACACACACACACACCCCCACCACCACCACACACACACACCCCTCAGTAATCATCCTATCAACTGTTATTATGCAAATAAGCCCAGACGGAGCCTGACTGTGGTGTCAGGTTTCAGCACGGAGCGGTAACTGAAGAAGCAGTGAAGCTCTGACAAATTCGTCTTAGTGACTGTCAGATAATTAATTATTACCAACAAAATAAGCAAAACAAACTTAAGTTAAATATAACATCTAAATTTGTTCAGTCCTTTCTCCTGTTAAGAGGTTGTTTCTGTGTGTGTCCGACAGCCCCCAAACTATATAAAACTGTAAAGATTAAAAAAAAAGAGCAACAAAAAGAGAAAAAAATACAGAAAAAGTCATGGAATGTTCTGCCCTATATTTCGTTTATTATAAATTAATTTGAGAATTGTTTTTTATTATTTACCTTCGTTAGAGTTTTGTAAATATTGTACAATAATATAAGACTTATTCTGGGTTCAAATTTATTGGAGAATAAGACCATACAGTTAAATGTTTGTTGTTGGTTGTTCAAATCTGGATAACTATTTCATTTTTCAGCTCAGTGTAGCACCTTAAATATTAGCACTTTTTATTTTGAAATAGTTTATTTGAGATGTTTGAGTTTGAAATGTTAGATTTCAGTTCAGTAAAGCACTTTAACCACGAGCACTTTTGTTTGGAAGTGTTTTGAATTTGTCAATTTCATTCAGTGATGCACCTTAAATGCTCTGTTTTTCTTTTAATATATCATTCTGCTTTGAATAAAGACAAGTATTTCTTTACATCATATTCTTGATTGAAAAGCATTTCCATTATATAAAAGTTATGAAGAGTGATAAAATGGGGACCTTATGGTGTTAAAGGTGACACTTTGAAAAATTTTGGTGAACCTAATTTTTTGTGCTGGTGCACCTTAAACATTGTTTTAGGTGCACCATTGCAACCAATGTGAAAGGTTAGTCTGGAGCCCTGTAATATGATAAGTAATAAGACAAATACATATACATAATAAATGAATGTTAAAGCTAAATAAATATATAAATGAAAAATAAGTAGTTACATACTAATAATGTGTATTGAAAACATAAACATAACATAAAAGGTCACAATGCAATATCTGTTCTAATAAACTATTGTTATTTGGATCAACACCCAACATAGAATATTTTATTTAGCTGTTAGCACTTGATTGTTACGGTGACTAGAATTCTCAAAAATTAACCAATTTGGAATAAAGATGTAACATATCAAATTGTGGAAAAAAAGTGAACACTGTAAAGACCTTCTGGGTGCACTGCATGTTTTTCTTGCTTAATTGAGTTACTATTATTTTTAGTGTTTAGTGTCTCAGTTTGTAGTTTGGTTTTCTGAGTAGATCAAAATAATGTGGCCCTCTGGGAGGCTGAAGTTGTGCTTTTTTGAGTGTGAGACATTAAGTCTTTAAAAATATAATTAAAAAATAAATACAGTTTTTAGTCTTTTCATCTCCTGTTCTACTTTGTTAAGCATATTTTGCCAAAGCTGAGTGACCTAGAGAAAGTATGTTTTTGCAATAAGCCCATTATTATGAACTTTTTGGTCATCATAATTAAGAGGTAAAATTCTGACATTACAACAGCTCCGGCTGCTTAATGCTGAGATGAAGGTCTTCTAGCTAAAGTGCCAACAGTAATTTATTCTAATAAAACATCAACAAAGGCTCCGATGCTTTAACCAAATCACTTAACAAAATGTTCCACCTCTGTGCAAAAAGCCCTCGGTGTCAAAATTATAATATTTACGGTGCCTGTGTTCACTTTGGTTAATGTGGTGGCACCGGTAAGTGGTGGAAAAATCAAAACAGAGTGAGGGCTGATGGGTGCTTAATTAGTCAAGAAGAGTTTGAGAAATTGAAAATCCACCCTGGTGAAAGCTTCAGCAGAAAGGTTTGAATATTCATATTTGAGTGAGGAAAATTTTTGATCATCTGGTTGTGTCAATAAAAACTCTGAAATAATCCCAAATCACTCTATGACTGGTGTGGAAGGAAAATTGAGCATTTGAAGGTTTGACTATCAGGGGTAAGAAATGTGGAGCGCAGCATCTGACACTGATGTTTAATCAATATTGTGGGCATAAAACTTTTTTAATGTGCCTAATTAACCAAGCAGTCCTATAAATACCAGCAGAAGAATCCACACATGGATTCTTTAGTGTAAAGTAAACAGCCCTAAAGACAACACAGGAGGAGTAAACCAGTGTGGATGTGTAATCGGATTATCACTGCTGCTCTTTAGCAGCACAACAGACTTTTTTACAAGAACATTACAGCTGTAATTTCCTCCTCATAGAGTCCGTATTGCTGTGCGGTTGCAATAATGAGAAAGTAGTGTAAGTGCAGTCTGCTGGAAGAGTCCCTCTCATGCTTAAAGAAGTCTTTAAGTGCACTCGCTGTACAGTAGAGAAACGCTCTCATTATTCAGTGTTAAGCAAAACTAACTGCTCACTGTTAGAAGCTGGAGGCACAAATCAAGACTGCCGTCTGTATATAGTTGAAAAAATATAGTTTAACAGCTGAAGAAGAAGCTTTTGCCTTCATCATCTCAGAGAGGGGCCTGTTTATCTGTTGCTTCAGCGTGGCAGTGTTGCTCATTTTAACAGCACGAGCTTGAGACCATTTTTCTTGAGATGAACCTGCAATTAATGGATTTAGTTTAAAGAAATAGAACCATGATGCAGGCAGGTCTATTCAACTACCAAACAGATTGTATGTGTTTGTTAGTTGAATAAATAAAGATTTCATATAGGCTGTTGGAAAAACAGCATGTTAGCATTACCTAGGGCTGGGCAATATATCATTTAGGACAATATATCAAGGCAGGACCTTTCATGTTTTGCACAAGCACTTTTAAAGGACTGTATTTGTTTTTAAAAGACATTAAATATTGATCAGTGAGTATCATGTTAATATTGTGAAAATACCTCAAAATTCAGTGTAAATGTAGAGGAACCTGCCTCAATGAACAACTTCATCAACATTTTATTAGATTAAATAAGAGATTAAACACTACTTTATTTATCTGTTTGGAAAAACTCCTAAGGGGAATTACAATATACAAAATAAATAAAGAAATATTAATAAATAAAATACAGTAAAACACGATAAAGAAAAGAAATAAAAATTAAAATAAAACAAAACATGGCTACTGGCTGCCTACTGCTGGCTAACGGGCACTCGTCCTTGTCCCCCTCCGTCCTCCAGTCTCATGCGACCACAGAGCCGGGTCTCCTTCTCACTTTTGTCATGGTGTGGTGTCAAATCCTAGCTCGCCTTGTTGGTTTAAGAACCAGTCGCTCCTCCCTTGGTAGCATTTTATGAGAAAAAACAGACTGCCAGTAGCTTTAGAACTGCCTCCTGGTGGTGCTGATAGTTTAAAAATATCCATGGGAAATATATAAAACTAAATAAATGTCTTCATAAGAAGAGCAGAAATGTTAAAAACATAGGAAAAGGCTAGAAACTGTAAAAAAAAAAAAAAAAATGCAGCAAAAACTAAATAAAAGAGCTAAAAAGCTGGAGAGTGCAGCAGTTTACATCCAACGCCATGGCAACAGAAGATGCACACTTCAATTTTAAGTGGAAAAAATTGTTTCTTGGCCATATCACCCAGCCCTAGCATTAACAACAGAGCATCAGGCAGACTCAAGGCTTAAGCTGAAAGTTTGATTAATGATGGATTGCCTGCTGAACTTCAATAACAATCGCTATTTGCAGGAATGATGCAACAGTTGTCAGTAACACTACGTTCCAGTGTACTGGGAAGTTGGAATTTCCAGGTTCCAAATAGTAAATTTCAACTGGAATTCCCCCCGAGATCAGAATTTCCTACCGGGAACTCAGGGGATCCTCACCACCCCCGAATTGACAATCGATGTTGGCAGTGTAAACAGCTTCTTAGCTCCTGAAATATTCTGTTTATCTGCACTTCTGACTCTTGTTTACGACACTACAACAGCCGTATACAAAATATTGCTCAACTTGTATTCATGGAAATTCTGCCATAGTGTCACTTACATTCTTCATGTGGAATCTGTGAACTAAAATGCAGGCATGCTAACAACGGCTAACACAACTGCTAACAATAGCCTGCTGGATCGGCAAGGGATGCAACTCCCACCCCCCTCTTCCCAGTTCCGAGGTTAATGGAATGCAGCATTATTACATGCTTATGAGTTTTGTTTTAGGTTTGATTTGCGTGTGCGTGTGTGTGAGATAACTGCACAGGGTTAGACACCCATGATAAACCCCGGCTCATGTCAACCCAGACAAACTTCCAAAATCCAGCAGCAGTGCTTCAGATGGATCATTTCACTGATAGGATGTGAGTGTGTGTCTTGTAAGGATCATGTAATACAGCAGGGACTAACAAGCTGATGCTTGTATAAATAATCCTCACTTCCTCAATCCCGGGTGTCTCACATGACCTCCTGTTTATCATGTCTGTGCTGAGAGTGGGCGGAAGGGTTTACATGCAAAATATAAACAGTACAGAAAATCTACACCCACAAAAACTCGCTGATCTGAGTGAAAGCTGCTTGAATGTGGACCAACCTCCCTCTCCAGCCTGTGGTGGAACATCAGTGTGTTCAGAGACGTGATCTCCTTAAGAATCAGTCATTCACTTTGCCAATAAAAACATAAAGAGCCCCACGAAGTATAATTACAGTGCGCATAAAGTGGCATAAAATCTGTTTAGGAAAAGGAACACGTCAGACTGAAATCAATTTGCCTTCAAATTGTGCAGCGGTAAAACTCGATAGGTCATGAACTGGCCTTTTTTCGCTGAGTGTACACTGGGGAGCTTATTTAAAGAGACAAGCTGTGAAATTTCATCAGGCACAAGGTGAGAGCAGGAATCGGTCTGCAGCTAATGTTCCTGTTGTCAGGACAGAGTTACACGCCTAACCGTAGCCAAGACGTCACGTCGCTGAGCAACGGAATCCTGTGAAGACCAGAAAGGATCTTGAAAACGGCATCATTTACTAAAGTGACAAGGTTGTTAACCATTATTTTTATAGATTATAGGTCAGTTGTTAGCTGCCGATGGTATGTTTTGTAAACTTGTAACACAAACAAACATTAGCGCATTAATGCTATTATCTGTTTCTTTATTGATAAGGGAAAGGAGGGCTACTGTTACTTATAACTGTTATCACCAAACAGTCTGTATAACTTTAGGTTTTGTAACCAAACCACCATAGTTAGGCTTTTGTTAAGTGTTACGTTGATCCTCTGCAACTTTATTATGTGGAAGATTATTAGGGCCATTTTAGATGGAAAAATAATTTTTGGCAGGTTGAGATTAAAGTCGAAGTGATGAAAATAAAGTCAAAATTTTGAGATAAAAGTCGAAATGGTGAGATGAAATTTAAAATATCTAAAAATTAAGTTGAAAAAGAATTTCGTGATACAGGTCAAAATGATGAGATTCTGAAAAATTGATTCTGGCAGTCAAGATTTATTTTTGGTGGAAACATCATTAAAGGAGACATATCATGCTGATGCATGATTTAATACTTACATATAATATAATAAATTTGAAAGCAAGACCTTACACCCCCTTAATTTAAAAAAAATGAGATATTGTATTTTTTCTGATATCCTAGAGCGAGATTTGATGCCTCTGAAAATAGGTCATTGCGAGATGACCACGAGATTTAAATCGTTGTGACGACACACGAGGTACCTTTTTTTTTATTGGAGTAATCTGATAAAACACTTCCTCCTCTGTGATGTCCATTAGCCAAAAAAACATCACCGAGGAACACATCCACCAGCAGCAGTATATAGCTCCCTAGCTCACATTCACTCATTACCAGCTCTGGCCTGTATGGGGACTCAATACGCGGTCGCTGCTTTGAGCCTGCCGGAAAATACAGTAGAAGAAGAAGGACAGGCTGGCTCAACCCTCTCGGCAGCTCTGACAGAACTGACAATCAGAGCACAAAGGCCTACAGTTGTAGGTCATCCTGAGATCCGAGCGTTTCAACGAGAGCTTGATAATGGCCTAAAATGAGGATTTTGAGAGCGCTATTGTGGGGCAATGAAGGAACTAAATGACTTGTACTGAGGGCAGAAATGCTTTACAGGCATCCTAGTCTGGCATAGTGAAAAGGAGAAACAAGCATGATATGTCTCCTTTAATGTCCCTATTTTAACGGTCAAACTTGGATTTGTGTTTACAGTGGAAGAAAATAGTTTTAATGAAACCAACGTTCTGTTCTGTCCTCTGATTGGCTATTTTATCCTTTGATGGGCTTTGATTGGCTATTTTATCCTTTGATGTGCCATTCTGTCCTCTGATTTTATCCTTTGATGTCCTATGATTGTTTTTTCATTCTTTGATGTGTCATTCTGTTTATCCTTTGATGTGCCATTGGAATGACAATTCTGTCTGACATAAAGTATAAATACTTCAGAATGTTCCAAGTGTGCAACCATTTCTTGGACGAACTTTTGTCACATGGCCTTCAAACAGCAGGGAAGCAATAGAAACATGGAGGTGCAGAAACTCCGCTCTGATGTTTGGCAGCTCAGCCAAATGTTGGAGACAGAGAAACACAATCGCTGCCAGGAGTACAACGAGAGACTCCGGCTCCAAAAAGAGCTGGAGGATACGCAGCAGAAGTTCCAGAAGCAGAAATCATTGAAGGAGATGTACATCAAGCAGGGCAAGGAAACCAAGAAAGAGCTTGAGCTGCTGAAGAAATACAGCAAGGAGGAGACTCTCTCTACATTTGAGATCGCCCAAAAGGTGAATGACACCAAGAGGCAGAAGAAGAAGAAGCAGCTTCATGTCGACTACGAGGAGCTGCAGGTGGCTCACATAGTGAACACCAGTAAGTTCAAAGACGAGCTGCAGGCAAGAGACGATAAAATCGAGGCCCTTCAAGTTAAACTGGACAGCGTGATAGCTGAGCACTTGCAGCTGAAGACCACAAATGCTGCTGAGAAGCTCGCTGCAAAACGGCAGGTTGACTCCCTTCAGGAGAAGCTGGACCAGCTGGCAGACAGGGAGTCCAAAGACCAGCAGCTGATCCAGAGCCTGAGGGAAGAACTGTATACTGCCTCACAGGAAACCGCAGCAGTGCTTTGTGACCTACAGCAGTCTGAGTTTGAGAGGGTGAAGATGCAAACTGAGCTGGATGACCTTCAGAGTCAGGTCATCGTCAAGGCAGCCACCGAGGAAGCTCTTGAGAAGATGCAGCTGGCTTATAGAGACCTCCAGGACAAGTTTGCAGAGAAGCTCCAGAAGGAGAAGCATCAGGAGGAAGAGAGCCAGCATCCAAGCCAGCATGTAGAAGAGACGATGAGCAAACTTCAGCCGAAGGTCACGACCCTGCTGGACAGCACAATGGCGAAAGAGAGCACTTATGCTAAACAGACGGAGGAGTCTGAGTTTGAGAGGGTGAAGATGCAAACTGAGCTGGATGATCTTCAGAGTCAGGTCATCGTCAAGGCAGCCACAGAGGAAGCTCTTGAGAAGATGCAGCCGGCTTATAGAGACCTCCAGGACAAGTTTGCAGAGAAGCTCCAGGAGGAGAAGCATCAGGAGGACGAGAGCCAGCATTCAAGCCAGCATGTAGAAGAGATGAGCAAACGTCAGCCGAAGGTCACGACCCTGCTGGACAGCACAATGGCGAGAGAAAGCACTTATGCTAAACAGATGGAGGAGCTCAGGGCACATGAGCCAACCAGCATTGACGAGACATTGGGTGGATCTGCAGATGTGGAAGAGGCCATTCAGGAAGCAGTCAAGGAAACTCAGGAAGCACCTGAGGTTGCACCTCCTGAGCCTGCTACAGAGCAGATGTCCTGGTGGAAAAGACTCAAACACAGGCTGGTATTGCAAATGTACAAGTGGTACATGTGGTTCAAGGGGAAAGAAGACCCTCGTCCTGCCTCCCCACCCCCACCCCCAGAGGTTTAAGGGCTCTCCTCATGGCTTTATGGGACCAGGGCACTCCAGTTTCCCACCGAAAAAGACACAGAAACTGATCAGACACTGATCTCCCAAACAAATCAGTTTTTACCTGATTCAAAGACACTTTTTGGATCTACCGATAACTGTGGACTTTTTTGAACCCTGCTTTCAACTGGATTACTGCTTTGCACCGGATGCCCCTAAAGTTACTGCCAAAACCACAAGGCTTAGCTCGCACGTGTTAACTCACACAGACAGTTGAGCTGGTCTGAGTCAGAAGGTGGCCCAGCTTGGGCAACCAATATCCAGCTTAATGGAATATTTCACCCAAAGAATATGCCTTCATTTTTTACTCACCCTCATGCTGAGCAACACTCTGAAGCACTTTTTTGATGTCTCAAATGCAGCCGGAGGTCCGGGGGGATTTTCGCTGTCAGCAAACTTCCATCTAACAGGGGACAATGGCGTCTGAAAGAAAAAGGTCCATAAAAGTCCACAAAAACATGCCTATTTTCCTTCATACAGCTAAGGCTCGAAAAATGTACTAAATGACCTCGTTTCGAATTAATTATGGACATTACCCGCTCAGGACACTTGGATTACAGCGGACGAGCAGTATGAAGGAAAATAGGCAAGTTTTTGTGGACTTTTATGGACCTTTTTCTTTCGGACGCCATTGTCCCCTGTTAGATGGAAGTTTGCTGACAGCGAAAATCCCCCCGGACCTCCGGCTGCATTTGAGACATCAAAAAAGTGCTCCAGAGTGTTGCTCAGCATGAGGGTGAGTAGAAAATGAAGGCATATCATTCTTTGTGTGAAATATTCCTTGAATTAAAATCCAAAAGGAAAGAGATCTGGATGTCATTCTGGGCAAGACCCCAACTGCCACAAGCCCTCCTCCACTTGGGGCTCGAAAGCGCAATCGTCATAGGACGCAGGGGCAGCAGGTCATCCTGCTCCCCTCCCACCGGAGTCATAGCGCTGGGGAATAAATTTAACATCCTGGACCTCCAGGAGATTCCTCCGCTGGCAGCGGGTCCACTCGTCCTGTTGCCTCCAGTCCATCCTCAGTGCCTTGGCTCCACTGTCAAAACACATACCGTGCAGCTGCATCTCACTCCAGCTCCTAAACCTAACGAAGGCGGGGTTCCTGTTATGGGCTACCACCTCCTCTGAGGCTAAATTTAACATCCTGGACAGGAGATGGAGCTAGGGTTGCTCGCCAACCACCACCACCAACTGCAGCACCATCCTGAGCAGTGGTGCGCCACCACAATGAACGGTTTGAACAAACAGGTCATAGTCTCAGGTCTCCTCTAATCACCCTGTTTTGGAGACATTCGGGTGCTTTGTGAGCTGGTTGGTGGCCAATGGCAGGGACCTTGGCGGTCCGATCCTCGGCTGCAACGTCTGGCCCTAGGGACATGGAACGTCACCTCTCTATCGGGGAAGGAGCCAGAGCTGGTGCGCAAGGTTGAGCGGCTCCGGCTAGATATAGTCGGACTCACCTCGACACATAGCTTGGGCTCTGGAACCAGTCCTCTTGAGAGGGGTTGGACTCTTCCACTCTGGAGTTGCGAATGGTGAGAGGCATCGAGTGGGGGTGGCAGTGCTTGTCTCCCCTAGGCTCGAGGCTTGTATGTTGGGGTTTACCCTGGTGGACAAGAGGGTAGCCTCCCTCCGCCTTTGTGTGTGTGTGTGGGGGGGGGGGGGGTGGAACCTGACCGTTGTTTGTGCTTATGCACCAAACAGCAGTTCAGAGGATCCACCCTTTTTGGATTCCCTGGAGGGGGTACTGGAGAGTGCCCCTTCTGGGGACTCCCTCTTTCTACTGGGGGACTTCAACTCTCACATCGGCAATGACAGTGAGATCTTGAAGGGTGTGACTGGGAGGAACGCCGCCCCCAGTATGAACCCGAGTGGTGTTCTGTTACTGGACTTCTGTGCTGGTCACAGACTGTCTATAACAAACACCATATTCAAGCTTAAGGGTGTCCATATGTGCACTTGGCACCAGGACACCGAGGCCGCAGTTTGATGATTGACTTTGTAGTCATATCATCGGACTTGCAGCCGAATGTTTTGGACACTCGGGTGAAGAGGGGGCGGAGCTGTCAACTGAGATGGTGGGGGAGGATGCCGGTCAGACCTGGCAGACCCAAACGTGCCGTGCGGGTCTGCTGGGAACATCTGGCAGAGTCTCCTGTCAGAGAGAATCTCAACACCCACCGCTGGGCGAAGTTCGACCATGTAGCAGGGGAGGCAGGGGACATTGAGTCTGAGTGGGCCTTGTTCCAGGCCTCTATTGACAAGGTAGCTGATCGGAGCTGTGGCCGTTAAGTGGTCGGTGCCTGTCGTGTCAGTAATACCCGAACCTGATGGTGGACACCAGAGGTGAGGGATGCCGTCAAGCTGAAGAAGGAATCCTAACAGGCCTTTTTGGCCAGTGGGACTCCAGAAGCAGCTGACAGGTACTGGCTGGCCAAACGGTATGCGGCTTCGGTGGTTGCCAAGGCAAAAACCTGGGCATGGGAGGAATTCAGAGAGGCCATGGAGAACAACTTCTGTACGGCTTTGAAGAGATTCTGGACCCCCATCCGGCAGCTCAGGAGAGGGAAACAGTATGCCGTCTACACTGTCTATGGTGGGGATGGTGCGCTGCTGACCTCAACTCAGGACGTTGTGGGTCAATGGAAAGAATACTTGGAAGACCTCCTCAATCCCCCCAGCACCTCTTCCACTTCCACTGCAAATTTTATCAGTGTTTTAGAAAAATACCCTCCAATTGGTCTGCCGGCCCCCTGTGATTTTATTGGGGATAGTTTTAACAGTAAACTAGAATGTGCTCTTAATTCAGTTGCTCCAATTAAAATGAAAATGGCTCACTCTAAGCCTGTAACCCCATGGAAAATGAGGAAGTTAAGAAACTGAAAAGAAAATGCAGTGTGGCAGAAAGAAAATGGAAGAAAAATAAAATCACAGTTAATCTTCAAATATACAAGGAACATCTTAAATTAAACAACTATGCTGTAAGAAATTTAAGAAATTAAATATTTTGCTAAAATAATCAAAACCATAAAAACAACCCAAAAGTTTTTTTTCAACCATCAACCATCTTTTTAACCCTGATTTTAATAAATTTCAAATAACTCCTACAAACACTCTCTGTGAGGAGTTTGCAGTCCACTTCCTATTCCAACCGCGTTTTTTAAAGTTACTTCATGGTTCTTTTAGATACAAGCTTTTAAACAGTGGTGACGCCACTGTTGAAGAAGAGCATTTTAGATTTTAATGTTTTTAATAACTACAGACCAGTGTCTCACTTGCCATTTTTAAGTAAAGTTTTAGAGAAACTAGTTTTTAACCAGCTCAGTTCTTTTTCAGAAACTCATGATATTTATGAGGAATGTCAGTCTGGTTTTAGGGTAAACCATAGTACAGAGACTGCCTTAACAACGATTTTAAATGATTTTAGATTGAATTATGATTCACAAGAAGTGACAGTGTTGGTTCTGCTGGATCTAAGTGCTGCCTTTGATACAGTAGATAACACTATTCTTTTAAACAGACTTCAACACCTGGTTGGCCTCTCTGGTACTGTACTGTACTGTACTGGTACACGAATGGTTTAATTCCTACTTCACAGATATAACATTCATGGTAATAGACACATGCTCCTCTCTAGTCCATAAAATTACATGTAGGTTGCCCCAGGGTTCTGTCTTAGGTCCTGTACTTTTTAACCTGTACATGCTCCCTCTTGGCGGTGTCATCAGGTGACATAGAATCAATTTTCACAGTTATGCTGATGATACACAGCTTTACATCTCCATGTCTCCTGATGACATCAGGCCAATGGATGCTATTTTTAACTGCATTTAAGAAATTAAATCATGGATGGCAGAAAACTTTCTCCAGCTTAACCAACAAAACTGAGGTTTTAGTCATTAGTCCTGAGGCCCAGAGAGAGAAGCTTGTACCCAAACTACAAGCACTGTCTTTTAATCCTTCATCACAAGTAAGAAACCTGGGCGTAATATTTGACTCTGAGCCGACTTTTATTCCTCACATTAAGAATATAACAAAAATAGGTTTTTATCATCTAAAGAACATCGCCAGAGTCTGCCCCATTCTCTCTTGGGCTAACACGGAGATGCTAATGCATGCTTTTATCACCAGTCGTATTGACTACTGTAATGCCCTGCTCTCTGGTCTTCCAGAAAAGAACATTTCAGGTTTACAATTACTTCAAAATTCCGCAGCACCTGTCCTGACTAAGACCAGAGGGCAGGCCCACATTACTCTGGTTTCAGGATCACTGTATTTGCTCCCCGTGTGTTTCAGGATTGATTTTAAAGTTCTTTTATTGGTTTTTAAATGTCTTAATGGTCTTGGGCCTTCTTTTTTTTCAAAACTTCTTTTACCTTACGCACCCTCGCAGACCCTGCACTCCTCCAGCAGTGGGCTCCTAGTCATCCCGAAAGTCAGGACACACACACATGGCGAGGCGTCTTTCCAGTTTTACAGCCCTCAACTATGGAACAGCCTGCCGGAGGACCTCAGGGCTGCAAAGAACATTCATGTTTTTAAGAGCAGGCTCAAGACACACCTTTTTAGCTTAGCTTTAAATTAAAATTGTATTTATTTCATAAATATTAGGCTTTCACATTGTTTTTATTTATGGATTTTACTCATTTCTTATCTTAATGTTTTAGTTGTACTATTTTATGGTCTGTGTCTTAGTTTTTATTGATATCTTAGTTTTTACTTATTTATTCTGCTATCTTTAGGATCTCCAGAGTTTCCTCTGTGGGAGCCCACTACACAGGGAGCTGTGGTCAGCTATGGCTGCAGGGCTCTGTCTCATAGGTTCCTGGAGGAGTTTTGAGGTTCCTCATCTCTCCTCTGGGTTCTGCGTCGGTGTCCTGTGGCTGTGGTTGACTCTCTGCTTCTGGTGCAGACGGCTCCTCTGATGACACTCTCTCACCTGACAGAGACTTAATCCAATCAGACCAAATTTCATTATGTAGAAAGTAGGAATGTAACGGTTACCGGTAAAATGGTAAACCACAGTAAAATTTCCCACTGTAATCATTACCGTGTCCTATTAAAATTACCGTTATCATTTGCCTCAATAATGCATGTCGATGCTGCTCATTGACTGGAAAGCCTGAAATGAAGCTTAGCGAAAGTTCAGGCAGGAAGACCTATATGCTCATTCAGTCTTCTCTTTCATGCTTCACTCTGCCTACTAGGCAGTGCCTACCTGCACAGGTGATTCAAATCTCAGCTGTAGGGGCATGCTCTCACTCAATCACTGAGCCAACCAGATCCTGCCACACACAACTGCTTGGCCAATCATTCCGGAGCAGCCTTATTTTAAACCATGTCTTTGCTCCTTCACAGTCAGTGCGCTGGCGTTGTGCTGATGATCTCGGCAACCCTCCTCCACCCCAGGCACCTCCATTCATCTCACCAGTGTCCAAGTCCAACTCCTCAGGATACTGGCTCTTTCACCTCAGCAGCACCCGAGATCGCATCAGGGTCCCAGCAGCAGAAGTCTACAACTCATTTTCCTGTATTCCTCACCACCACCAGTGTCTAGACTCCATGGGGGGTATCCTATCTCTCATTCGCCCTCAGTACCCCTGAAGTACACCAAGACAGCGCGATGGAGTCTAAGCGCCAAAAGAGATTCTAACCAGAGACTCTGCACGTTTTCATTCATATCTACCTGTACAATAAATACTTTCAATACATTCAAATTTTGGTCTCTCCTGATTGAACTATGTGTCTGCCCCTCGATGAAGCAGCCGTGTCTCACAGACAGAGGCGCGTACGCGCAGTTTGCAATGTTTGGCCTCCAAAAGTACAGCAGTTGGAGCCTTGCTTAGACTTAAAGGTCTTCCCACTCAAAACGGCTAAAGTCTGACCAAAGTTTGGATTTTACAAGGATGCCGAGGGGAAACTGACTGACGAGAGTCACCCTGTCTAAAACACCGAGCTGCGATGAAAGACAAAAATGCCCGTTATTAAAACTGCTGTAACTCCTCAAATAAATGAGCAGACTGAGAGAGAGAGAGGATTCAAAGAGCAATACCTTAGTGAATTATAGGCGGTTTATCAGTATTTTCTATGTAAATAATGTAAAGGTTATAAATAATAGCATTTGTATCATTATGGAGTATGTTCTTGCCGTTCTTTCACCGTTTATTCGCCATGTTTTGCCTTATTCCATCATAGTAGATTGTCTTTTTCCGTCATAGATCGACTTTATGGATTTAGTCAATCGTAATCTGGAAATACTAAAGAAAGAGATGTTGAGGACATCTGCCATGAAAAAGGGAGACCAGAGGAGAGTCATGAAGGGGGCTAACTGCTTCAGGGACTATCGTTTGACATGGTCTAACATAATGAGCTGTAACATGGACACTAATGCTGCAGGCAAACTAAAATGTGTGACTGTTTGTAAAATAGGTTAAGTTTATTTTTGGTAGTCTCAAAGCTTTGAACATGTTCATTTGGAGTTGCTTATGTTCAAATCCGTTGTTCTCTATTGTTGTAATTGCACACAGTTTAAGCATTTATAACATAATAATGACAAATACTTGCCAGAATTGTTTACTTTTATTTCTTATGAAAAAAGTTTGAAAAATACTTATAGGACACTTCCTGACACAGTTATTGACAAAAGAACTGATAAATTATAATATTAAAGAGGTTAAATGATTTCAAGACTGTGTTAAAGTACTTTTTAAACATTTTGAGCACACTGCAACAATACCGCAATAATAATGATAACCGTGATAATTTGGTCACAATAACCGTGACATGAAATTTTCATACCTTTACATCCCTGGTAGAAAGTAGCAATATATCCAGTCACAGCTACTTTGGTTGTGTGGAAAGGTTGGATGAGTTAATAGGGACATCCAATCATAGCTGCATTAGCTTTGTGGTGGCAGGATAAGTTGGGGATCGATCCAATCAGAGCTGCTCTCTTTATGAACTGATATATTCATGTTCTTAAGCAGCCACGACCTTGAAATGCCATCCAAGTTCTTATAAGTGCGAGAATAGACTACTGTCACATCACATCACCCTGTTCTTAAAGGTGCAGTGTGTAGAATTCGGCATTTTAGTGACATCTAGCATTCAGATTCTAAAACGAGCCTAATTGTAACCAAAACGTTGCTGAGCAATGGAACACTGTGAAGAGCAAAAGGGATTGTGAACACGGCACACAATTTATGTTGTGTGTGTGTTTATACACAGTTTGAATCCCTAGGACAGAGTAACAACTTTCTATGCATCCACTGCCATCCTCTCCTCTTCTTCACCTGCATTCCAGGTAGATTTCAGAACCGGTGGACAGATTCGCGTTTCGTTCTTTTGTCCCTAAAAAAACACCCGTAGCCAACACGGCGGATCAATATGTTGGCCTACACGAAACAGCGGCCTGCAGTAAAGTAATTTTCTTGTAAAGATTTTTCTAACTAATAATAAAACAAATGTTTTATTGGGTTGATTGTACTCCTATTTTGAGGGACTTCACATACAAATAGAAACATTTATCTCCTATATTCACCATTTCTGTTTGGCGAAATGCGGTGGATGTAGAAAATGCAACAATCTACACACTGCACCTTTAAATCTCTTTGCTGGCTACCCGTCCATTACAGGATTGATTTTAAACTTTTAATGTTTGTTTTTAAAGCTCTTAATGGTCTCACTCCAGTGAATTTAACAGAGCTTTTAACTGTTCGGGAGCCTGGTAGAGCGCTAAGGTTGTCAAATCAACTTTTGCTGGAAATGTCCAAGTCAAAATAGAGACAGTGGGGTGACCAAGCCTTTTCCATTACTTAAGTGCAGTTCATCTCTAAACTGGGCCTTTTTAAATCGAGACTGAAAACATATTTATGTAGGAAGGCTTTTAATACCCAGCAGTGTGGTGACACTTATACTTTATTTTATTGTGTTTTATTGCTCTTATCACTTTTATTTTTTTTGTTTTTATTTATTGCTTTTTACTTACTTTCTACTGTAAAGCACTTTGGTTCACCGAAAGGGTTGTTGTAAAGGGCTATATAAATAAAGAATATTTGCTTTTACATTTAGAGCAGGTTTACTGTTTGTTGAATTTTGCAGTTTGCACATTATTTGGAGAGTTTAGTCATGCTAAAAATAGTCAGCTCCAAAGCTGCTCAGAGTGTAATTGCTTTGTTGCCTTTTCTCATATATTTTTGGATTTTTTTTAAGCCTTAATTTGAGTGACAAAATGATTGTGGTATGACATTAAGGAAAGGAAACACAATTAAACTTGGACAGTTACTTCAAGGACACCAGCCTGCTCCTGTGCATGGGCCTGATCTAATATATTAGTGAGTTAAACTAAGGATAATATTCCTGTAAATACTATGTGACTATATATAGTTTTTTAGGCTGAACTTTAGGGGCATTCCTGCAGGGCCCAGGCGACTCCTGGCACTCATTAAATACATTTTCTACCAGGACAAAAGCAAACATGCATTTTAGTCACAGCAAACCCAATGTGGAACTTTTCTTTGAATTAAATTTACAGGGAAGAAATACAGAGGCATGTCAGATGGTTCAAGGACTGAGCAGTTTGTTTGTGCTGGCTGAGTTATAATGGAGCTATAATGCAGAAATATGACAGCAAGAAAAAAGGGAAGTCAAAGTCGGGAATGAACGGAGAGGATGAAAGATCTGCTCGGAACTTTTTTCCTACTTTTTAAAGTCAAAACTTTGTGAGCTTTACTCCTTTAGAAACTATTTTGTGACTGAGTGATAAACACACCATTGAGAGTTTATAGTCAAGGTAAGACGTAAAAGTGATGTTGCTGTTTTATAAAGACATGAAACCTAAAGCTTGGAGCCCCGACCATTATGAGGAACAGACAATAAATGCACTCTGCGGTGACCCTTCTGTCTTTGTTTGCTATGATGTTAAACTATATTTATTGATCTAAACACACGAGAAACTCTGGAATTTATCCTTGAACTATGTCACAGTGGATGTTGAGACTACAGCATTTAAAATGCAAGAAAAGCCTCTGATAAGCCCGTGACTCAGTCTCAGGTTGAACTTCAGAGGACATAGTGTGTCAGTAACAACTAAACAATTAACAAACCTGTCTGACATTTTTTTAACTACACTACCAAGGTCAAACTGATTTTCCTCTCGTTGCAGTGACTGTATTTTCCAAACTGATAAATAAAAAAACCTAGAAAAATTCTACAAAACACAAAGAGCAGACATCATTTAAAGAAATTTCTTCAATTTTTAGATGATGTGGCTTCCCTACAACAACATTACTATAAGTCAAATTTGGATTTGGATTCTTAAAGCGGTAGTTCAGTATTTTTGAAGGTAGATCGTATCGGGTACTTAACAAAAGTCAGTGAAGATTGCTTACAACCATACTGAACATTAAACTCACTGACAGAAACTTGCTTTTCACCACATACAAAACACTGATTTGGCATCATTTTTGCATTTCACAGTTGCTGAATCAGTTACCATATTTGTTGATTGTTATTTATTGCCTTAAACTTTTTAATGAAATTGTGTTTATTATGATGTGTGCTGGTGACCTCTTGGTCAGGCCGCCTTTGTAAATGAGATCCTGATAGCTATGGAAAATAACCTGATCTTAAATAAAGGTTAAAAAAAACTCTGGTAGGTGGCAAAAACCCACATGGTCTAACACGGAGAAACTAAACTGGGCAATTTTGTAGCAAATATGAAAGCCATTTAATCTGAATCCTTGGAAATACTTGAACGTATGGGAGCACACCCAGGGAAAACATTTTTTAGAAGGAAGATGGAAAATGGAAGAAACCACCCTGAGACGTGAAGGACCAGACAAACCCACGTTACATGTTGATCTAGGTGTGTAAGTCATGAGCTAATGTCATATGAGTACGAAAACTTGGGTTAATTCAGGATCAGGGGATAAAAGGGCTTTACTGCGTGGCTGTGCAGTCTGCAGCTCTCGTCATGCAAAACCTCCCTGTTGTAACCAACATTTATATTTACAGACAAGATTCTCAGCTAAACATTTGAAAATTTTAGCTGATCTTACTCTGAAATGTAGTGATACTAGTTTACTTGGCTAAATGAAAGTGGGACTGTATTTTGACTTGACAAACAACTGAGGGACATTGTGCCATGTAGCAAAGAAGTGTCAGAACAAAACAGCTTGGTAATAGAAAAGCAAGTTGTAAGTGTGTTCAATAAGATGTGCAATTAATTTTATGTCTAGTTTAAATTTAATTACTCACTTAAAAGGCTCCATGTCCTATGTTAGAAGGGGCTTGGGGAGCACAGCATGATACCACTCACTAAACTCTCAGATCATTAGACATGTTCGAGGGGCTTGGACCCAAAATGTCACATCCCTGGTGATAAGTTTTTATTAAAACTGACTTCCTGGTGTCTACAACATTTGTTTCTTTTCGCTTAGAAAGTGCAGTCACATTAAAGGTCTTGCATGTTTTAAATTACCTGGATTGGCCTCATCTGCAACAGTATATATCCCTAGCAGGCCTGTGCCCAAATATCGATTCGGTAAAATATCGTCACGCACTCCTTGGGAATACGTGCTTTGGTAAGGAGTCTACAAAATCAATATGGCCTCAATGTTTTGATAGTCGTTGTTCCGCTTATGTTCAGGCAGGTGCAGGTACCATGTACCTCATTCAACTTTAAAAAATACTTGGCCATCCCTCTAAATCTATTCTATTCTTGAATTTGAGCACATATTTGGACAAAGTTTAGAGAAAACCCCTGGAAAAATTCTTACAGTCCTGTAATCACAAGCACAGGATGAACACAAGGCACCATAACCTTGACTTTTGACCTTAAAAATCAATCATTCCTAAGGGAAGCTTAAATGTGAGATGTTATGTCCTTGACATATGGACAAGTGGACAGACTGATGGAGAGAAAACCTGAAAAACAAAATGCCTGTCCTGGACTGTAACAGGAATGCCAACATGTGTTTCCCCAAAAAGATCTGCATCTGAGTTACAAGGTCCATTTCACTGTAAGAAAACATTTCTTTAAGAAAACATCCACAATGAATACGAGCAGTCCAAACAAAGGACACACAAAAGTGTCAAAAGATAAACTCTACTTCAGACCTTCACACAATAACTCTGTATCATGAGGGTGTGAACCTTAGAGCCGACAGCCACCTTTTATTTTTATCTCAGTGTATTGAGTGCTCCACTCAACAAGGTCACATTTAAAGAGCCCTGCACCACTCAGCTACTTTCACTGACCTTCGTTGCCAACAACAAAATGTCCAGCTGATTGTTCTCAAAGAAAATGGTTATTTGTAGGTGAAGCAGCCTTGAAAAAAACATACTGCAGCCTATTCAAACTGTAAGGTTTATATAAGACACCTTTGACGAAGTTGTACAGAATTTAATTATGGTGTTGTCTTGGTTGGCCTTCAGCAAAAGCTGTACGTCTTGGTTCTTTGTTGATTCCACACGCTTAATGTGTGTAGTAGGGCTGGAAAATACACACAGATTTTGTTGAACAAATATAAACCTCTGTGTGTAAGAATACATGCATATGGGTTGCACAGTTATTCTGCAGTTCTTGACATATTACTACAATAAATTATACATGTTGGGTTGAATATATGCATGGTGATGGCTCTCTTCATACTCAGTGACTGCCAGTGTTGGGCATGTTACTTTAAAAAAGTAATTTGTTATAGTTACTAGTTACTTTACCAAAAAAGTAACCGAGTTACTAACAGAATTACTCCTTCATAAATGTAATTAGTGACCAGGTAAAGTAATTGATGCGTTACTTTTTTGAAAAAGCTTTTGCTGCTTGAACTGTGTGTCTACGTGTCTGTGTCCTTCCTTGTTGTTACCTGCTGCTGCAGTTCACGCCAGAGCGTGTGCAGGGTAAGTTGCCTGATAGATCAGAATGGGAGCGAAGTGCTCTGCAGTAAGTTTCAAGGGTGCCGAACCGGGTAGCTCTGCGTGGGTGAAGCGCCGGCGCGTGCCAAGGATGGAGGTTTGCTTCAGGTCTATTTTCTGCCGGACCGATTCCAAACCTCGTAAATTCACTGTCGTTATGAAAGCACCTGACAGGAAGTCACCGTGTGGATTATCCGGAAGTATCAAAATAAACCACTGCGCGGACTCTCAAACATAAATTTGCTCAATTCTTTTTCACCATGTCAAAACCGGAGGCACGAGCGCAGCTCAGCAGTTGGTCAGAGGGTCCCAGAGACAACACGACACCATGGACGAAGAAAATGAATCGTAGAGGTACAGAAAATACAACACTGTGTACATGACACTAAACAAGGATACAGGATATAAGCGGATAAAAGGCGAATTAATCACGAAGCTGTGTGGTTGTTGAGACCAGTAAAAGGACCTTAGAGAAGCGAAGTGAGGTGTTGTATATTTATTTTCTCAGTCCATAACATGCTTTATGAGCATGTGACATCAATAGTCTCATGAGAGTCTGTGGCTCTTCGGGGATCAGCCCTCCTCCTACGAGGCTGCGCCCCGCTTTCAGTGGGGTTTATCTGCCAGAGCAAGACCGTGGTGCGGTGCTTCCGCGTGCCGTGGATAACAGCTGCTTGACATCGGTGCAAAGTAACGCTCCACATTACACTGTCAGTAATGGTAACGGCGTTGTAACGCATGAAAAAGTAATTCATTAGATTACCCGTTACTGGAAAAACATAACGGCATTAGTAACGCCCAACTCCCAACACTGGGGACTGCAAATGAAAAGTACTGTTGGCAAATGTCTCTGGGCAGATGATGTCTGGTGTTGCCATGTCCACTTTTTCTATTCACCATTATCTTAAGTGATAGTGACAGTCAAATGACAGTGGGCTCCAGCTTTGGGCATAGCTTAGGTTGTTCGCAAAAGTTGAAAATAAACCATATTTTACTTAGAGAATGTTGATAAGATGCTCACTCCTGGTCCATACATCATTATTTTCCTTTTCAAAGAGGTTATGTTTTTGCTGCATTTGTGAGTTTGTTACCTCCGCCAGTAGGTTATGTTTTCGGGAGAGTCTGTCTGTCTGTCTGTGAACAAAATAACTCAAACAGTTATGAATTTTGATGAAATTTTCAGGAAATGTTCAGCATGGGAAATGGAAGAACTGGTTCAATTTTGGTGTTGATCTGGATCACTGTCTGGATCCGCCATGACGAAAAATGTGATTTTCGTGAATAACTACTGAACTAAAATAGATATCATTATGAAATCAATTGCTAATGGTATGTTTTCATGGCCAAGGGATCTAAATATTTACATGAAATAAAGGTAGGACTAATATTTATGGCAAAAATCACAATATGGGAGAGGACTGTGGTGCTGGCAGAGATCTGCGCTCTCTGAGTGCTTTTCTTTTCTTTGTTATGTTCTTGATATGATATCTCAAAAAGTTACAAACAAAATTTAATAAAACTTTTATGAAATGTTGGTCATGGAAGAAGGATGTGATTTATCTTTGTTGGTGATCTCAATCCAGGATTAAGGAATTTTTTTCAATGATTTGTTAACATAACAAGTTAGGTCAGTTTTCCACATTTTGGGATGTAACAGTAAGTTACAAAAGGATTTTAATGACATGTTCAGGGAATGTTGGTCATGACCAAAGAATAAAGTGTTTCGATTTTGGTGGTAATCAATGGAGATGATAACTTCCTGATATGGCAGTTTTCTAAATTTTTGACAATAGCTCACCTGACAATTTTGGACATACCTTGGGGGAGGTTTGGGCACTTGTATATAAACAACCATAAAATAAATCAGTGAGAGTTATCAGGCAAGTAAGCAGGTGATTGTGGACTTGGGAAATGAAGTCTGTCTGCCCATATCACAAATGAACCATGTACACTTTTTTGCTTACATAAGCTGAATGAAACCATTCATTACCACAAGATAACCTTTTACAAATGTCAAGGCTGAATGGGGAATGATCCATCCATTAAAATATGTTTTTTTAACAGTCTGCAGTGTTTTTTCTGAATATTTCATAATTTAATCAGAAACAACAGCTTTTATTATGAGCTTGTACTTATTTTTTAAGTTGCTGTTGCCATGCCAACCAGCACCATTATATACTTTAACTACAAAATATAAGTGTTCATACTTCTTGTACTAGGAAAATCAGTCATTGTTAAGTCCAAAACAAAACAAAAAGTTCTACTAATGTACCATCTTTGCCATTTAGCTAAGATTTACAAAGACATGATTAATGATCCAGTCCTAGCTTGGAGGATTTGCTTTCTGTTCTTCAAAAGACACCACTCCAAGTCCAGCTCTCAAGGGAAATTTAAAACAAAGGCTTGTTTAGTCAGCAGCTTTATCAGATTTTCATGTACTTGCAGGGCATTGGGAAAAAGTATTTATGTTAAAGTAGCTGGATAAGTCCTCATGGCAGATTTGAGGAAACTCTGTGTTATCAAGGCCAGCAGAGAAATGAAACAGACTTTCCTTTCCAGTTTTGCAAGAATTTGACCACAATCCACAAAACCACAGCTTCAAATTTGCTCTTTCTCTTAAGGCGACTCTTTTAAGCCGATTAGCTTATCTTTCCAAGGTTGATCCAGAGTTCACTGATGCCTAATTCCCCCAGGTTTGCACAGAGTATTACCAGTGGGGACTCTGATTTGGCACTGATATGGTGTTAAACACAACAATGTCCAAATTTTGCCTTAGTTTTGTAATTCACGGTTCTGTTTCTGTTTACTTACAGTTCAGGGTAGTGATAATTTCAGACTCCCAGAAAGAGCCGAGCAGAAAGAGTCATGGGAAATTAAATGGCCCCCAATAATTTATGCTTTTCAAGGAGAGATATGATTAAATGTGACCACATTTCCTGTTATCTAAATCCTTGGAGGAGCTGGGAGGTTAATGAATTTCACCAAACATCTCTGTTCCATCACCCCTCCCTCTGCCAGGATAATAAACTATTTGCAGGACTTGCAGCCTCCAAAGCGACAATAAATTTAGTTAAACTTCTAACAAGCACCATCAGATTACTGTAGTTGTTGTAATTAAACATTCTTGTTATGAAGATTCAGACAGAAAACAGTAAATATGTGAAGATGTTATTTAGAGAGATAATTACCTAAGTTATTGTAGAAAGAAACAAAGAACATGTGGGAGTAATCCAAATCTTTAACAATAAACCTTCAGGGAATTAATCCTAATTTAAGTCCATACAGATAAATGGGGAATGAAATGTTTAGAAACTTTGTTTTGGTTTATTACCTCCCCTCTTTAATAATACCAATGGGTATCTATTTCATATCCCTGAAAAGCCTGATTCATCACCTTTACAACGAGGAACACTCATACTACCATAAATTGAAACAACATCCTACCCAAGAGATTTTCATTCACTCTATCAGGGATTGAAGCACATTTTTACCCAAACACAGCTGAAATTCCTTTTACTTTAGTAATTAATAGAGCAAATTAGGCCTGTCCAATAGGTCTGTTTCCATCTAGGGGATCAATATTGGCCATTATTGAAGAGTACAACTAGCTGGGCATGTACTTGGACAATAAACCGGACTGAAAAAAGAACACAATGGCCCTTCATAAGAAAGACCTTTTACATCTGCAACACAATGCTGAGAATGTTTTACGGTGGTGGTGGATAGTGCTGCTTGTACGCTGCTGTGTGCTGGGGCAGGGTAGTGGACTCCAGCAGATCAGGCCCCGCTTTCAAGACAATGTTTTCACCAGATCAAAAACGTTTTACCTTTGTTTTCAAAAGCGCTCCACGTTCACATGGAGACGATGTGAAAACTATCACACAGATCCATGGGAATGACTGAAAATGCTGTGGTGTGCATGCCAGGCCAATGTAGCTTTGTAGAGAAACAGCAGTGTTACAACACGCATACGCTTTCCGGTAAAGACAAACTTTTCCCAAACAACAATTGTGAGTGGACTCTTGAAGACGCAGAAGTTTCTTGCCTGGACAACAAAAGCCCCGTTTCCACCAAGTGGTCAGGTATGGATTGGCACGGTTTGGCACAGGCTGGATCGGTAAAGCATGATTATGTTTACGTTTCCACAGCCAACCGAACCCTACTTGGTAGGCGGTGTATAAGCCGGATGCCGATAGCATTACGTCATAGCAGCGCAGCATCGTGTACCCAGCTATTAAATACAACGAAGAAGAAAACACGACACAGTAAATAGAACGCAACAATGGAAGACATCCAGCAATTCTTTTTTGTGATCAGCATGTGGCTTTTTGTTACAAAGCACAACCAAGCTTTGTTTCAGAGAAGGCTGTGTGCACCGAGAGTTATCTTCACAAAAATGAGCGTAGATTTAAACATGGCGGGTTTATTTGTTGTTCTTTATTACCACTGTCACTCAGGAAGTGAAGTCTCCTTCGACCAAACAACGGACTGTAGTGTGTCTAGCTCCACCTTCTGTGGTCGGATCGGTATGCTTGGCACCCTAAAAGAAGGGTCTCAAAAAGTAGGATGGTACAGTTCGCTTATAAGGGGTCCTGTCCCAGTTTTAGGCTATGGAAATGCCACAAGAAGCGAGCCATACCGAGACGAACCGAACTGAACCCTCTGGTGGAAACGGGCCTAAACCCATCCGGATAACAAACTACACAGTACACGCATGTTGCTCAGTAGATGGCTGAATCTGTTGCAGTGCTGCTGTTGTTGTTTCCAGGTGTGCATGCAGCCTTCATCTAACCGAGTACTGTGCATGTGCTGTGCAGCATTGTTTTCCCTGTTTACACAGAGACAGATACCAAAACAAAACTTCAAAACTTTTCACTCTTGATCCTGGTTTAAAAAGTTTGCAGATTCGGCACTCCAGGCACTGTTCTCGGGTAAACGGAAGGTGCAAATGCAATGAAAACTCTTCATTTTCAGTTGTTTTCGCATAACTGCGGCCTAAATAAACTGATGTACAAGGCGAGTGACATTTTGGACAATGTCTCACACACCCTCCATGATGTGCTGGACAAACACACAAGCATGCAGTACACAACTCATACACATGAATTCCTTCAAATTGGTTTCTATCTTATGTATTATTATAGTTACTTCTGAAAATATAATGTATTTTTCATTTCGCTTATTTCTAATCTAATCTACGCTTAATGCTTTTAGAATGTTTTCTTCTTTTTTCTGTGTGAAATGCAGCTGAACATCCTCATTTCCCCTGGGGGGTTAATTAGGTATTTCTGATTCTGTTTACTTTTGGGTCCCTCCCACTTGTTAGCTTACCTAATTACTGCCGCCAATGTTTGTTTGCTAGTTCATTAACAAGATCATTAAAAAAAACTTAAGAGCAGAATATGATGGAAATTTCATGACAGGTCAGAAGTAGGTCAAAGACTAATCAGTTAGAGTTTGGTGGTGATCTGTATTCAGAAAATATCACACTATCAGGACATCCAATACCACAATGAGACTCTTGTTCCATTTGAAGATCTGGTATTTGTCTCTCCACTTCTTTCAAATGAGTGCCCAACCCCTGCAACATAATCAATACCTCTACTCAAAATTTCGATGAGTCTCCTGAGCTTAGAGTCGTCTTTTTTTGTCACTTCAATGCGTGTGACAAATGTCTGGGTCTCCATCTCCACGGTGAATAGTTGATCTCTTCGGGATAACTTATGCACATTTAAAATGCTCAAAGCAGCAGAGCATTATCTCTCAGACACTCTCTCCAGATGGGACAGATTTAATGATTTATATGAAATACGTTTTAGCCCTTTTCTGACACTGACATGTTTACCCCTTTGGGATTTTAGTGTGAAAGCTATGAGGGAAACTCGTTGTTTCAGCTCTTTGTCATGTTTATGAAGGTTGTTACAAGCAGACATTGCTCTGCCGGCTCTTTGTGTGTTGTGACCTGAAAATTGCCCTGTAGGTTTCTTTCAATCCATCTCACAGCTAGCATTGAAATATAAATGAAAAACACCTTTAAAGACTATGTATTGTTCCTTCTGGAGGGTGAAGGCTGGCTCTTTGAATACAGCTCCAGTCACAAATTAAAAAGAAGAAACATTTGTCTGATACTGTCACAGCTTCAGGTGGTCCATCTACGACTATTATACCTGGAGTGCCTTTTCAATAGTGTGAATAACCATGAGAGTTTCAAAACTTTGGATAATGATCAATCCTTTTATTATAAGCCTTCATATTTTTGCAACAAAAAACTGAAATCCATATTCAGCTCATACTTCATTTAACTGCTCACAGTTTTCGGTTTGAAACTTGGCCATTAAATTCTTTTACTTACCTAAATATCCCCATTCTGGGATGTTTAAGGTATTTTTCATCAGAAGCAGAAAGGGTCAATTAGAAGAAAAAAATGTTCTCTTATACCTAAACAACTTGAGGTAGTAGGGTGATGTCTTTGCTGAACTTTAGCTCACTGCTTCCCACAGATGGAGTTTACTTGCCCCTGTGCACTGACTCATAGGCTCTAAATGAATCAGAAATGATAGGTTTGGCCAATTTTTGTTTGAAAAATGTGATCAGTTGGTTGGAATTAATGCCCATAAACACTGATACATACCACTGATAACCTGTGGAGTAACCTAATGTTTACTCATGGAAGCCATCCACATGCTGCCCCCTGATGCTCTGTCATCCTTTTAAATAAACTGAAGCAGTCGCCAAAAGTTTGTTTTCAGTTTTTTAAGTCCACCATATTGATCCAGTGTCTTAGTCTGTAATGAACGTTACGATAAGACCAACAGCATAAATGCTAATCAGCTAAGCTAAACAAAGCAACACCTGTTTGGTGATGCTTTTGAGATCCCGTCAGAAACATTGTGATGCATTAAGGTTGGCTCAATAAAATGGGTACTTGACAAAGATGAGAACATGATGTGTTTAAGTCGACTTAATGACCGTAAGACAATATTGTGGATACAAGTGGTTGTAGTGAGATACCTCAAGAGAGTGGCTAAGATCAGAATCACAGATCAGGCAAGGACCTTGGACATCCAGAGGGATTTTCCGGTTGAGCTGCTTCACATTAAAGGATTTGAGGTGGCTCTGGTATTTGATTTGGAGGTCTGCTGGTGGCCCTGCTGTGGAGGTCTTCCAGGCAAGTTTAACCAGGAAGAGACTCCAAGGGAGACCCAGAGCCTGCTGGAGGGATTATGGGTCAATCCCAATAGTACCTCTGAGCTCTCCCCCTTCGTCTTACCCCTTTGTCTACATCTTCCCATTGGCCCTCTGCTTGGAAGAAACAAGACACAACTCGATTCCTGTTGTGTCATGGATCAGAGCCGCTTGCTTGCTGCGTCATAGGCAGATGGGATAATTTTTTATCCACTTCAAAGATGCCATTTCCCATGGTGTTACCCTTCGCTCGGGCCATCTTTCTGGGATGAAACTATGAAAACCAATAATTATGCTTTGTTACGTACATTTATGTGCTTCCTTTGGTCTCTGCTCTGCCATCCAGTCAGCGTGTGCGGTGTACCACAGAAAATTGCTCATACCTGTTTCTTACAAGTGAGGTCTTTGTTTGTCTTTGTCTCAAGGGCTGTGTAGCCTTTAATCTTACGAAGAACTGGGGTACCCCTTCATAGACGTGAACGCGCAAAACCAAGGGCTAAGGGGTAAAACAAGAGCTAAGGGGTAAAACAAAGGCTACGGGGTACAATTGGGATTGACCCTCTGTATCCTGTCTGGCCTGGGAATGCCTTTGGATCCCCCTGGAGGAACTGGAGAGTTATGTAGTGGAGGGCAGGGCCTGACAGTGCGAGGAGGTACTAAAAATATTAAAGTGCAAGTTGTGATTTGCATTTGTTAGCACCCATGCGACTACGTAAAATGACCGTTCAAAACATGTTTTATCTTGTGTTGAATACATTGGAAGTTGTGGCCAGTGGTATTCCTGAACGCAGCCTCAGCTGGAAACAATGAAATGTTTGTTTTATTGACCAAACTGCGCCACTAGCTAGCCTTCGGTACACCCGACACGCCTGCACCACTCCGCGAGAGGTACAGAGGAACATAAGCAGGTGCTCCCAAAGCCTGATCTCGACCAATCACAGTGCATCAGTGGGACTGGTCGCCGGGCAACATACACTGACAGAACAGCGAGCGACATTTTAAACTATTTTAGGAGAAAGACCAAACGAGCAATAACCAAATAACTATGAAGCCTATCAGTTATTATTTCAAAAGACTAACAAAACCAGAACATGTAAACTCTGAACTGAGGCAAGAGGACAAAATGGAGCAAGGAGGTGAAATTGACGATGAGGATGGGTTAGTGTTAGCTCCAGACGCTGTGTCTCAAGACGCCGGGGAGACAGTTAATGACGCCGCTGCCATTCGTAAGTCGTAAGAGGTACAAGTTTGTTTCCTCATTGACCACATACCTTTGTATTAAAGAAAAACACACTTCTTAGTAACTTTTCATCGTGCCACAAAAAATATTTGTGCGCTACTGGATTTTTCAACTTGGTAGCACCGCTGCTACTTGGGAAAATGCTAAGCGTCAAGCCCTGGTGGAGGGAACAGCTTGGTTCAACTTCTTGGTTTGCTGTCTCAATGACCCAGTCCTGGAAAAGAAGTCTGATGTATGGATGGATGGATGGATGGATGGATACATTTTTCCATATTGTGGACCCTGCATACATTCATACATCAAGAGGCTTCTAATAGAAAAATCTCATTGAAATTGCTGCATCAATGCCTTTACAGAATGAACTAATACATGGAATCTCATTACATCAAACCTTGACTGACTCATCGCTGATATTTCATACAATGTAGTCGCAAAAAGAAAAGTTTCTTTCAGAGACAAACTGTACAACATGACCTTTCAATTCTGCAACAAACTCAAAGTGTCTAACTGTCTTGCCTGCAAAGAGTTATTCTATAATAAAATGCATCACTGACTTGGATCACTGACTTATCACTGTGGTTCAAGTATTTTCAGATTACACTCTGAGGTATGAGCCTGAATCCTGACTGAGTTCCTTAGAAGAGGAAAGAGCTGACCAGGCACAGTTTATCTGTAAGGGCAGAGCAGCTTTTATGAAGTGTTTGGATAAAGATAGTGAGGATTTGATCGTGATGAATGAAAGCTTACACTGCATCCCAGACAGCGGTAAACACCCCTACCGCCTCTCCAAAAGCAAACATGTAATTCAGAATCATTTCTTTGTTTTGTCTCTGCTTTTACACACTCGAGGCGCCCAAGACTCTCCGTAGTGAAGTTTCAAGTTGTAAAAATGTTCAATCATATGAAAAGATAAGTAAAGAATTTCTACAGTATCATTGAGAGAGGAAGTAAAGCAATGCACTCGGTGTACGAGCAGGTAGCGGTTTCATTTGCACTCCCTGGAGATTGCAGACGTGTTTCATGGGAAATAAAACTGCCTTTAACCCAGAGAACTCTCACATAAATCTCCAAGAAGTATTTCAATAGACCATTTATGGCTCAAATCTACCTCAGTAATTTAACTCCAGCCTACACTCCTGTTTCTGTATGATAAGGGATTCCCAGACTTGTACATAAAATCTGGCCAAACTCATTTCTACAGAGCCATATGTATCTGTCAGTAACTGCTTTACATGGAGAGTACACCAAAGAGCCTGGAAAGCTTTGTTTTAATCAGAATGTTGGCTGGAGATGATAAGCATAAAGTATAGTAGCCAGACAGTGAAAGAACAGTGGGGGGTCCTTGTGTACAGAGATTGGTAGTCATTTCTCGAACAGTGTTGGGCCTGTTGGGTAACAAGTTTAGAGGTGACAGTGACGACATCATAAATATATCAAGTTTATTTTTGTGTAAGAGTGAACATTTCTGCAAAGTTTGAGGAGAATTCCTTTTTGGCTATCAATTTAGTTATGTATTTAGTAAAGCACCCTCACTTTCTCTCATTTAAGGTGTGTTGTAACTGAAAATAAAAGTATGTTTGATATACTGTTTACCAGGAGGTCGTGAGACCGTGATGCTTTACGGGACACCTGTTGGGTTGGGAGGTCCTACATCAGGGGGTGTCCTTCAGCCTAACTCAATGCGACCCATCAATCATTTCCAAAAAAAAAAAAAAAAAACTAAATTGGAAATTTGAAAAAGCATAACAAAAAATGTTAAATATGATTTGTCACGAGTAACCAGGACAACATCATGCACACATTAGGACAGATTATACTGTAATTCTACCAACTTAGATTTCTGGTACATGCTTTGTTCACAAATCATTAAATGGTTTACTTTGCAATGATTTTATCTCTAAATATTTTTCATGAGGCATTAAAATATAATAAATATTATTTGCAAAAACTATATTGTAAAACCATGGTAAAGATAATATATTTAAGCTTTAAAAACTCTTTAAACATTAATTGTTTTATTCCAAGGAAACAAGCTTAAATTGGCTATAAATATGCATTATGCTCATTAAAATCCAGAATATTTTATTGTTTTTGTTAAAATACATGAACGTTGGTATAATCTTTTTTGGAGCTTTATATTTTTTTAATTTTTTGTTCATTTATTTATTTATTTATTTTCCACACTGAAAGTGCCCGTCAGTATGTAACAGTGCAGGCCTATTATAATTATGTGGATCTCTTGGTAATCAAAGTTGCCCACCCTTGCCTTAAGTCGTAACAACTAAAATTGTAAAATCCAGGTTTGACTTACTGAGTGAGTCAGCCTGTGACCCCTTTACAGTACCATTGAGCTCTGTGATTACAATGCCATTGTCCCTGTCATTATTTTAACGTCTCAGTTAGTCGTCACTGTTATTTCAATCTTTTTTTTTTACTTTATTGCAATGTCCATACAGTTATAATTCAATTAAAATGTCACCAAAAGTAAACATTTCATTTTTTTTCCTTATTTCATTTTCAAAAGAATTAATTGATGAATTAATGAACTGATCGATTGAAAAATGACAAAGAATTCTATATACATTTCATATATACGTACTTAAACATGTATACATATGACGGACAAACTCATACTTAAACACATACGTCTGCTAGCCCACGTACATACATACACTATACCGATCATTCAATCTATAGTAATACAATGTGAATAAATTCATTGACATAAAACAAACTAAACTAAACAAAAAAAACAAAACAAAACAAAACAAAACAAAAAAAACAGAAAAAAAACAAACAAGATGGGGGGGGGGGGTATACCTCTATTTGAGCTGTTCTGAATTTATAAAGTTGTATAGTCTGCCAAGTCTTTCTTTGGGGTACGTCTTACTTGTTATTTCAAGCTTAATATTTACATGGATAGTTCATTACAAAATGGGTGTAACAGGTAAATGCATTTTATGGGTTCATCTTATCACGTGGATGCGTATTCATGTGAATGTTTTTGTTTGTGTGAGCCCAAACTGATCTTTTAAGTGAACAATGAGAGCTGATTCGCAATTGTGAGTACGCTGTTCATTTGCGAGCCATTCTCAAATGCAACTTTATAAAACAGTTGACACAACAGATCCTGGGTCTGTCTTGTGCACCACAAAAAATTGCAGCTTTGGTGAGCACATGATTGAGTCGTCTGTGAATGCAGGTTTGATCGGAAGACATTAAACCCTCAGCCCTATTGGACATTTGTGCAAAGTTTGAGCTAAATCCCTCACTCTTTTTAAAATGCTGTATTCAGTCAGAGGACACACTCCACGCTCTGAACTTTATTTCTGTCCTCAAAAATCCAATGACTTTGTCCTCGAGTCAAAATGGGTGCTTTGCAAACTCTGAAGGAAGTCTCCTTATTTAGCTGTGAGACGTCATGATCACAGGAAAGAGAAAGACAGGGATCCAAATGACCTTTCTATTCTAAAAGTATAATAATGGGCAGGATGGACAGATGGACAGCATTAACACACATCTGTCCCAGGCTGTTAACAGTGTAGAGGCATAAAGCACTTTTTAAGATGTTCCAGTTCGTGTTTACCCTCTCTGACTTTTTAAATAAACTGTCGGAAAAGCAGACAAGATACTAAACCGGAGCGACAAGGTGCACAGACGCCCAGATGGGACATTAAAGATGAAAGACCCTCTGCAACCACACAAATCGTCCGTCTTTTCAGCAGATACCGAGGTGCATCTACGGAGGCAACAGGCACATCAATCACTTGAAGACTGACTCGGAAAAAAAAAAAATCTTTGATCGCATTTTCTACAATGCAGCCGTGCTCAATGCTAGACAACATCAAAGCTTCAGCTTTACAGCACAGGGCTCGGCGTCTGTCTGCCTCCTCCTCCATCACCCTGTCCCGGCTGCCAATGAAAAACAGCCTCCAGTTATGAGGAGACACGTCGGGGTTTGGACTTCCTGACAAAAGCAAGTTTTTATGAATCAGACATTAAAGAAGATGTCTGGTTTTGGTGATGTGGGGTGTTTTTCTTTAATTGCTGAGCAAGGAGCAGGACACTGGGACGAAGAGTTCATGACCAAAGGCTGTTTCAGGGTTGAACGGTTTAAGGAAAAGATCTTATTACAGTTTTATGTTATACTGCAATAATCATGAAACAATATAAGTAAATATGTAAATTTACAGATCTCATTTTTTATGTGTTTTTTGGGAATTGTGAGCCTCTATTGATAGGAGAGAATGACAGTGGATAATTGGATCTCAATTCCAGTATTTGACAAACATTTATCATGTCAATGGACTTTCATGTCTTTTTAAAGCTGTTGTTAATTTTCAACAGTTGTCACTGTTCACCCACTGCTGCTACATTATGAATTAATTATGTTATTTTATATAGAGCTTTAAAGCTAAAAGTGAATGGAATACAAATATGTATTAACAATGTATTTAATATGTATGTAAAGTGAAACATTTCAAAAATAATAAGGCCATGCAAAGTAATGATTTTAGCCTAACCTTCCAAAAATTTGATAATAAAGTTGTGGATAAGTTCCCAATTTTTGTTAGAAATATGACACCAAACACAAAAATAATTCCACATAGTAAGTCCGTTCACATTACATCTTTAATAAGCATCAAAAACTTCTGAGATTGGCCAACTTCAAATGGTTTAACCAGTTACACAATTTGACATTTCAATTAAATTCAAATTCAACAGGCATTATGATGGACACTTGTAAGCATATGGCCTTGATGTGAAGATTTCAGATGCATTTTTTTAAATAAAAAATATTTTTGCAGTTACTTTGAATTATAAATGGATTTCTAAGGTCATGCCATTTGACATATAACTCAAGCACACCTGACCACACTCTAATGCTGCGTTCACACAAGTGACCCAGATACCAAAATCGCGTCGCCCACTGACGTAGCGTCGTGCGTCCAACAATACCTCAATTTGGTCGTCGGCTGTCGCTCGGTGATGTCACGTCCGTTCGGGTTTCACCGGGATCATATCATATATCATATAATAGGATGTATAAGTGGACATTGTTCCAGCTGTATCCTTTTCATTCACTTATCAAACACAAAACACTGCAGCTGATGCCCTGCAGCAGCATTATCTGAGTTTACCGCGGTCCGTCTAGGCGGAACTCATCCGTCCTGTAGTCCGGATGAATAACTGTTTATCTAGGGTACCGTCACACGTACACACACCTCTGATTGGCTGATGCTGCACAGCCACACACGACATCGCCTGAATAGCTCAACTTTTTTTAAACTTTGACATCGCGTGAAGTGATCGTCGTGTACGCGGCCGTCGCATCGCGGGAGGGTTAGTCCCGCCCCATCGCGGCTGTACATTGACTTTGAACGGAGAGTGATCGCAGAGGTAGTACAAGTAGCGTCCGATGTGAACGCACCATTAAAATGTCAGATTTCAAGATTTCAAAGGGAGCTAACCTTGGGGTGCAGCAGTTTGGTTAATCAGGGGTCCTTCTTTGTGATATTATTTATTGCTACATGATCTTCTTACACAAATAAACAAATTGGCTCCTTGAATGTTGGTTACACCGTGTTGACAATTTATAGCCTGTAGTCCACAAATTCCCCAAATAAGTTATGATTTCAGATGAATGGTGTTCCATTTATTTATTCATTGCTAAACAAGAAGCATGTAGGATTATGCCAAACTAGTTGATAACGTGTTTTATTGAGCATTTCACTTTTGTTGAACAGGTTGAAGTATTTGGTACCAAGTTTTAAAGGTTACATCACATTACATTATTACTATTATCCCCTGAATAGTCTCTCAGACTAGGTCTTCAAAATAGAGAATATATTCAAGTAATTCATTTGTTTTTTTCCAAATTGTGATGTTTTAAAATTTCACTAAAGCATGGGAACACAAAAAATTGTGTCACGCCATTGACTCGAAATCTTAGAGCAGGAAGAGCAGACATAATAATAGCGGACAGTTTGCTCAATTGAAACGTAATTGTGAATCTCTTTCATGCATTACTTTTTGGCTAAGTACATAAAATAAATAAGAAAAAGACAAAATGGATGGGACACTGTTGACTGTAAGGATACATTGTTAGAACATTAGTCTATTCTAGAAGAAAAACTGGTGCAGAGTATTCAGAAGGAAAGGGAATACCTAAAGATGGTACCTTTACCACCATTTTCAGAGAGCAGAAACTATGAGAAAAAAACATTTCTAATGTATTATTAAGACTATTCATGAAAAACAGATAGGAAACATTAATGACTGTGCCAAGACAAGGTGAGTTAAGCTCCAGGAGAGCTCCTGCTTTCCATAGCAGTAATGATGCAGTTAAAGCTCAGGAGACGTCCTCAGACAAAACAGCTCTTTAGGCGGCAGAGAAACAGAATATTTGATGCAACCGTGGGAATAGAAAACAGTCAATACACTTTTCTTTTCACAAAGACTATTGTTCAGAACATCTTCTAACAGATCAACAGAAACACAGAGGTGTTTTTTTTTTTACTCTTTAATAGGCTGCGACTCCCACAAATATATTTCAACTTTTTGCCTTCATTTGACAGAGAGGAGAGAGACAGTGGATGGATTTGGAAAGTGGGACAAAAGTGTGAGATGTGGTAATAGGCCACAGTAGGGTATCACTAAGATGAGAGCTTCCATTTATAGGGAAGTGTGACAGTTTCTGTTGTTGATTAGTCATTGACTTTAGGGTTGCTTCATTGGATTGACTTGAAAGCCTTTATTGTCACTGTACTTTACAACAAAATTCTGAATGCTCCATTTGGTCCACATATAACGTAAATATGATAAATAAGATCCAAAAATGTACACAATAAAAGAAAAAAATGCAACCATTTAAAATACATGGTGTCTGTCTGGTTTCATAAGCTCCATCTGCCAGGAAAAGATATGCTATAACGGTTAGAAAAAGGTCAAATTCAACTTAAAGGGTTCCAGAAAGTACTTAGAGCTCAGCCTGGTCAAGGTAAACAACAAGAAATGAAAATGAGAAGCAGACCGGATCTTTCACTGACAGAAGCTGCATTTTACAGATAATATAACACCTTTGAACTGCGCTGCTTAAACATGATATGATTGAATATATGTTAGCATAAACTGATGGATGACATAACAGTTTAAAGTCTAATACATACAATAGTAGACTTATCTGGTAACAGACGGACTAGTAAGTCTCCATTGGGACTTCCGACACAATGGAGACTGAAGTGATGCACATAAGATTGTGTTCAAACCAAACGCAACTTGGCGACCAGGATCACGTCACCCACCCAAGTTGCGTGGCCTGTCTATAAATGGATCAGTTTGTCATTGACGCATCACTCAGTGATGTCATGCCCACTCGAGTTTCAGCCCGATCATATCATATTTGTATGTATTTGCTGACATTATTCCAACTGTATCCTTTACACTTGTCTACCAACCACAAAACACTGCAGCTGATGCAGATGAGAACTGTTGATGTGGGTTCGTCAAACACCCACAAAATGCTGATTGGCTGACACAGTTACACGCAAAATCACCAAAAAAGTAAAAAAAAAATCAACTTTGGCAAAAGAGCGATGCACTATGATAGCGCAACCAAGTCACCCAGATCGCATCGGTCGCATCGGGAGGGCTGGCCCACCACATCTCAGCTGCACAAGTAGGTGGTCGCTCTGATCGCCCAAAATCGCTTGAATGCCCAAATTACACAAAAATAACTTCTTGAGTGGAAGTCATTTGCTAACAGCTTGGTCCCTCCCAGCTTAAATATCCCATCTGCGCCCCTGGCCTGCGAGATAATTTCATCTAATATTAATGACCCTCTGTTAAATAGCACTCTCACCATATACAATACAAATCCCACAATGCACTGCAATAGCTGACATGCAGGTCAAAGCCTGTGCATGAACCTTCCCCCTATTGCTTTAATGTCACTGATCAGTGGTAGCTTGCCTGAAAATAAATCTGCTGTTTAAATTCACATTTCTGATTAAAACACAGCAAGTTTTAGTTCAAAAGGTAAAAGAAACAAAAACATCCTTATTAATATGTTATGGAAAATTCAGTTCTTTACACTCTGTTGTTGAATTTGAGACACAAACACAGGCTGAAATACACATGGACATGCAAACAGGTCCTACCGTCATGCAATTATGGAGATATGTCAGAGCAATGGCTTAATGCTCTTGAAGAAGCGCTACTGAGGGGTTAATTGCTGTGTTCAAGGGCACTTTGGTAATGCCCAGGAAGTCAGCTGGTGCCTCTCTTGCTCCCAACCGACTTCCAAACATAGGACTTGAACCGACCACCCTTTGGTACCCAACCCAAGTCCTTATGAACTGAGCTACAGCTGCTCCTGCTGATTCTGTTTGACCTGCAACTAGAGACTGTTTGAAATTTTGGCCCTTTCCGTGATCAAGTTTGACACCCCTCAGTTAGACAGTTTTGGGTCAATAGTCGTTCGCAAGGTCACACTGGCAGGCACGAGTCGGCAGAAAGACACCAACTTCACTGTTAAGCCAGCGTTTCTAAGTGTCCTATTTCACAGGCTGTCAAAACATTCAAGATGCATGTTTCTGTGTGTGCATCACAGGGTGATGTTCATCAAAAAACATGCCACTCTGTAGGGGTATGTTTTTGTGCCACGGCATAATGACGTCTATTTTCCGCTGTGATATCCACCAGAGTTGAACTATTTTGAATGTCGCTCTTGTAAGTGCAAGGTAGAAATGTCAGAGCCAGCATGAAGACACGGTCTGAGAAGAAGGAAAACAGAACATCATCACAATGTCATCTCATGCCTGTCAACGGTATATCACACAGCAGAGGGATCCTGACAGCGTGTGGGCGATAACATATGCCGCTTCCTGCTTTTAGTTCCGATAAATCACAGCAAGAATCTCTGATCAGGACAATAGGCAGGTGTGAGCTCGGTGACGGAAACGGCTGAGGGGGTTTGAAGTAGAGGGAGGAATATAATGATCCGTAATGAAAACTTTAGAAACAGCTGTGGAGAGTGGAACAGAAGAGAGATATGGAGCCTTACCGTTAGTGTGGACTATTGATGTTCAGGTTTCTTTGTTGTGCCACGCTCATTTAAAAGCTGCCGGCTGGTCATTAGTTCTGCATCTTCTGTGGGAGACAAGAAAACAATACATGTAAGAAACAGTCGTTTAGATTCACAGAGGCAATTCTCGCTGCAGTTCTTTTTACATTAAACACTTCAACATAAAATATACAGTTATCCATCAGTTTATAATCTGTTTAATTCACAAAAAGCAAGAGATTGAGTGAAAGGCATTTGCTTATATCCCAGTTAAAGTTAAGATTGTCATATTTCCACATTAAAGAGCTGAGTACAGGGATTTTTGAGAGCCGCCTCAATTCTAAAAATAATATTGAAATTGTGATACAGCCAAGTGCAAAATATAAATCACACAAGCTGCAGTTACGAGATAAAAGAGGAAAAACATCATAATAAAGTGTTGCAGAGGTGCAGAGATGCTCTTGGCTTGAACTGGAGTGAAGACGAAAATAAACTGTTTCTGGTGCCCTGCCCAACAAAGGTCATTTTATTATTATGATTCTTGGTGCACTAAGCCCATGAGTCAATTCCTACATCAGCTTTTGGTCACCATCTTCAGCTGAACTCTACTCTGACAGCAAGGGCTCTTGGACAGCTTTTTTATGTGTCAGTCTTTGCTGTATTAAAAGGACATTAGGGATCATCGTGGAGAAATGAAGACGGTAAGAAAGAAATCTATACACCATAGTATCAGGATGTTTGATGTGGTGACCGTATATCAACTCAAGGCTGCCATGTATTTATATTTTTTTGAATATATTAATTTGCAACATTTAATAAAGCTTTTGGTTCTACAGAAATAAAATTAATTATTTCTCAAGTCAGCACAATATGCTGTCGAGCCAAGAGGTCAGCAGAGGTTGACATGCATTGTGCAAGAAAGAGTTAGTAGACAAACATGGCTGGAAAAGACAAAAAGGAATGCACCATATGCATTTTAATCTGTTGCTCTTATCTTGTTTTTTAAGATATAAGATGATCAGCGTGACACAGGATTTGTAAGAAGTGACATATGTGCATAAAATGCTGTTGGAATAAGGCTCACCTGATGTGGCCCCACCAGAAGAAACCTAAAGCCAATGGCGTCCAAGCAAACGCTAAGCTAACCCCACTGTTAAACAAGCCAACACTTCACATGCTCAGAATGTTACGGCTGCCTCCTATTTCTAAATGAGTTGAGAATATAGCTCACTCCTTTACTTACTGAAGGTGCAAAGATTCAAGACCACACCATGTTGTGATAACAATGGCTTTTGTAAGATGCCTTGTTCGAGCTCAGGTGTGTGCCAACGCTTTATTTCCCAGACATAGCCACATTGAGGCTCTACAGAGTAGTGAAGCTAAAACACTACAGGACAGGAGCTATACAGAACAGAATAGTGAGGCTAATACATGGCTGTACTATAGCTCTACAGAACAGTACATGTAAAACAAAGCAGTACTGAAGCTCTGCAGAGCAGTGAAGCTACAAGGTGAAGAAAGGCTAAGCTCTGAAGAGTGGGTTGCATCAACTGTATGTGTACTTCTGTTTTACTAAAACTGAACTGATATAGTGAATATTTTGAGATATGTTTCTTTTCAACATTTTCCCCCCTTTTTGGTTGTAAATGCAGTCATAAAATGGTTAAACATCATGGTATATCAGCACGCTAAACATCACAATTTCTCTTTCTTGAGGCCACACCCCCTACAAGCACTGTGTAACAGACTGTCCAAAAAAAATATTAAAACTTAACAAAGTTCTACTTAAAAAAATAAGTTGAAACCTCATGTTTCAGTCATATTTTGCATGAATGTCTGCTATGACAAAACAAGTTGTTTTACTCATGTTTGGATATGACACAGTTTGTTTGTATTACCCCTAATTACTAGGTATAGCACATTAAGTCCCACAATACCCATGGAAAGTTTAGTTTGGAATATTTCAAAAATTCCACTGCCTATTGAAAACTTTCAGAAAAGTTTTCAGAAAGTTTCTGTAACCCCCCCCCCAATTTTGAAATGTGAATCTTTTCTTGAGCAGTTCGATATCATTCCAAAAATTGTTGCATCCCTACTAGATAAACAGGATTTTTGGGAGCTGTCTTATTTCTAAAAATTAATTTATAAAAAAACAAACTGGAGCTGTGATTCACCAAAATGCTAAATCAAAATCACAGCAGAAGCAATTTTGAGATAAAAGGGGCTGAATACATTAAAACAGAAAAAAATTAAGATTTCTGAAACTAAAATAATATTCCTTTGAAATCTGAAAAAAGATGAAACATCCATTTCTTTTTTGAATTTCCCCTCGACACTGTATCTCTTGTGAATATTGAGAAAATTTTAGGTTTTCGTGTACAGAGGGCCATTTCCACAAGGTATGAATCATATCTGAACTGTGCTGTCCATCAAATAAAGTCCAAACACTTATTTTCAGTACTCTGCAGCCTTGTATTGAACCATGTCAATCTTCACTTGAAGAGTGGGAGAGTTAAGTCTAAAATTATGAGGCTATACACAGCCTGGGTCGATCCTATCGGCCTCACAGGGACTAAAATCAGGTGGATCTATGACCCACAGGACAAAGGAAGTGATAACTCAAAAGTTTGCACAAAAATTGCCATGACAACTACATTGGCAGCGTAGTAACATTATCATGTAGTTATCAAATGCTGAGAGGTATCTAAATCAAATTATTTTAAATTCAACATATGTTCATTCAAGCCCCATTGAGTGTAATACTACAGAGTATTCTCATTCCTAAAGGCTATTGATGTCATTCCTCTGTGTCAGATATGGATTTGGGAGCTGTCAGGCTTTATTAATAGCTTTAAGACGACAAACAAATTGATCGACCACTCACCAAAATGCACTCCTGGGAATCAATAAAAATGTTTCTTTGGAAAATTTAAAAACCAGAGACCGTATGACAGCAGTGATTCAGGAGAACACTGTGGATTTATGGAGATTCTCTAAAACCATCACTGCATTTTGGCCTTTATATGTCTGAGAAATGAGCACTTAGGAGAAGGACCTTTCCAGAGATGGATGGGAGACAAAGTTTTATATTCTGTGTTTAATACAGTATTGCATAGTTCTCATGGAAGTGCCAGGGGGATTGACATTCAGAGATGGACGTAAAGGGCAGATAGTGTTAAACTGAGAAGGTTGTAGATTTCTAAAGGCTGAGTGAGGACTGGGTGCAAGATTTTGTTGAAAGAAATTGAAGAGGATCCGCCATACAGGCTCATATTGAAGATTTAAATAGAGCATGTGAGGTCTTGCAGACTAAACTTGCTGTAACAAAGTACCTGTTTTGTTCTACAGAAACGTATTCTTATAAAGCCAAACATCACAAGCAGACAGGAGCTTGTAAAATAACAGCCAGTGTTGAGTTATGGTGAGTCAATGAATTCAGAATCACAAGCCTTCTTTTTAGTATTTCTGAGGAAAGAATACCCTTCAAATCTCAAATCCCCTTATCCCTGAATCGTGATTCCCATCTAAGCAACAACAAACCTGTCATAATGAGATTTCCCCAACCCATGTCCAACAGACAGACGATTTTCTCCAGCATCTCGCACTAAGAGATGAATTCATGAGCCTTTTGGCATTTCTTGGTTTATACTCTGTCTTAGGAGATTCTGTAAAAGAGCACACTAAACCCTCTGTGAAGACTAGCACATAAAAAAGTTTCTCTTACTTCTCTTGCTTTTATTTGACAGAGCAGAGTGGATAGACTTGGGAAGCAGGGCGAGAGGGTGGCTTGGATCAAGCTAAGGAGACCTGAAAAGGCTCTAGACCTTAAGGTAGATTTAACTCCAGTTGCAGTTTGGTTTGGATACATAAGGTTCATCTGAGCGAGAGGGAAGTCAAATCCAAACTGACCAAAAGGCTCAGAGACTCAGATCTGACGGGTATCATCACATTGCTCGGCCAAAAGCACACAAAAAAACCTCTAATTTTAAAATGCTTTGTGATTCCATATTCACATCAGGTGATCCTCATAAATGATCTTGTGGGTTAAGAAAGTCAGAGTATCATCAGCTGTCACTAATATAACAACAGGATTTGCTGCTTCTTAAAGACTGTTGTGCTGCCGAAACACATCCAAACTTTTTTGACATTGTACAAATAAATATTTTGGCATCCTTTATTTATGGAAAACCCAAAACCATTCAATGAAACTGAGATGTAGATAATTTTAGGGACTAAATCTTAAATTCAATTTGCAGCAAATGGGTTAGATTAGATAAAACTGTATTAATAAGGTGGGAAGACTCCTTCCTATGCATATCTTACATCTATATATCTACATCTCTTTCCTGTCTCTCTCTATCTGTCCATATATATTTAATTGTCTATCTATCTATCTATCTATACACACTAAATAATGATTAATTAAAAAAAAACAAAAATACAATTATGGCTACCGGCTATATGTTTGTTCTGATATGCACTCATTTTGATTTTATGTTTAACTGTCACTATGAAATGCCTTTTAATTATTTCATGTTGTGTATATTTTTACTCCTATTTTACAATTTAAGATTTACAGTTTCATTGTTTTATTCTCACAAAAGCCCATCTAGGGTTGGATGTTGCAAAGTAGCAATTGCTACATTCACTTTGACACATGTGTTTGATGTTTTCAGTTTGTTAAAACTGTATCTGTCCCAAACAAACAAATCAATAAATAAATGCAGCAGTAAGAATGAGCACTTTAAACAATCACATGACTTTCCTGCTTTGGCAGATCAATGTTACATTCCAGTTCTTCATGATCCATAACCCCTCTTTTCATGTTAAAACAAAGCTCCAATACAGTTGTATGGACATTTTTCATCCAGTGTTTGCTGTGGGTATTATTCTGCAATATCCAGAATTTTAAAATAACTTGAGTTAGCTATCCTGCTGTGGCTAGAAATTATCACAAACAACAACAAAAAAAATCCAATTTGCATTTATTTTAGTGTCTTTGTGGAATGCACTGCTGATTAATATGGGTTAAAAGAGCAGAAACACACAAAAAAAGCTTTGTTTTCGACAGGGCTGGCTCCATTGAAGCTCCCTCAGCACACAAAGCCTAAACTCCAGGGTGAACTGCACTCACGTTTTGTTCATTTCTTAAAAACAGAACTGTTTTCTTTGCTATTCACAAACAAACAGCGCTCTCAGGCAAAACACTGCAGAAGAAGGGCATCACTGTATATGGCCACTCTATGATCCAGACTTGGTCATAGAAACAACAGTGTTTGATTCACCTGTCAGCAAATGTGTTGGGTGTCCTTAAGGTTATTTTTGATGCGATGACATAAAACAAGAGACTTTATTGTGAATTTTTTAAAAGAGCTGGATACAAATTCAAAACTCTGATGTGTCAACCCTAAAGGTTCAATCTATGTGCCCTTCTCTCTCTCAAATGGGAAGTATGGCTGCTATGACAGTTGATATTTTAATAGAGACAATGGAAAATGATGCCTTTTAATTGCATTACTTCCTTCTGTCAACATGCTCTCTAAAAGTCACTTGAAAACAAAATGGCAGAAGGTCACAGCAGAAGGTCTTCTGGTGTTTGTTTATCGCGTTCCAGCTAATTAGGAGAAGCCAATCACCCAAAAATCATAATTGAGAGACTGTGGCAATGAGCTGCTGAGAGCGCCGAGGACAGGGGAGGGTTACTTGTTTTGAAGGAGTGAGGTCTGCCGGATTAATCTTCTTTGGCAAGTTTGAGGAGCTGTGAAGCGAGTCGACACCAAAACAAACTCCAGGGGAAAAAAAAGCCTTGATAAAGTATTCCAAGTATAGGCAAGTTTATTTGTGTGCTCTAGTATTGAAAAGTGACTCAAGGAATCCACATGCATGAAATAAACCCGGCTGTAGCATTGAAAAATGATCAAAAATACATTCCGAGTATGAATTTCTGCAGTGGATGGAGCTACATTGAAGAAGAGAAAAATCTGAATAACAGAGAAAAAAGTCGACCCAGAAAATTGGATTAAAGCTCGATGTTGGATTATCAGTTTAGCTGTGAAGCCAAAGCAAGTCACCTAAATCAAATCTAAGCTCAGTTATACCTCTGACTTTATGAAAACACTGGCCAGAAAGTGGAAGAACTGCGGTGAGTCGAGAAGAGAAGTTTGGGATATGATATGATATATATGATATGATATATGAGGATATGATTAATAAATAATATATATATTTGATTTGATAGTTACGTGATGAAGGTCCAAATATGTGAATGTGTTGTAATTTACATTAACTTTGCTTAAGTCATGTTGTGCTCTACCAGGCAGCTGTTGTGTTCATCTAGATATAAAGAATAGTGTTGTACTGAAGCATTGTAAATATATTTATTGTTTTGTTTTTTTTCTCAACTATCTGCTCTCCCTCTTTATTATTATTATTATTATTATTATTATTATTATTATTATTATTATTATTATTATTATTATTATCATTATTATTTTAATTTTTAATTAATTTTATTTTGGGGGGTTAAGTGGGCAACATGAGGTCTGAAATGTTTTGGAGATGATGAATTGTGGAGGCAGTGAAAGTTCTTTAAATGAATTTTGTGTTAAATAAGATACTGTATTTCTTGCCTCCAATTTAATCTAATTTTCCCTCTGCCATTGTTTTTTCTTCTACTAAATTGAATGTTTACGTCTCATCTGTAAAACCCTCAGTAAAAAGAGATTTTTTAAAAAGAACCGGTTAGTCTAGAGGATAAAAGAACACAGTGAATTGCTTGCAAGGGTCAGTAAGCTTACTGAAGCCAAGGGCAAGATATGATGAAAAAAAAGTTTTATAACCACTTGAAAAGATCATATGTAAAAGAAGGTTTTGTTCCAAGGAACTGACAATAAGTAAGGTGACCTATGACCATCAAATTCCAATCAATTCACCCCTAAATCCATTTGTAGTTTTGTGCCATATTTTACAAAACCCCAATGTATTCTTGAGAGGCTGTGCTCAACAGATTTGATTAACAGCGTGACATTAGCCTTGTTCTGCCAAAATGTGATCAGTTATCCATAAGTCAGAGCTGACTGGCACACAAAGTCAGGAGAAAATCCCTCGAGGCATTGATATTTAGCATTTATAATCCAGGGAAGAACAGTAAATCGAGCTGGTCCTGACTTCTGGCCCTTTACCTCCAACATTAGATCAGTCTATCCTTTAGTCAGCAACATTTGTAACTTGATGTGTTTTCCAATAACACTTTTCACATCATTGCACGGTTTGGAGAAACTCCCCAAAAACATTTTGACATGTGAAGCTGAAAAGCAAAGGATGAATGTGAGGCCCACAGACTTTTGTTGACACCCCTTCGAACATTCTCCAAAATTCAAGCTCACAAGCAAGAGATGATACAAGGTAGATAGATAGATAGATAGATAGATAGATAGATAGATAGATAGATAGATAGATAGATAGATAGATAGATGGATGGATAGATGGATAGATGGATAGATGGATAGATAGATAGATAGATAGATAGATAGATAGATAGATAGATAGATAGATAGATAGATAGATAGATAGATAGATAGATAGATAGATAGATAGATAGATAGATCTCTTGGATAAATGTGTGTATCCAACAGCTATTAAATAGTCCAGGTCATGTGCCAGGACTTTTGTCCAGGCCTTGTTCAGTCCGATGGCCGTGGGAACAAACCTGACCCTCTCAGTCCTGCAGTAGTGTGATGACCCTCCCACTGCTGCTGCTTCTCCATCCCTTCACAGAGGAGCTGATTACTTTTGTGCAGGATGGCTTGTACGTCTTTACCACAATCTCCAGTGAGTTCTAACTCCTGCCAAGCACAGGGCCAGAAGTGCTTGGCACTCCTGGTGTTCCTGTCAGTCATGCTGCTCCCCACCAGCAGACAGCATCGAACAAAACACCAGCAACCACTGACTGATAGGACAATGCAGCATTTCACCTGAACCCCCTGAGGAGGAAGAGCTCTGCCCCTGTGTTCATAGGGATTGTTGTCAAGGTGGCGTCCCCTGAACGATCTCTCCTCTGATTGTGACTGGCTAGAGCAGGGCCTTAGACCTCTGAAGTCTAAAGTTTAAAGGAAATCCCCAGAGGGTTATGAAATAGTTTAGTAACAGGCCAACTTTGACCATAAGGCCCACAGCCCTTGACCTTTGGCGTCTGACTCCTACATCTAAAGGTGTGTTCACACCAAACTTAAGCAAACTGGGCAACAACTTACCATGTAAAGTCAAAGAACAGCTGTGATGGGGCAGGACCAGCCTTCCCGCGATGCAATGGATGCGAGCTGGGCAACTTGGGCGCGCTACCTGGTCGCTCTGGACTCATGACAAGGTTGCATTGCTTGATCACCAAAGTTGAACAATGTGAACTTTTCAAGCAACATCACGTACAGCTGTGCTGCGACAGTTTTCAATGGGTGTGTTCCAACAACTAAAACAATTCTTTTTTTTATTCCAGATGATTGCGGGAACATTAGTGAGTACATTAGTTCTGCCTTATTCCACAGAAGTGGCGGCTCTCCTGTCCTTCCTCATCTGCATCAGCTGCCGTGTAATGCAGTTTGTAAATGAGTAAAGAGGATACAGTTGGAATAATGTCAACTAATAGGGACAAATATATGACGTATGATATGATCACAGTGATGTCATTGAGCAATGCAACTGTGACAAAATGAGCTATTTATGGACAGGATATGACGTGGGTGGGTGACACGATCTCGGTCACCAAGTCACATTTGGTGTAAACGGTCAAAAGTTTGGTGTAAACGCAGCTTAAGGAGACCATCCTTCAGTCGGACTCTACACTTGTGAAAAGTTCCCTACAAGTGTTCTTGCAATATTGTATTCACAGGGTTGGCCTTGACTGATGTTAATACTTATGGATGAAGGACCACCCAAAAATATCCGGCTCTGGGTCTCTCTTGTGCAAAGACATGGAAAAAAGAATAAACAGAGAGGATCTAAAAAACTGTCTTATTATCCAACATAGACAGTCGGATTAACACTGATGCAGTGAAACTAATGTGAGACATGTTTGTCCCATCTTTAAGCACAATCATTTCTTTTAATCTCTTTGCATGAGGTGGAGGACGGAGGAGGTGCTTCTTTTAAATGTTGGGGTCAAGTTGGGAAGCAAGTTCCATCACATCCCCGATATGATAAACTTCATTATAAAATAAAGTTTGGAGATCTTAAACCTTCTCCCTGCCTTGTGGGCATGAAAGTACATTTTTTCCTGATAACAAAACACCGTCATTCAGGCAAGAGCACAAATCCAGTCGGCAACAAGCTGGAAGGGGAAGATAAGAGACGGGGGGGGACGTATAGATAGCACAAGCCTGGCTTTGACCCATTGTGCTTCCTGCGGGCATGACTCTCTGTCTGCACCCGGCAGATGTCTCGTTCAGTGAACAGACAAAACAAGCTGCTAAGTACAGCTTCCTGACCTGAGCAGCAGCACGAGAGACTCCACATCTTCGGAACGCATCAGCTGTGTTGTTAAAAATAATGAGCAGAGACTTTGTGACTCCTAGGCTTTCTTAATAGCTCATCCGTCATGCTACATTAGAGCTCTTACAGCTTCTAATGACAATGAGAGAGGATTATGAGCGTGTGCTTTAAATAACACACATACGAACTATTCAGAGTATCAAGTGCAGCTCTTGAGGAAAACTGGACTGGAGTTTTTAACCTTTAATAATCACTTTTTATTAAACTTCAATCTAAAGGTCGCTGATGGCAAACTATTACAGCCTCATTTTTTTTTGTTTTGGTCATCATTCACTAATGCTGACAACATTTCATTCTGTGGCTTGATGGCTGACATTCAGGATAGGGTAATGAATTTGACCCAATATTGACATTACAACCCACACATGAAAACAGCTGCTGTGAGCATAATAGGATTGCCAGTAAAGCAGTTTTCTGAGGGTGCATTAATAACATGACTACCTACGGCTTTGCCTTCTTTGATTGAAAATGGCTGTCTCAGCTTTCAATAAACGAAACAAGTGCAGGAGTGCAAGTAATTCCAGCTCTGTAGTTCCACTTTCACGCTAAAATTAGCGGGTCAAATTAACCCGCTTACAATCGGCAAGTGACTATTTTCCCAGTGCCAACAGACCCAGGTCTAATTGGCAGCAGACAAGCTGAGTGGCTGTTTTTTTTCCTCTGGCACATCAGGCCAATGTTATCACGTTAGTGTCATTATTAGCACGACGATTCATGACCATGTAATCAATGGAAAGGAGAGTGGGGGCCGTTGACAAGGGTTTTCTGTTCTTCGTAGTTTTGTTCCTCTTTAAAAAACATACAAACTCAGCACGTATGATACAAAGGTGGATGGAAGTTCAAGATGAGACAGCAACAATCACATAAGTGGTGCAATATTATGCCGTGGGCACATCCCGTCGACGTCATCTGTAAATTAGCAGGCTGACTTGGGTGTGACGTTCCCTCTGAAGCCAATCGGAGTTGAGCCAATAAAAAAACCCATGTTGCCTGCAGGGTCAGTCGAGCCAGGTGAAAATGCTGATTAAACCCTTTCAAACTGCCGACAGGAACTGATTGTTACCGGGTTTGAACAGGTTTTTTGGCCAGTCTGGAAGGGGTATAAGTGTCCATTTGAGGCTGTCTGCAGAGGCACAAGAAGTCCAATGTTTATATCTTTAGGCTACAACATAGCACAGAAGTTTATTTGTATAACAATTACAAAGTGGATTTAATAAAGATTCAAGTCATGCATAGGCAGGGGCATTGTTATAATGACTTCAATCCTGAGCTGTGTTGCTATTTGTCAGACGGTCTTGAGACTGTCTTGGGGTCAATCTTTTGAGACAGTCTTCTCAACATGGTACTGCAATTTGGACTCAAAGGCAAAAAAAACTTGTGCAGAAGTCCATTTGATCTTGTGCTACGTATTAACTGAATTCTGTTCACTTCCAAGCACGCCAAAGCTGATTTAGTGTGGACCTAAAACTATGCCAACCAAACAATGGAAGAAAACCAAACAGCACTGCACTTCAAACTGAAATATCACAACAGCAGGCAATGCACTTTACTGTACCTTCTTTTTATAAATGTTTATAATATGTGGTTGAGTCAAGTAGGCAGCTACCTAAGCAGAGAAGCCCGGACTTCCCTCTCTCTGAAGGTGTTCCCAGGCCAGTTGAGAGACACAAGCCCCGTTTCAGCCAGAGGGTTCAGTTTTGGTTCATCCCGGTAAGGCTCACTTTTTGTGGCGTTTCCATAGCCTAAAACTGGGAACAAGACTCCTTATGTACTGTCCCACTTGTTGGGACCCTTCTGTTGGGGTGCCAAGCATACCGATCTGACCCCAGAAGGTGGATCTAGAAACAATGCAGTCCGTTGATTGATCAAAGTAGACGTCACTTCCCATGCAACAGCGGAACGACACATAACCCCGCCATGTTTAAATCTCCACTCGTCTTCGTGAAGATAACTCTTGCGGCACACAGCCTTTTCTGAAACAAAGCTTGGTTGCGCCTCTTAACAAAAAGCCACATGCTGATCACAAAAAAGAAGAATCGAAGGATGTCTTCCATCGTTGCTCTGTATTTACTATGTTGTGTTTTCTTCTTTGTTATGTTTAATAGCCAGGTACACTGTGTTGCACGGCTATGATGTCATGCTATCGGCATCCGGCTTAGACGCCGCTTACCAAGTAGGGTTTGGGTTGGCTGTGGAAATGCAAACAGGATCAGGCTTTACTGATTGGGCCTGAGCCAAACCGTGCCAATCCATGCCGGACCACTTGGTGGAAATGGGGCTACAGTCCCTCCCATGTCCTGGGTATGCAATTCAGTTTAAAGTAACAATATCAAGCAGAGAGTGGCTAACATTAGCACTTCTGGCACCACTATCCTCCAGCCTTCTTGACAGAATTAAGGTCACAAGTCTGTGAAACATGTTGCTTTATTATTTCAGGACAGGCCAGACCAAGCCTGGGTGTGACCTGCTCCAGGAGAGACTGTGGCAGGTGGGAGTTTGTCTAATGGTAAACCCGTTAAACTGTAGCGTAAGGCGAGCTCACGGTAGCAGAAAACCCTCCAAGGAGCAGAAGGACGAGAGCTGACTTGATCTTGATTTTCAGAGCGAATAGGCAGCAAGGCAGCACTTAAGTTACCACAGGGAAAACTAGTGTGTGGTGGCCAAGCATTTAACCTCACTGTTCTTTTAATATTGGCTTTTCCTGTTGCTATAAAGCACAACTCACCAAATGTTGGATCATTCACACTAATAAGGAATGAAAGCCAAGTTTGGCCTGGCTGGAGACAGGTTAGCTTTACCCTACTGATGATGTGTTGCTGCAATAGTTCTCCTGCTCAGCATGAGAGGAACTGCAGGGTCAGACACTTGGTGAATGTGCTTGGCTAAGGAGCCAATGGAGTGAAGCTACCATCTGTCGGGCTATGACTGAAAGCCTCTAAGTCAGCATCTAGAGCTGTCTGTGTGGATGATGACAGAGCCATTCCTATCTCACAGAGAACCGTGTGATAAAGAAGACCTGACTTTTCTAGTATCATCTGACGCTGTCTTTCTAATTTTATCTTTATTTTTAGCCCTCAAAATACTGCCAAGCTGCTTCAAGATACATCATGTAATTCATCATCGCCTGGTTGAGTGTTTCTGGGCCGCAGGGCAAGAAAAGGTTGGATGGGAGTAACATAAACAAAAACTACAGCCCCAACTAGTGGTTAAAGCTAACCAAATCAAATGAAAAATTGAACCGAGTCTGCTGAGCTTTATATGGAAATCAACCTAAGACGCAAATGCATATGTCAACAGTTGACCCAGTCATGATACAATTCAAACACAATAAATGAACATGAAGACTTATCCTTCAGATCTACATCCATTGTAACCAGGGCTGGTAGATATGGTCAAAAAACAAAATCCCCAATTTTTCGACAACACTGAATTTATGATTTTAATTGATTTTTCACCTTTCAGGAAAAAAAGAAATAAACAAACCTGCCAATAACATAAAAATGACATGAGTCAAGTTTTGCTTTTATGTTGTGAAAATATATTCCCAAACAAGATAGAATCCCTCCTTTACAGTTAAAGTGTGTTTTATAAAATGTCGATTATGTAATTCAATTAAAGGCAGGCATGGCTACATAAACACTGAAGACTGGGGGATTATCACAGATCATAAACATAAAACTCTCTGATCAATATTTATTTCAATTTAAAAACCAAATACAATCCTTTAAAAGTGCTCGTGCATGACCAACAGGGCCTTCCATCATGAAAACTGTACATTTTCTGTATTTCTATTCAAACATTGCAACAACTTACAACTGGAGTAAGTCAAGAAAGGAAAACCTTGGGTTTAATTATAAAATCTTCTACAGAAAATAATTGAAATTAACCGATTCAAACAATACATTTCCATGCCCTAGGTGCAACTATAGGAATTACATATGTGGATAAAGGTCACCAGTTAACAAGGTAACTGTTCACGCCATAACATCCCTTAGCCCTGTCACCACAGAAACTCAGTTCGGTAGTATGTAAGGGTAAAGACCATCTTAATTTAAGTTGAGAATCGAGTGATGAAGAGCCTAAATTCTCTTCGCTCAACAAACTCGCCACATTTCTGGTAAGTATTAGAATATTAAAACAGCTGATGTTGGCAAGCCTGTGATGCTCTGCCTCATGATAATAATCAGTGTTATGGTGTGTTCACATGATGCCTCGGACGTCGAATTACATACAAAGTCAATGCAAACGTCTTTCGCCCAGGCGGCGCGTTGGAGCGTTTGGGCGTTTGGAGCGTCAAGCGCGTTTGAGGCGTCAAGCATCAACGTTTGATGCCTTTCGACGCCGAGTTGAAAAATATTGAACTTTCGACGCCAGTTAAGCTTGCTGTAATCAGCGATGACATACGTCATTGATTTGATGACTCATGACTCTACGTCCCCCTGCTTCCGCTCAAAGCCCTCTGTAAGATGGAGGAGAGGTTTATCTGCGCTGTTTGCTATCATCTGGAGCAATCCTTTTCGGTGTGTGTACTCTACAGAGACCGCAAGAAAAAGGACCAGGCTTGTGAAATGAGACAGACAGGTTTGATTTGATGAGGTGTGATGCCCCGGTCTTCTGCTCCTGCTCAAACCCCCTCTCAAAGATGGAGGAGAGGTTTATCTGCGGTGTTTGCTATCATCCGGAGCTAAACTACACGGCGTGTGCACTCTACAGAGACCGGAACAAAAGGAGCAGGCTTGGGTGAAAGTCGCTGAGGAGACAGGTTTTGAAGGTAAGTTCTGTAAATATTCGTTTCCAGCTGGATTTGCCTGCACGGGTTATCACTGAGTCCGACAAGCTCCGGCTCTCTACTGCGCCTGCGCCAGGACGCGCGTCGTCCCTCAGCTTGTCAAAATGTCCAGCGTCCAGCCTCGGGCGTTAAGCGCGGCGCATCACAGGCGTCACAGGTGTTACGCCAATTCACGTCTGGTGTGAACACAACATTAGCCTATCACGATGTTTCCTAATTTTTAATGACTTTGTTTTCTGTCAGAATTTTCATTTTATGCAATTATGCAATTTTCTAGTTTTTATTTCACTTATTTTGTAGTATCTTATGTCCCATGTAAAGCACTTTGTAATACAAAGTCATATGAAATGTGCTCTACAAATAAAGTTTGATTGATTGATAGACTAAAACACAGTTTTTATGCTAATTAGTCCCAGGCACTGAGAACAGTGTACGCACCACATTGGTTTGTGGTTTAATATTACCATTATACCTTTCTATAAGTTGTTAACAAAGCTGTTCAGTAACCACTTAACTACTACACGGTTTCTGCTGCTTAACTGTGTCAAGCTGAATTTGAAGCTTGTTTGTTACAGTTGATAGATTAATTACATTTTTCCTGCAAGCAAACCACTAAGAAATTAATCTGGAAGAACCTCCTCTTCTTATTGGCTTTAGCTTGGTTGTTTCTGTCCATTAAATTGCTGTGATTACATATCTACACAACCATTCAAAAGCAGGTACACTCACTTTTTTGGATCAATTCTTCCCAAGTGTTCTGGTGTAAAAAAAAACACACAAAAAACGTTTAATCCTGAGAGTCATTTAAAGCTGCGTTGAGTGTTTGTAAATGTTAACTGCAGATGATAAAAATGGCTGGAAAGTTATACAAGAAATTTTAATCTCCTCTGGGTGGATAAAATGACTGTAGGCTTAAAAATCTGAAGGTGACACTGTTCTCGCAGCTCTGTTTTTATGATTTAAAGTGAGTTTCCATGCACATCAGCGTTAGTGTGGATGAGGAGTCCTTACACTACATGGAAAATGGAAACTCCATCTACTGAGAAAGAGTTATAAGAGCTACTGAGGGATTTCTGTGGTGTGTTATATTACTGACCACCCCCAAACCCTCAAAGCAGACCTTCCTGCAAAGCCAAAGCATCTAAAATGTTTTCACTATGTAAACATATGATAAAAAAAACACATTAATCGGGCTTTATTAGGTGGATACACGTGCACAGTGGCTGCAAAGTTCTTCAGTGACATCTGTTGGTTTAAATAAGAATGCATTGCAGTGAAAACAGCTGACATATATTACATATTTATTTATTTTCTTGAACCAAAGTGAACTTCGAGAGATGTTAATTTGAATTTTCCAACCCTCTCAATATGCAATGTACTTGAAGACTTGTGTTTACAGCCAATTAAACAAATACTTTCCTTGTTAAGTCAACTGCTTCAGCCTCGAGTACACCAAATGCAGTCAATGAGCAATTCATCCTTGATGCCGTTTAACACCCAGTAATAAGATAATTAAGAGACTTACCTCTCTAAACATACTCATTTGAATGCCCCAAGTCCTTCAGCACCTTGACATGGAGGGTTTAAAGCACTTATGATGACTAACTGATGATTCATTTAAAAGCATAACTTGCAGAGCATCCAGATTCTCCTGATTCAGCGTCAACAATCAGACAGATTTATCTTTCCAAGCTCCAATCTACTGTGACCGTGATTGGCCCGCAGTAGCTCAGCCCAATCCAGATCAGCTGCCACTTTTTTAAGTGTTGGATATTCATGGAATTTCTTCAATGTGTTAATTTTTATTACGGTACTACCATTTCGTTGCTATAACTGTATAAATGACATTTTTGCATGCAAGTGAAATTCAACTGTTTAGGAAAGAAAAATAGCTTTTCTTGTCTCAATAGTCCCCTACTCTAGCGGTGAAAATTGCCCAAAACACCTCAGAATGTGAAAAAATATTAAAAATATGGATTAAAAAAAGACTTCAGTGGCCAAGTTGCCAAAATGAACACAACAGAAATTGTTCCATGTGTAGATCTATTAGCTATGAGTATTGTTTCAACCTTAGCATATGTTCTGTTAAATCAATATAACCATATCTAGACTAAAATGTTTGACGGATACATAGTCCAATCAGACCTAATTTCGTCATGTAGAAAGTAGGGACAAGGTATGAATAAATCCAATCACAGCTACTTTGGTTTTGAGGAAAGGTTGAATGAGTTAAGAGGGACATCCAATCACAGCTGCCTTAGCTTGGCGGTGGTGAGATAAGTTGTGGAGTGATCCAATCAGAGCTGCTGTCTTTATGAATCGATATATTCATGTAGAGCAGATTCACTGTTTGTTGTCAGTTCTGATATTGTAACCGAGATGCTCTGCCAGGTAGCCTAAATAAAGGCGACTGCATTTCAGACAAAAGTTCAATTTGTTTCTGTTCATTTATACAATCAAACTTTCCTGGCATTCAATAAAGGGTTGTTCGATATTTCATTTTATCCAAGTATACAACGTGACATGAAACACAAAAATGTCTTACCCTTTACACTTAATACTTTAGCTACTAAATTTATAGTGGATTTAGTCAATTTCATCAACTAAAGCTAGACAAAAAAATTAGATGACTAAATTTCAAAGGGACTGTGAAGAGAATCTGTTTCCGGCGACACCAAGTCTCTGCTGCCCATGAGCACGCGCGGCGACTGTCGTAATGCTGCGTTCCAGTAACCTCAGAACTGGGAGTGACATCATCTCCGACTTATCGGCCTTCCAGTTGAAGTCGGAAAAAAACATGCCGATCTACCAGGCTATTGTTAGCTGTTGTTAGCACGTCCTGTGTTGCTGTATAAAGAATGTGATTATCACTATGGCAGCATTTTTGTAAATATAAGTCTAACAATACTATGTATACAGCTAATCTAGAGCGACACACCCCAGTCAGAAGTGCAAATAAATTGATTATTACAGGAGCTAAATAACTGTTCACACTGGGGGCATCCATCTTCCATTGTCAACTCGGGGGTGGCGAGGTTTCACCGAGTTTCCAGAAGGAAATTCCAACCTCGGGGGACGTTCCAGTTGTAGTTTCCTACTCTGAACTCAAAAATTCCGGCTTCCGAGTACAACTGGAACGCACCACAAGCCAAAGCATGAGTGCGTTTGTTGTGATGCTAATAAATGCAGCTCGGACCTTCCTCAGAACTCTGCATTGCTTTACAACTTATTTTTTCAACAACTTACAGGATGCAAAGCAACGAGGTAATGTATCTCTTTCTAGTTACGTAGCAGTAGTTTTTGAAAAACTTCTTTTGGAAAACATCTTTTGGAAAACTTAGTATCGTAGTTTTGTAGCCGGCTATATATCACTACTTACAGCCCGGTGCTCTAAGACATGTTTGAATAATATAAATTTGCTCTAGTTTTAATTGTCTTGTTCCTGAAGTTGAGTATCCAGGCCAGTTCAGCCCTGTCCGACCCGACTAGAAGGCTAAGGAATAGCATTTATAGATAACCTATTTTGATGCTATAAAACTCATCTCAAAGTGTGTATTTCGATCAGGCATATATCTAAAAGTAAGACTTTTTTGTAATTATTTAGAAACTCCTCACAGTCTCTTTAACTAAAACTAAAGTGTAATTTAGGCAGAAGACTATAGCTAAAACTAAATTAAACAGTGCTGTCAAAATTACCAGTGAAACACCCAGATATTCCCAGAGCTTTATGGGAAAGTGTTCATTGACTAAATGAACAATAATACAGTGAAACTCTAGAGCAGGGGTGTCCAATCTAAGACCCGGGGGCAAACTGCAGCCACTTTCACTTACCCTAGCAGCAAGTCTCAAATATGCATGAAACTTGTGCCAGATTATCATATAAAGCTTGTGCCTTAGTGAGGAATAAAGACTTACTGATATCAGCACTGAGAAGCAGCATGACCTGCTCTTAATCATGTCAGATAGGTTGACTTTTTCCAGAAAGGTTTATGAGGGATATCTTAACCTGGGCTATTTGAGCAAGGCGAGGTGAAGAAAGCAGGAGACCCTGTATTAAAGCAGCCCTTCAGCTCTGTTGTCCTTCCTTTTTTTATGCAGCTCTTGGAGAAAGAAGTTTGGACACTGCAGCTCAGGAGACATTAATGCTAAAGACATGCAGGCAGGAACTTACTCCCTGAACAATCACCTTTGTTGACTTTTTAAAATTGCCTCCATCCTAAACACCAAATATGTCTGTAAAGAAAAATTTCCCCTAGAGATTAAATAAATCTACATATTTGAGATCAAGAGGTAAAGAAATATTTAATAAACTGGGTTGGAGCTGAACTGAGTGCCTCTGGTGTATAAGCACATATAGGGGAGAGAGCATTAACTACTGAAAGAGACAAGGTCTGAATAAGTCTTTTGAAAAATAAAAAGAGGTGCAAATACCTTTTCTGCTCCTGTCATGAACTGCATCATTTAAGACCTAGCCAGCTACACACCACAGAGTTTTTATGTGGAAAAAAAAACGACGACTTCTCCTTTAGAAGAGAAAGGACTTCCTCCAGCTTTAATGTACAACCTGACCCAGTTAAACCACTAACTGATACTCCATGACAGCTTCAGTCAGGCTGGGCTGAACTGTAATTCCATGTGAGCAGGGAGGCATTAATCAGGCTACCCCCAGAGTGCACACAGCAAGACCTTTGGCTGACAAGCGAAAACAACGCTGGGGTTTGTATTATTGATAAAACATTACCACAACACGGCCCTCACTTTGAATAAAAAAGCAGAAGGGCCTCCACGTTCCTGCTTCTGCTGAGACGAGCCCAACATGCAGGATGAACATTTTGCTTTCAAAGTGCTTGTTTGTGTGTTCTCTCGTGTGGTTTGAGGGTTCTTAGCCGACGCCAAATACCCCCCGCTGAGCATTACAAACAAAGCTGAGCAAAGCTTTGTCACAGTGCTGACACTGGGATCACTAAAGCAGCAACCTGAGAGGAACAAACCTGCAGACAATGCCGATTAGTCACAGCGGTGGGAGTGTCAGAGTCACGGTACGTTTTTAAAACAGCCCGGAAAATTTCACAGGTTTCCATCTGAACTGAGAAGACTTAGGAACAAATGTGATGTGCAAAGGTGGCCTGTGAAGACAAAAAACATGCAGGAATTCAGTTTGCCAATGCAGCTTATTGATAGAATACATGGTAAAGAGTTGAGCACAGATGTGAGCAGCCAAAGAATTATATTAACTGACAGGTGCTGTGATAGTAGCATAATTTAGTAAATATGACTGCTTGTAACTGCAGCCCATCGTTAAAGGAGACATATCATGCTGATGCATGATTTAATACTTACATATAATAAATTTGAAAACAAGACCTTACACCCCCTTAATTTTCAAAAATGAGATATTGTATTTTTTCTGACATCCTAGAACGAGATTTGATGCCTCTGAAAATAGGTCATTGCGAGATTTAAATCGTCGTGATGACACGAGGTACGTTTCTTTTATTGGAGTAATCTGATAAAACAGTTCCTCCTCTGTGGTGTCCGTTAGCCACAAAACCGTCACCGAGGAACACATCCACCCAGCAGCAGTGTATAGCTCCCTAGCTCACATTCACTCATTACCAGCTCTGGCCTGTAGGGGGACTCAATACGCGGGATGCTGCTTTGAGCCCGCCGGAAAATACAGTGGAAGAAGAAGGACAGGCTGGCTCAACCCTCTCGGCAGCTCTGACAGAACTGACCAATCAGAGCACAAAGGGCTGTGACGTTGCGAGGTAACTGTAGGTCAGTCTGAGAACCGAGCGTTTCAACGAGAGCTTGATCATGGCCTAAAATGAGGATTTTGAGAACGCTATTGTGGGGCAATGAAGGAACTAAATGACTTGTACTGAGGGCAGAAATGCTTTACGGGCATCCTAGTCTGGCATAGTGAAAAGGAGAAACAAGCATGATATGTCTCCTTTAACAAAGTGTTCAGCATAGGGTCTGTGCATGTGGATACATCTCTTGCCATGATGTCTGGCAGTGCTGAAGGCAAAAAAAGGTCCAACCCTGCAAAAACAAAGTGTGCCAGATAAAGAGTTTAGTGTGCAGTTTTAATGGAGTTTAGTTTTTTTTCTCACTTCCTTTATAAATAGGAATGTTTACTGAAACTAGTTCCAGATAAAAATCAATAAGGACCCCCTTAAGGAATCAATGTTAGTGTTTTTGATTAACTATTATCAATTCATTTCACTTTGTCTTGGGTGTTTTATAAATCACTAAGTCACGTTCTCTGCTGAGGTAGTCGTCAGAAATTACAACAAAGAAGTCAATAGATGTGGTCATGGCATGCCAGAAGAAGTGGTCAAAAGTGTGGCTTAATATTAACCAGAAAAAGATGGATATGGCACATCTAGTGGGTGGAAACCATAGAAACTTGCATCTCTGCAGCACAGGACTGAATATCAGGAGTGACATGTTTGACTCTGAAACCTGGTTAACCTCTATGCCCTCACAGAAAATAAAAAAAAAGAAAAATGACAAAGAATGTAATTGTGAAGCAGAAGTAATGGTGCATATCAGAAACATTTGCCAGAGCACATCCTTATTTATTAATCGGGGGAATTAAATTAAAGTGTAACTGGGTCCAGTTCAGGAAACTGTAATTATTGATGAAAATAAAGAAAACGCATTGAATGTGAAGGTGTGTCCAAACTTTTGGCCTGTACTGTAGATATGTAGAGAAAGACAAAGAGAGAGAGAGAGAGAGAGATATTTAATAAGCAAAAGAGAAATGAAGTCCATTAATTTCCCACCTCAGGTAAAGACTTTCACATAAAAAGTATTGAGCTCTTGAGGGGACCAAGTTTAAAAGGCTTACTTCCACAAAAAAAGGGTCTGCATAGCCTAAGCTTCCCCTTCCCTTTGCAGATTTTATTGAAAATAGTTATTTGAAATAATCTTAGCTCCTAATAAACACCGAACAGCTTTTACAGACCATTTTCTCTCCCTCCTCGTCTTATATTCCTCCATGTTTACTGAGACAAATAAGCTTCATTTGAAGTCCTGAGACAAATCTGAGCTCAGCAGGCAGCCCTGCATCAATTAAGATTAATTAGCTTCAGGAATGGGGCATTATGGGTTACTGCTGGGATGCTGTTAGTAAATAGTGGTGATTCAGAACTATTGATAAATTGGCCGCATTGATCAAAGGTCAAAGTTGGCAGATATGGTTCATTTGGGGGGTGAAATTGAAACACTGTTTCATTTTTCAATTTCCCTGCCAAAAGCCTGTCAAATGTTTTGTTATCTAGCCTCCCACCACTAGATGGAGCTGCAGTCTTTCTCCCTGCCATCCTGCTTTGAGCACTTATATTGTTTAGTTCAAGGCCGCTTGGAAGTGTACAGTGCCACCAATTAAAGATAAAGCTGCACTAAGGCTGCACTCCGTGGTACTTGCATTGACCAGAGTGACATGTAAACATATTCCACACAGATTTGTAGAAGTCAACCTGTTAAGAGGACCAGAGGCTGTAGGTGCTACTAATGCTAACGTTAGCAACACTCTGAAAGATATAGGCTGCTGTCGAATAGTCACCTCCTAAGCCCTTTCCTATCTACTTTTCCTTAACCCTGATGGAAAATGTCATGTTAAGGAAAGGAGAAAGGAGAATTCAGAAGGACTTAGGAAAGAAAAACTGCCATGCAGAGAGAATCCAGCTACACTTTCACTACGCTACATCATCATGTGACGGCGGATGTTACTGCTGTGGTGAAACTACAATTTTCCGAAGGTGGACTACAAAAGACGCATCATGTATCATGACAATGTTACTCCTTTCAGACAACACTGAACATAATAACCTGGTAAAAACTGCTTCTGCATAACCGATGTTGGAAGTGAGGATTTAAATAAATCTGTCCTCTCATTATAAACATGAACACCAATCAGTGCATGAAAATAATGGGAACTGAATGAAAGGAAAGCATTTATTGTTAAGAACACAATCTAATGGTGAACACATAATTAATATCGAACCATGTTTAAACTAGAAAAGCTCTCGGAGAGTGCAGACCTCCGCCAGCCCCACAGTACTCACCCATATTGTGATTTTCACCATAAATATTAGTCCTACCTTTATTTCATTGCAACATTCAGATTCCTTGTCCATGAAAACATACCATTAGCAATTGGATTCATAATATCTATTTTAGTTCAGTAGTTAATCACAAAATTTACATTTTTTGTTATGGCGGCCAGACGCTGATCCGGATCAACACCAAAATCCAATCAGTTCTTCCTTTTCCCACGCTGAACATTTCCTGCAAATTTCATCAAAATCCATCAGTAACTTTTTTAGTTATTTTGTTCACAGACGGACATACATACGGACAAACAAACTCTCCGGAAAACATAATCTCCTTGGTGGAGGTAAACATAATCCACATCAAATGCCTCATATCCTGCTCTCTTCAGAGAATCAGACTCCTGGAAAGTTAAGGCATGTTTTGGTAAACTTTCAAAAGGATGAACAGCAGAGGTAACTCACATGGTCTGCGTGATTTGTTCGTCATTTTTCGATTGAATTCGGAAGCAGTCGGAATACACGCTGTTTATAAAAGCTGTTGCCGCAGAGAATTGTGGGACAGAATATTGTCTACTCCTTTTGTAAAGAATGGTCCGGTGTATCCTATGCTAAGGGAGATAATAAAGGAAGCATTGGGCCACCTTTCCTATGCATTTAAACTATTCGAACAGCTCTAATCACGAATGACTTCCAGATCATTTCACTTCGTTAGGAACCTTCCTAAGCAAAAAGGACTTTTCGACCGCAGCCTTTGTCTGTGACAATACCAAGCGACAGTTCACTCTCTTTGGGTTGCCTGCCTTGTTTGGTCCTAGTTTTGCTCTCATAACCACAAAGAAACAAACTCTGTAGTGCTGGAAACAAACCCGAGACCTCTTTTTCAGTGGACCAGAGTTGAGTTCTATGGTCTGCACCACAGTTTGCCTGAGCTTTCACATCCCCCAAAGTAGACCAAACTTTCGAAAAAAAGCAAAACAGAGTATGTTTACTCCGGACCAGACGTGCTAGCTGTGAAAACACTTTTCCATGATAAAATATCCTACCAGTGTCCAAGGTTTCCTTCCCTCCATATAAAAGATCTGCCTTTACAGGATGGATGTCGGTGTTGTAAGCATATATGAATGTATCTTTAATTATCAGAAGACAAACAATTTCACAACGATCAGCAGAATCAAACCCTGCAGTGCATAAAGGGATGTTTCTTGTTGAGAGAGATGTCCTCCCACTGAGCCCTGTTAATCAGCACTAATGAATTTCAGACCTTTAATTACAAACCAGTTAGAGCGAGAGAGGGAGAGAGACAGAGATAAATATTTGAGAAGGATACAAAACATTTATGACCCGAGGGGAACGTCCCACCATTGATTCATATAATGCCTCATAAAATATCTGAAGAGTCCATTTTAATACCAGTGTCACCAATATATTACTAATGAACAACACCACCACTATCCAAAGCAGGACAATAAAGTTGTTGTATCTTTGTTTGTATTTAGCAACCTTTTCTCTAAAGTCCGTCTGAGCTATAAACAGACTAGATGTGAGTTGAATCTGTGAGGGTGATTAAACAAAATAAGCTTTTGTTTAATCACAGTTTGATTAATACTGCCCACACACATGCATCAGTTTTAAATAGTGCTATTTAATCATGGCATGTAACTTTTAATTATTACACTGCTTCATTCATTAAAGGTTTAGTGTGTAGAAGTTGGCAGCATTTCATTGAACAGTATTGATGAACATAGGATATAATGTTTTATTTGTGAAGTCCGTCGAAATAGGTGTATCCCCACAAAACTTTTTTCATATATGTACCACGGGATTCCCCTTTTTTGGAGGCTGACATAACTATCCACCATGATGTCTACTAGAGGTGTGAAAAAATATCAGAATCGCAATATATCGCGATATTCTGACTACCGATACAATATCGATATTTCAAATCTTAGTATCGATATTTTTGTAAAAATAAAAATCATATTTTATCAGAGTTTGAAATAAAATACTACTTATAAATATGAATGCACAGGTGCACAGGTGTCAGTTCAGACAGTGACAAGAGAAATATGTGATTTTTTTACTTTTACTTACTTACTGTTGCTCTGTCAGTAACTCAAAGCACTTTGTTCCTCGTGTGTTCAGTTACAGTTTGAGCTGCACTGCAGGTTAGGATGCTTTCAGTACTTTAAGGGGAAACAAGAATAACTTCTTTGCAACATTAATTTAAGTGACTTGATCCACTCTGTGTTTCAGGTTAAGTGTATTAATGTAACACTGCATTTGACATATTTCAATTACAATAAAATGGAAAGGTTACATATTCATTGTCTCTAGGTTTTACCAAGCTTACTGTATAATATCGCAATATATCACAATATTGTGATATCATGATATTATCGTATCATGACCAAAGTATCGTGCTACGTATCGTATCGTGAGGCTCTTGCCAATACTCACCCCTAATGTCTACTGTTGGGTTTTTTAATAGGAGTCTACAAAAGTTTGCAAAACCTTCAATCATCATCTAAGCTGACCTATAATCTATAAAAATAGTAGTTACAAAAATGAATGGAAAACCCTCACTTTGTAACTGTTGTAAATGAAGCCCTGTTCAAAATCCTTTTTGGTCTTCACCAGCTCTCGTCGTTAAGCCCCGTTTCCACCAAGTGATCCAGTATAGATTGGGACCATTTGGATCAGGCCGGATCATTAAAGCCTGATCCTGTTTGTGTATCCACAGCCAATCAAACCCTACTTGGTAGGCGGCGTCTAAACCAGATGCCGATAGCAGGACATCATAGCAGCGCAACACAATGTACCAGGCTATTAAATACAACGAAGGAGAAAACGCGACACAGTAAACACAGAGCAATGATGCAAGACATCCAGTTATTCTTCTTTTTTGTGATCAGCATGTGGCTTTTTGTTACAAAGTGCAACCAAGCTTTGTTTCAGAGAAGGCTGTGTGCTGCGAGACTTATCTTCACGAAGATGAGTGGAGATGAAAACATGGCGGGGTTATGTGTTGTTCTTAATTACCACTGTCGCACAGGAAGTGACGTCTCCTTCGACCAAACAATGGACTTAAGTGTTTCTAGCTCCACCCTCTGGGATTGGATCAGTATGCTTGGCACCCTAACAGAAGGGTCCAAAAAAGTAGGACGATACGGTTTGCTTATAAGGGGTCCTGTCCCGGTTTTAGGCTATGGAAACGCCACAAGAAGCGAGCCATACTGAGACAAACCAAACTGAACCCTCCGGTGGAAACAGGGCTTTAGTGATGTGATGTTCTAGAAACTGATGAGCTCATTCCAAAATCTGAACGCCAGATGACGCAAAAATGCCAATTTCTACACACTGCACCTTCAAGTTGTCACAGTATTTTCAGAGATATCTGAAGTCCAATTGAACTTAATTTTCAAATTTGTTATGCTGACACGTTGAAAGTTAAAGGTCCTATGTGTTACGCCTTTTTAACTGATAATAAGACTCTTGCATAAAATTCCAAACATATTCAGTTTCTAAATGTTAGCCAGCCATGTCGAGCCACACATCTCTCACCAGTTAGATGTGGCATCAACTTTCAACCACTGCGCACTAATGTTTACTGTGGCTACACACATCTAGATTTAACTCCCTCAAGTATGGACCAAAAACATCTGTCTTGGGTACTCCATCTGAAGGAGGTAACATCCTCTTCTGAAATCCATCCATCCATTATCGGTACTGCTTATCCTTTAGTAGTCACAGGGCACTGGGACCAATCCAGCTGTAATTGGGCAAGAGATGGGGTACACCCCGGACCAGCTGCCAGCTGATCACAGGGCCACATAGAGAGACAGTCAACTATGCACACTTTTACTCACACCTGAGAACAATTTTCATAAATGAACCTAACAAGAATGTTTTTGGTCTGTGGGAGGAAACTGGAGACCATGCAAACTCCACAAAGAAAGATCCTGGTTAACATGAGGAGTCGAACCAGAAAAAAGTAAGATAATCTATTGAATATGAGCAAAGGAGGGATACAAAGTACTCTTCTCATGTTGTGTCAGTGAATGTATGCTGAACACTTTTTATCCACATTTAAACATCAATGGGAGACTGACAAGGATTGACCTCCACTTTACAGAAAGCTTTCCCAAGAAAAGTTTAGACAAAAAATTTAAATGTCACAACTGTCAACTGGCCCATTACTCTGAAATCTCAAGATATAACCTGTGCTTTTATCAGTTCTACATTTTATGAAGCACTGCCAACCTTTCTGACAAAACTTCAACACTTGAGTCCTTGGTTAATGCTACAGCCCATTCTCATGAGCCTCAGCTGAGGTGAACAGTAAAGTCGAGAGTACATGAGTGCAAGTGATGAAAGGTGCAGACAGGTCTCTACATTCATCCTGAAGGACTGAAATATTGAAAATATAAGCTGCTGTTAAGTCTCTGTCTTTAAGTCAAAGCCCTCCATTTCCTCTCATGGCTCCTTCAGCACAGTTACCAATCTGACACGGCAGGAGTTTCCTGCTCCCTGACTGTGAAGCTGTGCAGAGAATCATCTTAACTCTTTTCCTTAAGCTTTTCTTTAAGACACTGAGCCTTGCTCATATAACATTGCTTTTGATTAAGGTTATGCTAATTGTTGTTATTTAAGGACACTTACACTGAATTGGATTGAAAAAGATTACATGGTTTAAGAAAGTCAAGTTCTAAGAAAAAGAGATTTCTGCATAATCCCTTCGAGGGGATTATTTGATCTGTCCCCTAAAAATGGGCTACAAAACTATGCAACACTTTTTTCCTGGGAACAATCAAGAGAAAAATCTATTCTGTGCAAAACCTGTAATGGTTCTGCAGGAACCTTCAGAAGCATATTCCACAGGTGACTGGACAATTGTTCCGTCAATCACATTCATTACAGAATAATCACATGATGAAGTAGCCAGGTGCTGATAACGGGGTGTCAAATATAAAACCTATTGACCAAAATATGTTGGAAGTCAAGGGAAAGTAACCTACCTATGGAAAAGAGCTTTCAGTGTTGTTGTTTGGTTTTCATTTATTAAAGAAATACAGTCCAGATCTGACTAAGGTGCTACTAAATCTCTTGGCATCTATGCTAATCTCTGTACAATTAGCAACTTCCTGCTGCACTCCCCACTTGTAGCAACCACTTACCTGCTCCAAGGATGCGGATTGGGTCATGCTGCTTTGGGTCAAGCTTGGAAAGAAAGATCTGCTAGATTACAGATATTGAATTAAGTGGATCCAGTTGCACTGCAAAGTTAGTTGCAAATAGTGATTACACCATTTAAGCAGTCAGAATGCTCTTGGTCCAGTCAGAGAGGGAGGCCTTAAGTTGTAATCACAAACGCAAAAAAAAATATTTTTGTTGTGCTTTTGCATGAATTAATTTTGCTCATGACTTTGGGTACGGCAAGGGGATGTGAGAAGGTGGCAGGTCTGTCTCCCTGCCACAACAACTTGTGTTACTTCTCAATCCATGATCAACCATTCTGGATGTTTCTACAGTCACTGTCTTCCTCCTGCTCTTAAAAAACAAATCAGAAATGTGTGTCTCAGAAATATGTGAAAAAAAATTATTTGATGATCCATAACATCCTTCAGATCCACACACAGAGAGTCTCATCACGATGTTGTTGCCCCTCCATTGCTGAACCTGCCTGGCTTTACTCGTCTTTATTCCCTGTGTGATGGCAGAACACTCAACGTCTCTCCCCATTCTATTCTTTGTCTTGTGGGTGCTCCAGTAGTTCCTTTGTGGAGTTTGGTGTATTTTATTTGGTGAAAAACACATTAAATAATCGCCAGTAAGACAGAAAAACACACCAGCAGGCAGCTCGCCATTATGCTGGTGGACTTGGTCCACACTGGCTGTGAGCTGAGCTTACCGAATACTCCAAACTCTCCAGAGACTTTCTCCCTGTTTCTCTATTCTGTGGTTCAGTCTCTAAACACTAATATTAGTGTGAAGTGGAGCTCCGACTCTGGTGTGCAGCACTCTATCCTTCTCTATCTGTGATGTCATCCTAGTCACCTTCATTAGTGATGCAGATTGGCTGTTGGGCCGTGACTTCAGGCAAGTGTTGCAGAAGTTGGATATATTTTAACGTGACAAAACAGATGAAATTTATAACGTTTACATGTAAATTTGTTTCTGTTTGCGCAACACTTTTGTTGGGAATTGTGAAAACAACTCAAATTTTGCACTAGCCATTCAATTTCAATGTATTTGCATTGCACAACAAACTGAAATTCATGTTTGGTGTGAAGACAACTTGATTGTTCCAGGTGCTCCTACAGAGCATCTCAGAGTGAGAATACAGCTGGATCAGGGGTGTGTGAATGTTTTTTTAGAACATTATTAATTGTGAACAAACTCTTGCAGACATAATAATTAAAAATATGAACCTGATTTATGGCAAAATATGAGCTATTTCAGTTTAATACAAGAAGCATTTTAGAGAAGTGACTGTATTTGTTTTAACCCTTACTTACCTGATCCCGCTAGCGGGATAAAAATACCAAATGACTGGCATTTACAATCTATCTGTCCTATCCAGAAACTGAAATCACTGATGTAATCATAGGACTTTCAAAACTCCAAGAGTACCTGAATGTATCACAAGTAATGCTGGAAACATATTAAAAAAACAAAAAAAGAAACAGGAGAAAACGAGCAAATTTCATGAGATTTCATCAACTTCATTTTAATTCTCTTGTTTTCTTTGAAAATTTGCAATGAAGAAGCTGTATGCTCAGGCTAAATTCTGGAAAAAACATTAAAAAATCTATGCTTCTTACTGTGTTCAACAAAACCTGAATGATTCACATACTTCCTGAATTTGCTGTACAAAAATTCTTTGATTTGTCCCAAGGCAGTGTCTTGCAGGCTCATATTCCTGCTCAGAGCCGTTCAACACTAAGAAGTTCTGAGCAATGGCACCTGCTGTCAGTGCCTTTGCAGTGTAGACTGTTAATTAATAATGTTAATAAATTAATATTCAAAATATAATACGTATTGATAAATATTTAGAAATGTATTATGTTCTTTTTTCTTTTTTTATTATTTTTAGCTTGTAAATTTTGTCACACTGCATATACACATAATTGAGTTACATCAGCCTATAGCCATGCTTGTCCTGAATCTACAGAGTTAGTGGACTCTCTATTGCAGAGAAAAATGAGACCACAGTGAGTAAAAATGTGAGATGGCAAAAAAACAATCAAAAACTGCTTGGGATAGGAAGGGTTGCTTTAAAACTGTTTTACATGGCAATGCAGTGGTGCAGATGTAACTGAAATGTCTTGGGGTTGGTATAGTTCATGAAGGCATGGATCAAGAAAATATGTCAGAATATTTGAAATAATTTCTCTTCAAGGCACCAAAGCTGAGTTCTTTAACTAATTCTGTGCTCTCAACTTGTCAGAGAGTGAAAAGTAGGCTTCAGAGTGAATCAGCGGTGTCACAGAGAGGGTAAGCTGCATTTAGAACATCCTTATATTATTCCCTCTGCAGACAAGCATTTATACTTCTGCCTCTTCTTCAGGTTTAAGTGCATTTATTCAGACATTTCTTGATCTATTCTGGGAAGAGTGACCTTTCCAGCGTGCGGACCCGGCACCTTTGATATGTGGACGGCTGACTTCAGTTTTGATTCTGAAAACGACAGGAACACGTCGGGCGATAAGTCTGAGCCAGTGAGATGAGGAAACATCAGTTTTCATTAGCTTTAGCTGCAGAGAGCGGGCAGCCTGAAGTGTGTAATTCTAAAGATAGACGACAATGGGAGACCATGCTGAGCAGCTCCACACTGAACAACACAAGGGGGGGAAGCGCTTTGAAACTGGGATGTTTGACCAAAACAATGTCAAGGAGGATGACTGTAGGTTTCTGTTTCTGTTGAAGCACTTCCTGAAAATGGAGCTGGAGCGAGTGATACTTCCTGAAATCAAGATCACCATCTATTGTTAAATTCAGAAAACAGAACTGGTTTGAAAGACATCTGTGCAAATAAAGCTCCTCCTATAAATTATGTGTACTGACTGTTAAAACAAACTCTGTTGTTGTCACAATATAAAATGGCTAAAATTCCAATTAGCTTTAAACATTCAAAGTTCAGTTTCTGTAATCATAAATATATCCTGAATGAAGTGAAGATAATGTATTGTAACTTCTCAATTATAAAATGCACTTGACTATAACACCCACCAAAATTTTGCCCAAACCTTACCCTCTCAGACAGCTAAAAAATTACAACCCAAAAATCCCAGATGACCAAAAATTAAACCCAAGTTTTTGCAACAAATATTGTACATGATTTTCTCTCTCAAGCAGATGCAGAAACACCTTTTTGCTTCACGCATGTGCAATCATGCGATTTCTGTCTGAGCATGCTAAGTCGTAGTGTACTGACCAATCAGAGAGCAGCTATCAACATGCCATGAACCACAACACAGCTATTTTGCGTCCCCTTGCTCTGTGTTTGTTTGCACAGAGAAAGAGAATATTTCAGTGTTTTGTATCAGATGTGTTGCAATCGTGATGTTGGCGAGATGAAATATGTCAAGTACTCGTAGCCTTGCAGAGCAGCCGGACCTGCCTAATTCTGAAATCATGTATCTCCATCTTGCCAGCCTCCATTGTCTAACGGTTTCACTCGGTTAAATGCTTAACAGCCAAATCAGGAAAGAGAGGCCAGCAGCGGGTGTGACGACAACTGGAAGTGAAGTCACTTCCTGTTGTACAATAATGGAGGCTAATGTCAGTTAGCTATCATGATTACTCAGTTATACTTGGCGAAATATGCTCTCCTCATGAGTTTACTTAGTAGGGATTGTCTTTGACAAGGTTTATGTCACATTTAAGTGTTAAATGTTACATCTGTCTAGTATAATTTAATGTGAAATGATAATCTCAAGATAGTTAAGCTAGCAGCTAGCAGCCGTTAGCCACTACGGCTAACGGCTAACTAGGGCAAACAACAGTTGGCCATTAGCCGTAGTAGCTAATAACAGTTAGCCGCTAACAACAGTTAGCCGCTACTGCTAACAGCCATTTACTGTTTGCCCTTGTCAGCCATCAGCCATAGCAGCCAATGGCTAATTTTTAACCCGTAGTTTAGCCACTACATATGCTACGTTATAGCAGCGCTGTTTAATATGGATTGGTCCGTGATGAGTGTTTTGAGCCAAAAGATCGTCCAATCCAAGCTGCTGGTGTATTTGAAGGTTCTTCCCCTGAAAACATTCTTGCAGGGCTCCTCCCCAGATGGATTAGTAAAATATTTTCAATATGGAACTGTCCATCTGGCATGTCAGGTTACAGTTCTCAGGCAGGACACCTGAATGTACTGCCACTTAGTTATAACCATCACCTTTTTTTAAAATCTCTTTTGGTTCACACCAAAATATCGTGATATTTCACACCAGCCAAACAAACTGAACTTTCCAAAAAAAAAAAAAGCGAACCGGTATGACTGGTGTGAAAGCAACGTTAGAGTACTTTTTATATTCTAAGTGTTACATTTCACTCATTATTTAAATGCTCCAGCACTGTCACTGCAAATCTGTGTACAGGGTTTCAGGCACAGATAAACCAGTAGTAGGACAGAGCAACTGTCTGGCCTTGATTCGATGGAAAAGGCTACAAACGTAAAAGCTAATATTTATACTTCATGGACATGTTTTTTAATGGGATGATTTTCTTTTTGAGGAAGCCTTTTCTTTTCTAATTTAAAAAAAGCCTTTCTGTGTGACATCCATTCATTTACTTGGTTTGAACTTGGTTTACTTCTATATCTATATCAAAAGTTTGAGCGCAAGTTTGTTTACTGATGCTGGAGTGCAACTGAACTTCACTGGGGTGTGGAACTTCACACACACAGAGGGACGGACTCACACCCAGCTTTAAAAGTTCAATGCATGCTTTAAAAGTTCAATGCATGTATGGGCCAGTGGCCAAAGCAATCTGCCAAGGGGCCATCCTTCTCTGTCAGTGCACCGAGTGGCTGTGACGGGAAGCAGCCTTCAGGGTAACTAAGCAAGCGAGACACATCTTCAGATTTCGCAGTTCAACTCTGAGGCCAGGGTTTCCTCTCAAAGTGAGCCGAGGATCCCTGTGGTGAGGTATAAAGGCAGAGTTTAAATAACTTTTTCTATGTTTTAGTCTATTAAACTCTCAGCTGGAGAAGAACAATGTTCTTAGTTTAAATTGGCTACTTATCAAGCATTGTCTATTAGTTATAAAGTGTATTATGTATTATCAGTTGGAGCAAAGTGCTGTAAAAAAACTTGCTGCCTAAAATGGAACAAGTGCTAGAAAGTATAGGGAACAAGTGCTAGAAGTATAGGATAATGATACAGATTCAATTATCAGTTCCCTTCTGATCAAGTCTGATCTGATTTTTCAATAATTCCTGTGGGTTATTAACCTGACACACCAGTTGGACAGCTCCATCTATCTGCTATGGAAATATTTCACTAATCCATCTGGGAAAGAGCAGTTCAAAAATGTTTTCAGAGGCAGACAGTGAAGGTTGGCAAGATGGATATGTAGGATTTCAGAATCAGGTAGGTCCATCTGTTCTGCAAGGCTAGTGGGTCATATAGTTCCAGTCAATGCACAGATGTAAACCAATAAACATGTGCAATAAGCATCTTTTTATATTTAAAAAAGCAGAAATTTGGACCACCTGAGTGCCTTAGTGCCATGATTTCATTTTCCTCTTTGTTATATCTGTGAACTCCCTCTGATAAGAACATGACATCCTTTAGTTGCAAGGGTTGCAGAACAAGGTGGAGGGAATGGATACGGGAATTGTTCAGAAGATTCAAAACATTGATTCCTTGAAATCTATATTTTCCCACACCCTCTGACACATGGGTGAATATAAAAACCTGATTTTTGTCTAAACAAAGCAGTTACCACTGTTAGTCAAAAAACAGCTTTATTTCTGTTTGGTCAAACAAATGAGCCAAAGCTTGCTGGACCAAGACTTGGTGGTTGGAGATCCCTGGTGCCAGGCTTTATGCATCAATGTTTCGTGGCTGACCAGTGTTGAGAAATCATAAAATTATGGTGAAAGTAAGGATTTTCTTTGCTAATTTTGCTGTCAGTTGTTGGCCAAAAAGCTAGTTGGCTAGCAGGCAACTGCTGTAACTCGCAGTCCTTTTTTTTTTAAATTGCGTTTTACAACTTGCAAAAGGTCAAACCAAGAATTTCAGGATGAATCATAGTGTCTAAAATCCCCAAACACTGGTCTCAAGTTCAAGAAGTTGTCAAAAACCAAGCCAAACCAAGCACCAAAACAAACAAACTTACAGACAGGAAGCAGGAAATGCACCCAATGATAAAGAATCTGTTTACATGAGGCCGGATTCGGCCAAATCCAAAGAGTTTTTCATTGCGCTTTGGCCTCCTGTTTACATGAAAACAGTTCCTGGAGTGCCTGAATCCACAAACTTTTGAAACCAGGGTCCAGGGTGGAAAGATTTGAAAACACATCGCCGCCAGGCTCATGTAAGCAGGATTCAGCGTCACCGCATCCGCAGAAAAACGTTCACATGCGCGCATACCAGGTACAACAACAGCTTTGAACGTTTACCGAGTAACATGTGTGCTTCTTACCGTGCTTGGATTGTTATCCAGACAAAACTGCCCACAGAGATTTGTTGTCCAGACAAGAAACTCCTTTGTGTGTGCACTTGCCATTGTTGGTTGTGAAAAGTTTTTCTTTTTTATATGTGCGTTGTAACAGCGCTGCTTCTCTGCAAACCCACATTGCCATCTGCTGGACGCGCATGCACACTACAGTGTTTTCAGCTGTTCTGGCATCTTCATGTGAACGCGGATTGCTTTTAAAACTGCAGAGGAAGAACCTTTGCATTCCAGATGACAGCAGCAGTGTTCGAAATCGTTCCCTATCACAGATAAGTGCACTATATAGAGTGTTTGTCTGTTTGTAGTTATGTTAAAATTCTCAGCAGTTAATTGCATTCACAATATAGTGCACTACACAATACCCACAATGCACAGAAAATGTGAGTGTATATACCATGTACCCTATATTGTACTCCCATATACCACAATGCAATGCCATCATCTTTTTCCATAACGAGGAGAGAAAGAAGGCTGTTAGACGCTACTTTCATTTATAAATGTAAGAAACATTAAAGTATCTTTAACAAGTTCTTAGCATAGCTCTATTAAGTCTTTTAGCGGCTGTAAACAGCTGCTTATCCTCCTGAGTGCATGGTTTGTTTACGTGACTTTTGGCGCATCCATTTCCCTCACAGGAATATCCAGCTCATCTACTGACACTTTATCGTTTAGAAAATTTCAGTGTCAGATATGTTGTTTGGTCATTTCCTATGTAGTCCTCTATTTCATTTACACTGCATAGGGAATAGTGAGTGAGTGAATGAGTGGATGGTTTCGAAACACAGCTGGTGTCTCCGTGTAAACAGGGCCCTACTAGATTAACATTTCCTATAGATTCTTCATCTCATCAGAAGCTCAAAGTCTTCAGTCGGCTCTGCTATACCAAAACATGAAAACTGATGAGCCCAAAGCTTTCAGAAGTGTGTATGCTGTGAATGCCACAAACGAGGAGCATTCGTGACATCCTATTCTGCGAACCCGTTTCGAAGGCACTGATATAAGGAGGGTATGGATCATCACTTGGGTAAGAGGTATTGCGTTGTCCACAGGGGTCATCGAGCTTGCCATTTAACCCATTTTGTCATGGCAGTATTAAGTAAACTGATGCGTGATGTACAGTAAATGTGTCGGGGGTCAGTACAATATACTGTGCACCTCTTTTATCTTGATTAGCTACAGCAGACAAGATCTGAGCTTCCCTTATACACCGGTATCAGATGCAGCTACCTGACTCCCATAAATGTAGCGTTTGACATTGAAAAGCCTTTTCATACTGACGTCATCCCCTCCCATTGCCTTCTCCTCCTTTGAGAATCTACAGTGATCTCACATATGGCCTTCGAATTTCCATAAAATTATCTAAGTGACAGAAATCTGTCACAGTGATGGACAAACGAGTGATGAACTTTAATCCCACCGAGCGGCTACAAAATTCATTATGATAGACAAGACTCCGAGTAACCTTGCTGAGTCTCTGAACAGATGTTATGAACTGAAAACAAAAACCAGCATAAAAACATTCGCTCATTTTGTGTCCTTGTACAAAAAAGTAGTCTCCCTGCAGAGCTTTTCAGGTGAGCTGAAATTTAAATGAGCTTTTCAATCAATGTCAATGCAGAACACTTCACAACAAAAGCCCTTTTCACAAATAAAGGAAGTCTAGGGAGAGAAGTCAGTCTGAATGTTCCTGTAACACTGGTTTTTGTGAATGTGGGAGATAATGAGGATGAGCAACGGCCAGATGAGACTTTGCTGTAATAATCTCTTCCTGTCTCAGCCAACGAGCTGGCAACACCATGGGTGTGATCCAACTAATCATTCTACAGTATGTAGGTACAAACCCCACGTCCAGTGAAGTTTGGACGTCAAGAAAAATCTAAATTAAAACAGAAAACAATCTTTTCAACCTGTATTCCACTGAAAACATGTCAAAGGCAAACAGTGAGCAAATACTCCCACAGTTTAACAAAGTCTTTTAAACTAAAAATTGCAAGGAATTAAGGGATTTTATCATCTACAGCAGCAAAACCAACTCTGAATGCCTGTGACCTTCAATACCCCAGGTGGCAGCACTTTTCAATTTAGTTTTAGTTATAGTCTTTTGCCTTGAAATATTTTAGTATTAATCATAATTCAGTCATCTAAATTCTTTTAATTTTAGTCTAGTCTTAGTTAATGAAATTTCACAAAATTTTAGTTGATGAAATCTGCTGTAAATTTAGTCGACTAAATATGAAGTGTAAAGTGTAAGGCATTTTTTTATGTTACCTTGAATTTCTGAAGTCATGTTTTACACTTGGATAAAGTGAAACATTTTATAACTCTTTATTGAATGCTAGAAAGTTTGAATTTATAAATGAACAGAAACAAATTGAACTTTTGTGTGAATGCAGTCACCTGGCAGAGCATCTCAGTTACAATACCAGAATTGACAACAAACAGTGACCCTGCTCTACATGAATATATCAGTTCATAAAGAGAGCAGCTCTGATTGGATCACTCCCTATCTCATCCCACCACCATGAAGCTAAGGCAGCTGTGATTGGATGTCCCTCTGAACTCATCCAACCTTTCCACACAACCAAAGTAGATGTGACTGGATATATTTCTCACTTGTCTGTACTTTCCACATGACCAAATTAGGTCTGATTGGATTATGTATCCATCAAGCATTTTATCCTAGTTTTATTTTGTTGACAGAAATGTCAGTTAATATATTTAGTTTTAGTTTTTGTCAATGTGCACTTGTTTTTATCAGTGACTGTCTAGTTTTCGTAAGGGGGAAAAGATTATTGATGAAAACTATGAAAATGTATTTATTTATTTCACCTTTATTTAACCAGGATAGTCCCATTGAGATCAGCAGATCTCTTTTCCAAGGGAGATCTGACCAAGAATGGCAGCAAAACACAGTTTCAACAGTCACACAGACTCAATACAGCACAAATAAGTGAGGAAAACAACAAAAAGCCATCAGTTAAAACAGTGACATTCAGAACGTCTGTATTCCAGAGCTTTCATTGCAGATTTAAAGACATTCAGAGACACCAAGCTCTGCAGCTTAAATTCAGTCTGCTGATGGAGAAGGTGTAGAGAACCTAAAAGCCTTCTTTCCCAATTCAGTTCGTACTCTGGGAACAACAAACTGTATAAAGCTCATTGATCTCAAGTTATGTAATCCATCCTTTAAGATTAATAAGGAAGAAATATAAATGGGAATTTTACCAAGAACAAAAAAGAATAAATAGTCATCATAGTAATTAGTCTACAAAATCAACACTGGATGGAACAGGATAAAACAACCAACATCACTCTGTACAGCAGAGGTACCCAACATGTTTTTTAATTTATGTGTATGTTTTGCTAATGAATCATACTTAATAAATACCAAAATAACAAATCTATGGGTTCAAAGTTTACAACAGAAAAATAAATAATTGAAGATGCATGTAAGCATATTGTTCTCATATAATGTAATAATCTGTGGTAAAACAAACAAAACAAAACAATATTAAAGTAAAAAATGTTAACATACAGTAATGGACTTGAGTTTATATAGCGCTATTCTAGTCTTTTGACTACTCAAAGCTGCTTTACACCGCAGGTCACAACTACCCATTCACACCCATTGGCTCTCACATTCACTTCACTGATGATTCTGAGTTTCTATGTCAGTTATCCATCAGTATCTCTTTCATGCCCATTTACACACCACTGACGCAGCAGAGGGAGCAACTTGGGGTTAGGTGTCTTGCTCAAGGACACATCGCCATGTGTCAAGCTGGGCTTGAACCTGCAACCTCCTGATCACTGACCAAGCACGCTATCCAACTGCACCACCGACACCCCATAGTGTCATAGGCAGCCTATCAGATGGATAATATATTCAATTTTTTTTTTTTTTTTTAGCAATTTTATTACTTCAAGGTGTAGTCAGCGATCTTCTAATCTTCTAATCTAATGCAGTATTTGTCAAAGTCACCGTATTTCTCCTCTCCATCTACAAGATGTCACCACTGACAGCATGTTGAAAAAATAGTCCGGTTTCAATACACAGCCTTGGCTCTGAATTTCAGCAGGTAAACACTGTGGCTTGGGCTGAGTTACCAAAACAGGGTACAGCCCCCCACATCCAGGGGGCGATCATACTCATGTGCAGATCAGACAGAGGGGGGAGGGGGAGTAGTAAGTTGCGTAGCATGTGCAGTTAGCGTAAGAGAGAGATACAACTGTGCAGTGGCAATGGCTGAAAAACAGCCCAAAAGAAAAAGGTCAGAGAAGCAGAAAGTGAAAAAGAAGGGCTAAGACCATGAAAGAGGCGAAGACCTGGGTCAACATTGGTGTTGCTTTCCGACAGTGGAGGAAACTCCGCCAATTGAGAGACCTGAAAACAGACGCGGATGTCGCCGTCTTTCTGCCTGATAGGTAAGCAACATTAGCTTTGTGGTGCTTCACATAACGCTAACAGCAGTTGGGCATTCATCTTATTGTCTAATCTGCCAAAATGTACTTTTGTTGTGATGTTATTAACATTGTCAGTCGAGTTGTCTGACGAGTCGGGGTTACCTTAGCTACGATGATCAGCTACGCAGTTTCTATGGCTGTTTCCATGATGATGCACGTCCATCAGCTTTCAGGGGTGGAGCCAGGGGTGAGGTACGAAGGGAGAGGCGGGTCTAAATTCGTTTATAAACAACCTCTCCACTCGTTTTCTCCCACATCGCTGACTACACCTTTCAGAACATTAAATCAAGTACATTCAGGACATTATCTTTACAGTGGCTCTCAGGCTCAGAAAAGTTGGTGACCATTGCGGTAAAGTACTGTGTATCAGCACATGGGCTCAGGAACACTGAAGAAAACAATTGTCAGTTACCACATTTCATCTCTACATCTTATTGAGTGTTGGTAAAAGAAAAGGTGACGAACAGTGGTAAACATGTCCCATCTTTTTTGGAACATGTTGTAGGCATCAAATTCAAAATGAGTCAAAAAAAAAGCAGCAAAAAATCCCCAAGTTTATTCATTTAAAAATTAAACATCTTGTCCTTGCAGTGTATTCAATTGAAAAAGAAGTGCAAAAGCAAATCATTGTATCCTGTTTTTTCGTGTTACACAATGTTCCAACTCCATAGTAGTTTTGGTTTTCAAGATGTCAGGAAACTTATTATTAAAATATACTCTTAATATTACTATGTGACTAGGTTTCACTTTATGTGAACATACAGTCCCCCAGAGGAGCAAACACTAGATCTGTGGATTTTTATCCTGTTTGTCTGCATTGTGATGATATGCCCTTGACATTGGGTCAGGGTCTAAAACTAGATAGAAGTTTCTAGAAGTATTTGGAGATACTGGCTTTCTGTTTGAATCAAGGTCACGGGAGGATTATGTCACACTGTGAGAGCATTTGTCGGCCCTGATGTTCAGAATCAGAGCAAATGTTCCATCATGAATCCTTGTTGCCTGATCTAGCCTTAAGGAGAACTGACTAACAAGTCCTTGTAAATCGTGACTTAAGGCTGAGCTTTTCTTTAAATCGAACATGACAACATTTTAGAGCTGTTAAAAAACAAATGTCAGATTTTAGTTATCTAGACCAGCACACACATGAAGATACTTCGGTTCACTGCTGCTCCTCTGTACAAACCAAAGACCCTGTGCCTGCTCACCGTGCTGCTGCCATTCATATTCATCACTTGTCATTTCAAGGCCCAGATGAATCAGCCTTCACAAATAAAGAAGACAAATAACGATGGCACCCCTCCATGAGGGTGGTGCCAGTCGAATCAATGCAAAGCTGGTTTAGAATAAGATTCAGGTCACTTCACTTCACTGCCTCCTAACGTGGTTGCCATCAGACTCTGTGAGCTGCAGATTTGCCAGCTCATGGCTCCCAAAGAAAGACAAGAAGCTCTAACTGTGCCACAGCCAATCCAGTGGATCCTCCACATTCCTGCATTAACCGAGTCATGACCGAACCCAACCCCAAACAAAGGCTGCAGGGGAAGAGGCCTCCGTTTGGAGGAAAGGGAACTGCAGAACAACTGTACACTCCACAGCCTACAAAATCCTTAAATGCTATAGTAGGAGGTCAGTTGTTGGTTTACTTTTTCAAAATCGCATCCTTTTTAAGGCCGGACATTGTTTTAGAGATTCTTTTCCAGCTCACACAAAAAACAAGAAATATAATAAAAAATTAAATATTTGAAAATAAAGTAAAAAATTAAATATTGTAAAAAAAAGTTAAGAAACTAAAGAAGAGATAAAACCAGTACAACCAAAAAATGAATTAACCAACAACACATTAAAAAACAGATTAAATTAAATGGTAAATTAAATGGTAAAATCTAGTCTTTGACTACTCAAAGCTGCTTTACACCGCAGCTCACACTTACCCATTCACACCCATTCGCTCTCACATTCACTCACTGATGGTTCTGAGTTTCTGTGTTAGCTATCCATTCATATCTCCAACTTATTCCCGCTCTTTCATGCCCATTTACATGCCACTGATGTAGCAGTTGGAGCAACTTGGGGTTAAGTGTCTTGCTCAAGGATACATCACCATGTGTTGGCCGGAGCTGGGCTTGAGACTGCAACCTCACAATCACTGACCAAGTGCACCATCTAACTGTGCCACTGATGCCCTTAAAGTGAATTAACCTCAATTAAACACAGACACAGACTTTCATGCTGATTTAAAGGCCAACAAATAAAAGTTGGTATTAAGTTGAGACTTAAAAGTCAGTATGGGTGGGGACAGTAACTACACAAGGTAGATCATTCTGTAAAGTCAGGGTCACTGAGGGAAGGCTTCAGACACTGATGTTGGACGAGAAGGCCTGGCTCTTAGTCTCCGCTCTAATTCATCCTAAAGGTGTTCTATCAGGTTGAGGTCAGGACTCTGCGCAGGCCAGTCAAGTTCATCCACACCAGACTCTGTCATCCATGTCTTAATGGACTCTAAGTGTGTGTGTGAATGCACATGTGAGTGGTTGTGTTTGTTGAATGTGTGTTTCAGGGTGGGCCAGGTTTTTGAGTTTTATTTTTGTATCTGCTCGTGTTCTTGAATGTGCAGCGCTTACCTTGTGCTACGTTACGTTTTTGCATGAAAAATGTTTTTCCATATAAAGTTTGATTCATTGATTGATTGATAAAGATAAAAAAAAAAATTCCGGTTGAGATCTGGACAATTTCGTTTTGATAAACTTATCATTACTCCTTTAGCTTCAGGGTGCATAACAGGCATATTCTGAGGACAGTACTGCTGTACAACAGGTGCCAGTGAGAAGCAATTGAAGATAAAGACTTGATTTAAAGATGAAAAAACAGTTGCAATAATTTAAAACTTGTGGTCCATCCATGCTTTTCTTAAAATATTTTGTTTCATTCTTTCCAAACTATTGATAAAACATCAAGGCTTGAAGAGCTCCAAGAGTACAAATCTTTGCCAAGGTATTTAAACACTGTCGGGTGAGTTGTTGTCAAACGTGTGGAAGCTGCCCAGTTTTGCATCAATAACAAATCCCTTCAAAAATCCTGAATCCACATCCAGATTTGAATCAACAGCAAAATGGAATCACGTTCCCCTTGTGCTGCATCAAACATTATTGATCGTGTCATCAAATCCAACAAGAACTTATTGAGTTAGCAGACAAAAAGGGGAAATCATCCAATTTCAAAATATTATCAAATTATTAAAAAAACTCTTTGATCCAAATTGGGTTGGATAACCACCACGATCTTATCAGTTGGTCCTTTGCCTATTTTTTACCTGTCTACCTACGATTTTTGAGCTCCCGTGTTAACAAACAAACCAGCAAACCCTGGCAAAAACATCTTGGCAGAGGACACAAAAGCAAATAACTTCCTTGTGAATATAATGTGTGCTGTGTAGCTGTGTATCTACAATGAGTTTCTTACAATAAGCCACCCAGAATAAGAAGGGAACTCCCTGCTGTTCAGGGAAACTGTTTTTGTCTACAGATTCAGCGGTCTCTTACTTTGAAGTTTTAAACTCTGCATATTTGACAAAATGTTGCACCAAGTTTCTGAAGGACCTCAGCAATCAGTCATCACTTGGAGAGGGTTGATGTTCTCGCTCGGTGCTGCCATGTGGCTGATTTCCATCAATATTTAATTACTTGAAATGTTTCCTGACAAAGACATTCGGCGGCTCATTACTGAAAATGGCTCTCTGAGCTCACAAACACAGACTGCACTCATCCTTTTTTTTCACACACGAGACACAAGGCACCATCTCTAAGTGTGAGAGCAGCGTCCTCATACTCATCAGTGTCAGAAGAAACCAGAAGGTCGACCGTCACTTAGAATAACGCTTCACACATCACAGATCATGCAGGATCAGCAGGCCAGAACATTTCAAGCTGCCTCTGAAGGCTACAAATCTCAGCAATAAGCAGAACAAAGCCATGTGTGCAAGCAAACAGGACAGGGGGCCTGCTGCGATCAAAGTGTTTATTTTGAGGTGGCCTCACCGGCTCATATCTTCAAGCCAAGGAAGTGGATGGTTTGGGGCCACGAGGAGATCAATACTGGATATTTCTAGAGCTCATTCCTTGCATTTTATGAATAGCAGAGCAGATTAGAGGCCGGCGAAAGGCCCTCTGTACTTCACATCAAAGAGATATCTGCAGAGAATAAGGTGTGCAGACGATAGTTTTAGCTTAAGGAGCTTTATAGAGGATATAATTTATATGAATATAGCATTTTTTAAGCTTAACAATTTGTGCATTTGCCTAGAGTTAAGTAAAATGGATGCTCCCTGTCTGAGCCAAAGACTTCTTAGTGTTTCATATTGAATGATATTGTTGCACTAGGTGGAGGTAGAAAAGGAACCCTGTCTATTATTCATTATATTAATATTACATTAGTGTAGTATTAAAGCTAACTGGGCTATATTATATTCACTTTATTATCCACACAAACACATACCTGAATGCAGGGGTGAGGATGTTAGGATATCTCATTGACTACGGGTCATTCCAGAACACTGAATAAAAATATGTATGATAAACACTGATATTGGTCTAAATACAACTAAGAAATGACACATTATGGCCAGGCAATATGACCTAAAATAAAATCCAATTTTTCTCCACAAAAGTGGATTTACAGTTTTAATTAAATGTTCCCTCTCAAAAACAATCCAGGTAACATTAATATATAATTACATTATATTAGGTGCACTTTATGTTATCAAAATACATTTAAAAACTACAGACCTTCCCTCCTATAGTTAAAATGCATGCTGTAATTTTCAAAAAACATTGATGATTTAGTTCAAACACAGGGAGGCCTGTCTACATAAACACTAAAGGATGAGCTGTTTCTCAGTGTAGTGACATGAAGCCATCTGATCAATATTTAAAAATGTGCTTGTGCAAAACCTGACAAGATCTACCATCATGAAAAGTGGACATTTTCAGTAATTAGATTTTAAAACACTGCCACAACTTGTGATTGGAGTAAGCTGAGAAAAATAAAAATTAACATATTTGGCAAAGTCATTTTAATTAATAATGGATATTTTGCCCAGCACTATGACACATACATGACAACCTTAAAATGAAGTTAAAATGGCTTAAAAGTTGAAATAAAACTGTTCATAAAGCACAGAAATACTGGATTCATAAACTGCAAAACAGCAACTATTTAAATACTGTATGCAATGAACATGTCTCTGCTGAAGATCCAAGCATTTTCAGAGGGGAGCGTAAAAGAGCTGCATCTGAGCATCTGCAGCGCTGGACACATGCAACAGAGAGACACTAAAAACAGGTCAACAGGCCTGAAGAAGCATGTTGTCCCCGAAGCTCTCTGGTTTCCACACTGTCAATAACACGATGGCAGGCAGACGCAAAATTTTGTATTCTTTGGTGAATTTCTATTTTTTTGGTTCATTCTCCTTTAGTCCAAAAACAAGGAGAGTGATAACATGATACGCCAGATGGGCAGTCCCATATATCGGATATATTTCACTAATCCATCTGGAAAAGAGCCGTTCGAAAATGTTTTCAGAAGCAGAACCTTCAAAAATAACAGCAGTTTGTGACTGGACAATCGTTCGGCTCGTCACATCATGCAACGTCGCTAAGTATGACGTAGCACCTCAAGCTGTTGTAAGCTGTTAGCTTAAACTAACTTAGACTATTGTCCTACATTAAATTGAATCACACTATTAAATTGAGCAGATTTTGCCGAGTATCAATGAGTAACCAGTTTGTCCAGGAAAAGAGCAAAAACATGATTCAAGTGACGTTTTTTGCTCTCTTTTAAAGAATAAATTGAGTCCATTTTTGATAAAAACTGCAGATATTGATACAGCTTCAGAAGCCCCCATTGTTTTCAAACATGCAGTCACTTCCTGTTGTCGTCACGTCCGCAGCTCCCACCTCTCTTCCCTGATTGGGCCGTTAAGCATTTAGCCGAGTGAAGTTGTTGGACAATGGAGGCTGGCAAGACAGAGCTGCAGGATTTCAGAATCAGGCAGGCTGGTCTGCTCTGCAAGGCTAGGAGAGTAAACGAATCCAGAAAAAACAGAAAATTCAAAGAAAGTACCCAGAAGGCAGGTTTGAGCCCAGGCTGCCAGCTTTGAGGACAAAAGCCTTTGTACTGCACTGTACAGAATGCACAGACATAACCACTTGGCACCCCTACAGAGGAAAACAATTAACGGACAGCTTCAGTTTTAAAAGCACAATCAGTGCATTTACAGGCGCATGTTACCCGTGAATGCCCTTCTCTCCAACACACAACTATCTCTCCCTCGCAGATGGTGACTGCACGTGAAGAACAGGATGGGCCCATGCATTGAAAAGGCTGTAAATAAACCTGGTCGTACGACACATGTATCATTTATATGTGGGAGACACTGGTGCTGATGGCCTACAGGTATATTTTTTAACAGTGACAGCGGTATTGAAAGAAGCTCATTTATTCATAGGCTGTGCAGGGGAAGCCTGTTGACGCTGCAGAGAGGTTGATGGGCACGCGGGCGAGGTGATTAGCATCCATCACTGTCTCTTCCTCTCAGACAGCGAGAAGGCTGTGACAGATGAAGGGGACACAATCTGGGCTGGAACAGCAAAGCATGGCAGGAGAGAGAAGCCTGGGAGGGGACGAGCCTGCCGCCTGCTTAAAGAAATGATAGAGTTAGGACATCAGCATTTAAAGGTCAAGATAAGGATGGGAAGATGTCCGCTTTGTTGAGATGACAGAAGTCTGAATGGAAGTTGTTTATGTGGGGTGATGGCTCGAGGAGCTGCGTTAGTCTCAACACTGAAGTCTTTGCTTTGGGTGTTGTGACTATTTGGATATTGTGAGCTATATCAGAATGAATAGCTCAAAAAAAGCCTCACATTTTCTTGCCTTTTTTATCTAATCATAGTCACAACAACGCGCAGAAGCTTTTAATCAGTCTGTTACAAAGTGTGCAGGCTGTCAGCTGGATAAACAGAGACTTGATTTCTTTTAGTCTGAAGTCAGATAGTCTGATATTGTGTCTTATACTTCCCTCAACGAAGGGCATCAGACACCTGGAACTAGGGCTGGGTGACCTGACCTTAAAATAAAACCACCAATTTTTTTCAGCAACACTCAGTTTACAATTTTAAAAATTTTTTTCTTCTTCTCATAACAAAAAAAATCCCAAAGTGACACAAAAATGACACGTATCGAGTTTCTCATTTACGTTGACAAAATGTATTCCCCAACCAAACAGCATTTCCCTCTTAAAGTTAAAGTGCATGCCATAAAATGTTGATGATGTAGTTTGTTTTGGGAAAAGCTGTGCTATTTTTATGGAATATTAACATGGAAATCTCTGATTTACAGTTAATCTCATTAAAAAAAAAAAATGTTAGCCTAAACATGTGCTTGTTTAAAACCTGACAAGGCCTTCCATCATAAAAACTGTATATTTTCAACATTTTTTTTCACACATTTGCAACATTTTACAATTGGAGTAAGTCAAGAAAATGATCTTGATTTTTAATTTGTCTGCAAAACATAATTAGAATTAATTGATTTAATGGATTTATTTACAATCCCTATCTGAAACCATAGGTCTGCTTAGGAAAAAATGGCATTAGTGCTGTGCCATATTATACCATCAGTGATTATACTCTGATAAAGCTGTATATAACATTACGTTTCTGGACTCGTAAAGACATGGGTGAGGAGAACCTGGAGAATGATTGTCTGTTTTTCATATTCACAATTTGCATGGCCCTACGATGGCTTTGGTTAAGTAATAACATACAGACATGCTGATGGCAATGTGGTTTTTAAAGGGATAGTTCAGTATTTTTGAAGTGGGGTTGTATGAGCTCCATAAATCCACTAAGTACATTAGATACAGTAGAAAGTTCTCTCCTCTCCCTCAGTAAGCCAGTCTGTGACAAAGAAATAGCCGCTAACAGTAAAGTACCGTACCAAGATCAAAGGGTATTTTCTCCGCCTACAAGAACTCAAATCAAAAAATAATACCACAGTTCAAGAGTACAATACATTTGAGTGTTTTTAAGTACATTAACATTTTGGAAATATAAAGTTTATCTGAACCTAAGCCAACTCACCTCATTTATCCCTCCATGCAGCGCTCTTGCGAGCTGCTGAATCACTCCGCCTTCCTCTCAGCTGTTGTAAACATAGCAAGCTAGCGTCTTCAGACGCCGGTTGTAGCTTCGTGTTTCTTTTAGCAAGTATCGTAATTCTTTAGTTTTTACTCTAAGCAGTGTGAGAAAGAGATAATGCAGGAAATTAAAAAAGGGATGATTGCCCGACTTCAAGGATACTGAACTATCCCTTTAACGGACACCGTGGGGTTTAGAGGAAATATCACATGCCATTTTCTTTTTGTTATTCCTCATCATGATGAGATCATCACTGAAAGCACTTACAGATTTGTCCAAGCCTTATGCTAAAGTCATGCTTATGCTAAGTCAGGAATATTTAACAAAGTACATGAAAACTCATCGTCATATGACTGTATGACAGGAATCATTGATTTCTCTGGGCCAGCCTTGATTAAAATATTAATTATTAGAAACTGTCGGTGAGGACAAACCGCTCCCCCACTGCACGGTCAACAGAATTATTGAAAAATATGCCAATACAAATGCAGGCTGTTTGCAGTGTAAGCAGGGCCCTGGGCCTGGCCACTGGCTCATTTTCTGTATCCCTGGAGTGCTGGATCCTCTTTTGTCACCACAGTGTGACTAAGGGCCTCGGCTAACAGTCTGAATTGTCCGACTTCTAATTTTCCCCCTGACAAGGGAACTTTCAAAGCAGTGTTTCACAGAAGTGTTTCTAAGTGATTAAAGAAAGGACTGGAGCTGCTAAATGACAGTCTATTAAAAAGGAGACAAAGCTGTTAGAGCTCTGTTTGTTACTTTTGGCAATTGTTCATCCTCCAAAAGAGACTATACTCTGCCAGAGTGTAATTAAAAGTTTAAGGTCATTATTGTGCTAAGCCAATGAGGGTAGAGAGCCAATACAAAGCCTTACAGCACTATTACTTCAACCAAAAAGCAAGGCATACATCGGCTACAATCCAGTTCCTATTTGTCTCGCCTCCATAACTTGACTGTTAAACTTATCACAATATTTTCACGGTAAATAAGTTGCTAATAATTGCTGAGATTTCACAGTACAAAGATGAAAGCTGTTCATAGAAACACAGATGAAAATGAGACTAGGTTTTGTTTTCACCGGAGTATTTAAACATACTGTGAAATTACAGAGCAGTGTTGTAAAACAGAAAGTTACTGTCAATTAACATTATTATGAAAGCATTAACATATACTGTTGTTTTACAACACTTGACTGTAATTTTACAGTGATCAGACAGTACATTAGTGTACAATTAGAGTCAAGTGGTCTGAAATTAAAACAAATTATTGATTTCACATTATATGAACACATTTACATATAATGCCGTGATTTTACAGCATTCAGCTGTACTTTTAAAGTGACCTCAGACATAACATTAATGTGCAATTAGAGTCAAGTGTTCTAAAATTACAGAAGGGTAATGTGAATTCACAACATGAACACTTTCACATATAAAACTGTGATCTTACAACACTAAACAGTGACCCAGACATTATATTAGAGTACAATAGCAGTAAGGTCTTGTCAAATTACAGTATGTTATTATTAATTCACAATACTATGGAAGCTATAACATAAGATGGGTTTTTAAAATGCTAAACTGTTAGTTAACCCTTTCATGCATGAATTATTGAATTACAACAAAATAATTTCTTTCAATGTTTCTTTTTACTTTCAAACAAGTTAAAAATTGCCTTTTTTATTCAATGTTATATTTTGAGGGAGTTTTGCATCTGTCCACTTCACCGTGCATTAACGGTAAAAAAAAGTAATATAATGGACTTAATAAAGATCCCCAAACACATGTCTTTGGCAAACATTTATTAAGAGTAAGTAAAGAAAAAGCAAAATCTGAAGTTGATGTTTTATTGTTGTTTAATCAAACTGTTCACTTGTGAATTACATCAAAATCTAAAATAGGAAATACAACTATTTGACAGCAAATACCAAATTTGCCCTCCGTCAGCTGTTTTGGATTTTGGATGCAATATCTTGATATTGTAAAAAAAAAAATAAAAAATAAAAAATAAAAAGTGCAAAGATAATATTTATATGACACTTAAGACAGGGGTTCGGGAGTTCACCAACTGATAGTTGGAAAGTACTGCAACCTAAAGGTAAACATATTCCAATTATCTGTCTACTGTAGTGAACACCATACATGAAAGGGTTAAACGTGATCCTGATATCATATCAGTGTAAATACAGTGCAATACAGAGTAATGTGAATTCACAAAAAATACTTACTTCACAGTAATTTACTGCAATTTTTCAATAATATTAACATGCATCTGTAAAATCCAAGTGCACTTCAGTGAAATTATAGAATGGGGCCATTTGTTGCCAACAACATAAACTTGTAATATGTAGAGATGGGATTATAGTAGAAACCATTTAGTTTATCAGATTTTATTGAATTTAACACCAAGTTGAACCAATTCTTTAACAGTTCCCTTATTGATTCCTGTGAATTTTCTGCATGTAGGCGAGAAAGTCCTCAACATGTTTTCATGGGCAACAATGCCAAACACATGAAACTCATGATATTCAGTGCTTTGCTGCATGAATAAATGCTTCTGTAAGTTGCTGGTGTTTTCACTTACAAAAGGTTGTGCAGTAAGTGTGTTTTTGTCAGGAATAAAGACCTGATTTTGACCACTTCTACCATGATTTTTTCAGTGTTGTCCATCATTTCTGCTGACTATTTCTGATGAGAGTGGGACATCCTTGACATGTAAAAAAGAAAAAGAACTGAAAGGATCTGATACAAGATTTGATGGGGAAAATATTGATATTGCTTCCTTGAGGGAGTTATCAATTTTCAGATGGAATTGGTTTTCAACTCCATCCTTAGTAATACATTTTTACAGTTTAATGACCACAACTTAGTAGCCAATAAATGTACAGAATGCATGTCATGATGAAACACTGTAATCTTGTAAATATTTACTCATCATGCACAGCAACAATCTATGGTGGTAATTCACTTTGTAACCCTGTCAAAAACTGCTGATTTATAACAGTGTATGGTTTATATCTAATGTGACCTTTATTTGTTGAATCATTTCCTCAGTCTGGTATGATAGGAGTTGCCTGCCCTTTATCCAGGACTCAAATTTCAAACACTGTCCTCTTCTGTTCCCCGTGTGCACCACACTGTGAGCTACTGTGATAGATTTTGCCTCATTGAAGTCCTTGAGGTTCATTGACAAAAACAGTCTACTGAAACAGTCACACGCACAGGTAGCAAACATGAATAAAGCCTTAGAAATATTTCAGAAGTTGCACACAGAATTTTAAAATGAAGCTATTTTCATGTCAAATTCAAGGATTTAGAAAGAAGAAAAATCACAAAGGTACTTCTTTTGAGATGTCCTTGTGTATTTGACTGTTCAGAGAGTTTATTCTCAGTCAATCTGAAACAGAACAAGCTCTCCTAAAATAAATCTTTAAGGCTCTGGTGCCATGTCGTCAAGGTAAATGCCAGAAAACTGCAGCAAAGAACAGCAGTTTAATTCAGACTATTAAGCTTTACAAACAGACATTTTTATTGGCAGTATTCTTAAAAAAGCCGAAGGACATTTGGTAAAGAGAATTAACTTTTTGTTTCTTCCTTCAGTTAGAAGCTCTGAAAGAATCTTGTCCTGGTGCTGCACAAAAGAAAACATGAAAGATGCTTTGGAGACTTTGCTGGAAATGAAAACATGGACATTTTAATGGATTTATTCCATTACTCTTTGGCTTTCCAGGATTCAACCGTAAATACTCACAGCACCCTAGCAACAAGTTGTAAGGGAAACCAATAGGGCTGCTATACAGGAGCCAAGATTTTTTGGCTTCTTTCAACCACAACACAACAAAATGATTAAATCTTAAGGTGCAGTATGGACAGAACACAACATGATGGAGAAGTTCTCTGCTAGCTTCAACATGTTCTCCAGCTGTCCTATCAAATAAAGGCCAAAAAACCCAAAAAAATAACTTTAAAAAAAAAAAAAAAAAAAAAAAAAAAAATCTTACTGTGCAGTATGGATGTACAGAACACAACATGATGGAGAAGTTCTCTGCTAGCTTCAACATGTTTACTGTCCAGGTGAAAAACTGGGACAGGTTGGAGAAGAACGAAGCTGCTGCTGTTTTGGATGAATGAGGACAAGACAAATGGCCCTTTTCCACTAGCACGCCTTGGCCCTACTCAACTCGGCCCTACTCGATTTGCGGCGTGTTTCCACTAGCTCGGTACCTCCTAAAACAAGCTAGTTTTAGTACCTACTCCGCTCTGGTTCTAAGCGAGCTGAGTCGATACCAAAAGATGACATCACCGACTGCCGGCTACTGATTGGTCAGACAATGTTGTCATCGATGAGTCATGAGCATGCTGGCGGTAGCTACCATTAGCTTACCCTCATACGTCTTTTCTTTGCAGCTCGATTGCTCTCGTCCTCAGCTTCATTCTGTTGTATATCTTCCAAAACTCTCCCGTGCTTCTGAAGGGGTATTTCTTCCTGCCATCTGCAGCCTTCTTCTGCTTTCCTTTTTTACTCGGTTTGTGACAAAAAGCCACAGATTGTTGTGTCATGCTCAAAATGACGTCACCGCAGAGCCGCTCTCTGTTTACAGCGACACTGCATGCCATTGGGCAGGCGACTGGGGCTAATGGAAAAGCAGCACAAGGCGAGTAGAGTAGAGCTGGGTAGAGTCGGGTAGAGTCAAGTAAAGTAGAGTAGGGCTAGTGGAAAAGGGCCAAAAGGAGGAATTTCCTCACTTTCCCTGACAGGGTCTTGGCTGTTCCCTGACGGGTCCTTCCACCCTGACAGTTATAGATTGTAAACTCTTGACCATTTTTGGGTGAATTGTGGTGTCGAGTTTGCTCTCAGTTGATGTGGCAGCTGATGTACCAACCAAGGAAAATGTTAAAACTCCGTCATCTTGTGGGGGGAGCAGCATCTCATGGAGACAAATGCATGAAACGGCATGTTTTCAATGGATTTTAGGCACAACCTCAGAGACGTGAGGAGGCTTCAGGTGGCTGAAAGATGGCAGGTGGCTGGCAGAGAGGGAAAAATTGAAGCGGCTGGATCTGAATCTTGATTCCGACACTTCTGTAGTAATCTTATGTCTCAGTTTCTATTGGGGAACATAGGCCTGTCATGATGATCACTGATTCAGTTAAATAAAACCATCCTCAATAAGTTTGCTGGCCTCAATAAATTGACACGTGCATGCATGTTTGTTTCCCTCCTCTCTTTGTACCAAACAGGCTGGATGAGAGGATGGATCACTCTGTACATCTGTCTCAACTCCTTGGTGCATTGGTTTTATATAGCGGAATGAGTGGAGTGAGCCATCTGTCCATCATATAACCTTTGTAGGGGTAGGCGGGGCTGCTCACATGTACACACAGAGCTGCATGTGAGCAACATGTTCAACAAGTTGAGATATCCCATACATAACAAGTGCGATATGTGACAGCCCTTAGGGCCTGCTGTATTGTGTTTGTCTTCTTTTCTTGGTTCTGTTGGTCTCTCTCTGTGTGTTGCAGGTTGCTGGTTGGCGGGGTTTTTGCCACACCTGGAAGTACCTGGCATGTCTCCCAGGTGGATTTAAGCCGTGGTTGTTCACCCGCTCTCTGTATCTCTCTCATTCTCTCCAGGCACTTTGAGCGGCAGTATGGTTTGTTTGGTTGGCTTCGGCCCGCTTTGTGATTTAGTTTTACACTGGACAACATGCTACACACACATTCACTTCACTCACTCTACAGCAGACCCACTGATTCACTGACGCACACACCTCATTTTTGTTTGAGTTATTAACGTTCTTGCTTATTCTTTAAATAAACATTTGTTTAAGTTAAGTTGATCGAGTGCTCCCCCTTAATTTTTGTTGTGACCTGTGAGCCTTGTCGTGACCGATGCGAGTGCTCCACTGCTAGACATCCCGTCCAATGTTGGGCATGATCACATGACACTGATGTCATTCCAGAAAGCCAAACAGATATTTATTTTCAGTATACATAAATGGACTTCTCTCCTTCTGAGCGCTTGCACCTCATATGGATACTACTCATAACACAGAGCTCCTCTAGATGGGGATTAGCATCTGTGTGACCTGCAGATGATCAGAGAGGAGAGTGGTCCAAGGTTGCATCTCTCCTTGAATGATTATGAGCTGTCAGCAAACACAATTCAGCAGCCTGTGCGAAACAGGAAGCTGCCTCTGTGGAGCGGGTATAGTATGGTTTTCATAAATATTAAGCTTTTCTCAGCCTTTGAAATATGTGTCTGTTAACAGTCTAGCAGCTGACAGCAGGCAGACGTCAACCAGAATTGCTGAAGCCATCTGACAGTGTCCTATTGAATAGACGATTATGGCTAATGCAGAGTTTTCAGCTCAATCTTCCTGTTTTATAAAAGACCAGTCAAGTTTGACTTTGGTCCGTCCTGACAGAGATGAAGACAGAGACGGAGGCAGAGAATCGAACAAAGATGGAGTATTTATCTGTCCGGTCATGACTGTGAGGGAAGTGCTGAGCATAATCCAGCCATAAATCCATTTCATAATAACTTCTAGAGGATGGTTTTAGGCTGTGTAGTCGTGGGCCCGTGGGTCCCCCATCTAGCCGGGCTGCATCTGAGTGGTCCCCCTCCAGGTCTGTATCTCTGCTGCTGCACAAAGGGCTCGTCCGGACTGTTGTTAGTACAGCAATTACACACTAGATTTCCTCACCGGCCTCATTTCTGTTCTCACTGCCAGACAAGCTCTACAAGCACACCACCGACTGAGCTGCTGAGCCGGACAAAAGGCAAACTGACAGGAAGGGGAAACCAACTTCTGTTAACACGTATTGATCCCGAAATTAGGAGGGAAATTTTGGTCTCTAAAAATCTTCACAGGGTTAGGAATACACGAAAATCAATGCCCTCTGGCTGGGCTTCATGACCAAAAATGCTGCAGCAGCATCGTCTACAAGTCCTCTGCCGTCCTGTTTAGGCGGAACTAATGTACTCACTAACTAATGTTTCCCGCACGGACATGAATTGTCACTTTGTGATCCAGAATAAAAACAGTTTGTCACAAGTGTCATCATACACCCACACAACGCTACTTTGTTCAGCCGCGAGAACAAAGTAGCGTTGATGTAACTTTTCAGGTGACATCACCTGAAAAGTTCAAGTTTTTCAACATTGGTGACAAAGCAACGCAACCTGGTCGCACGTCCAAGTCAACCCCAAGACTACCCGTCAGCAAGGGCGCCACCATACGTCTCCGAAGTCACAACCAGGTCACCTAGATTGCATTGTGGGAGGGTTAGCCCAGCTGTGTCGCAACTGTACTTTGACTTTGCAAGTAGAGTGGACACCAAGGTCGCCCAGGTCACCCAGGTCACGTTCGGTGTGAATGCAGCTTAACATTCACACACAGAAGTGTCACTGGAAATGAAAAAGGTAGTTAAAAACGTTATCATAAAGGAAGGACGGCAGAAACGATCAAAATTTTGGCTAATTTTAAATTATATGACACTAACACCAGTGTCTGTGTGTTTGTGATTTCAACTAAGAATGGAAAAACCTGCAACTTGAAGAGGCATTCATCAATGTATTACAGAAGTCTACACAAAAAGTGGCATGTTTGGCGTAATTGACACAAGAAACATCAGTAGGCTGACTTTGTTCCATGCAGAAAATCCAAAGAAATTGATGATGGTGTTGGTATCATAAGGATCTTGGTAAGTCCTGTCCCTGGTCTAAAGTAGTTTTGATGAAGAACAAAATCACTGCTGCCCCAAACATAAAAACTGGATGATCTTTGTCAGCATTTCTGCCTCATTTTCACTCAGTGGTCAGGTATAGTTCACTACAGTTCTGTATTGTTTGGAGTAGTCAACCCAGATCTCAAAGATATGGTAAAGGCAGAGAGGATGTCCAAGACCATGAACCTACAAGGTTCCATGCTCATCAAAAATTTCTAATAACAAATTGAAAAAATTGTTCAAAATGATCAAGATTCGGTGTAAGAATGAGGGCAGGGATGCGGGCTGATTTGCATGAAAAATTGAACATGAGAAAGTGTGTGCCAAAGTTGTCTCAAAACTTCTGACTCCTGATCGGAAAGGAAAAGTGAAAGTAGTTCAAGGAAATGCAAATTACATGCTAACAAACTTGAGTCTTCCAACATGATCCTGAGACAAAATGGCCGTCAGTGCACTGAAAATCAGCATCGTCACTAAGGACGGAGGAAGCAAGGCACGGCAAGTCCAAACTCAGGCCAATGTTGTCTTCTTTGATGTTACGGGGATCATCTCGGAGGAGGTGTTTCAAGAAGAGTCGAGGGTAAATCAAGACTGATACAAACAGGTTCTAGAAAAACTGTAAGAAACTATGAAATGACAGAAAATGTCTAAACACAGAGACCACGGCTGTGAAAAAATGTTTTTATTCTTCTTTATGACAACACGCCAGCTCACACTGCGCTCCCTGTAAAGCAGTTTCTGAGCTTGATCACCCTTGCTGTTCACCTGATCTAGCACCGTGTGACTGTTCCCTTTCCCTAAAATCTGTGCTCAGAGGAACATATCTGGAGTCTGTGTCAGAAGTGAAGAAAATATCAACAGAGGTGCTGAGATCAACCGTCTGCAGCCTGACTGCAGTGATGTGTTGATGCAGGAGGAGAGACTAAAGGAGAAAGACACTGAAAGCTGCTCAGGTTTAATAAAACTGCATAACAGCATTAGTGTCGTTTTTAATAACTATAACTTCCCATCTCAGGTAAAAATATATGAATGCAACTGTAACAAGCTCTTCTATATAGTGGGAGTAAAACTGCTGCATAACCAAGAGGACATTTTTCTATTGTTTCTCTTCCTGAATCTTATTTTAGCCGGAGAAAGGTCTCTTGAGTAAACTAGGCTTTTATATTCTGCTTGATGTCTCTGACTATTTTAAATCAAAGTATTACAATTAACTATTCATACTTTTTCTTTTATCCTTCTTGAATTGTGTATGTTAATGGATTTTTTATTTAGGGGCTAAATTATCATTCTGGATAAAAGCTTTTATCTAGTCGAGACTTCACTAAGCTCTGTCTCCATACACTTTGTAATGTTGATTAAAAGTGGATTGTGCGTTGTGTTTATATTAAGGACACAGGTCTAAAACACAAAACAAATGTGCTGAGCAAAACTCTTTTTGGTGAGAGTTTAATAGTTCAAAAAGGAGCCTGACAGTTTAATAGAATTTAATGTGCCACTACTCCATTTTTATGAGCTTTCTGAACTTTCCTGATTCAGCTGAGTCGAGCTGCTCTTTTCACTTCACTTCCGGGCACAGCAAGCAGCTTAGCAAGAGTGATCTACAAATCTGCTTTAGACGACCAAACTGTGAACTTAGTGACTTGCCTGTTGAATGAAGTGCATTGTTCAATTCTGTTGGACACTTTATTAGGTACTCTGTCGGTTGGAACATAGTTTGCCTTCAGAGCCGCCTTAATTCTTCATGGTATGGATTCAACAAGGTAGTCCAGAACATTCCTCACAGATTTTAGTCCTTATTGATATAATATCAGCAGGAAGTTGCTGTACATCTGTTGACCATGTTGCATATGGAGCTAAATCCAGGCATAGTGTGTTGTAATTTGAAATAAACAGAAAGATTGAAAAAATAAAATTTGAAACTAAAATTAAAATCTGAAACGGAACTGAAAAGTGCCCATGTTTCCTGAGGGCAACATTACTCGAGCCCTTCTCAGTCAATGATACGCCCCCAACGAAAGAACAAGGCCAAAAGTTTAAAAGGGAACAAAAAAGATCTGAAAGTGAAAAAGTTTGATGGTGAATAAAGTGATCTGAATCTGAAATTATTCATCCTGCAACTGAAAAAAATGACATATCACGTTAGGATATTTTTCAGAGTGAAAAAAATAAAACATTTGATTAAAATAATTACAGATCAGTTTAGCTAAAAAAAACTCAGTTATTCAAAATTAAATTAAATTTTGTTTTATTACTGAAGACCATTCAACAATCAATTATTGCTGCAGAGCTGTGGCTGAGCAGCGGAGGCCGTTTTACGACCCGATAAGAACTAGAGCCTTATTTAGCGGTGTTTTTGTGTGAAAGTAACGCACTGAAAATTCTCTAAATAAAGCGTGAATGCAGACCGATATCAGATTTTTCGGTGGGAGTCCGTTTATGTGTTTTTGGTCAAGTAAAATATGGCCCCGTCTGAGTGCAGAGGAAACCGGCGGACGAGCAGGGAGGGGGGGTTTGGTGTGAGCGCCCTGGGCTTCTGATGTATAAACACTGCTGTAGGGGTAATTTCTGCCCTAAACCTTGTGATAGGACCCAACTTGTTCCAGAAACAAACTAAACATTTGCTTAAGCTACCCGGCAGAGCATCTTAGTTACATAACCAGAACTGACAACAAACAGTGAACCTGCTCTACATGAATATATCAATCCATAAAGAGAGCAGTTCTGATTGGATCACTCCACAACTCCTCCCACCTCCATGAAGGCAGTTGTGATTGGATAACCATTAAGGCTGTCACTTTTCCAAAAAAATCAAACGAATGGTTTTGGAACATGCACCCAAATAATTGAAGATATTCAACTATTCCCCACGTATTAAAGGACAGAGATTCTCTTATCCGTCCCTTCAGTAATGACCCTGCCGGAAAAAAAACATAGTTACATGAGGCTAAACTCTTGTTGAAGTGCCGCTTCACTCGGCTGTATAATGGATAAAAAGCCAACGGTTGAGCCTGCAAATTTGATGTGGAGGAAGAATGAGTAAACTGCTTTGATTTTAAGTTTGCCATCAATGGTGTAGAACCAGAAATACTACCACACAGCTCTCCTCAGATGATACGGAGCTGTTAATGTCCGCTCGGAGTGGAAACTCGTTTACTGAGGTCAAGAGAGCAGTGGATATGTCTGAGGGTCAAGCTGAACTGAGAGCGCCCTCTGTTGGATGAAACAGTCCACTGCTCCAGGCACCCTGACTCTACACTCAATATTTTACATTCAAATATGTATTTACTATTCGGTTATGGATATTTATCCCCATATTCTAACGGTTACTCAAATATTGAATAAAAGGTGACAGCCCTAATGCCCACACAGCCAAAGAAGCTGTGATTGGATATATTCCTAACTTGTCAGTACTTTCTACATTAACATATTAGGTCTGATTGGATTACGCCTCCATCAAACATTTTTGTTAGTTTTGTTAGCAAAAATGTCAGTTAATTTAGTTTTTGTCCATGTGCACTTGTTTTTATTAGTTACAGCCTAGTTTTCATCAGGGGGAAAAAGTTTGTTGACAAAAACCATGCCAAAAATAATTAGTCAACATAATTGACACTCACCAAAAAACCATACTACACTCAAAGCAGGCTTGCTCATGCTAACATGGTCTAGTCGCTGCCATGTGATTTACTAATTAATTGTTTAACAGTAGTTAAAACAAGCATACCTATTTAAATGGCAAGTAAATGTAGATGACTATATAAAGTAATGTCAAATCTGAGCAGGCTCTAAATCATTCTGATCCAGATTTAAATTTTGCCTTTTTATGTTGCCTCAAGAAAAACACAATGATGCAAGAAAGCAATAAAACTGAGGCAGCCAACAAAGTGTCAAGGTGATAAACAAGTTTTATGTTCCAGTCAACTTTAAACACAAACAACAGCTTTAGAACAACACTAAAATCTCCAAGTGTTTGTGCAGGGGAGGCGGCATTGTAATGAGGACAAATAAATCTAATTAGCTTTAATGTGAATGATCTTTATGGAGGAAGCTTCCGGGCTGACGGTGTGGCGGAAAATAAATAACGTACTTGAAGAGTATTTACTCCATACTGCAGCACTGGCAAAACATCTACGGCACATAAAATGCAATCCATGCCTGCAAGGATGAGATATGCGTTATACAGGAGAGAAGGGGACAGAGAAATCAGCCGCCCTGCTAAAGTGTGAAACAATACCAATAAAGCATGTATAACTCTCACCAATTCATTACCAGGCGGAGGATGGAGCAGTCATGTTGTCTCAGGCGGATAAAGAATACCAGCTGCAAAGCACCGAGGCCTGCCCTTTTGAAATTAATGGCACTTATGAAGGAATAAAAGAGCTGTAAAAGGCGGTCTGTTCTCGCCCACGACGGGGTGGCTTCTCGAGTAAGCAGGGGACGCCTCGGACGGGCATATGCTGCTGATTTCTTTGTTGGTGTTGGATCAAGAAGACGTGAGTTCTAAAGCCTCAGCCAATTGGAACACCAGCGCCGGCGGTGTTAGTCTGTCTCCCTGTCTGATTCACTCAGGGGCCGTCAGCTCTAAATGCTGTTTGTCAGCTCAAACACAATCTGTGATGGCACGACGACATGCAGATATCTGGAGCCTTCATCTGCTCTGCACCGTGCCTTTCAGAAATGCGACTTAACATGATGCAAGGCTGCAGAGGGAGGTCGGTTCCTATGCCAGATTATGTGAATGGATGGGATACCCTGGCTTTGTGGCCAACTGTTATAAAAACAGAAATGTCACATTGTAATGTTTGCATAAAAATACATTATGCCTGCCACCTGCAACTTTCCACCCAGCCGGTTTGTTGTGGCAGAATCTGCTTTGGCATTCCCATCTTGCAGAATTTAAATCTGCACCGTAAAATGCAGGAACAGTATCGCTTACTTCAACCAGGGGCAAACGCTCTGGAAGTAAAGGCACAAAAACTGCACACGTAAATCAGCATTTTAAAAAAGAAGCTCCTAATTTGAACAGTGATGATCTGACAAAAGTAACGCCCCTGCAAGGTCAGTTTTTGCACAGGGATTGAGTCAAAGTAATAGATCCTCACAGAGTTTTATGGTGCATGTGACTTTTATAGACTCTCCTGAAGGCAGTAAGAACAGACACAAGAGGTGAGCGGAGGTGAGATCACCCCTCATCAATGGCATTATTCCTGTTGCCCAAAGAAAAATACCACTGACCGCATGTAATAACAAAGCATCCAAAGGCTGAGAGGCATAACCTCTGCAGAGAATAGTAGAGGAGAAAGGTCCATTTGTCTTTAAACACCATAAGAAATATCAGTTTACCCTTTAGTCAAGTGCTTCTGTGTCAGAATTGCTGTAATCATAATCAACACGGCTGGGCTTCTTTACCAGACCTAAGTCGTGTTTGCTTACTTCCACAGAATGACTGAACAAGAGGGAAGCACTTTTGTCATGGGACAGTGAGGAAGTTTCACCCTTGACTGCAAAAATACTGGACAAAGCCATGTAACATCAGTCATTTGATTATCTACTAATGATGCACTAGGGCTGAACAAATTTTGGAAAAGATATACTGGCGATGTTTCTAGCAGATATTACAATTTCAATTTGATTCACGATTTTATTCAGATCAAGCTTCAGTGTAATATTCAATATGTTTACAGACAACAGTAAGGAAATAAACGACCAAAAGCACATAACACATTATTCATCATCTAATGTTGATGATAAATAATCTACAATAACCTACAACAATCAATAATCTATATTCAAGGGATACTCCAACTTCTAGTCCAACACTGAGGCTTTGTATTGCTGACCTGCTCACCAGCACTTCAACAAATGCAAATTGCCTGGAAATTTGTAAAACAGGTTGTGTAAAATAGTTGACACACAGATCCTAGGTCAGTCAGGAGCACCGCAAAAAACTGCAGCTTTGGTGATCACGATTGCATTTTCTGAAACTGTGATTTTGATCTGAAAACGATAAATCTTATCTCAACTAAACTTCAGATCAACCTACCCACAGACATAGTTAAAAACTCTGTATTGACTTGCAGTTGTGTCAACCATGTCCCTAATTTCCAAAGCCAGAGACCCTCAATAAAATAATAACTTATAAAACAATCAGATTTTTATTTCAGCTATCGTCCAATAGCAACAAACAATCTTGCAAACCTAAGCAGACACTCAAGACTTGTTGGAACTTCGACATGGGCAACATTTTTAGCCCTGGTGGTTGCTGCTTGACTTTTACTGATTGCTTGTTGCATATTTTACTCCTTTTCAAAAAAAAAATCCTTGGTGCTTTGTGTTCCCAGAAAATACTTTAAGTGGGATACACACAACCCTAGAATCAGCTCAGATCTCCACTTCCAAACAAACTCAGCAAAGGCCAGATTATGTGGAGGTCCTAAAGTTGATCTTACCTGATTATCCTGTGGTGTGAGGTGTGTCCAGAGTCACTGAATTCTCTCGGAAGAGAATCAGAGCGGCCCAACTTGAAGCTGTAAATGTTTTATGTCTTCAGTATTTACGACCACAAGTCCTGATGTTTGTAGAATGCACTGAGGACAACGGAGCATGTCCTGTGTTTTGTCAAATGTAATTAATCAATCAATAGATTATTTTATTGTCATTGCACATGTCACAAGTACAGAGCAACAGTATTTTTTTTGTATGGGGGAGACAGGATCAGGAAGACCGTCGAGCCGCCAGCAGCGCCCCATTTTCTTAGATAGGAAAAGGGAGACATCAGGGAAGGAGGAGGAGAAAAAAAGGCCGGTCTCACACTGTGCCCTGCAGAGCACAGTGTGACATTAGAAAGAAAACACCTCAGCAAATGAGCAACATGATAAGACAATTTCAAACAATAAAACCTCCAAGACAACACATATGATGGTGGGGTAGGGAAAGGAAAGGAAAAGGGTGTGAGACTGGCATGTAACTTAAGGTAAACACAAAGCTTACAATCTCAGATGTGAAATCATGTCCATCTGTGAAAAATTAAAGAATATTTCAAACAGAAAATGTGCCAGAAACTACTAAATAGTAGTTTCTGTTGCTCTGCACATCCCTACTTGAAATCTCAGTTCTTTCAAGGAGCTGCCTGAATTCAATCACATTTAGATGCATTAAAAGTTTGAGCAAAGTGAAAAAGTGAAGTTTGCCTTCTTGTCTAAGTAGGTATAAGTTATTCTGCACTGCAGTGTGAGTAAGCCATGAGTCAAATAAGCTGCCACAGGGTCTTGATTACGCCCAGAGCTGAAGGAACGCACAAATGCAGGGAAACACAGTCAGCCCTCAGCCAACAAAATGCCTCGCCCCGTGCTGAGTTTAATAATGCTGATTTCCCAAGCAAATTAAAGGTCAGTTTCTGGGAGCATGTCTCCGAGCTCGCTGTCGAGATAAGCAGGAAGGTGGGAAAAATGATGCCAAACATCAAAACAGGGAACCAATTAAGCATTCAGCCCACGTCTGCCTTGACGGGCTACAGTTACAGGCATTATCACATTTTGATAGCTCCAAGAGCTTGCGGGAAGCCATGTTCCTCTTCCCATTAGCTTATCTATTCCAAGAAGCAGAAGCATAGTCATCAGGAAAATGCACTGCGGAGCGACTGTCTTTAATCAAAATGTATAAAGTTATCAATGCCTCAACATTGGCAAGAAATCTTCATTTACATGCAGCCGAGAGACACCATTCAATGGCTCAAATCTGCATAAGTTACAGCTTCATCTTAATAAAGCTGAAATAAGTTTGTCCATGCATGCTTGAAATTGATGGAGCAAAAAGCAAACTGTAATACATCAGCAAATAAACAGGGGAAAATGCATGGGTGTATGACTTCGTGGTGGTTTGGATTTTGTAAAAAGGCACAAAGGTTAAGGCAGAATCAGCCCACAGTATGCAGCGTCACACACTGAGCCACCGATGTAGATCACATTAAATCAAATCAGCGGCTGTGATTTTCCTCCAATCAAAGGGAGGTCTGAAGTCACAGTGTGAAAGCAATAATGTAATGAGGCTGATGGGAGCTTTCTTCTCGACAGCCCCCCCACCCCCTGTCATCAGCTCCCCTTGTCTCTGTTGTGATTTACTTACAAGATCAATCTCACCCATCCCAGACACAGTGAGAGACGTTTCCTGCAAATGTCAAGTGGCAACAGGTGGCTGTGAATACAAAAGCCCCTTTTTTATTCTTTCACCTTTTCCCCGGCGGTCTCAGCAATTAGCGCTTAAAGGTCTCAAGGTCTGAGGGAAGAGCTTTGAGAGGATGACTGGACTTTTATGAGAACTGTAAATAACTTTACCGTGCTGATCAATTCTTCGAGGTTTTAAGCACCTCTCCAGAGGATGCTGAAGGCCGATACGCTGATTGTGACTACATGAGTCAGAGATGAGCAGAAGAGCACAAACCTTCCAACTCCGTCGGATGATTTACTGTCAGAAAAACTGTACCATCCTGCACTGTTAATAAAAACTTCAGGAGATCCCTGGATCCTTATCCCCGTTCCAAAATCACATCACTTCTCACTTTTGCCAAGACAAACAATCAAAGAAAATGGCCTAAAAATGCCTTGAGACTTTTTTCAACTATGTGTGATTACTTCCGCCAAGGAGGTTATGATTTCAGGAGAGTTTGTTTGTCTGTCTGTCTGTGAACAAAATAACCCAAAAAGTTATGGATGGATTTTGATGAAATTTTCAGGAAATGTTCAGCATGGGAAAATAAAGACCTGATTTAATTTTGGTGTTGATCCGGATCAGCGTCTGGCCGCCATGATGAAAAATGTGATTTTTGTGAATAATTACAGAACTAAAATAGATATCATTATGAATCCAATTGCTAATGGTATGTTTTCATGGTCAAGGAATCTAAATATTTTGATGGAATAAAGATAGGACTGATATTTTTGGTGAAAATCACAATATGGTTGAGGACTGTGGCGCTGGCGGAGGTCTGCGCTCTCCGAGTTCTTTTCTAGCTTCAAATCATTCTTTGCAGAATGGTGATCAAAATCAGGGCAGACATGTATTTTCCATTGTTGAAAAAACTTTGTTTACATGATTATTTTGTGGAGAAAAACTGTAGGAAATGGTCAAGGAATCAATAAAGAATTGGATCAATATGAAGAATCAATAATGGCAATAGTGTGGTGTTACTCAAGACCAGCACATTTTAAAGGTCTTGGTCCTGTCTCGGACTCAAGAGCATTTTTACTCGGTCTCGTCTCGGTCTCAGACTGGCCGGACTCGTGATTTTCTGCCAAGACAATCAAGACCAGCACTGATGTGCTGTTCTTCAACATCATTAATGTTAACGAGGAGGAGCACTTCGCAAAACAACCAAAAGCTTTAATTCATGTGTTATTTCCCCCTGTGATGACTGTGGGACACCCCCTGACTGTTCATCCTTGTCATGGTTTTGAAAATAGATTTTGATAGTCTTGGTCTTGTCCCAGTCTCAGCTCATCTCGGTCTTGGTCTCGACTCAGTCTCCACTCCCAAAAGTCTTGGTCTTGGTGCATTCTGGTCATGGGCAAGTCTTGGTCTGGAATAGTGTGGTCTTGAGCACAACACTAAATGGCATTGGTATCAATAAAAGCTGATCAATTCCCATCCTTACACAAGAATGCTAGAGGTGGACTTGAACCTACAACCTTCCCATTTCTGGCCTCTACCAGAATGTGCCACCAATGTCCCAACCAAATCATACGCTGCTAAAACTCCATTTATGGGCAATTTAGACAGTATGTGAGAGGCTGCCTGCTGTTTTTTAATATAAAAATACAAGAATTGGCACAGCATATTAATAACATCAATGCTTCTGAACTGACTGGAATAACTAAGAAAAAAAATATATTTTTTTAAACTATTTAAAATGTTTCTTTTGAATTCAGTGAATTGATAGAAAGTGTTTTTTAGAGTAAACAGCCTGTACTCAAATCATTTGACCCTGTTTTCAGATCACTGTATCAAATACTCCTGTCACTACTGGCAATTCCAGTTTAGAGAAACTCACATTACTATGACAAAAAATTTACTATAAATGTCAACAGTACTTTATTACCTTTGACGTCATTTAAACATACATTTCTATCTTCTTAATTGCAGGCCAAACAGGCTGAGAAACTCCTTTGTCCCTTAGGCCATCAGACTGTACAACTTCTCACTTAGGGGAGTGACAAGAAGAAAGAGGATTGGAAGGTGCAGTGGCAACCAGCCAGTAGCCATATTTTTAGTTTTACTTTCATTGGACTATTTATCATTTAGATTTATTTTGATATTTCTTTTAAACTATACAGTGCTACTGGAATTTTAATTTCCCTGAAGGAGTCTCCCCAAGAGATAAATAAAGCCTGATGTAATCTATCTACTGTATATCATGAAATGTGATATTGACATCTTTATAACTTAAATTCCCCAGCCTTAAGACATAAAAACTTTCGGGCCCCCCCCCCCCCCCCCCCCCCTTCATTAAACAGATCATTCAGGCTCAGGATGCATGATAGATTCACCAACGCCCCTGCACTGCCTGAACTATTGTTTCCTGTGGTTTGCTTCTACTGCCTCCCTTTGTATTTTCAATACCCTTGACAATTAAGTCTGCCTCCCAGCATATCCCAGCTGTTTCTGTTTTGCAGCGACCTTTCAAAGCACCTGCAGAGAAACCAAAGCTTCTCTCTGCATCGGCGGGTGAGCAAATCATTATGCTGCTGGTGTTTGTTTGAGGCTCCGTCCAATCATGTCCCTCAAAATCATATCATAACCTCAGGACAAAGATACAACACTGAAGAGGGACTTAAATGCTGCTCCTGTTTAGACACCTGAAGGCATAACTTTGAGAGGCCATTTCCATCCAGTGATGGGGCATTCAGGGAGCAAGGCCAATAAGAAGGAGCATTTATCACTTTGAAAGTTTTCATTAGGGCCAGCACCCTGTTTGGTTCACTTACCTGGCAGATTTATTTACCCTTGACTCATTTGGCTTTTAAAGGGAGCAGGTCCAACCACTGTAAATACTCCAACCCAGACAGGAATATGTCCACAGTGCGGGCTTATTTAATTTTATCTGAGGTTTAAGGTGTATTCACTGGAGTCTAACATTACGTAAGTGTACATGATTGTATTAAAGTGACCTTAAAGAAAAAGTGTGGTCACTCTAGATCAGGGATGGGCAAGATGTAGCCCATGGGGCTAATGCAGGCCTCCCTTTTACTCTCTGTGCCAACAAGTATATTCACTTGCACATCATTAAATTGTAAAAAAAAAAAAAGAAAGAAAAAAGACAAAATATCTACTGAGTATTAACATCATTTTCAACACATATATTTTTAAAAGAAGTGGTATCACATGGCTCAAATGTATTTTAACTAAATAGATTGCTGGGCTACGGAGGAAATGCTTAAGAATAAAGAAATGCCAAAGTCACAGATGTTACTTTCCCATCCTTTAAAACTTAAAAGGCAAATTTGTTTTGAATAAAAAGCATTAGTATTAGCGTTAGCTAGCTTTGCCTGCTTTTGTAGCATACACGTCATAATGTCAGATAATTACACTAACATTTAAATTCACTGAGAAGAAATGGATACTAGCTGTAACAAGGGTGAAACAGGCCGTAACATGAGCAGCCATTAGTTTACTCGGGGTAAATCTACGTAGCAAAGTTTGCTTCATGTTGATTGATGTTTATTTACAAGGTCTCAAAAAAAGGTAATTTTGTGTATAATACAAGTTTACAGACAACATTGTTCATGCTATGTTGCCTTGGAATTAACAGACATCCTTGTTGATGTTCTTTACATTAAGAAAACTGTCTGGTCAGCCTCAGATTAATTGATCTAATTTAAATGACAGGAGTCACTTTACTGTTTTTAGAATGGACTACATTCCTTCTTAGGATACCTCATGTCAGTGTTGTGATTGTCCCATGAATATCTTCCGACTATTTCTCGAATTGTTTAAGCTAGGGTCGGTAATTTTGGGAAATTAGCATGAATTAGAATGTAGCATCTCCTCAGGGCCCCATTAAGATGCACAAGCGCTGCTGATACACAACCAGAAGACTGATTCAACTCCAAACCGGCCCTCAGCACAACGGTTTTGTTTTGCACTACGCCAAGTCATGTCTCAGTCAGCAGTAAGAAAACACCAAAACTTATCATAGTAAAGTTAAAAAAAACAAGCAAACATGGCAGGTTAGTTTGTGCTCACTGCCCTGATGTTGATCGGGGTATAGATAGTTCCTCTGCCTTTGTTCACATAGCTGTCAGTCTCCCATTTTTGCTGTGAAACTAGCGTATACTTCGTATTTTATCCTCTTTCCGCCACCCTCTTGTATTAGTATTCTCCCATAAATCTCTCGTGTGATGATCTAACAATAAAAACATTCCTCTGCCTCTCCGAACTGAACTCTGTCACTAACCTGAATGGGGCGGTAATGCTCCAAAATGATGGATGCCAACCGCCGTAAAACCGAAGAAGAAGAAAAAGTCTCGTGGGAACTGCCACAGAAGAACAGCTGTCCCAATGTTGACTCTCGTTTTGGACCTGGCTTTCTCAAAACTCTTTCTTGCATCGTCTTTCTCTGCCTCGGTCTTTCTTTTCTTGCTCTTTTTAGCTGGAGGAGTGGTTACCAGTAATCGAGGTATGGGATGTTTCTCTGCCATTCTCCTGTGTTTGCGTCCCTCTCACAGCTCGGCCAAGCGCACTGAATCAGGGCCAGTGAACGCCAGTGAATTGTACGCGCAGAACGGCGACCGAATTCGATTGGTTTAAAAATGTGCGGCACAACGATGTGATTGGTTGGTGTTTTCCCAGGTTTATTCCTGCTTTAGATAGCAGATATTTTTCGCTCTATTTTAAGAACACATCACGAATTGATTGCCATCGCGTCATAAAGATCATTTTAACCAGTATTACAAAAAGTGTATCTAAATCAGATTACCAACCCTAGCTTTAACTGTTTCATGAAAACCAAAAAATGACCAAAGTTTGGAATGTTTTTGTATGGAAGCCTACAAGCTATATATCAAATGGGTGGAGGGGCTGCAAGGCACGTGATTGGTTGTCTGTCTCTGTATGTCAGCCCCGAAAATGGCTGGTGGCCTTTTGTGAACCAAAATTGCTAGATAGATAGCTTGATAGCTAGATACTTTATTGATCCCAAGCTGGAAATTGTGGTATTGAAGAAGCTGGTTTCAGAGGAAAAGGATGCAATAACATACGCTGAAAAGAGGTCAAGGATCTTAACAAAACATAATACACAGTATAATAAATACAATCAATAAATGAAGCAATAGGTAGCAAAAGGATTTGAAGAATTGCTAGCAAATGAGTGTATGGACTATTTCCCATTAGAGATCACAACACCAGATTGTTATAAACTATAGAGGTTTCTACTAGTATAAATTCATCGACCTGTAGTGTTGTTCTGTAAATGTGGGAGAAAAATCCAATCAGATTTTCCCAAAGCTAGATTGAGATATCTTTCCTGAACCCAATTTGTCTACGCAACTGTCCAAAGCAGACAGTTACAGATTTTATTTAATAATTAACAAAAGCAGAAAACACACTTGAGAGGCTTGGTCTGGGTTTGCTATAAATAATTCCAACCATTGCCAATCACAGAGATATAAAGCTCTGAATCTCTCTTGTATTGCACGATTTGTTGAAACAGAATCAAATCACCCACCCATAAAAGTTTAACACACAGTTTTCAACCATCATGCTTTACAAAACTTGCTTTCTGAGTTAGTTTTTCACAAAGGGATTTGCTGAAGAAGCTGGAGAATTGTAATAGCCCTCTCAAACATAAAAGTACTCACTGAATAATACCTTTGAAAGTATCAGGGACTTACGAATATGAATTTATTTTTGCTCCCCCGTGGGTCTTAACATGCTTCCAGAGTGACACATCAGAAGAACTTCCATTAGCGCTAAAGGGAGCCTCAATTTAACAGAACAAAACCAGCCTCATGCAAGAAAAGGCAAGACAAAAGAAGCAGGGCACGGGTTTTGAAAACAGGCAATAACATGTAAGACCCGGCGCTCCCTCAGCTGTCTCATTTGCAAAAGCCGGTGATTAATTAAGATGTAAAATAAATGCTGGAGGATTAATCCAATCACGTTGCCGTGAGACCGAAGGCTTTGACATTTGTGGGAGTCGACACCTTGGCCGAGCAAGACAGAAATATCAATTATCTCCGCTGTGGCAAGTCACTGATGTGATTTTTTTTAGCCCATAAGATGGATTTAGTTCTGACAAAGACGGGATAATGATAAGAAACGTGAGTCGCAGATAAGCTAACGTGTAATCTTCCTGCTCCGCTTTGATTCCAGAGGTAGCAACAGTAGATACAAGGCTGCTTAATGTATCCGGCCAAAGATGAGGCTGGAGTCACTTCAGCTTTCGAAAGAGATGTGACAACAAACAGATCTGAGAGGAAGAGATGACTCGTTGTAATGGACTTTTTGGTGACAGTGAGGGACGGGGCACATTGGCTTATTGTAATGAAGTTATCAGTCTCTGCGTGATATCACTTTGATGGATAGCGGGTTTGTCGAGCCTTCTCAGGCTGGAACAGAGGTGAACAAGTTGGATGTCAATGTTTTGATGTGGAATTTCCTTTTCTCTAACAAACCTGGGCCCTTTATCGTAGCAGATTTTAGGTCCCTAATGACATATTCATACAAAATGTGGGACTTGCTGAGCTGAATGGTAAGAAACATGAGGCCTTTTTGAATGTCTGGTGCAATGCATTTTATCATGAAGCACAGGTATCTTCCTTAAAGATGAATTTGACCAATTAATAGGGTCATATAAAGTCTCTGTTAATTTTTACCCAAATTTTGTTTTAGTTTTCCCCATACTCCATTTTTTCATGATATTTTTTTCAGGCATGTCAGCCTGTATTTGTGTAGCATGTTTCCACAAGTGTAAATAATTGAATTTCCTGAATAAACAAATTAAGGATATCTGTCTTCTTATTGCATTTGTATCCAATCCCACTTTTAATGTCCGAGTACGTAATTCGGTCCGCAATTCCATGATTACAGATTTTTAAGGCCCTAAAGAAATATGCTCACAGATGATAAAACAGGCTATCCAGTGTGTTTCACACAAACAATAAAGAGAAGAGACAAGAAGTTCTGTAGGGATAAATTAGAAAATACACTGTCTAAAACCCACATTTATTTGATGTTATAAAAAGTTTTTCTTTTATTCAATGACTTTTGTCTTCTTTCAGCGATCATTTCTCACACCAATAGGACATTTGTAAGAGTTTAAAATACTGCAAAGTCACAGCTTTTATTATAACATGGTTGTTTAATAGAAATGAGGATTATTTTATTGTTTTTGTAAAGTAACTAGTAAAGTCCATAAAATAGTCCTAAATTGTAACTGAATGTTCGTCAAGTTGTTGTAAAAAATGAGGACAACATTTTCTCCTAAAAAGCAAAAAATTGTTCTCATCTCAGATCATTTTTGGAATAACTATTCAATTACAATAGCCTAAAGAGATTATTTTTTGCTATCAAAGGACCTGATTAAAGTCACACTGTGTAGTTTGTTCTCCTATCTATGCAACTGTATTTTGCATTCAAACAAATAGTGCTCTAGTGCCTCTCTTTTTCAAATGTGCGTTACAATCACTGAAATCTATGGGAGCAGATATGTGCCAGGAAAATATGTCAAATGTATAAGGAGATCTGCACACCAAAAAGTAGCTCCCTTGAAGGTTTCTATTTTCAGACAGTGTCGTTTCAAGCGTTAACGCTCTTCCTCAGACTTAGGAAGAGCGGTTACGCTCGAAACGTCACTGTCTGAAAATAAAAACCTTCAAGGGAGCTACTTTTTGGTGTGTGGATCTCCTTATACATTTTTCATGCTTGGAATTAGGGATGGGTACCGAATTAGGTACTTTAAGAGGTACCGACCAAATTCTGTAGGTACTACAGAGTACCGATTCACGTAAAATCAAAAGGTGCCATGTTTAGGTACCTAAACACATCCTTGCGACTGTGAGGGAGTGGAAGAAGCAGACATACTATTTGGTAGAGTAGGTGAATTTCCATACCAGACTTAAACACAGCATGTTGTTCATGTTGAAGAAGTTTTTGGGACAACTACCAACTACAGTGTTACAATACAAACAGTTGATTGTTGTTTATATCTTTCAAATTTTATGTATTGAGAAATAAATTTACATTGAAAAACTTTGAGATCTTAATATTAAACAAATTAATGTTTATTACCCCATAAACACACGCAAAAGTACCGAAAATTAGTACTGTTGAGTACCGATACCGATTCCCAGGTACCGGGCATCAGTATGGTATCGGTTCAAATGTGAAAGGTACCCATCCCTACTTGGAATCTTTTTAATCCAGCACCCTACACAGGATGTGCGTGCCCACCACGTGTATTTTTCAGCCTGGAAAATATGTCAACGTGTCATTCAACACTTCGAGTTTTCTTTCTGGTGAAGACATACGTTTTTTCAAACAAACTGCAAACTGCATTGTATCATTAGTGTTAGCATGTATAAGTACCTCCTCGAGCAATATACCATAGTGATAGTGTTCTGAGCAAGTAGTATTACGTAGTGCATTATGACCCTCTTGGCTGTTCATAGTTTTTATAGACTTGAAGGACATGGAGGCCTCTATAGGACTATAGGAAATTCTGTATAAATACAGATAAAACAATTCTTTGCTCAAGAGGTCAAGTATGATTGTTGGCAGAGGCAATTTGACACAAATGAGGACATATTTATGAATGTAGACATTGTTTGAAGCTCATAAATAACTTAAAACACTACATATTGTCCCTTTAACTGTTTCTACGTACAACATCAGGCTTATTAATATTTTGGGGAAAGTGCTCTGCAAAGCCACGGCTCACAGCACTCATCTGATTCATCCCAGCAGGTGACTGATCGAGCTCCACAGCTCCTCCAACCAATTTCCTGCCAGAAATCCTGCTTCAGGTGACTTGGGGCCAGAGATGGTGTGCGCGTGTGCTCGTGTGCCAGTGTTAAATGTACTGAGACAATGAACCCTCTGAACCTGTTGCAAGCTATCTGCGTCAAAACCAGAGCGCTTCGTCTCGGGGTCATAACATGGTCGAGCTAAACACGAGACGCTGATAGATAAAGTCTGAAATCCCTCGCACTCCAAATCTTGAGCTGTTGTCTAAACTGAGGAAAAGCTGCAGAAAACTGGTGGGAAATTACGATGTGAATCAAATGTAATCCTGTTTACTGTACACTCCTGATTTCATGGTGGAAACACAAACATGCACTGACTCAGCATCGTTTGTCACGCAACGGTGTGGCGAAAACGCAGAGAAATTCAAGCTTTAGGAGGGCAAGTCCCCACATTTCACATCTGCCAGGAACAACATAATCAGTGGTGTTACCAAAGCGATGACCAGCTTTTCATGTGGGTTTGTTTATCTCTGCAATGCATTAAAAAGCTGCACAGCCTCCTTTTAAAAATAGCATCAGATTCTTTAAACACAAAGCACGGAGATTAATGCTCCATTACGAAGGGGCTCTTGATCGGAGCAACAAGATGACACTGAAGGTCATAAAAATACTTTGGTCACTCTAAATTTTGCAGGCTTTTATTACACAGATGGTTATGGTGAATTGCTTTATTATGTTGGAAAGAAAAACTATGCTGCTGAAAATATTGATGTATGAGTAGGCATGTTAGGACTTCAATAGAGGGGGAAAAGCAAAAGGGGAAAAACGGCAGAGCGTTCAAGGGGTTAACAATCAGTTCTCTCCACAGGGACTGGAGATGGACCGTATGTCATTTTCCACCCGAGTTCACTTCACTGCCATGTTGTTCAGAGTAATGTGTCCCCTGGAACCTCCATCTATATATTTAGTGTTATACTGTGTTATAGTGTCCAGCAGCAGTGTGACAGTCATGCAGAAGGACATTTTTTTCTACTGAGTAATTCTTTGCCAGTAATATTGCCTGTTTTAGGATGTTGGGGACCATTTGAACATACACTTTCCTCTTAAAATGTTATTTCCATCAGCTAGGGCTGGGAAATATATCGATGAATGCAAATTATTTTATGCAGAAGCCTACAAAAATAACTAGAAAAGCACTGAGAGAGCGCAGACCTCCGCCAGCGCCACAGTCCCCTCCCATATTGTGATTTTTACCATAAATATTAGTCCTACCTTTATTTCATGTAAATATTTAGATTCCTTGACCATGAAAACATACCATTAGCAATTGGTTTCATAATTATATCTACTTAAGTTCAGTGGTGATTCACAGAAATCGCATTTTTCGTCATGGCGGCCAGACACTGATCCGGATCACCACCAAAATTGAATCACTTCTTCCTTTTCCCATGCTGAACATTTCCTGAAAATTTCATCAAAATCCATCGATAACTTTTTAAGTTATTTTGTTCACAGACGGACAGACAGACAGACAGACTCTCCCGAAAACATAACCTCCTGGCGGAGGTAAAAATTAGGTTTTTTTTACGTAGTCCAATTGTAAGTTGTTGCAATGTTTGAAAATATACTGAAAACATACAGTTTTCATTACAGACTGTCAGTTTTTGCACAAGCACTTTTATAGGCTTGTATTTGTTTTTTAAAGGTGCTATGAGGAGAATCTATTTCCAGCGACATAAAGACTCTGCTTGGCGCGGCGACTGTGGTAAAGACATGACCCAAGCCAAATCGTGAGTTTGTTGAGATGCTAATGAATGCAGCTCGGACCTTCCTCAGAACTCTGCATTGCTTTACAACTTATTTTTTCAACTACTTACAGGATGCAAAGCGACGAGGTAATGTATCTCTTTCTAGTTACCTAGCAGTAGTTTTTGTTGTGTGACAACTAGCAATTTTCGGAAAACTTTTTGTAGCTGGCTATATATCGCTACTTACAGCCCGGTGCGCTAAGACGTGTCCAAATAATGTAAATTTGCTCTAGTGTTAATTGTCTTGTTCCCGAAGTTGAGTATCCAGGCCAGTCCAGCCCTGTCCAACCTGACCTCGAAGCTAAGGAATAGCATTTATAGGTAACCTATTTTGATGCTATAAAACTCATCTTAAAGTGTGTATTTCCATCAGGCATATATCTAAAAGTGAGACTTTTTTGTAATTACTTAGAAACTCCTCATAGCATCTTTAGATAAAATAAAATTTTGATGAGACACTTCCCTGTTAAAATATTGTGAAAATACCTCAGCCCTCAGTATTCATGTGACAAAACTGACAACGTTTGAACCACATAATTAACATTTTATGACACAAGCTTTAACTTTAAGAGGGACAATCTGTTTGATTTGGGAATATATTGGACAACATAAAAACAAAACCTGATTCATGTCATCTTTGCATCGTTTGAAGTTTTCCCTTTTTTTTGGGAAAAATTGGTCAAAATTCAAGTTTTGGGGCAAAAAAAATCTGGGATTTTATTTTCAGGCCATAAACCCCGGCCCTTCAGTCAGTTACTTCTCCCCTTTAATAATATCATCTGGTTTTGTATTATCACTGAAAAGCCTGTTTTGTCATCTGTACAACAGGGTAAAACTTGTAACATTGCATGGACTGAGTAACACAACTAAACATGTGGGTAATGCCCAGAAAAATGAAGCAGGTGTTCTGGTACACATAATAAACATAAATGTTTGTTGTCAGCCCTGGTACCATTTCCAGACTTGGGACGAGTCCTGAGACCAGCAAAGTCAAAGACGGGACGCAAAGTAGGTGTCCTAAGAAGACAACACCCAAAGAATGGCGCATTTTTGGAGGCGCTATCCACACGTGTAGCTGTGTTGTACCAATCAGGCTTTCCAAAGATATGAATTACAATTGCTATTATTGAACGTAACTCATATATTCAGTTTTAATGACTGCTGCCGTGTGTTCACTCCATACTGATATGAACAGTGCCATTAGCGCTGTAAACAGGGGTGATGGAGGCGTCCTGATGCTGCAGACCATTTGTCGTGTGCGTAGAGGAACTCTGTCACAATGAGGAGACTTGTAGAACAAAATAAACGTCAGGTACAACCAGTATTAATTTTGACAGCACTTTTCTAATTTAGTTTTAGTCTTTTGCCTATAACAACTTCAAGTCTTGGTCAAAATTTAAGTCCAGTTTTAGTCGATGAAAATTCACAACAATTTAGTCGATGAAATCTACTATAAATTTAGTCGACTAAAACCTGAACAAAATCTGAAATGAAACTTAAAATAAACTTTAATTGAATTCTAGCGAAATTTCAGTGTATAATTGAACAGAAACAAATTTAACTTTAATTTGAAATACAGCCACCTTTATTTAGGCTACCTTGCAGAGCATCTCAGTTACAATATCAGAACTGACACCAAACAGTGAACCTGTTCTACATGAATAGATCAATTCATGCAGCTCTGATTGGATCGCTCCACAACTTATCCCACCTCAACCAAGCTAAGGCAGCTATGATGGGATGTCCCTCTTAACTCATCCAACCTTTCCACACAACCAAAGTAGCTGTGATTGGATGTATTCCTAACTTGCCCCTACCTTCTAGTGACATTACATCTGATTGGATTACATCTCCGTCAAACAGTTGATTTAGTGTTGTTTTTGTCCATGTGCATTTTTTTTTATTAGTTACTGTCAAGTTTTCATCAGGGGGTAGAATGGTTGCTGACAAAAACTAAGACGAAAAATAATAAGTCAACAAATCAACACTGTGTGCAACTCAAAAAAGCATAAAATCAGCTCTTGAAATAGTTGATAATGCTATGATATTAGGGGTGTGCAATGTGACGATATTAAATCGTTAAGGATGATAACGTGGGGATGATCTCATAAAGAAGAAAGATCATCAGATCGTCTGTGTGGGCGCAGAGACTTTGCGGCGCACCCGACTAGCCAATCATTGCACATTACGAGCTGTGCATGGTGGGATCTCCGGTTTGGTTACGTAGCATGAAGCCATGGCGGAAACAGAAAAGGAGACAAAAGCTTGAAGATGTCTGAACAAAAATCTGTTCTAAAGCAGCTGTATTATTCACTCAGATTATAGACATTGCAGTTAGATAACATTTGTTTTAAATTGTTGCACTTTAAGAGATAATGTTGATATTATTGTTCATTACCTTTTATGCTTACATTTATTGCACATTTTATTAAAACTGCACTATTTAAATTAAAACCTGTTCAGAAAGTTTCTTTGGCTTTAATTGTCTTTTTTTTCTTCAGGGGTTTTATATGTTAAACATAGGGAAAAAATGGTCAGTAAAATAAATATAAATAATAATAATAATAATAAAATCGTGATAAAATCGGGATCGTGTTTTTATTTTTAAAAAATCGTGATATGATATTTTTGCCGTATCGCCCACCCCTATATGATATCCATTCATTCAACATTCCTATATTGTATGATTTGTACCAGTATCTGTACATACAACAATTTGGCAGCTTGAAAAATGTACAAGGTGCATTTCTTTAAAAAACACCTCACTGAATGGCATTCAAAGACTTTGAACCTGTCATTTAATAAAGTCTTTCTGCTTTAGAAGAAGGACCAGATGCTCTTAAAAACCACTGAGGGCTGTTTAAGCTGACTAATAGTCGTCATTTAATTTGCATGCCCTTTCACTTAACTCTGCGGGAAACCAGATCTCTGCGACCACCTTCCTTTAGAGCTCCCAGCCTTGTAGGAATATGAAAAACTGCTGTCCTGAATTGCAATTTGTAGAAGCCTCAGGGCTAATTCATGATGATTTCCCCAGCATACAATATGAGGCACTTGGAGAGTGGCTCTTCAATTACTGCTACCAAGAGGCTGGAGAGCGTCCAGGGCTTGTTCAGTTGGATGTTACGCCATCGACTCGCTAAGAGGCAGACTGAGCGTGTACGTTTGTGAAACAATGTTTATTGCTGACTTCGACAAGTCCCTTCACACGTCTGTTTCCCAACACTGGAGAACGGTGACTCCTCAGCCATGAAATGGGAACTGAGAGATGCAAAGCAGAACTGGGCTCCAACACGGTGACATGCTTGTTAAAAGAGAATTCATGATGAACTTATTCATCTCTCCCATAAAACAGAGGGGCACTGTCCTCACACAGACTCCCAGAAATGAAAAATTATTGTGGTGACTCATAAAACAAGTGAAGATGAAAGCTATACGCCACTGAAAAGATCTTTGTTCATAGTGAAGCACCTATTGTTTCAAATAGGGCTGGGCATTATGGACAGAAAGTCAGGTCCTGATTTTATACTTTGTAGCTGAATGAAACTAGGGCTGATCAATCAATCACAATAAAAAAAACCAACAGTAACAACTAGAAAAGCACTCGGAGAGCACAGACCTCCGCCAACGCCACAGTCCTCCCCCATATTGTGATTTTCACCATAAATATTAGTCCTTACCTTAATTTGCTCTAAATATTTAGATTCCTTGACCATGAAAACATACAATTAGCAATTGGATTCATAATGACATCTATTTTAGTTCAGTAGTTATTCACAGAAATCACATTGTTCGCCATGGCGGCCAGATGCCGATCCGGATCAACACCAAAATCGAATCAGTTCTTCCTTTTCCCATGCTGAACATTTCCTGAAAATTTCATCAAAATCCATCCATAATTTTTTGAGTTATTTTGTTCACAGACTGACAGACGGACGGACGGACAGACAGACAAACTCTCCCGAAAACATAACTTCCTTGGCGGAGGTAATTAAGACTAGGGCTGTGTTTTAAATGGTTCATAATCGATCCATAAAATCCAGAGATCGATCTTTTAACTTGGGTAGTTTTTTTATTTTCATTAGACAACCAGAGACGCAGCCTCTGGTATCAACCCTGCTAGTCTCGTGTGATCAGCATTTAGCGCTGCAGATGTTACTGCAAGCAGTCAAACAAACATGGCGGAAGCAAATAGCACTATAGGGGCACCACTGGTGAGTTTAAAAGTTGATGTTTGGACATAGCTTCAGATCAACAAAAAGATGAAAAGACGAGTTGGACAAAAAACAAGTAATATGCAGAAGCTGATTTAACGAGTCATGCCTATCATCTGGTGACACGTCTGAGGAAGGCAGGGGTTTCCGCTGAAACATGTCAAGGTACGTGAAAAATCTACATGTCTGAGATAAAAGAATGAAAACTATTACTATGTAACTTGAAGACAAAATGAACACCTATCAACTAAGTAACATGCAGAACATGCATAATCATTAGTATATGATTTATATAACTGAACTTTTAATAATGTACCGGGTCAAAAGGTTACTTTTTAAATTTACAGCATTAGTTTAACTGAGATATCCCAGACTGAATAAATATCGAATTGACTGGTGAATCGAATCAAATTGAGACCTTGTAATATCGAATCAAATCAATACAGAAAGTCTGAATCGATACCCAGCCCTGATTACTACTGCAAGTTTCAAATCCCAATGGGTCAAATACTTCTTTCAGGTCACATGAGTCAAAAATAGGGCTGGACGATTATGGTAAAAATAAGAATCCCGATTATTTTAAGTGATATTGAAATCGCAATTAATATACACGATTATTCATTTATTTAAAAACTTCATTATTGATTTAAGCACAACTTTAAAGAACCAGCGAGCGGCACATACAGTATTATTGATCCACATAAGTCACACTCGCTGTGGCTGCAGGTGGAACACAGAAGCGCTATGAAGCCCATGAACTTGCATACACAGCACTCCACACTGTGTGGCATGTTAATTGTTTTTCTTCGATTATAATCTTTTTATGATTGGCAGATGGCAAAATTGAAATCACGATCAAAATCCGATTAATTGTCCAGCCCTAGTCAAAAAAAACACATTATTTTATAGTCTTGTAATAAAGTTCTAACCTATGTGTAGATGGAAAATAATATATTTAATTGCTTGATGCAGGACTTGCAAACATAATGTTATTTTGTTAATGTCTTACTAATCTATCTCAATAGTTGTTTGAAAACAATAAAAGAGTTCATAATTGTCATTCTTTTTGTCACTTCCAAGTCACATTTTTGAAAAATATAAATCCAACTTTAGCTGAGATGTAAGTTTAGGAAGTATTAAATATATGGATAAAGCTGATACTGTGCCAAAATGAGTCTGGATGGCAGAATAAAAATAGTGGATCAGTGTGTTCCAGAGCTCAGATCAACAGCAGAATGAGGGTTTTTGCTGAAAATGCCAGAACAGTGGCAAAAAAAAGTTGGAGCATGACAAATCATTTTTAGCCTTAGCAACACAAAGTACATCATAATTCATGAAAGGTGGTGAACCACAGCCCTAAGCCTCTGCAACGAAACAGTCCTGGCTTTGAGCTTCATCATTGTGTTTTTAAATATCATTAAAGTATATTAAAATTTGCCATTTAGCAACAAAATACGTTGGTATGAATTTTTGTCTATATCATTCAGCACTCAAACAAATCATTTCTAAATCCCAGTGTAGTTGGGAAAATCCCTTTTCAATATTTTGATTTTCTGTGCATAAAGCATTGCTGGCATGCACAATATTCCCCTGGATAATTACAGTATCTATCTATATTGATAAATCTATCAAAACATTTCCATCTCTTTCTTCTTTATTGTCAAAACCTGCAGTCAAACTCCTCAAGGTGTCCTCCTGTTACTTTAACATCTGCAACATTGTCGTCTATTAAGGCTGACAGCATTTTCTTAGCTTTCAAATACTTTGTGTTTAATGACATTTTAACGAGTGAAACAGAATGACTGAAAAGACTACTTTTAAGTAACACAAAGAGAAATCCTTCCTCCCTGACAGTTTTACCCACTGATGATGCGCAGAAGCTTTCGGCATTTTTTAGGTTAAATATATATTATCCCAAACAATTGGTAGTTGTGACTGTTTTCAAAAATGTACGGTGATATTGTGATAATACTAAAGGAGCATAATTTTTCACCAAGGAATTTCCAACATTGTCCAAAAAATATGGAACAGGGCCCTATCTCACACTTTTAACAAATTATTGATAAAAAATCCTGGATCCATTATTTCATTTGGATCTCCAACAAAATCCAATCACTTCTCTCTTGTGCCATGAAAATATCATCAAGATAAGTGAAATGAGAAAAGACCCATCTTTCAGTGCTAACGTGAATTTTAAAATTCCAAGATCTATCCAGATCATCACCAAAATTAAATAAATTCTTCCTCAAACAATTATCAAACCTTTAAAGTAAGGTGCAATAAATACAACATCATTCTGTTAAAGATTTCAGCACATGGGCTCAGGAACACTTCAGAAAACCATCACAGGTTAACACAGTTCATCTACATCTACAAGGTCAAGGTCAAACTCTACCATGCAAAGACAGACAAATATCAAAAACACCCAGAAAAACCTCCAGCTCCTCTGGACCTGAGCTCATCTAAGATGAACTGAGGCAAAGTGGAAAAGTCTGCTGTGGTCTGAGTCCACATTTCAGACTGTTTTTGGACATCATGGATGTGGTATCCACCAGCCTAAGGACCATCCAGACTTTTATCAGAGCAAAAGTCAAAAGACAGCATCTGTGATGGTACGGGGGTGTTAGTGCCCATGGCATGGGCAACTTGCACATCAGTTCAGGCAACATTACATACAGGTTTTTGCAGACATCCAAGCGGCATCCGAGCTTATTTTAGCAAGACAATGCAAAGAAGTATTCTGCACAAGTTACAACAGCACGGTTTTATGGTAAATGAGAGCAAGTACTAGACTGTCCTGGACCCTGGACAATTGAGCAACTGACGTCAAGCAAGGATGGGAAAGAAATCCACCTGCAAGGAATGTGTTGCAGGCATGAAATTCAAAAAAAGTAAAGATTCACAAAAAAAGTGTATCAGTTTGAATACCGGATATCTTGTTTTTGTAGTGTACTAAATTGGGTATAGGTGGGGTCCTGTTTTTATTTACGTTTTACACAATGTCCAAACATAATTGGGTGACATAATTTGAAAGTTCTGCTGATATTTTGCTAATGAAGACTAATATCTGTGGCAGATTTACTGGAAGTTAGGGCTGGGTAATATGGCCTATGAATAAAATCCCCGATTATTTTCCCCACAAAATGTGATTTACGATTTTAATACATTTTTTTCCTCTCAAAGCAAAAAAAACTGTTTTAGTTAACACAAAAAATGACATGAATCAAGTTCCACCTTTTATTTTGTCAAAATATATTCCTAAATTAATCAGAATTTCTCTCTTAAAATTAAAGTGTGTGTCATACAATGTTGAATAGTAGGTCTAACGCAGGCAGGTTTGCCTACATAAACACCAAAATAAATAAATACAAGCCTATAAAAGTGCTTGTGCAAAACCTGACAGGGCCACCATCCTGAAAACTATAAAGTTTCAATATTTGTATTTCTTTAAACTTTGCAACTACTTCCAATTTAAGTAAGTGAATGAAAAGAAATTGATTTTTAATTTTTAAATCTTCTACAGAAAATAATTAGAATTATTCAATTTAATCGATATATTGCCCAGCCCTACTGGAAATATTGGCAGAAATGGTTGTAGCTGCAATTACCTGCCAAAATAAATACTATACAGAAAGTACTCTGTGGTGCAACCCTATTCACTGACAAAAAAAAGGGATTCATAAGGAAATTAATTTTGGTCCACACTGCCCAGCCCTACATTACACGCTCATATTGAAGTCTCTCTGGCAGAACAGTTACAGTGATGCTCTCTACTCCTCATGCAGGCTGATACACAGCAAATACAGGCAATAATTCATCCAACAATGCTTTGAAATGGAAAAGTTGCTCTATTTTTACGTCCCAGCCCAAGAATAGCTTCGTTTGAGGCACCTCTGCAAAGATAACAGGCTGAATAATGAGTTCAGAAATCCTAACATGTTCCTCTGTCATGATAGAAACGTCACTGCAAATGGAAGTGGCAGTGCCAGCCCAAACAGCGAGACGCGAGCAAATAAACACCCAAGACAGAGCTCTGTGGGGGCTGGAAACACTTGTTGTTCTTGTTTCTGCGGTTAAAAGTGGCAAAACATTGACACGGAGAGGATATTCGACCAAAACACAGGGACTCGGAGACGTTAGCTCGGAGTCCACCTTGCACGGACTTGCGCAATAAAAGTTTCCCGTTAGGACGAGAGTGCTCTCAACCTAATGGGAAATTCAAATAATGCTTTACACGAGTTAAACAGTTGGTATAAGACCTCAAAGTCCACCCAAACAGTGTCATTTCCACTTTGACGGCAGGCGGAACAGGCTAATAACGTGAGCACCACAACAAACATGAGCCGTTGTTTAATTCACCGGTCGACAAACTCGGTGAAGCGGACCGTCAGTCGGTCAAACAGGCGGTTAGACTCACGCTAGAAGAAGCCGAGGAGGAAGAAGTCCAAAAGAGTCCTGCAGAAGTAAAAATAAAGCCCAGTACGGTCCTCGGAGCTCCACAGTCGGTGCTCTACATCCAGCAGCCTCACTCCCTCTCCTCTCCTCTTCTCCTCCTCCTCTGCTCGGAGCTACAGCTGCTCCGTAAGTTTGCTGACGTCATCAGGCGGTGGGCTCCGTGGTCTCGGTCGTGGAGGAAGAGGAGGGACCGGGAGAAGGGAAAGGGTCAACGCCAGAGGCCGGACACTTTCACTACCAAGGGACATACTTAAGAATGACAGGGACACTTGTTCAGCAGCAGCTCCAGGGATAAATCTGTGGTTGTCAACTGGTGGGTCGGGGCCCAAAAATGAGACGTGGGATGGTAAACAATGGGCCATGATGCATGCCTGCATAAAGTCAGAGGCAAAAAGTTGACAGTGACCAAGAGCCCGGATTCCAATGAAGTTGGGACATCAAATAAAACAGATTACAATAATTTGCAAATCCTTTTCAACCTTTTCAACACAAGATATGTAATAATCAAACTGATAATCGTCATTGTCTTTGGATTTTTCTTTAGCAAATATTTCCTCTTCTGGAATTTAATGCCTACAACATACTAAAAAAATCTAGATGAGAGAGCATATACAAATCCATATTTTTATTCAATTTCGCATTTAATAAGAACACATTTTGGTTGTTACCTTGCAATTTAAGCTTTGTATCAGTTATCATACACCAAACACTGGTTTTATGTGATATTTTTCTCTAGCGATAAACAATAATTAGAACTGAGAAAAATGAATACCAATAATCATAATGATGCTTACAATACTTAAATAAAAATGATAATAAACAATAATAATAATGATAGTTATTATTATTATTATTTTATCAAATAAATACTAGAAGTGCTCCGACATTGTTCAAATGTGTGGAAAAATGCTGTCTTGCCTAGTCAACAAAAATTTAGAAAATTCTTTCATCAACAACATCATCAAACAGATTAAGATTATATTATATCTGATTAAAGAGAACTTTATTAATCCCTTTGGAAGTCTTCTTCAGGGAAACTAAGATTCCAGTAGTAAAGCAGACAAAAAGATATATAAAAAAGACAGATAGCAAAAATATAAATAAATAGAAATGAAATATTGATTAAAAAATATGTCTAAAAATATGTCTACAGGCTGGCTACTATGGCCTCTTCCCAATCTGGATTTTTACCATGACCTAATAAATTCTCTCTTATGCCGCAACTTGTATTTCCTGAAAATTTCTTCTAGATCTGTTGAAAATTTTTAAAATTACTAGCAAAAATCAGGCAAACTTCCTTGTCTTTGCTATGTAACCAAATCATTGAATGCAAATTCTAAATCTGCATTCATGATCAAATTATGACCAAAATTATGGGTCTAGATAAATATTATAATATATTATAATAATATGAATATTATAATATATTACAATAATATAATGTGCTCCAAATCTAGCTATAACTTTCTCCTTGAAGTTAATATTTAATTGCATTGGCAAATATCTGGTAAAATGTCAGAGTAATGAATAAACTAAGGTCATCCTTGAGAGAGGGTGGTCTGTAATCCACTGTGTTACATTTTCGCCATCATACAAAGTAATAATTACATTTTTATTATGATTTATTGTTATCTATATTTCTCATAAAAGTTTAGAAAAACTATTTTTGGTTGAATATCTTCCCTCTGTCATTACCATTTGGAATTTAACATTTGGTATTTTATTTTATGTTGTTGGAAAGCCAGATTAATACCTTTAAATCAGATGCAACTTGAAAGATTGTGCATTTGTGAAATGAGCAACACATCTCCATGTATAGGTGGTGCCCAAGAAATGTGCCAAAGTCCCCCTGTAACTGGAGTGTGGTGTTCCAGTACTGTACAGTAAGTTGCACCTAGATGTAAAGACGACTAATCAGGCATCTTCATTTATTTCAAATGAGGAAGAGGACAGCTCTGACTAATTTCTGTCTAATTTTGTCACTGTTACCAAGGGCAGCTCGCTTGATAAATGAACTCTTTCTTGAAAGTGGGCGGCTGTCAAAAGGCAAATTCTAGAAATAAATAAATCTCATTGAAATTAAGTTGTAACAGGCACAAAAACTAAAGTTATGAGTCATAAAAAATGTTTTTTTTTATTCAACATTTCAACATATTAGATATTTTGGCCCCAGTCACTTTCCACAAGCATTCACTGTTGGCCCTGGATACACAATAAAACCACCAGATTGACCAAGAAAAACTCTGCAATATGGCAACATAAAATTCAGGTTGCAATCTTCACTGATACTGACCTTTAAAGTCCAAAACAAGCAGAGCCCTCCAGTCCATTTTTGTGCATTTAATTTTTTGGCTCCTTTTACCATATTAAACTTTTATGACAGTGCTAGGATAAGCAGAGTAAGTTGTATATTATGGGAGAAAGGTCCAGAGGGTTCTCTAAGAGAGGCTAAAAATGGAAATATCTTGTGTATGTATTCATTAGCTAAGCCAAACTGATGTCAGCTTGACACATGCCTTGATTATGATCATAATCTGTACTTCAAGACGGGAAAACTAACAGCCAGCTTCATACAAGCATCAGTGACACATCATGTCAAATATGAATCGATCTCTATATTCAAAACAGGATCATTTTTAAAATAAAAAGCAAATAGGTCAGACGCCCCATCCCTGATGACACATAGACAGGCTTTGCACTTCAAATGCAGGCCCTTATTAAAAGCATTTACAAGAAAATTATACTCATTTCATGGCAGCCAAAGTCTGGCTTAAATATTTCACAGAGGATTGTGGGGCCTGGTCTCAAAGGAGCTGGCACAGAGTCAGAAGTGAATGACTCACATTTATCTGCAGCTGCCTGAAAATGCACCATTATCACAGGAGAATCACCCGTAGGTGCTGTCACAGTATTTACAGTCTCTCAGCCTCTCCAACCAACTTCAGAAAAACTCTTCTGATGACTTTGCAGATAAAGTACGTGCCTTGGCTTGGAGATATCCCGGCTCTGTTTTCCATAATGATTGATCAAACTGTCCATGATGATTAATAACCTGGCTACCTGAATTTTATAGATAACTCCACGTCTTTTATTAGTATTCATAAGAACTCAAGATACCGTCTACAAGGTATAATAACAACAGACAATGGAAGTACAGTGGTCAAGAAGAGGATTGTGTGGTTTTTGAAGTGGTTTCATTTAAAGATACTCTGGTCATCGATTAGTGGCCCGTACGCTCCATCAGGTCCTCCATAGGTTTCCACGTGGCCCCCAGAATGTTAAATGTTGTATTATTGTCTTTTCATTGTAGATTTTTTTCTTTGTTGTCAAATTGTGTCATTGTAATTTTTATTGAATGTATAGAGTTTTGCAAATCAGCATCACAACATGTTAGTCTGTTTACGTTTACTTGTATATGCATTTTATATACAAAAAATAATAAAATTCCATCAATAGTCAAAAAAAGTGGGTTCAACTTAAAATTGGTATATATATATGTATATGTACAGCATATGTACAGTATTTATATATATATATATATATATATATATATATATACATATTTTAAGGGGTGCAACAATACATGTATCTGTATTGAACCGTTCAATACAGTGGCCTCTGTTCGGTACACCCTATGAACTGAACAATACGCAATTTTGTATTTATTTATTTGATCAACTTCTGATAAGGTGCTATGCGCTGAAAGTTCAGTGAATCTGCGTTCGACTACTCCGGGCTGCATTGTCGAGCACAGATCCGCTGAGCTGCACGCGCAGCACCTCCCCTTTCATTCGGCCAAGCTGCTGAGACAGAGGAAGCTACATACGCTAGGGCGCTGCAACTTGGCGAGTGATTCACCTCTAGCTGAAATTGAAGACCCTCCACTATCAGATCTGGTGTTTGGGACTACTTTGGCTTATGTGTTAAGTATGACCATGATGGTAAGCGTGTCATGGACAAAAACACAACAGTATGTCGGAAGTGCAACACGATGCTAAACTACCCCGGGGGATATCCAACAAACACCGACATCATTCTGGTGTTAAAACAAGTGGAACCAGACAGAAACAACAAGCAGGACACTAGCTACAGACTTTACCTGGGTCGTTTAGGCAGCCGTTGGCACATGATTCAAAGAGGGGAAAAAGGAAATCGACCGGGCAATAGCTACTTTTATTGCTGTTGACATGAGACCCTTTTCTGTTGTGGATAACGCCTGGTTTCAGGGCATGGTACGAACACTTGATACACTTATAGCTAGTTCTTTGTGATATTTACTCTGCTGCTAAGAATGCACTGAAGAATGTGCCTGGTTTAGCTGCAAGAGTTACATTTAATTCAAGTTAATGAAAATGTACTCTGAGTTGAAACAAATGTTGGTTATTTTAATAAACACAAGTAAAAAAGGCATTGGAATTTCTCATATTTTGTATCGAAAAAGTATTGAACTGGTACAGAAACGTATCGAACCGAACCGTGAATTATGTGTACTGTTGCACCCCTAATATATAAATATATATGTATGTATGTGTGTCTGTGTTTGTGTGTGCATTGGATATGTGTATGTGTATACATATATGTAGATGTTATAACTGCAAATTTGTATATATTTCCACAAGAATGAATAAAAGATGAAAAATGAAGGATCTTGAACCAAGTGCTGCCTTTATGAGTTTTTATTACTAATAGGTAAAATACAGGCTTGCAAAACTGGAAACAATCAAAGGAACAGAGATGGGCAGTCCATCATCTGTGGAGAAAGCCTAAAGACATGGGAAGAAGTGCTCACACTTAAAGCATAGCAATTCAAGGATATCGTGTTTGGTATGCGTGTATGTGTTTCTGAAAATGTAGGTGTGTGCATGTAGAGGGATGTGTATGTGCGTGCGTAAATCCAAAGACGCTGTCCAGGTGTCGTCTCTAAATTATTAGACAAACAGCTGATGTCTTAGTTGGAACTATGTGTTTCGACCAAGGACGAGGGCATCTATGTGCCACACTTATGTCATGAACTACCTTCATACTCATTTTCTTTGCTGCTTCTAAAAACTGCCAGTGGCTTTAACCTTTGGTTTGATGGATTTTTCACGTTTAAATTCCTCAAACTTGCTCTGTCTTTGGTAAAAGGGCCTTTAATGTTTTTCTCAATCATCTTGGTCTGACCTTAACAATAATAATAATGCATTTTATTTAAAAGCATCTTTCAAGACACTCAAGGATGCTGAACAAGATTAAAAAACAACCACAGTAAAATCAACAATAAAAATAAAATCAACAATAGAAAAGCACAACAGATAAGGACCAGTATAGGGAGAGGAGGTAAGCTATTGTCAAGTGGGATATGTAGTCCTGAGCAGGTGAGTTTTGAGTCTGGACTTGAAAACCTTGACCTTTAGTGTAACCTTAAACTGGAGCATTTTGGGAGACTTTAAAACCAAAATGAAGGGTAATTGAATTGTGTATGCACATGTTGAATGCTGCTGATTTGTTGATGAAATCCTTTGTTGTCATTCTTGCTTTTGCCATTTGTGTGAAACTTCCCTGCTGCTGTCTGGGCCTGGATTATTTTATAAAAGAGATTTTTTGTGTCTCAATGGGAATGTTACTGGTAAAACAAAGGATATGTAGGAATAAGACAAACATTAAAGAACAAACTGCGGGGACAAAAACACACATTTAAAAACTCTTTCAAAGATAATGCTTTCTAGAAGTTGTAGCTCTCAAGAAACAACACACAGTATAAGTTGCAGTAACATTTGACCTTCCTATCTCAAACATTTAATCCAAAAGTTTAAGTTTGGGTTTCTGACAGCTATTAAAAAATCTTTTATCATCTTTTACTTTATGATCAAGATTTGTATTCCACATGACCTTGACCTTTTTGAATCAGAGTAGGCATCTGTGCAAAGTGATACCATGCACCAAATCAAGGCCCTATGACCTCAATTGTTTAACCATGACCTCCACAATCAAACCAGTTCATCTGTTGTTCAGGGAGGATATCTGTGCTGAGTTTGAAGGAAATCTGTCAGAGCATTCAAGAGACACATTGCGTCTTGAGGAATGGCCTCAAGGACAATTGGATGGGCAGATAAACAAGCTGAAAACATATTGCCTGCAGTCACCAGTTATTGCCAGTGAGGAAGCATAAAAACGTCCCTACTAAAAACTAAAGCACCTGCTCAGACAGTGTCTGGAGATAAACCCCTGCTATTTCCTAGAGACAACATTTCTTTGCAGAAGTGATGTCTCTCTCTGAATAAGCCTAAATAGAAACTCAACTTTCTTGGATCTGAAATTGGGGCGGGAATTTTTTCAGTTATGATGAACTATATAACTTTTAGTAATACTGGGAAATCTCCTATTTCACAGTGTCATTGCAAAATGTGCACATTTTGATCTGCTGTAGTGGTTCAGAGTATGTCAGCCCCTTCCAGGTTGAGTCTTCAATTGGTTTCTTTGCCCTGAAAAGAATCCATTTATAGGTCTGAATGACACGAAAAAATGTTATGGATGATATGGCCCCCTTTAGGGAGATTCCAAAGTGTCATTGCCAAATTTTCCAATTTCACTCAGCTGCTGTTAAAGTTTGTCAGTCCTCAAAGGCCTCCCCTGGCATTGACCCCCAAGCAGATTCCTTTATGATCTGTATGACAGCTTTACTAATGAAAAAATGGACAAAATGACCAAGAGAACAAATACACTTTTACAAGTGCCATTGTGAAATTTGATCATTTTTAGCTTTTGTCAGCCTTCAGGAACCCAATCAGCATGGAGTCCTTAGTGCCTCCCTTCCCTAAATCAAAAACTGCATTGCCAAACAAATCAACAAGATGACCAAGAGAACAACCACATATTGACAAAGCAATGGGGGCCCTTAAAAGGGATGTTCAGTATTTTTAGTACTTGAATTTATTCTACTTTCAACTCAACATTTTCCACATACACATACATAGGAAAACTAGCACGTACTTTAAATCAAACAATCAACAGAAAAACTTGTCAAGTCGCCTCAATATCCTCATCACCATCAAGTCCTCAAGTAGGCAGTTTTAAGTTCCTGGAAATCATCATTACAGAGAACCTGTCATGGGCTTCACTTGTCTCTGCCCTGGTTAAAAAAGTTTAGAATTGTCTATATTTCTTAAGGAAAGTTAAACAAGCAAAATTCTCACTTAAAGTCCTATTTAGCTTTACAAAGGAAAAGGAAGGACTCTGCCCAGAACTACCAAAACTTAATCGATACCCATTTTTTCCAAGCATTGGTAATATCAGGGAAGTGAGGTGCCAACATAACCTGACATGCCAGATGGAAAGTTCCATACATCAGTCATGGAAATATTTCAGTAGTCCTTCTGGAGAGGAGCCCATAGAAAATGTTTTCAGGGATAGAACCTGCAAAACAAACAAACAAACAAAAATCTCGTTCTGCCAGTCACACTCATCACAGACCAATCCATGTCAAGCCACAGTACCGAGCAGCTTCCACCCTGTTATAGTCATTAGCTTAAACTATGTTTCAGTCCTAAAACCATCATCTCAAAACAAATTATACCACGAAGATATATTATGCCCTACTTATATTTGATGTGAACCTCATTAACAATAATCCCCACCAAATTCTCCCGGTAAACTTCTGAGGAGAGCATTTAGGTATCACTGAGTAACCATGACTCAACCATAGACTAACCAGCATCAACAGCGGGGGACAACTCTCCCAGTTTCCCACCTGTGATCCCCTCCTTCTCTGATTTGATCATTCAAAGAAAGAAAAGCTTCAAGTAATGTTCTTGGCTCCTCTTGTAAAGGAGTAATTGAGTCTATTTCTGATAAAACCAAAGATTTTTTTTTTTAACACATCCACGGAGACTGATTACGAAGCTGCCATTGTTTCAAACATATAGTCAATTCCCCCTGTCGTCACATCTTCAGTTTCCACCTCCCTTCCCTGATTGAGCCATCAGCCTGTTCACCCTGCTGCCATCAAAAGATACAGAAGTATCCACTGCCGTACCAACAGACAAGGAGCAGCTTCTGCTCAATACCCCATCTGCACTACTCCAAGTTTCAAGGTTGCTTTTGTTTTCTCTTAGACCCCATTTTAATTTCACTGTGCCACCTGTTGCACAATGAAAAACTTTCTTGAATCTTGTATCTTGTATGTCACTTACAACGTACTCAGTGTTGAGTTGATGGCAAAGACCTGGAGCGTAAACTTTTGTTAGTTTGATGGTTCATTCCACTACTTGGGATCAACAGAGGAGAAGAATCTAGCAGGTGATTTGGAGCATTGCTTGGTGGGGGCACCAGGCAGAGTGTACATGTTGCCAAAAATATCCCAACCCATTAAAAGGGAACCTTGATAAAGACATAATCAGTGTGATTCACTTCACCTGACAGTGGTGGTAATATTATGCCTGATACAGTGGAAAAACGACTGTGTAAAAAAATGAACTTTGTATCTTTAAGATAATAACTGCGACACCCAATTAGCACTGACACTAGCAGGGACAAAAAAAACATCTCATCTGCTTCTAAAGAGCTTGTTCAACCTGAACTAGAGGGGAACAAATCTCGTCAAATACATTCAGTAAGATTTGAACCTTGTAGTTAAGTTCATCCAATGCTCTCATTTATATGCTCCGCTGATTCATCATCCAGATAGAGAAACACTTTTTTTCCCCCTGGGGGGGCATATCTTTTGTCTTTGAATGAGTTTGGTTAAGTCTCTAAAGTGCATCACGTAATTCTTTCCTCAGAAAAATCACAGCATTTTTAAAGATCTAAGGTTGTAAGATTAGCGGAAAAATATGAACAACAAAACGCAGATGCAAGCAGAAACCTGCTCCATGAGACCTGCAGATTAAAGCTCCACTTTATCATATTAATTGTAAGAGGCCGGGTGCATTTATGACAATGTAATATACTGCAGCTGATTTATGTCTTCAAAAGCCTCTGCTGCTGATTTGCAGAGCAAAGCTGCAAACAGCCTCACCCACTTTCTCCCAATTTACCGTTCCTTTCGTCAAAGAGCTTCCCGGTTTCACAGTGCAGGGAACAGAAAAATAGGCTTTTTTTAAGAAGAGCTCCGTGCATAAGAGATTCTGCCTCCTCCGTGTCAAAGCCGGCTGATTCCAACTGCACGCTGAACCCTGCTGGTTGATTGTTTTTGACATGCTTTGGTGTACAGCCTGCACCTTGGCTATTTCCAGGATATGTATTAAAGAATCACACCCTCTGTAACCTGTGCATTAGTCCTCATATAAAAAGAAGATGAAAGTGGATTTTTTCCATTTGGCTGAAGATCCTGCTGCCTGCTTGAGCTACCTCTACTTTTCATTATGTGCAATCCTATTCACCATCCATAACAGGAGTCTCTTTTCAGAAATACTCATCATCAACGCCTCGAACCTATCCATTTCCATCTGCTGAGATGAGGCAGCACATTAGAGCAAAGTAAAGACTGATCTCCATATCCATCATCGGCGCGGCTCATCAGCACAGCAGTCGGGGGAGATCACCATTGAAATGATTAATAGAAAATGTGCACAAGCCGAAGGGATTGTTATGCTTTTATTTAAAAGTCTTTGAAACCAAAATAATAAAATCTAAGTAGTCTGTCCCGGAAAAGGAATTTGAGAGAAAAAGAGCGGCTGAGAAAACTTGCTGAAATTTTGTGCATTTAATGAACTTCCACTGTGATCAGTTTCTCACTAAGTAAAGGGAGGCAACTGCCTTGGATTACATGCTCACCTATTACCTTTCTTAGGTGAGCATCAAACTGAATGTAGAGTTTAGATCGGGCTCAAAAATTCCAACCCAAGCCATTGCCATTCTGCCCAAGCCTACTCTGGCCTCTCTGGGCCGCATCAGATTCAAACCCAACATTTTAAACTCTGGTTTAATTATTAAGGCTTTCAAGTTCAATTTCCAAGCTGTTTACTGTTAGAAAACCACATATATGAAGGCTGAGTGAGCACATCACATAAGTATGTGTAATGCTGCATTACAGTCGTTCTGGGAAGTTGGCATTTCTGAGTTTTGAGTAGGAAATGTCAACTGGAACGCTGTGTAAACAGTTATAAGCACTTCTGACCAGAGTTTGTGGCACCAAAGCAGCTGTATGCATAGTATTGTTTGATGGATGAACTTTACAACTCAGGGCATGCTAACGGCTAACAATAGCTCGGTAGATCAGCAAGATTTTTCAGACTTTGTAATTGGAACTCCAATAACCTGGATATGATGTCATTCCCACTCTCCTCTTAATGGTTATGGAACACAGCATTATAACAAGAACAAGTTAAAGTTGATCCATACCTCTGACCTGTCTTCACATTGGAACAGCAACTATTCTACAAATATCTACCGTTCAACCATCTACCGATGGTCCCCTGACTGATTGTTGACAGATGTTAAATGTTCACCAATGTAGATGTTTACAGGAGTCCAGGTCCAAAAGGAAGCAGTTGGCGACAGAGAGCTGATGTATGTTGATCTACGACGGGCAGGCCCAAAGTCCGCCAACAAAGATGAACGCAGCAGTAACTTTTTAAGCATGTGCAAAATTTTTTCGTGATACTCTATTTTCCTGTACTTTATATTTTATCAGTTAAGAGTTGCTCGCTAAATACACACGTTATACATGATAAAGAAAATAGTTTATTATTCCAATGCCTGAAAAAAAGCAGGCCCAGCATGACTCAACCTGGTCTGGAGTCAGGTCATGGTGGGTTTGAAAAAAATCTACCCTCCAGCACAGGATAAAAGGCTACAATTATACCACTTTCAAATTGACCAAAAAACTTGTTTAAACCCGTTACAATCAGCTCCTGTTGGCACTTTAAAGGGTATAATCGGCATTTCAACCCTGGTTGACTGACCCGGTAGCGACACCGATTTTTATCGGCTTGCCTCCAATCAGCTTCAGTGGGAGCGTCACACCCCGGTCAACCCGCTAATTGCCGACCTCTGTAACTTACATGACTCTATGCCATCCCAGCAACAACTTCCATCCACCTTTGTATCATCAGCCCTTGATTGTCATTCAGTCTGTGCCAAGTTTGTACATTTTTAAAGAGGGACAAAAGTACAAAGCACAGAAAACAGCTGACCAACATGTCCACGGCTTCCATGCTCTTTTCTATTGTTTACATGGACGTGTTTCGGGGCTAGAGGAAAAAACACAGCCACGCAGCTGCCGATTAGCACCGGGTCTGCTGGCAGTTGGAAAGGCGTCAGTTGCCAATGTAAGCGGCTTAACCTGCGTTGAAAAAAAACACGTTGACTTGCTCAATTTAGTGGGAAATCAGTATTACTTTTAATGATTAAGATTTGCATTTTAAATCTACCATACACAAGACCTTGCATTACAACCTGAGCCAACCACTTCGGCAACTGGCCCCTACAAACTGGGATAGAACAGCCTTAGTTTGGTCATACTTCATGATTGGTTTAAGCATCGATTATTCATGGATTCAATATCACCCTTACCTTCCGTACAGGTACATGATACTCCTCTTGTCTCTCCCTTTCTTGTTTAAAGGGCCGTGTGGACCACCTATTTCATACTCTTGTCACAATAACATGAATAGACCCCACAGCTTCTCCTCATGATTCTCCATGTTGACATCGGTAATCTTTTTCACTAACATTACTTGAACCATGCATTGATCGAGACTCTTTTGAAGACACTGCCTCGTGATTTTTGGGAGAATATTGGTCAGCAGCTTGGAGAGAGCCGCATGGAGCATAAAAACAGTGTTTCCGCGTCACGAGTCTGCATGTTCATCTGTGCAGAAAGCATAACCAAACCTGAAGGCCTCTGAAACCACTGAAACCACCCCCAACCCACCATGTCGATTTTCTGTCTCCGTTCTCATTGTAGAACAACAAGTGTTTCTGCTTTAATGTATTCATATGTGTTGCTTGGATCCTTAAACGTATGTGTTTTCAAAGCCACTCTCATGGCTTCAAAGTTCCTTTTTGAAGTGCTTGATGCTTTTTAAGTGTCTCTTTAAATATTTCCATCATAATGGACTAGAATGGTGGCTTTCTGCTCAAAAGACACATACGCAGTCACAAACAGCCTAGGAGAGTGTGCGGTGGATTCTCTGAAATCTGAAAGCAGGACTTTCTATTATCTTTCCAAAAGTGCATCTCACAAAGAATTCACAACAAAGACTGAACTCAAGTCTTTTTTATACACAGAGAATTTCAAATTCAGACAACCTGTGATCTCCTGCTGCAATAATTGGATCTGATATTCACACAGCTGCATTGTGTGCCAGCTGTTGTTTCAAAAGACGGTTGCAATGCTTTGTGCATCTGATTTCTTGAGAAGATGACAGCAGAGTCACACAAAGCAGCCAGATGAGCTGTGTTTTGGCAGGTCTTATCCACTTTGTGTGCAGTTATTGGTCAGATACTTAACCCTGGGTGAATAAAAAGTTGTACCCTTTCTGCTATAATAATTCTTTAAGCAGAGTGCATGCTATGAGATAATCAGGCTGATTTTGGGCTTGATCCCCCCCATCCAATAAAAGTCAGGCAAAGCCTCATTATCAGATGGTCCCATGAATTACAGAGTGAGAATGTTCTGCAATGTAAAGCCCGCGCTTAGCGGAGCCGATCCGTTTCCATTATAAGCAATGCGTGTACTTCACCAGCTGTGGCACGGCTCCGGCACGGCTGCGTAGCAGATATGCAGAGCTTCTATTTTTGCCGGATGCCGGACCACGGCGCAGCAATTTAGCACACAGAATATCATGCGGGACAGGAAGTTGAGCACAAACACAAAATAAAACATCTGTAGATGTTTCAAAATAAAATAAACCGTGTCAACAACGGAAAAGTACTGTACCTGGAAAACGTCATTTAGGGCGGAGACAGACCTGGTGTCAAAAGTTCAGTCTCACCCCACTTCACCATGGATGAGGAGCTTTTGATTTTGGAGGTGCAAAACCACAAAATACTTTATGAGCTCATTGACCCGCTGCAAGGCGGAGCCACAATGCTTCGTACTGCAGACGGATCCAGTGGGAGTTGACGCACGTCAGATGACGGAGCAGAGCGGAGCGGAGAAGGACCGGATACGCATCCAGTGGAATCCCCCAGTAAGATGTGTTCAAAGGGGTTTTATACTACTTGGTTTCCTCTGAAGACTATCAGGACTAACTGTGTAGCTGGATCCACATGATTCAGTGTTGGTAATCAGATCCATCTTGTCAAGCTACAATCTTCAATGACTGGTCCTGTCCTTTTAAGCAGGAAAGGTGGGAGCTATGAAGGAGCTGACGAGAGGAAGTGACTGCCCATACAGATTAGCAAAGATGCTTACAGCTTCAGTAGCAGTTTTGGCAGATCTGTACAGCATTTCTTTATTAATGAAGTGCAAACATCAGCACTGGAAGTATTTCCTGTAATAGAGGGGATTTTTGCCAAACTTCTGACATGTTTCAGAGAGTTTTGCTATAAAATTGCTCATATTTTGTACTTTTGTACACCTCAGCAGTAGCATTTGCCAACTACATTATTTGATTCACCTGCAATGAATATGATTGATGGAACTATCATCCAGTCCCTTACCAGATAAGATTTTAAATGGATCTATCCATTCCCTTGGCTCTGTTCTCTATTGTGTGTGTAAAACACACCTCATGGCCTTTTTTATTATCTGTGAGCATAGTTATCGGTGTCAGGTATTTGTGTGTATACAAATGGCGGTGGAAGGAGCTGACCACACCTTTGGCACATTATCATTAGTTTTTGAATGGTACTTCTAATACATTCAGTTAAATGTAATCTTTTTTACAAAACCAGTAAAAGCCATTGGAGTGGCCCTGTTCCTCCTAAAACCAATTATTGGTTAAACAGCACATTGGGTACATCACAGCAAGGTGGTTGTTTTTAATGTGTAAGTAAAAAATAAACACAAAAATGACTCCAGAGATCACTGGGGTGTGTCGATTTGTTAGTCTGACACATGAAATGGACGGTTCAGTCTTTATTATTTATCCAGCTTGGAAAGTACCCTAAGAAAATGTTTGAGAATGGGTAGAAACTTTTGAAAGCATATCCAGCATGTATTTGGACACATCATTCACATTCATTACAGGCCAGATAATGTAGTAGGTGGGGGCTTCAGTCGCAATGTAAAAGACTGTGAACCACTTCAGACAGAAGGTTTCTTCAAACAGATTCACTGTGATTTTCAACCTACTAATTGCTTTTGAGGGTGTGCAACACTGTCATGATAGCAAAGAAAAGCCACTTTGGTGTAATAAATGCATGATAACACATTCTCACTGTGGATTGATGAGTTTACAGGTGTAAGAGTTTCGTTTAAAATAGAAATTCTGGTGGTGATGAGTTCAGGATCCCGTGAGCAGATCTTACATCGATCTCACAGCGGGTTCATCTAAGGATACTCATCTCTAAATTGGCACAGCAGGCTAATTGTTAGGCAGCATTTCCAATATAAATGGATATCTCTGCTAGAATGAATTCTCATCATCATTAGCATGTACATCATGCTGTTTTTTAAAGACACCTGAGTACTCTGGAGAAGACTGCAGGCTTCACACTGAGTTTTAAAAGAAGTTTAAAAACAGTTATTAGAGTTAGAAATTATTCTCTTTATGGACAGCAAAATAAGAGTAAAACTACTGTAACATACACACTCAGCCCTGTGGCAAGATCCTTACAGCACCAGGTGAAGAAATGGCCCTTCATGAACATTAAGAAAAGGAGAGTTACGACCCATTGGCAGCAGAAAAATAGACTTCTGTGGGAATATGAGGGAAGCAGGACACTGTCAGCAGTGAACACCATCAAACTCAGCCACTAGACTCTTTAAATGTGTTGGAAATAAAGTCTCAGAGTGTGAACTTTAAGTTCTGTGACGCAAGTTTATGGAAGGGTTGAGTCACTGTCATTATCAGCTATTTTCAGTTCTCTTTTCCTGTAATGGTTTAGCTGAATCTAACTGAAAGGATCATGTTTTTCAGGGGACCATAAAGAGCTATTATGCTTTATTTCTAAAAGACAGCACATAAAAGATGGACTGACTTTCTCCTTACACGAAGTCAAATTGTTAATTTGTGCCTATAAAAAGGCATATTTTTGTTCAAAACTGTAATGTCTATGTTTTGCCGTTCAACATCCAACCAATAAACAGTTTATTAACATGTAAGAAAGGTCAACAAGCAGAAAGGAGGACAGATCACCACTGGCCTCGGCAGAGGTGGACAACAGTCATTCATCTGCACTCTGTTTCTCTTTCAAGGCTGCAGGGGGGCTACAGCCTATCCCAGAGATTCCCTGACATTGGGTAGGAGGCAGGGTACATCCTGGACAGTTGGCACTTGCTTATTGACCGAGGATGTGCTGCCATCTTCAAAACATTTTGTGGACATAAATCTGTTAAGAACATGAGACTGGCAGTGCTAGCAATGCCAACATTAGCTACACTCTCCTTGATAGTGTCAGTAAAACTTTACTTTAGCTACTTTAGCTATCTTACTGTTGAGATGTTCAGTCAATTTCAAACAATATCTCAAGGCTTTTTGGTTTGTTTGCCCTATTTGATCCTTGTTTGTTTTGTATGGCTTTCACACCTACTGCTGACAAAACTCTGGTCCACCTAGAAGCAAACCAAAGCCTCCTGTTTTCAGGTGGAGTAAGGCTGAACAAGAGTTTGAGTGAGCTTTTCACACAAGCCTAAAATCAACCAAAATTAAAACTGATTCTAAAATTCCCTAAAAGTGAATCAGTTTGTTTAGTCTTGGGAAAACATATTGGGTATGAAAGGACCCAAAGCTTGCCTATGAGCAATTCAAAATCATAGTATCGAAATTCCTGGTTAATAAAAATACTAAATGAACTAGAAAAGTACATATATATATAGTATCTGACAGCAAACAGGGGAACATTTCCCAAATGTTAAAATTCGGCCTAAAACTAAAGTTTGGAAAAAAATAACCCTTTTTACCAATTTTGGTTGACCTTTGTTCTAGAGTGAAGTCAGCTTTAGTCCACATCTTCTTGAGTTTTGATTGGAGTTTTTGATGGAAGTGCAGTAAAGAAACAACCCTGAGACATAAAAGTCTGCTGAGTCAGCATCTGCCACTTTTGTCACTATAAATGACAGCCTCACCCAGAGAGCACATTTTGTCAGAATTATCACTGTTCTTTCTTGAGCCAGGGCGTCCCACAGGGATCAATCCTCGATCCTCTCCAGTTCATCAGCTTCTTGTCTCCCCCTGAAAATATCATATTTATCATCCTCTCTACTTTCACCACTGAGATGATGCCAGCTCTATGCCTCAACAAAATCCATCACCACTGCAACCCACTCCACTGAGATCATATCACTGATGTAAGCCAAGTTCTTAAAAGTAAACCATGATAAAGGCGGACCATCAGCCATCCATAATCCATCATCATAACAGAACAAGTTTTGATCTCCACAAACATCAGAAACCTGTGAGAAAATTGAATCAAAAATGCTTTTGAACATCTGAAAACTTCTGACAGTTTTCTAGCTAATCAGATTTATTGGCGCGTGTGTTATTAATATAACAGAGACAGTAGTCCTTATGGCAAATAAAGTCATAAAAAAGAATATAAAATAGCTCCAGCTGAACCAGAACTTTGTTTATCTGCAAGGCTTTTGATTTCAGGAGAAGTTTGACCTGTGACTTCTGTGTTATGATTTGCTATCCTTAGAGACATCACTGATTAAGAGGGTCTTTGGAAGCTTAAAATGAAACTATTTTCATACACAATATTCTTTCTCCAGCCAGTTTACTATGTACAAGCATTAACTGCTCAGCATGTAAACAGTCCATCCAACTGCATAGCAGCAATTCAAAGCATTTAGTTGGAGATGATAGAAGGGCAACAGTTACTCAAATAACCACTAAGTTCTGCAAAGGTGTGCAGAAGATTATCTCTTAAAACACAACAGCTTGTCACATCTTGAAGCAGGTGGGGTCCAGCAGCAGTGGACTACACTGGGTGCCATTCCTGTCAGCTAAGAACAGGTAACTGAGGCTACAATTTGCAGGGACGTATTAAAATTGGTCAACAGAAGATTAGGAATTGGGCAAAAATGTCCTTGCCATAGAGAAGTAAGAAGTGTTATTGTTTGTTTTTCATTTAATAAAAAAAATGTGTTCCAGATCTGATACAGCTGCTACTAAAGCATCTTTGCTAACCTCTGTACGAGCAGCCACTTCCTGCTGTCTTCTAGCTTATTCCTCTATTGCTTTGAAAGACTTGCTGCTTTAGACCGCTCACAGTTGTTGTAGATTGAGTTTGGCAAAATGGATCTGACTGATTATGCTGCATTCCATCTAAATCGAAACTGGGAGGAAGGGAGTGGGAATGACGTCACATCTGAGTTAACAGCAGTCCAGTAGCATAGTTGGAAAACACTTGTCGATCTACCAGGCTATTGTTAACCGTTGTTAGAACGCTCTACGTTGCACTTTGCACATACCACATGAAAATGTAAATAACACTATAGCTGTATTTCTAAATGTAAACAATGAACAATACAATTGTATGGCTTATTCAGTGCAACAAACACTTGTAAGAAGTGCTACTAAACAGAACATTACAAAAGCTTACAGTTCCAGGTGAAATTTCCAGCTTGGAACTCGGTGTCCACTGAGAAGTGACATTTTTCAAGTAAAATTGAAAAAAACACTGGAAAACCTTGTCACACAGTGGTTGAAAAGAGGTCTGGTAGATATGATGTGTCAAAGGGAAATGACTGTTTTACTGGCATTGCTTTTTTGGCAACATGTCTCTGATTTGCCCCTAACACTCCATGTCACAAAGCTCAAATCACCTCAAACTAGTTTCTTGGACATGGCATTGAGTCCACTGTACTCCAGTGGCCTCCATAGTCAACAGATCTCAATCTATTAGAGCACCTTTGACACACAGTGGAACAGGGGATTCACATCATTAATGTACCGCTGAGTAACTGCAGCAGCTGTGTGATGCTATCATGTTAGCATGACCCAAAATCTGTACTTCAGGCATCTTATTGAATCAATCCTAGAAAGAATTACAGCAGATCTCAAGGCAAGATAGAGTCTGATCTAATACCAAGGAGTCTATATGCTTAATGTACTTATTGTGCAAATAAGTGTGTGCTTTTAGCTCTCTCAAAGATCTTATTGGTGTCAGTCAAGGGCAGTGGTTTGCATTGCAGGAGCTGGTGGGTGAACTTGCTAAAAAGAAACTAATAACAGTTTTTTATCACTGATTCATAACCTTATATTACCTCTGCAGACTTTGTGTTTCTGTTTTCCAGACATTTCTCTTTTCTTCTATAAAGCAGGAGTCATCATTTCAAGGGCCATCTGGGAACTTTATTTCTTAAACATAAAAATTTCATCATTTGGACCATTTTCCGTAGCCACTGCTGTCATTTTCTTTGAGTACAGGCTTGTGCTGCAACACAACCACTGCAGTCATAAAAATCTGCCCCCAAAACTCCACAATCACTGTGATAAACTATAACTGTCAGAGTGAAGGAAAAGGTCAGACTTTAATTTAAGTATTCTTAGAAATCAAAAGAGAACTGAAAGAGGACTGGTGTGTTATTTTTCCTATGACAAAGTTGATGCTCTGAATGCGGAAAACTTTTAAATATTTTCTTTGAACAAAAATGAATAGGGGTTACTCAGGAGTCTGTCCTCTGGTTACTCCTCCGCTTTTGGATATAACAGCAAAACTCTGAGAAGTGAGTAGAAATACATCAGTCAGCTGAACAAAGAAAGACAGACTTCACTGGTCTTCATCATTCTATTATAGACAAGGCACCTAAAGTTTAAAGTACACTGTGAAGAAACAAAAAAAACCTATGATCAAAGTAACTTGAATCCTTCTCTGGACTTTTTCAGAGGTTTTTTTAGGTATAAAAAGTTTCATTTCCAAATTATAGGTATCAACATATATAAAGCAAAGAAACTTAAAATCAACTTTGAGCAGCTCTGTTGGTTGATGTTTCCAAGTAGGGCACTTGTTTGTCCGTTTAACTGACTGTCAATACTGAACTTCGATCTGTACATAAGTGTCCACTCTGACTTAGGGATGTACTTATTAATTTTTAAAAGTCAAAAGTCAGTGGTCAGGGTCTTTGGATCTGGCTTTGTCATTTGTGATTAACATATTTCAGAGGATGCTTAAAGGTTCAGCATTTAATAGGAGAATGTAATAAATGCCCACTCTGTCTAAAGAACCTCTTTGTTTTGGATGTCAATGTTCAAAATATATTTCTGGTTTCAAAATATATCTATTAATGTTTAGGTAGGTAAGTACTGGGAGGTAGGTAAGTATTGGGAGGTAGGTAGGTAAGAAGGTAGGCTAGGTTGGTATGAAAGTAGGAGTAAGGTAGGCAGTTAGGTACAGGGAGATAGGCAGGTAGGGTACAAAGGCAGGTAGGGCGAGTGGTAGGATGGATAAGTAGGGTGGGTATAGGGAGAGATATGAAGGTAGATAAGAAGGTAGGGGAGAAACAGGTCGGTAGGTTGGTACAGGTTGGTAGGCAGGTCTGGATGAGGAAGGTTGGTAGGAAAGTAGGAGTAAGGTAGGCAGTTAGGTACAGGGAGATAGGTAGGTAGGGTACTAAGAAGCAGATGGGAGAGTGGAAGGATGGATAAGTAGGACAGGTTGAGGGAGAGGTATTAAGGTAGATAAGAAGGTAGGGGAGAAACAGGTAGGTTGGTTGGTACAGGGTGATGGGCAGGTCTGGATGAGGAAGGTTGGTAGATAGGTAGGTAGAGGCAGGTAGGGTAGGTAAGTACAGGAAGGTAGGTAGATAGGTTAAGGTTGGAAGGTAATGGAGACATAGACCGCGGAAGCGGGGGGGCCAGGCGGGCCGTGGCCCGGGTAACTTTTTGGGTCGAAATACGCACTTATCGATGAGTTTTATAGCACCTAAATAGGTTATCTATAAATGCTATTCTTTAGCCTCCTTGTCGGGTCGTACAGGGCTGGCTGGACTGGATACTCAACTTCAGGAACAAGACAATTAAAACTAGAGCAAATTTATATTATTTTATTATTTATATTACACGTCTGAGAGCGCCGCGATATATAGCCGTCTACAACTACAATAATAACTTTTCCCCGCATCCCTTGTCTTCACACATCAAAAACTACCGCTACGTAACTAGAAAGAGATACATTACCTCGTGGCTTTGCATCCTGTAAGTTGTTGAAAAAAGAAGTTCTAAAGCAATGTAGAGTTCCGACAAAGATCCATGCTGCAGCCATTCACCACAACAAACAAACACAGGGGGTATAGGTAGTAAGTTAGGTATAAGTAGGTAAGGGAGAGAAACAGGGATGTAGGACGGTAGGGGTAAGGAGGTCGGTGAGACCCTGAGGTAGGAAGATGGAGAGGTAGTTATTTAGGTACAGGGAGACTGGTAGGTAGGGTACTAAGATCAGATGTATACATAGTATTGTTAGATTTATATTTACAAAAATGCTGCCATAGTGATAATCACATTCTTCATACAACAACCCAGACACAGCGTGCTAACAACAGCTAACAATAGCCTGGTAGATGATGGGCAGGTCTGGATGAGGAAGGTTGGTAGATAGGTAGGTAGAGGCAGGTAGGGTAGGTAAGTACAGGAAGGTAGGTAGATAGGTTAAGGTTGGAAGGTAATGGAGATACAGGTAGATTGGCAAGGAAGGGAGGTAGGTAGGTAGGTAGGTATAGGTAGAAGCAGGAAGGGTAGGTAGGTATGGGGAGGTAGGTAGATAGTTCAAGGTAGGGAGAAAGGCAGTGGAGGCACAGGCAGGTTGGTACATACAGGACTGTAGATAGGTAGAGGCGGGTAGGGTAGGTTAGTACAGGAAGGTAGGTAGATAGGTTAAGGTTGAAAGGTAGTGGAGGTACAGGAAGGGTAGGTAGGTAGGTCAAGGTCGGAAGGAAGGTAGGGGAAGCACATGCAGGTTGGTACATACAGGACTGTAGATAGGTAGGTAGAGGCAGGTAGGATAGGTAGTTAGGTACAGGAAGGTAGGTAGATAGGAAGAGGTAAGAAGGTAGTTAGGAAGGTAGGGGGACATACAAATCTGTGGAGGTTGGTAGGTACAGAGAGGGAGGTAGGAAGGTGAGGGGACAGGTATTTAGGTATGTCAGTAGGTGGTTAGGTACCGGTCAGTTTTGAGAGCTCTACTCACAGCTATTTTGTTGTTTATAACATATAACCTATATGTCACATAATGGGAAGATAATAACATCATAAATGGCCCCCTATTTTCTTAAAATGATGGCCCCAATGTAGCCTAATTTTTATTAATATTATTGGACAGAAGGGAAGCAAATAATATGATAGAGTCCTTTAAGAGGAGTTAAAAGTATAATAAAAAAAAAAGTTAGACAGTGCTCAACTGCGCCCCTCCACACGGGCCTCCACTATTTTACAAGTGAAGTATTGAAGTTTTAATTCTGCTCTTGGAAGAAGTCATGTCATGCATAATCCTCACCCTGCTGTTGGTTATGTTTCTTGTTCTTTTAATGCTGCTTGCGATTCCCCACCACCACACTTAAATGGGTTTAATGAGAGTGTGCTTTAAGAGCACTACGGTGTCTCTTCTTAATTCTCATCCCAGACTCATTTGATTTTTAAGTTTGCAGCACACCAGCCGAAAAAGAAAAAGCAACAAACTAGTCTCCCTGTATTCTTATTGACACGCCTCCTAAATAAATAATAATCCATTTCCCCTGAGCACAGACCAAAACCACATTTAAACACCAAAGGAGATTTGACAAGTCATTCAGAGCCGAGCATTAAAGCTTTGAGTGTGAACGCAGCCTCAGGCAACTCAGACCCAGAGGGCAGCCATGAGTAAATCAAATCTCCATTACTGAGCTGAAGAGTCCATGTGCTGCAGATGTTATTACCCTCATTATTGTGCCCCGTGGTGGGACACAAAAAGAGAACGAGACGGAGCCTCGACTTCTGTCTCCATTAATAGCCAGAGACAATACATCAGATGAGGGGGCTGCTTTAAAGTGGGCTGTGAAAGTAATGATGGTCAGGTTAAAGGCCAATGACTTGGTAGACTTTAATTAAAAATCATAACCAAAGGCCCCACGTCTGCTGCAGGTTCAGGAGTTTGTGTGATTGACTCCAATAGGTTTTTGTACAGAGGAGCTTAAGTGCCAATCACAACTCATCAAAACACAATTACAAAGAAGAAAACACAACACAAAACAAGTACCATATAACATAGCTGCAAATCAAAACCCACCACAACAAATCAGAAAACACAACTAAGTGAAAATAAAAATGACCAATAAAAGAAGACAACAGAAAACAAAGAACAAGAAATCTCAAAACATAACTACACATTAAAAACAGCATATTACATAAAACACAAATACATAGAAAACAACACAACAGCAATCAAGAACCACAACAACAAACGGTGAGCAAACACAACAACAGATATCAAAACATAACTACAAATAAAAAACACAAAAAAATAGGAAGATACAACAAATTGAAAATCAAAATTAAAAGTAAAAGAAAAACAGCAAATAAATAACAACAAACATCAAAACATAACTACAAATCAGAAACAACACATTAGATTAAAAACCACAAAATAAAAATAAACAACACACAGAACCACAAAAAATACTGAAACATAACCTCAGATTAAAAAGCACCACAACAAATAGGAAAACACTATAACAAATTGAAAATCATGATAACAAATAAAAACAGAAAATAGCAAACACAACAACAAAAATAAAAAAAAACTATAAATAAAAAAACAACACATCCGATCAAAAACACAACACAAATCAAGCACTACAGTACATGAACAAATGAGCAGACACAACAGCAAATTAGGAACCACAGTCAATATCAAAACATATTTAAAAATCAAATACACCTCATCAAATAAGAAAACATCTAAGTAAAACCACTATTACAGACAAAAGTACACAAAATCACAAATCCAGAACTACAACAATAAATGAGAAAACACAATGACAAATACAGAACCACAACAAATGTCAAAACAACACATCAATGAAGAACAAAACACAACTAAAAACTAGTCTCAAACAAAAGAACACAATAGTAAATCAAGAACTACAAAAAGAAATAATAAACAAAGCCTTTAAAAAAACCCACAAAAACAATGACAAATTGGAAAATGCAACAGCAAATTAATAAGCACAATAAATACCAAAACATCATCACAGAGATCCAACACAACAAATAAAAAACACAGGTTATTTAAAACCACAATGGCAAATAAAAAATACAACAGAAAATCAAAAACTACAACAACCGTTTTCAAAACATACAAGTAACAACAAATTCACAACATCACAACAACAAATAACATAGCAAATCAAAAGCTCAAAAATACTTTAAAAGATATGAAAATAGAAAAAATCAAGCACTCAAACAAGAAACTGCTTTTCTATATTTTTTCTTTGTCTTGAATGATGTTTATTTTCTCATCAATTTCTTATTTCTTCATTCTCTTTTTAATGTGTGATTTTACTTTCTGATGCTAAAGATGTCTGTTTTGTTGTGACTTCATTTATGTTGTTTTACTTTGAAAGTACAATTTTAAAACCCTGCTTTCTTCTTTGTGTGTGGTATCTCAGACTTTTATTCCATTTTTGATCTGTTGTGTTTATTCTGTATGTTTTTTATTTGGATTTAAAGTAGTTTTTCTTAATGTTGTTGTGTTTTCTTATTTGTATTTGTGTTTTATCTGTCATGTAGATCTTCAGTTATTATGGTTTTTTCCACATTGTTGATTTGGTTGTTTTTCATGGTTAATTTTTTTGTTGCGTTTTATTCATTATGGTATGCTTTGTTTTGTTGTTTTCAGATTTTGTTTTTTTTTTGAGTGGCTATTTGTTTGCTATTTTTAGTAGTTGGGGTTTTGACATTTTGTTATGTTGTAAAGTTGTTTGCTTGGGCTGACATGTTTTTTGTATGTGCTGTTTTGTAATGATTTGGTGTCATTTGATGTGTTTTGACTGAAAGGGCTTTTCATTTGTTGTTTTGGCAATCAGGACCTCCATACATTTGTTCTTTTTTCCTTCATATCTGCTTTCTTTCTCCTGAAAATTGAGTCATGCTTTCCATCTTTCATGTGTTCAGATGTGCTTTGTTACCCTAAGATGACAGATTAAGTCCACATAAATGAGTCATCATTACCCATCCTGCAAGAACCATAAATCAAATTAAAAGCCATCTCTCTCGGAGACCAATTTAGAACATCCATCCATTTAATTTGAATTGACTCTCTTTAAAGACATTGCCAATTTGTGTTCTTGTTATCGGAGGCCTCCAGGCTGGAGAATTCCCTCTGCAAGGAGACAAAAGCATTCTCCATCAGTCAGCGCGATGATCCAGGGAATAAAAGCCGGCCTGTTCAGAGGAGCAACAGCCCTAATATGCTGGATGTTCTGAGCCAAGATCACGGGGCAGGATGGGAAGCAAATTTGGTCTTTACCTTTAGTGTTGCAAAGTCAAGTGGAAATTTAGCAGCAAGTGGCAGTTTTTTGGCTGTGACACCCTAAGTAGCAAACATCAATTGTGGTTTTAGTTCACAAGGTTGGAAAGAAGTCACTTTGAGAGATTTAAATCAGAAAACAAACATCCATTCCGAGTTAATTTGACCTCTCTTTATCTGATTTGGAAAACATGGTGTGCATTTTAAAAAAGGCAGAACCGGATGTCTTTGAATGGTTTATCTGAAAGGCCTTGAGGACTTCCATCAATTAATTTTTAACCCAATCACACATTATTGTTTCTCATGGCAACTATGCAGGACTGTAGAAATCTGAAGAAATTACTGTTTCTCCCCCCGACACACCCCATAAATACATCGTGAGTAACGCTTCTACAGTGCTTCATGGGTGTTCTTCGCGCTTCAATTGGGCCAATACAATGATATGAGGAGGATTCCATAAATTTCCATCTTGCTGACACAACGTCAGCCCAATTTGATCCCAGTTTGCGTCACGTAAGCCCAGATTGAGCCCTGTCACTTGCGTGGCCTTAAACAGGACACAGTTGGGGCACAAACGGATGTATCCTTGTGAGTCGTCTTCAGAAAGCATTCATGATTGAGCCACGATCAGCCAGACTGAACCCTGCACATGCCACGCAAACACTGTTCACCTTCAGACTGCATAAGGCTTCCACCCCAATATACTGAGAGGGGTGATTCTCCACAACAGATTTAAACACTTCAAAACTGTCGGGACCCTTCCTCGATCCCCCGCGTTCTTCCACAACTAAACAAAGCTGATCCAGATTAAGTAGCCCATGCACCATGACTAAAGCACATTTCATCAGGATTATGACAATCATGCACAATCACCATGAGAAACGGGGATGTGTGACTGGGGCTTTGGATCGGCACTTCGTTTCAGAATATGTGCAACAGTTCAGAGAACTGGCTCTTATTATACAACCTGATGTAGACATTTGCATAGGTTTTGGCGTGAAAATCATCCTACACCAGCTCTCAAGTGTGATTTATGAAACAAGCATACAGTATTTGTGTTTTCAAGCCTTGCCCTTAAAATGTGTACCAATATTTATGATGGCTGGAAAAAATATCTTTTACCCAACTTCAAAACAAGATATAATATAAACAAGCCTCGGGAAACTTTTATTAATCTTTAATAAACAATATCAGCATCCCCTTTGGCATCAGTTGGATCCATAAAACCAACCATCTGAGGACTGTAACTTAAGAATGACCCCCATTCTGCCCCATAACTTAGCCTTAACTCAGCCAAAATCCCTCTGTGCCATCACTGAGTCATGGCTCAGCAGTATCCATCAATGTCAGGACCCATATGGAGCCCAGCATGGCCTGAACTCTGCCATAAATCAGTCGGATCTGTCTGAGCCAGAATTTAGATGGAACCCAGTTGGATGCATCTGTGCTGGAACTTACCTGGAAGTCCGCCATGCAGGTCTGGGGCAGGACTCAGCCATATTTGTGTGTTATTACTTAGCATTTGGCCAGATCTGCCTGCACTGGGGATCAGCCAGAGCTCAGCTGGGCCTCTCTTTTACGAAACCATAACTCAGCTGGATTCATCATTGCTGGAACAGAATTTAACCAGATTAGATTATATCATAATTCAAGTGGACTGTGATCTGATTGGTTGTAACTCAGCATTACCAGATCCATTTTGCCCAGAACTCGCCTGGATCTGGGTCAAGATAAAGGCGTGGATTCCTGAAAATGGAGATTTTCCTCTTCTGCTTCCAAAAAAACAAACTGTCCACAAGGGTACCAGTCACAACCTGCAATGCATACATAATAGGGGTGCAACGAAATTTCGCTCCATGAAATGTCGCGATACAAAAAAATGACGAAATAAAATTCAAAGATTCACAAAATAAAAAACGGGAAGGGTCACGCGCACAACTGGTGATTTTTTTACCCTCCTCGCCCACGGTAGCAAAACACTCACTTCAATATGGCGGAAGACGAAGTGGAGGATTAGCTGACGCTCCTTTGTCAAATAAATCCGTTGTGTGGACCTATTTTAGCTTCCCATGTAAAAGACGAGAGAACTGTGAGAAGATTGCGGACAAAACAACAACCGTGTGCAAAATTTGCCGCTACAGTTCGCCGTATACTGCGGCGAGTACAACTACCAACTACTTTGAACTGGAGACAGGCAGCAACTGTATGTTTGTGTAAGTCTGCATAAAAAAAACAATATTTGATTTTTGCATTTACTGTTGAGTTGACAGAATTTGATCATACTTGAAGATCAGAAGTATATGCACTGTTATAGGCTAAACAATATAGTTCACAGTTCAGACATTTATAGGTCTAAACTGCAGCTCTGAGGACTGCTACTTGTTTTCCTTTTCATTCAAGAATGTAGTTATCCTGATTGTTACAACAGCAAAGCACTTTTTATTGAGATTTTATGTTTGTATTTGCACTGTAGTCTAAAAAAGGGGAAAAAAAGCTACAATTTTGTTGTTTTTCAAAGATCATTTATTGTACTGATGCAGCAATATTTTTTGTATGTCTGCATTAGGAAGAAAATTAGATTTTTGCACAACTTCCTACTGTTGGAGATTTTCTATAATCTTTATTTTGCATCGTGAGTATTTCGTATCGTGAGCCCTGTTTCGTATTTTGTATCGTTTCATGAGTTGACCATTTCGTTACACCCCTAAAACAAAATAATAATTGTTCATAAAGTTTTTCATCTAAGCTAGAACCAGCTGTTCCTGAACACAGCCAGGTCCAATGAGCATGGACTTAGTTTGAACTTATCTGTATTCATCTGCACTCAAACTAAGCTGGATGCATCCTTACCGTGTCCCTGCCAAAACTTCACCAGACTCTTTTGTGTCTGAAGGCGTTTGCTCTGTAACCACTCCAGGACCTAACTGGATCCAACAGTGCCATGACTTGGCCAAAACTAAACTGGATGCCTCTGTGCCAGCCAGATGAGGCAGAGCCAGATGTGGAACTGAGCCAGATCAGTTTGTTCCAAAAGTGAGCCGGTGAAAGTTGATCAGTGCGGGCCATTAGTCAGCTGGTTTTCAGGGCGGATAAGTGCTGGCTCAAGCTCGGACCAAGATCATCCAGATTTAGTTTTAGTCTTTTGCTTAAATACCTTTTACTTTTAGTGATTACTTAGTCATCTACATTGTTTTAATTTGAGTTTGATTTTAGCTGATGAAATTTCACAACATTTAAGTTGACCAAATCTACTGTAAATGCAGTGAAATGCAGTCACCTTTATTTTGGCTACCTGGCAGAGCATCTTAGCTACAATAACAGAATTGACACCAAACAGTAAATCGGATCAACATGAATATATCAATTCATAAAGACATTCCCTCTTAACTCATCCAACCATTCCACACATCCAAAGTAGCTGTGATTGGATATATTAATAACTTGTCCCTACTTTCTACATGACGGAATTAGGTCTGATTGGATTCAGACTCAGTCAAACATTCTCATCAAGTTTATACATGTTGACAAAAATATCAATTTAGTTTTAGTTTTTGTTTTTGTCCATGTGCACTTATTTTTATTAGTTACTGTCTAGTTTTTATCAGGGAAAATAGGTTTATGACAAAAACTATGATGAAAATAATAAGTCAACAAAATTAACACTGATCTGTGCCACAATCCAGCCGTAACTCAACTGCAGCTCAACTCAGCTTTCCCAGAACTCAGCAGGAACTGAACACTTATTTGTTCATGCTGGAACTTGGCGGGACCTCAGCGTGACACGTCTGAGCTGTAATGAAGCCGAAACTTAGCCGGACCCAACAATGATGAAACTTTGCCATAACTCAGCTGGTGACCGCTGTGACAAAACTCATTCTGAGCTCAGCAGTACTGGCCTTGGCCAGAATTTAGTTGGAACGCCAACATTTGTAGAACTCAGCTTGGAATCAGACAGATCTGCCTGGGACAGATCTCAGTAAGAACTAACTGTTATTTCAGTCCAATATTAGCTGGAAGTTTGGGCTCCAACTCTCCTGGTTTTCCTGGATCTGCTTGTGCCAGTCATCAGTAAGACCTGCGCCTGATCCATCTGCCCCTTAACTCAGCTGGGACTCTGAATCTGTTGTTGCTGGATCCCAGTCCGTCCCATTTCTGCCTGCACTCAGAGAGATCTTCAGCTCTTATCATTATCCCCCTTTGATGGAAATCAGGGACAGCTCAGTTCAATATACTTGTGCCTGAACTTGACTGAATACATCTTTACCCAAATGTAGGACAGTCTCTGTAATACGCTTTGGTCTAAAAACCCTATGAATAAAGAACAACTGCATTCATTCATGCTCACATAAACCCTCTGTTCAGAACAGCTGGTTTTAAGGGCAGTCACCTTAATATTCTAATGAGCCAGAGCAGAACAGCATACATATGGGCAATTCAATTAGACCTGTAATGTAAAGTGAAGCAGATCGCTTACAATCCTGAACACAGGAGAACCGCTGATTCATTCTGGTTACCAGTTAACCCCCAATTATCCTAAATGCTTGTCACAGGGTTATGCTAAGTTGAAAACTTAAATGTAAACATGTGCCACATATACATTTAAACCAAATTATTATCACTGAATTCATTCTTGTAGATAAAGTCTTGTCATTGTCAAAATATTTAAACTAAAAACAAAGATAAAATAAGTCCCTCTTGGTTTCAAAGTTGCCAATCCTTGCTTCCCAGTGTCATTTCAGAGACTTCAAGCAGAGAGGTTTGCTTTTTCACATTTCTTTGTTCCACACAGGCTCAATAGCAAGAAAATGTGAAAAGTTTCTGCTTTGAAAACTGCCTCCTAAAGCTGCCACTAAACACTCTCTATCTGCAGAAATTCCTGGACCCAGTTCCTCTCTTTTGTTGCGACGTTATGATAATCGGATGTTCTCCAAATTGTATTCCAGAGATTCCAGCCGTTTTGGCGTGCATGCCTGCTGAATCAGGTGTTCTGGCGAGTGATGCACCTCTGCTGAAAGCTGCCTTTAGTGGAGGAGGATTAGAGCCGAGGATTAGAGGAGCTCACTGTCATTTTGTTTCAGCGCATGTCCCAGGGTCTGTTCGTGATCCAGGCAGCAGCAGCAGCCTCCAGTCGCTGCAGCTGTGTTTGGCCACAGGAGACTTTTTAAGTGAAGAACTAAAGCATCCAGCTGTGACTGCAACCTTAAGGAGAAGGTTAAGTTTGGAAAGACCTTTTCGCAGACTCTCTGGGGAATGTGGTGAAGTGAGCTAATTGCTAATGTCTAGAATTTAAATAAAAAGAAACTAATGCACTGGATGAGTCTCATGGAAATTACTTGATTTTATTACAAGTAAGTTTCCTTCTATACTTTTCATTTTGGTCAGCATGAAATTCTACTCATTAATAAGCCATTTTAGAAGTCAGATGCTGACCCTACCAGCTGAATGTGGCAGCAGAAGTCCTCAGGATAGTCAAAAGTTTCAAGTCTTCCACATTTTTGGAGAGTCCATATGAATTACAGCCTCAGTCTCTCATTTTTAGCTGACAGGACCCCACTTGTGCCAGCTGACAGTTGGCACAAGTGGGGTCTTTACCCATCTGCCACAAGAGTCAACATGTAGTGCTGTCAGAAAATGTCTTTGTCATACATTACTTAAATAAGCTGTTACACTGGATATTTTCTCTTTTTTCAGACCAATCTGAAGTTTCTGAAACAGTCAGACCAGCCTCTGTCACCAACTACCATCTTACATCAATTGAATTCCCTTTCTTCCCCATTCTGATGCTCGAGTTAAACCTTATGCTGCGTTTACACCGCAAGCGACCCAGCTACCAAAATCACGTCGCCCACTGACATAGCGTCGCGCGTCCATAAATGCCTCATTTTGGTCACTGTTGCCGCTGCTCGGTGACGTCACGTCCGCTCGAGTTCCACCGCGATCATATCATATATCATATAATAGGATGGATAAGCGGACATTATTCCAGCTGTATCCTTTTCATTCACTTATCAACCACAAAACACTGCAGCTGATGCCCTGCAGCAGCATTATCTATGAGTTTATCACGGTCCGTCAAGGCGGAACTAATGTCCTCACTGACTAATGTTTCCCACATGGACATGGATTGTTACTCTGTTGTCCGGATGAATTACTGTCTGTCTAGGGTACCATCACACGTGCACACACCTGCTCATTGATCAACTATTTTTTTACTTTCACATCGCCTGACAAGCTATGTGGTAGTGGAAAAAGCGGCTGTCGCATCGCGGGGGGGTTAGCCCCGCCCCATTGCGGCTGTACATTGACTTTGCATGGAGAGTGATCGCCGAGGTAGTTCAAGTAGCGTACGGTGTGTACGCACCTTTAGGCTATCTTGAATATGACTACATACCTAAATGCACCAAAATGCTGCCATGTGATTGGCTGACTAACTATTAGCATTAATGACGAAAGCAGTCTGCGAGTGTTTACTTAGTTCCATAAGTTGAAATTTAGGTGATTCTGCGATGGGAACAGGGCTCCTTAAAAATATCTAAAATCACAAAGGGCTGAAATCTAAGCCAGACTGAAATAATGTAAAAAGAAATTAAACATTCATCTGGTGTTTGAGTTTTATTACAGTCATTAAATTCATCAGTTATGTCGGGAAAGTCTAAGAAAGAAGAAAATAACTCCCATCATGACAAAGTTGCTTTGACTTTGTAGGAAATCAGTTAGAGCTCCCTCTCTTCTCTATCGGTCTCCTCCTTTCTTCTGTTGTGTTCTTACTTTCAAATCTGGCTCACAGTCAAAGGAACCATCACAGCCTGTTGAATATTTAAAGAGTGAAACCTGTAAAGGGTGGAACCTCGGCTTTATTCTCACTGTCATCTGCCAAATACAGCTCTGCTGTCCCTGCAGACTGGATGATAGCACTGTGATCCAGCTGGTGCCTCTCACAGGGCTGCAACGTTTTTTAAGTAACTCAACTTCTTGTGTTTATGCATTTATTTTAAATTTGAATAGTTCTTTTCCAAAATGCTATAAAAGCCAAGATTTAAAAAAAATATATCACTCAGTGCTATTCTTTTGTATACCGATTGTACTACCTGGCCTATCAGTATTTAATGCCAGAAAGCTATATATCCCTGTTTAACCTGTATTTCAAAGTTCAGTTCCTCAGTCAACCCAATGGTGGGTCTGGGTAAATAATGTCATTTTTCTACTGTATATGAACATGGATTTATAGCGTTTTGGAAAAGAGCTCTTCATTTGTTTGTCGACAAATTTAACACATATCTGTTTAAAGGGACTGTGAGGAGAATCTGTTTCCGCCGACATTCAGACTCTGCTACCCATGAGCACGCTCGGCGACTGTCGTAATGCTGCGTTCCAGTAACCTCGGAACTGGGAGTGACATCATCTCTGACTTATCAGCGTTCCAGTTGAAGTCGGAAAAAAACATGCTGAGCTACCAGGCTATTGTTAGCTGTTGTTAGCACGCCCTGTGTTGTATGAAGAATGTGATTATCACTATGGCAGCATTTTTGTAAATATAAGTCTAACAATACTATGTATACAGCTGATCTAGAGCGACACACTCCAGTCAGAAGTGCAAATAAATGGATTATTACAGGAGCTAAATATCTGTTCACACTGGGGGCATCCATCTTCTATTGTCAATTCAGGGGTGGCGAGGTTTCACCGAGTTCCCAGTAGGAAATTCTGACTTCGGGGGACGTTCCAGTTTTAGTTTCCTACTCAGAACTCAGAAATTCCTACTTCAGACTACAACTTGAACGCACCACAAGCCAAAGCGTGCATTTGTTGTGATGCTAATGAATGCAGCTCGGACCTTCCTCAGAACTCTGCATTGCTTTACAACTTCTTTTTTCAACAACTTACAGGATGCAAAGCGACGAGCTAATGTATCTCTTTCTAGTTACATAGCAGTAGTTTTTTTAGAGCCTGGTGCTCTAAGACGTGTCCGAGTAATAGAAATTTGTCTTGTTCCCGAAGTTGAGTATCCAGGCCAGTCCAGCCCTGTCCGACCCGACCGAAAGGCTAAGGAATAGCATTTATAGATAATCTATTTTGATGCTATAAAACTCATCTTAAAGTGTGTATTTCGATCAGGCATATATCTAAAAGTGAGACTTTTTTGTAATTACTTAGAAACTCCTCAAAGTCCTTTTAAAGTAAGTTGAGTGTACTATAACACTGCATTATCGTAACCATGAATGTGTCTTTGGAATATTTTAGTTCCTATAATTTAATCTTTATGTTGTACAATCTGCATTAAAGGTGTAGTCAGCGATCTTCTAATCTTCTAATCTAATGCACAATTTGTCAAAATCAACGTATTTCTCCTCCATCCACAAGATGTCACCACTGATAGCATGTTGAAAAAAAAGTCTGGTTTCAATACACAGCCTTGGCTCTGAATTTCAGCAGGTAAATACTGTGGCTCGGGCCAAGTCACCAAAACAATAATGGAAGTCGAGTTGTCTGACGAGTCGGGGTTACCTTAGCTACGTTGGTCAGCTACGCAGTTTCTTCGGCCGTTTATATGACGATGCACGTCCATCAGCTTTCGGGGGTGGAGCCAGGGGTGAGGTATGAAGGGAGAGGCGGGTCTAAATTTGTTTATCAACACCTCTCCACTCATTTTCTCCCACATCGCTGACTACACCTTTAGCCCTCTCATATCACTATGGACAATTTCTTCATTTTCCTTGCCAATTACAATGATTTTTTAAAGGGTTTTTTGTTTAATTTATTTTTTAAATTCCAATTCAATTTCCTCTGATGCATCTTGGAAATAGTGTGAATATATACGCACACTTTTTTGTCTCAAAATATTTTTACCAAATGCAGGTCAAAAACACCAGGACATGTGAGCTTAAATATCTGGTAGGTTTGATAATCACTGCCAATGCCAGATTTTTCACTTGAATTAGGCAATTGTGTCGATCAGAAACAAGCCAAAAGCCCCGGTTATTTTTTTTTCTAATGTGAAATATCATTTTTTTAGAGAAAACGCTACATAAAGCATGTTTGATTTCCATCTTCATTACATTTCAATTTCACAGTGACAATTTTCTTAATTGGATTTTAATTTACTTATTCAACATCCTCTCTTTGGAGGTGGAACATCATTTTCTATATACAGAAGGGAAGGGTTAGTTATTTATAACTCTGTAATCTCTAAACAGTCTGTCTAACCTTGATTTTTGTAACCAAACAGACATAGTCTGGCTTTTCTCTAAGTTTCATGTTGATCCCCTACAGCTTTAATATAGTGAAAACAGTAACAGCTACATTAGAAATAAATTTAATTCTGGCTTTAAGGATTACTTTTTGATGGAAACATCCTTTTTGCCCCTATTTTTACACTCAAATTTACATTTGTCTTTGGAATGGGGCAAAATAGTTTGTGTAAATTCTGAGTTGAGTTTGTATTGGTAGTAGAGTGGGCATCAGATTCCTCTTGAGCAACTTTATTTTTGGAATTAGCCCCAAAAAACATGACTCGCAACTGCCAGTATTTACAAGCAACTTTACAAAAAAGAAGCCCAAAGTCACTTATAATAAGCAGATCTGGCAACAATGATCATTGCAGCTTTTATGATGAAGATGATCATACGCATTTTTAAAGCATCTCTTGGAAGTAGCACTTTTTAATCATTAATGGCGTTATATTTCTTTTTCAAATGATCTCCCATAACCCCCAACATTTATTCTATAGGAAAAAAACAGCAATAACTAAAAGCAAAAGTGACATCATGTCTGTCAGTTAAAGGGTCATAATTCTGATAATGTTTAAATTCTTGACATTTCTGATCAGGACTGTTGTTGATTCAAAGACTGAACCCAAGAAATTCAATGCCCACCAAACTATACAAGCAAACTTTTTTTTGCAAAGTTCCACAAATATGATCATTGATATAAAAATGACTTTTCCCACAGTCTTTACTGCAGAATATGTGCAGGATTTGATTCTCTCATCGGCTGTGACCGGTTTCTATCTTGTTACAGCCCCTCTTCTGTGATATTTTACACTGAACTATTTCTTTTCATTCTCAGTGTGGTCGTAAAACCCAGGATTCATAGCTGCTGGAAAATAATTGCTATGACCACTGTCAGAGACCACTATTCATTTCAGATCTGTTCCAGGACCCTGCAGAGGTGCAACCTCACATCAGACAAATAATTTTGGTCTGCTTGCAGTGCAGTTACATAAGAACTCAGAGAAACATAATGTTAATCTTTGTAAATGAGTTTCTTTGTTTGTACCCTTTTGCATAAACATCAGGCTCTAGGGTCCCACTGCATACATAAAATGTCTTGGAGAAGCCGTGTGGTTCATTTCAGATGTTGTCTTATTAACTTTAATGTAGAAAATGTGCTCTCTGTAGGAATGTCTGAATATGCTCTACAAAAAACATTCAAGGCAGCAATGATGGATTTCACCATTAACGCAAAGTTTTTATACATTTTTAAAAAATCTTTTCCTAAACTTTTGATATGAATGGTTCCAAATTTGTTGTTGGTACTCTCTGCATTTGTCACAAGGACTCAAATAAACCCAAAGGCAGACACAACTCAGTCCAAAAGGCAAAATCAAATTTACTGATAGTCCAAAGTTCAGTATGCAAAAGAGTAAAATCACTGGCAGAGGTTTTTAAAGAAATGAGGCAAAAAGGGGAGAGTCAAAACTGGCAGGATCAGGATCAAGAGCAAGAACAAGGAACAGAGCGCTGGACCAAGACATGAAGTCCTACGAACTGGCGAAGAGAAGTAATGAGACGCAGCTTGGGAAGCACAATCAGGGATCAGGTGTGACGTGACCAGACAGGAAACCAAACCTACAGAGACAGACAAAGAAAGATGAATTTTCTAAATAAAACAGGAAGTACAAGACAAAACATAAAACGTAAACAAAACGGGTAACTGAGCTAACACAGAAGCAGTATCAAAAGACATATAGGACTTTTAAACTCCTTAAAAAAAGAAATAGTAATGTCATTCCAGTTGATCACTCTTCCTCTCCAATGACACTAATTGTTTTTTACATATATTATTAGGATTCCTTTACAATGAGGTATAACTTGTAAGTGTTGTGCATTTGTGGAAAGTGCAACAAACTTGTGGTTGCGCACCCGAAAAAATGTGTCAAAACCCCCTCTTCATCAATAGGAAACAGACAATTGGACTCAAGTCATAGGGGCTAGGACTCGAGTTGACTTGAGTTGCTAATGAGACGACTTGCAACTCGACTCAGACTCGGGAGGTAAAAACTCGAGACTCGACTCGTACTCGGGAGAAAATGTCTCCAGACTCGACCTGACTTGAGACAACATGATTCAGAAAATTGCACGCACTCAGGCTTTGTATGAAGAGCCAGACAGGAGATATACGCCGCTCTTTACTTTGAGGATCACTTTATTGATGCTCCATTCAAAGTACACTTGTCTGTCACCTATTATTGTCACACACACGACACAGTACTACACACAAATGTTCCTAACACACACCTGCTTCTGCTACAGTGATGATCAGTGGGCAGGGTGCGCGGGACGCAGGTTTCAAATTGGTAACCACTATGTCTTCTGTGCCCAAAGTTATTTTCTTTGCATACACAGACTTTCAATCAGGTGGAAAACAAAGACACGCCAAGTGCACAACCTGCAACGCTTCGATAAGTGAAAAAGAGGGCACAACATCAAACTTTATCCACCACCTGAGGGCACATGAGGCCAAGCAAATGAAACCTGCAAGCATTAGCCAGGTAACTAACGTTCCTGCCATAGGTCAATATGGCAAGAACGTTAGCCCGACCTGCGGTCAATATTAAGCGAGCAAAGCTAACATTAGTAAAGAGGGTGTACGTGTGTCGTATGTGTGGGAAGATAAGGTTTCTCTCTTCAAGATAAAAATCTGAGTGCTTTTTGGGTGGACTGGGGAACAATGGTGAGGGACTCGACCCGTCATAACCTGTTAATCGACTCGACTTGCCCACAACAGAAAAAACTTGGGTCTTGCTTGAGACTTGGATCAGAGACTTGGGCAATCGTCTGGCAGGGAGTCTACAGTTCTTCAGTGAAGCAACTTCTTGGGGTGTTGTTGTCCTGTAACACCCACTTTATGGTCTGTCTTTGACTTCACCAGTGTTACGAAACCTGGTCTTACGTCTAGGGTTAGGGTTTTTGGCACCATAGCTTACACCAGATACTTTGTGTACCAGAACACGAGCTTCCAGTAGCAAGGGACATTTTTTGGGTGGGGTCTACAACATTTAGCTGTGTTGCTTATTCCACGAGTGCAGAATCATTGCAAGTTTTTTCTTGTTGTTAAGGTTTTGAACTTAAACTCCATTTTGAACTTAATTCTTTGTTGTGACATCAATCTGTATTATATCAGTACCAAAATGTAATGGCGTCTTCGTTGGACCAAACCACACCTCTGGTAAAATTTTCATGTTAATCAAGCCATTCGTTTTTGTGTAATCTTGCCAACAGTCAAACAAACAGACAGACCCTGGTGAAAACATAACCTCCTTGGTGAAGGTAATCATATGTGTGCTAAATAACTAAAAATAGCTAAAACATGAGCTATTTTTGTCATGTTGCCATAGCTTAGCTTGCACCCTTTCCCCCGGGAGTAGCTCCAGCGTGCTAAAACCAATATTTTTCATTACTCACTGTAAACTTATTAACTAAAACTTAAAAGCATCTTACTCATCACTGTAAGAACCCAAATAACACAAGGACACAGTTCCATTAATTGAGATCGATAGGACCAGAGATGTGGGCAGTTTGTAGAAATAGACGATAAAACAGATGAAGCATGGGTGGAGAAAAACGCAACAAATGTGAAAAAGCTGTAAAATAAACACTGGCAGTAAAAGCAACAAAGAGGGAGTTAAACAATAAAGAGTTGTAAGCCGTAAAATAGATAAAATTAGTGAAATAAAACAGTGATGAAGGTAAATTAAGGGGAGAAAACAGAGGGAATAAAACAAAACAGACCATGGAGTGCTAAATCCAACAATAAAAATATAACTTATTCATGCAAAGCTCCTGTGTAGACCTGTGTCCAAGTTTTAGGACGATAAATGCACACACATTGGTACACCTTTAAAGCTCACCTCTCATGTTCTTGCAGAGTAAGCACCAAATGTTGCTTCTTAAATCATTGATTCTGTGGTGTCTTATATTTTATTTAAGGCTTCAGGGCAAAAATAAACCTGCAGCAGTCTCCAGCACTCACACATAAACCATTACCATTACCCAGATGAGAAGTCATCTCTTTGTGCACTTTGATCCCTTACGCTCCACATCCCGTTGACGCACCGCGCTCGATAATGAATCAGCGGCGAGACTGCTGAATAATATATCTGCGCGTGGATTCTGTGATTCCATTTCAAGGCAAGGCTGTGGATTTGTCACACCATCAACAAGCTGCAGCGGTGAGGCAGAAACAAAGAAGGCCAAACGCACTGGCTGATCGACGTGCAAGTGTGCGAATAGATGAGCTTCAAAGTCACCACAGCACTGGAGCCACGTATGACCTTGTGAGGGGGGGACAAGCCATGCAGAAAGACATTATATACATTAAGGCTGAGATAACATGGTTAAGTGAGGGAGTCACGGTCACTGCTGTTAGTATAACTGTGTGCTCAGGAGAGTGACACTATGGCTGACTATTAATGAACTCAGACTGTGGAGAGGAGTGGAAGCTTGTCATAGTTCTTTTGATCCCTGAAAAAGACAATTAACTGTAAAATTCAAAGGGATATGACAGCACTTATTTCTTTCATGTCTTGTCTCACTCCAGAGTTCATGATAAGCAGATAGACACCATTTTGTTGACTGTGCATGCAGTAACATGGAAAAGACTGTCAGAGTGCACCCACCGCTAATTAGCTTAGCTCAAACACTGGAATAGCCATAGCTGTCAAGTTTTGGATTTGAAAATCAGGGACATTTCCCGGCGCCAGCTGGTGACTGGTGTAAAGGAATGTGTTCTTGTTTGCAGCCATCCATCTTGTTTCTCCTAGTTTGTTCCCGCTGTGGGCTCTGATCTCGCGACAACTGCCACCCAGGCTACTGCAGATGGCAGTTCTCAAGAGGCTTCATCTTCTTCTTGGGTTTTACGGCGGTTGGCATTTTGGTGCATTACTGCCTCATTCTTGCAACACGGCTAGTGACAAAGTTCCGTTTGGAGAGACAGAGGAATGTTTTTTTGTTTATTTTTTTATAATATGGGAAATTTACTTGAAAATACTAATATAGGAGGACGGCGGGAAAGAGGGATAAAATACGGTAGTTTCCCAGCCTAAATGGGAGACTTGAAAGCTATGGGAATGGGGTGACCATATGTCCTCTTTTGCCTGGACATGTCCTCCAACTTTGGTTGTAAAATAAAATAAAATAAAAATGTTCGGAGGGATTTCATGAAATTCCCTTCAATGTGTGGGTTCTTAGCTTGTTCTACAGACGAAACCCTCACCGGCGACAGAAAAAGATTTGCATGATTCAAACTCCTGTAATTCCTTGAGTATCCATGTTATCCAAATAATTCTAACCAATTCTGAAAGCTGAGAAGCAGATGATTCATAGACAAACATATGAGTCATTGTTGATGGTCTATCTGTATTTTTTGGGTAAATACTTTAAAATATTATAAATAATGAGTTTTGCCACATTTTTACCTAGCTCATCTTTTTTTGTCATCTTTTAAGTAATAGTTCATGTTTTATGGATTTCATAAATCATGAAAAAAATATAATATAAATATTAATAACTAATATAGAATAAAATGAGTTTCTGTTTGTCTTCTCAACAGTGTTGTACATGTTCACTTAGAACTATTTATAAAGAGGAACCTGTTGAAAATTTAAATCTGTTTTTCTTTTCTTGTAATCGCACACTATTTTAAGCATTTATAAATAATGATGAAAAAAATACTTACTGGAATGATTTATTTTACCCCCAAAAAAGGTGCAAAATAATTTACTCAAAGGGCATTTTCTGATGCAATTGTTGACAAAAAAGGTAAAAAAGACCGGGTGGACATTTATATTCATAGTAGTAAAAGGGTGAATATTTATAATAAAGTGCTGCACTGGACTACTGGCATTATTCCATTGTACCTACCTGTCAAGATACCGTATTTAGTGGGACTGCTGCATGTGTCATGCTGCAACACATGCTTCTGAGGGTCCTCTTTTGGGTTTTCAGAATATGGTTACCCTACACTGGAAGTCAATGCGAAATGTTAGCCTGCCTCTGCCCACAGTCATCAGATAAACTCTGTAGCAACTCCTAACAGTCCTGGGCCTTTTCAGATCCTTGTTTAAAATATGCAACTGTTTCAGTTGATGAATTACTATGATTAATCCTGGAATTTACTATGCTTTTCATGAGTCCGAGAAGGGTCTAATAGAAATGAATCTACTTTTCCCAAACTTCGGTGTCAGCTTGATCTGAATTACTTTTTTGCAGCTTTCTGTTTTGCCTTGACGGAGTTATACAATTAAGGTTTGAAAGGTGGCATTTGTTCTTGTCATGCCAAACAAAACTTGTTAATCAGAACTTTTAAGTGCTGAATTTATTACCCCAAAAGTGAATGCTTTTGCCAGAGAAGTATACCGGCATCATGAATATTTCTGAGTTATGATGATTTGAGTGCATGTTTGTGTCTTACTTGCCTCAGCTAATGACTTTGCTTATCTATATTTGACAGATTATGTTGATTTGCTACAAACAGATTTATAAATTGGCCTCCCAACTGCTGTCAGTTGAAGGGGAGTCTGTCTTTGTGTATTTTGGATCGATGCACGTTATAAGAATGATGTATGTTTGTGTACTGGGGGCGGCTGTGAGACCTAAATCTCTTCCTCAGTGGGCGATGACCGAACGCTTCCACCACACAAGATGGCACCCACCAGCACAGAACACACTGAATTGAAAATCCCATTAAATTGGGTCAGCTGATAAGGGAGATGAGTGCATAGCGCTCCAAGTGATTCCCAATTTCACACCTCAACATTTCCCTCCTCTCAGGCTGGTGGTGGGGGTGCAGTTGGAACAGGATGAGAACTGCATAGGCAACACATCAAATCCTGTTTAGTTCAAGAACAAACTGAGAGCAGAAAAGTCCTCAGCTGGCTGCAAAAACATCACAATGTGCCGTCTCTCCTACCTTCTAGGTCCTAAATCTGCAGAGTGGGAGCAAACAGCAGAGGGTTTGTTCTGCCATCGTCTTTGTTTTCAGTTCAGTTTTCCAACAACATGATCGCAGCCAGGACTCAACACTGCAGCCATGGTCGCAATATGCTGCCTGGGATTTGGTTCGTGTTCTGTGGATGAGCTGGGTGCCATTTCATTTCTTTTCTGTGACACTATGAACAGCAATCTAAAAGATATGAGTCCCTAACCTTTATTTTGTACTTGGAGGCTGACGATTTGCCTCAAAATGTGAAAAAACACCCACAAAATTCAGTCATTCAGCCATTCGAGTCTGCATTTCCGTGGGGCGACTTCATTTCAAAGTTTTGGGGAAAAGCCAAATTAATTAGGCAGTTTTCTTGAAGTTGTGCCTGCCGAAGTGGTAATGCTCTCAATTAGCCCCCAAAAGACCCATCCTGCATATTAAGTTGACCTAAAAATGGTCTAGTTGCTCATTCTCACTTAACTTCTACTAGCGCTACAGGGCTTCAGGGAGGCATCATTAGGACTTTATGTCAGAGACAGGGGGGGTGCAGATTTTACCCACACAAAAGGAAAGAAAACTGTCAAGTAGAATGACTGTCTCTCAGTTATCTGTTCACTCATGAACATGTTTATGACAAACAGTGTTAATTCTGACAGCACTTCTTAATTTTGATTTACTTATAGTCCTTTGCCTGAAGTATCTAAGTTTGAGTCATATTTTAGTTATCTAAATTGTTTTAATTTTAGTCTGTTTTGAGCTGATGAAATTCCACAACATTTTAGTTGATGAAATCTACTGTAATTTAGTCAACTAAAATATAAAGCGTCAAGGGTATGGCATTTTTTTCCTTGAACACTTGGATAAAATGAAACATTTAATAACCCTTTAGTCAATGCTAGTACATTTGAATGTATATAGAAAAACAAATCAAACTTTGTGTGAAATGCAATCATCTTTATTTAGGCTACCGGGCCGAGCATCTCAGTTACAATACTAGAACTGACAACAAACAGTGAACCTGCTGTGCATGAATATGTCCATCCATAAAGAGAGTAGCTCTGATTGGATCTCTCCCCAACTTATCCCACCACCACCATGAAGCTAAGGCAGCTGTGACTGGATATATTCCGAACCTGTCTTCATTGTCTACATGACCAAATTAGGTCTGCTTGGATTAAGTTTCTGTCAAACATTTTCATTATTTGATGGCGGAATTGTCAGTGAATTTAGTTTTAGTTTCTGTCCATGTGCACTTGTTTATATTAATGACTGTCTACTTTTCATCAGGAGAAAAAAAATGACGAAAATAATTAGTCAACAAAATTGATACTGCAGACACACCAATCCATCCATTTATACATAATTCATTTTCTTCATACAGTGTTGGGTCGAGTTGATGCAATCATCCTGCAACAACGTCTGGCTCAGATCAACATGAAGTTCCCAAGTCAGTCGGCCTGTGCTCAAAATATCGATACGGCAAAATATCGTCACGCACTCCTTCGGGATAAGTGTATCAAACGGACTCTACAGAATCAATACGGCCTAAATATTTTGACAGTTGTTGCCAATACTTATGTTACACATATGTTCTAAATTTGAACTTAGGTCTACCATCTTTGAGGATCTGAATTTATGTCTCGCAAGTCGTGGAACCACTTAAAACTCATCCTTGTTCTTTTTCTTCTTAAAAAGAAAAAACTAAACTTGGCAAGAATTTTGTTTAAAGCGTAGTTAATGTTCACAATTTACGTGGATCAGGATACGTCTCGTATTGTGGCCTTAGTATCAGGATAAGTATCGTATTGTTGCCTTAGTATCAGGATACGTATCGTATCGTATCGTATCGTATCGTATCGTATCGTATCGTGAGGTTGCTGGAAATACCCAGCTCTAAAAGTTTAAAAGTTAGCTGATAATGATACCTCTTGGTAACAGGTCTACCTCAGGGTCTCCCTACAGTGGACAAGACCCAAAAGACATCCAGCGGGAGCCAGTAAAGGGCCAGCATGCTCAAATCCCAGCTCACTCAAACTGGCCCATTATGATGTTGTTTTCACATCTCGACCATTTGGGAGAGAGTTGTTTGGATACAAGTAAACTTTCTGTGTTTGGCACCGTTTGTTTGAATATGCATGAACACAGCAGTCAGGCCATGTTTGGCCGCACTGAGCAAGCCTGAAGGAGATGGCTTCAGCTTGTTTCCATTTGACCCTGAAGTGGTTCACACCAAGTGACAAAAACAGTATGGCTAGTTAGTAATTGATTATAATTATTATTAATAAAGTTTTACTCTCTCAAACAGCCTTGTTTATATACTTATCAGTAAGAGGAATAATTCTATGATTTGGGGGATTTTAAGAAAAAACTTTTTTTTTCTGATCCTAAATATTATTTAAGATTTTTGTTGTTTTTATCAGAACTTTGTCTGCATCATTTCAGGTCAAACAAGAAAATAAACAAGCCTAGAAAATGACAATCTTTAATCATGCATAATTTGTTTGTCTTTGTATCTTCAAAAAATAAGCTGATTTCAAATAAAGCCAGTAATTCTAAGCCAAATGAAATACGTGGTTTAGACTTCGTATTTCTTAAAAAAAAAAAATACTTCACCCCTGAGCCAAAAAAAGTCTACCAAACCAAATGAGTGAGAACGACCTTAAACAACAAACCCAATCTTTTTCTGACCAGAGAACAGATGTATTGAGGCTTTGCAGGATGAATCTCCCTAATAATAGACACAGAGCCTGGTGGATCTGCTTCTTATCAAAGAAAATATCCTTTTCTGAGAACTACAAACTCTGATTTTCACCTCCCAGACCCAAATAGATACACAGGTACACAGGCTTCTATTCAACCTTTTGAGAAAGCTAACATGATGTGCCTTTGAGAACTCATCTTTTCGAGATTGGAAGAAAAATGAAAAGAGAAATGAAATCCTGGCAGGTTGAGTGAGTATCCACTAGCATGATTAGATTTGTTTGCTTAAGGCTAAAGGTTCCTGTTCCTTGGCTCTGTGTCATCGCCCTGACTAAGTGTAAGACTTGGCTGCTCGCTGTGTTGGCTTTCAACATCTACATTATTATAAAACACATGAAAAACTGCTTGGGTGTTTAGTTTTTGGTCAAACTCTTGAGTCAAGATAAGAGTGACTAATATCAATGAAGAAACTTTGACATAAAAACGTTGATGAAACACTTTTCAGGATGAAGCAACACCTCTATTTTCCACTTTTAAAATCTCACACTGAATAAAGGATTCTGAAAAAAGAGTTTATGATAGAAAGGGAAGTGTTTCTCTTGTCAGTTATAAACTTTTCCCCTCCTGCTGCAAAGAAAATGATAAATAGCTCTGCAAGAACGATTAATTTGTCCAGAGCTGAATCAGGAGGCAGCAGCCCGGGGAGGCCTGCTGTACTGATAAGGATGACGTTTAGTGAGGGGTCTTTAAAGGCTGAATTATGTGTCATTGGTTAGAAGTTAAATTGTTTTTTAGCACATTATTTTGCAGTCTGTATTTTGAGATCCTCTGTATTCAGTATGCACGGCTGGCAGTGCCAGTGCACCCACTGCTGCAGGCCAATAGGAATTCATTACTTAGCTTAGCCATTGATTTTTCCTGCTGCCTCGAGAAACTATGAACAGCTTTCAGGATGGAATGCCAGCATTCAGAGGGAACCTGAAGGACATTTCCTCATGACAGTACTCTGCTATCAGGAAACTGCTGCCAACCTTATTGAGGTCTGTTCCTTGCTTACTTGTGTCTGGTTGTGCTTTTACATTTCACAGGACATGGAAAAAAATCATGTTGTATCTTTGTTTAAGAATCCAGTTTCCATAATCCTTGGACATCCATCTCAAGATGCTTTTGTTACCACTTGTGCCAAAAGACAGTATGATATTCTTGCATATGCTGAGAGGAAGAACATCGTTTTGTCATGGATAAGTGACAAACCACTTTCTAAAGCAGGGGTGGGCAACTGGTGGCCCTCCATCTCACTAAATGTGGCCACCATTCATTCCCAAATACCAAGAAAACTCAATTATCTAAAATAATTATTCTGTATAATCTAGACTGATATTTTTATTGGCTTTTGTAAGATCTTACTTTGCTTTAAAGGATAAGTTCGGTTTCTACAGCTTTCACATTGTTTTTAGAATGAAGTAGAACAATATACTCACCCAGAAGGCTTTCCTGATCTAAACAGTGCTTTGGGAGATATTTAGATCCAAAATCAAGCGGCGGACATCCGTATAATGGTAGCACATGGGGCATGTATAGCTCCGCTCCTAAAACTGCATTAATCGTCCAAAAACTTATTAGTTTCACCAATATTTCACCAATATTTCTGGTCTCGCTCCACCCATGTTTTGTAACTGTGCTGACCTCTGAACTGAAGAAGAAGAATGTTTGCCTCCACGCATGCACAGTACGCGTCCTCCTTTCGATGAGCTCCTCATCTGTATACTTTGGCTCGAAACTGTAAGGACACCCATCATATTCCAAGTTCTCCTCCACAGTTGTCCATTTTGCATAAAACTGGAAGAAGAAAGTTGTTGTGTAGCCGGCTGTCTTCCCCTGAAACAATGAGCCGTACTGCACGTGTGCGGAGACAAACCTTCTTCTTCTTCAGTTCAGAGGTCAGCACAGTCACAAAACATGGGTGGAGCGAGACCGGACTGTAATGGAGGAGTAGCGCGAGCGGACCACGATGAAATATTGGTGAAACTAATGAGTTTTTGGACGATTAATGCAGTTTTAGGAGTGCCGCTATATATGCCCCGTGTGCTACCATTATACGAATTTCCGCTGCTCGATTTTGGATCTAAATATCTCCCGAAGCACTGTTTGGATCAGGAAAGCCTTCTGGGTGAGTATATTGTTCTACTTCATTCTATCAAGTATTACTCAACACTATATTTAAAAAAAATGGCAGCAGCAAAATATTTGAGCTTTAAAAATGTGAAAAACACTCATCATTTCATTGATGTGAAGATAGCTTCATTGACTTTAATTCCATGTTTATTGGCTAATTTAGTTTGAATTCTATTTCAAGTTCATTTAATTATTCATAGTAAGTTTTTGTGTTGTAATATATGAATATTGGTATACTAATTTTATGACTAATCCTCATATGCTGTTTATCCAACATCCTTTTTCCCCATCAAGAGTTGTTGAAGATTTTTAACAATGAGGCCCTCAGGCTGAGAAAAACAGTTTAATGTGGCCCTGTTGGTAATTAAAGTTGCCCACCTCTGTTCTAAAGGAAACTGGCATAAGATTATCATGTAACATCTCCCTCTTGAATACCTGACTTGTTTGCTTCACTCCACAAAGGGACAGTTTATGCAAATATGGACTCCATAGCTGTTTCTCAGATACTTAAAGAGCACAATGCTTGACCAAGCATAGATGATGACCTTGTAGGGTAACAGTAGGAAAAGCTATGGATTGTATCACTGCTTTGTGTCTGCTTTCACATTTGTATGGTCTGTCCATGATGACTTTACAAACCAATGTCTACCCAAACTGTTTTATTGTTGTTGATGTTGTTGTGAGTGAAAAAGAGAAAAATCAATAAGTACTTGTTAAAAAATGATGACTTTGGCTGATGGATTGTGAGTAAAATTTTTTAGATATATCTTTTTGGTACTAGCCAAAGTGTCAAAAGAATCGCATCTGTTACCATGTCTGAGTAAATTGAAAAACAATTCTACCTTCACCTGTTTTATTCAAAGGATAACATCCTGCTAACCATGACTCCACGAACACGGATACCAGTAATCACCTTCAGCAGCTTCCCTGACAACAAATGAACCAAATCTGATAGACTCTGAAAACAGAAAATAAAAACTTTTACAAAGGTTTTAGCAGAGGTGGGAGAAAGTCACTGTTTTGCAAGTCTCAAGTAAGTCTCAAGTCTTTAAACCCAAATCTCGAGTCAAGTCTCAAGGAAAGACAAGAGAAGTCAAGTCGGAAGTCATAGGCTTAAAATTTTCAAGTCTTTCCAAGTCATAAGCACCGTTGACCAAATAAAAAAAAACAAACAATAAAAACCAGGACAGTTTCGTCACTTTATAAAAAACAACCAGGACAATCAGGACAGGACATGAAAACATGACATGTCATGGGAAAACAGGACACTTGGTCACCCTGGGCCTTAACTTTACTAATTATTTTCAGCTAACGTCAGTCTCAGTTTTTAGCCACGGCGAGTTTACGAGCGAACATATACCATTGTTGCATGTAACGGATGCTAAGCTGAAGTTACCCAAAAGGATCTCACAACAGGTACCAGACCAACTTACCTTTCCTCGTGCCGCTTCAGGTACCAAACGAAGTTTGATGTCGTCGCCACTCCGTCTGTTATTCTCAGGCTGCAGGTTTTGCAAACAGCAATCCGATTTTTGTTTATGACATCGTAGTTTGTGAATGCAAATGAAATTATCCTCGATAGCATGGTTCCGAATCTCTGGGTTGTTCCTGCACTCCTGCAGTCTTGCACTCAGGGAAAGTAACTGTGTAATCCACACCCTCTTTGTTTATTCTTCTAAACCCTGACTGGATGTGAATAGATGCATTCAATGGGGCAGATCCTGTGGGAAAAAAATATTGTCTTGCTGGAAATGACAAAAATCCGTCACTTAGTCGAGTACTTTGAATGAGAGCACATTTTATTCAACAGTCTTACTGAAAATGTCAAGTATTTTCAAGTCATCAGACTAAAGTCAGAGTCAAGTCCCGAGTCATTGATGTCAAAGTCCAAGTCGAGTTGCAAGTCTTTGATGATATTGTCAAGTTGAGTCCAAAGTCATCAAAATTGTGACTCAAATCTAAGTCACATGACTCGAGTCCATACCTCTGGGTTTCAGAGAGGATACCTGCAAGTGGCACTCAATTTGGTGCCAAAGTGTGCCAAATGGGTTACTTTCCACTTCAAACTTGCTAAAAAACTTGCTGGAAAATACAATGTGCGTCCATTATAGCAGTCTATTCTAATCTCCTGGAGCTTTTGGATAAGGAGTCTGAAGAGGCTTGATTTCTGCTGCACATCTAAGGAGGTGAACATGACATGTATGGTAAAGTACTTGCACAAAGCCACCGTTCATCATCTCCTATTTTACCCCATTGTGGATCTAAAAATGCACCCATGAGAGACAGGCTCAGTGTGTACAGGCCCTGATTCTCCCAGACTGCCTCTATTTGCAGCTTACATGCTCTGTGGCGTCCACAGGCTGAAGGATATGGTCCAGGCACACTGGGAAAAAAAAGGAGAAATTGTTGATAGAGCAGAAAATTGCTCCTGTTGCTCCCTCAAGGGGGGCTGGGAAATCAGGTAGCCATGGTGATACACCTTCACGGCTGCCACAGGACCTCCACTTAGCAGCTTACCATACCAGGCAGGTATCGACCAATCCCCTACGGGTAGCTGTCTGTCGGCCTCCTCCTCCTGATAGAAAAATCAAAATGCATTAGGACTGAGGGCATAATCGAGGGTAAACAGAGGGCCAGATCCTGCAGGACTGTGAGAATGGATGACACCTAAGATGGCTCCTTCTTTGGTTGTTGTTATTTTTGTGTCTCCTCGATGTTTTTCATTCTCAGCCGGCACAACCACAGGGTGAAAACATCGCGGTGAAGAAACATGTTGAAAAATATCTCTGGGTGCATCCTTCATCACCTGCATTGTCATTTTCCTTCCCTGAAAGATGAGTCTGTCCTGGGCTGTGTGATAATGCCGTGGGCCATTCCCTCACAACATGAGCAGCCTGGGTTTGGCTCTCCAGCGGCCTGATGAGCTGTCACAAAGTCGGCAGCATAATTGAGCTCCGACTGACCAGAATGTGTAGCCAACGAAACACTTATTCTACCCCCATTTCTCCTAGAGCTTATACGTCAACTTTTGGCAAAAGAAAATTCGCTCTTCCCCTTTGTGGTCTTCTCTCTGCTGACGGAGCTTTAAAATCTGCTCCAGTAAATTAATCACCACACCACACGCCACATGCCCATTGACCTGAATTAATATGCATCAATTAAACATTTTGGCTGCCTCATCACACTTCATAAACAGTGTGACAGGTGAGGAACTTAACGCAGTTTTATGTTGTTGATCTCATTTTCAGCCCAGCTAATCTAATGGCAGAACACACCACAAACACGTCTGAGAGTAAACAGTGCTCCATGTTTTCATGCATTTACCCCCTCAGAGGGAATCTTAACAGTGTGTGTGTGCAAACTCCTTTCTGATGAAGTCTTATATTGTGTGATTATCCCTAATGAGCCAATCTGCTTGCACGCTGCTGTAAAATCTCGCTCATCATGTTGGTAATGCGTGCAAATGTGGCCCACATTGCCTCATGATGAGTTAAACGCCACACATGGATATAAGAGCTTCTGTTTAAGACTCAGGATCATATGGGGAATATTTTTGGCTTCAATTGTGAGTTTTTTTTATATGACTTTTTTCACAAGTAGGTGGGTACTTTTGGAAAAGCAGCTTTTTATGCCTGGTGTGTCCTGTCAACATTCAAATGGCATTAACCCTTTGACTTCTAAACTAAGGCCACTTTTACACAGAAACGTTGTCACCAGAAACAAAAAGGTTTTTCCTTTGCATTTTCAAAAGGGCTCCGCGTTCACACCGAGATGCTAGAACGACTGAAAACACTGTAGTGTGCATGCCAGGCCAGTAGCTGGTGTGAAGAACAATTTGACCTTTGTACATATCGTATATAGTCTTTTCATGTATTTGACACATCTTTTTTTCTCACTCTATCCTGAATCTCTGTATAATCATTGCTTAGCAAATGCAGTCTTCAGCCCCACACACACACACACTACATGGCCTTGTGCTGGCTACTCCTTGTTCCTTTCTATTCACCTGTCCAAAACTCGGTGCACCTTCGAGACCAGCTCCAACCAGCACAGAGATGAGCAGCCTGTGCGAAGGCCACTACACCTCACGACCCCCCCACATGTTACATACACACACACATTCTTATAAGAGAGAAGACATTGTATTAGCTTTAGTTCAACATCTCAGACTGTTTTACACTCTGTAATGCTGTACTCCTTGCTTCAAATAAAATTCCACTTGATTGCATCCAGCTGCTTCTCGTCATCTTTATTTTGAATTATGTCAGGTGTTGGTATGAACATTGAAAGCATTGCTGAGCAATCTTAGGACTGCAAGGGGAAAAATCCTGACAGATGGTGATGTTGGTTTGTAGTTGTACAACAAGCATACGCTTTTCTGGTGAAGACAAACTTTTATCAGTAACAATAGTGAGTGAATGCACAAAGACGCAGCCATTTCTTGTCCAGACAACAAAATTGTCTGGATATTTTTGTCTGAATAACAAACCGAACACAGTGAGCAGCACACATGTTGCTCAATAGGTGGCTAAAGCTGTTGTTATTGTTGTACCTAGGATGTGCATGCAACCCTTATCTGAAAGAGTACTGCACAGCACGTCAACGTTTTCCCTGGAAACCCTGAATCCCGTTTCCTCGATGACAGATACAAAATGGATGTCAAAACTTTTCACTCTTGACCCTGGTTTCAAAAGTTTGCAGATTCAGGCACTCTGGGCACCGTTCTCATGTAAACAGTAGGTGCAAACACAATAAAAACTCCATTTTGAGTTGTTTTTGCTGTTGTGTAAAGAGGGAGTAAGAAATACATTTGCAACAAAGTATTTGCTGGTAAATTGTGTTCTTTCTTCTTCATTTAGCATTTAGCAAGATTTTTTTAAGGTTACCCCATCTGGAAGTAGATATGCAGGTCAACCTGCTGGTTGGCTTACCTGTTAAGGGTTATCCTGGTAATTAATTATTTAATTTCTTCATCAGATTTTTTTTTTTTTTATAAGGAAACATCATGGAGGGCAAAATGTAGATATTTAGCTATTTTCTGAGGGTCATGGATCATTTTTGTTGTCAAATTTATTTCCTTTAACTAATTTAGCATTGTTAGAGGATATAGAAATATGTGAAAAGATTTTTATCTCTGCCAAGGAGGTTATGTTTTCGGGAGAGTTTGTTTGTCCGTCCGTCTGTCTGTGAACAAAATAACTCAAAAAGTAATGGATGGATTTGGATGAAATTTTCAGGAAATGTTCAGCATGGGAAAAGGAAGAACTGATTCGATTTTGCTGTTGATCCAAATCAGCGTCTGGCCGCCATGACGAAAAATGTGATTTTTGTGAATAACAACTGAACTAAAATAGATATCATTATGAATCCAATTGCTAATGATATGTTGTAATGGTCAAGGAATCTAAATACTTCGATGAAATAAAGGTAGGACTAATATTTATGGTGAAAATCACAATATGGGTGAGGACTGTGGCGCTGGCAGAGGTCTGTGCTCTCCGAGTGCTTTTCTAGTTTCTCTCTGTTTGCTTGTTATATTCATGTATATATAATTATATTCATGTACGGCACCACCCAGTGGATAAATGTTGGTGGAACAAACACTATTCAGAGAGATGAATAAGTAAAAACAGACAAAGTTGGGTTTTCACAGTTTTAAATACAGTGGTATGGTGGCAAAAGGTCAACCACAGGGCTACAATGCCAGTCAAAGATTAAAAAGTTCGTGAAAATGCATACTTTTGGTCAGAGGGATTTCAAGAAGCTCACACTGCACTCTTGGTAAAGGAATTCCTGGTTGATCATCCTCACGATTTACCTGATCTAGCACCATTACTTCCTTCTCGGTCTTAAATCAGATCTGTGCTCAGAGGAACATGTTTTGGGTCTGTGTCAGAATTAAAGAAAAGTACCACAGAGGTTCTGGGCCAACTGTCTGAAGAAGACCTGCTGCACTGCTTTGATCATTGAAGATCAGAATGCAGGGGTGTGTTGATGCAGAGGGAGAGAATTTGTATTACAGCATTACCCTTGTTTTTTAATAGCCAGGTTTGTCTTCTACCATCTCATTTCATGCCAATTTCAACATAGACTTCCACTTTGGATTTGCTAACTGGACTAACTCAGTGTTTGGCTGGTCTTACCCTGGCTTCTTTGAGTGGAGGACTGTCCTGCAGCAGCCGCTGAATCTGATTGAAACAACCCACTTAGCAATAGACAGATATTAGATGTGTAGTTATTTTTTTAGACCTAATTTCAACTGTCTAGATTCTGTCTATTTTCAGATGAACTTTGGACGTTGCACTTCAATCCATTAATCAATAACTATTTATAAAAAAAAACTAGAAAAGCACTCGGAGAGCGCAGACCTCCGCCAAGCAACACAGTTCCCAGACGGTGATCCGCATCAACACCAAAATTGAATCCCTTCTTCCTTTTCCCATGCTGTACATTTCCTTAAAATTTCATAAAAATCCATCCATAACTTTTTGAGTTATTTTGTTAACAACAGACAGACAAACAAACAAACTCTCCCGAAAACTTAACCTGCAAGGTGCATAACTGATCTCCAAAGACTGAACTAAAACAGTTGGCCGTCAAGCAGTATACAGGATAGTATATGTATAGCCAAGATTTAAACATCTAAAATTAGACTAGACCTCTAATAGATGTCAAATCAACATCTAAGTCTATACCTGGGTTTATATTTGGTATAAGCATGATCGTCAGATGAATGTCTAAAATGTAGCCATCTAAATTTAGATGTCTATTGTACATGATTTAAATGTCTAAGATGTCTAAAAATGTTTTTTTTAGACGTCATATATATGTCTAGTCTACATTTTGACATTTAAAAAACTTTCATTTCTATACCCCTGGTAGACCAATTTTAGACCAGACATCTAAGGAACATTTGGACGTATAGTAGATGTACAGTATAATAGACCCGATAATGCTCGGCAGGAATTAACAGCAGCCAGTGCTGGTAAAGCCTTTTTGACCAAGTACAGGAGCCACATTTTTATCTAATTTCATGCCAATATACCTCTGCTTGTGATTAACACGATGGATAAGTAATGTGAAAGTTAAATGTCCCACAGCCTGCAACTTAACTTTTGGTCTATTATAGGCTCCATTACATTAAAAATCTGCACATTTTATATATATATTTTTACCATCAACAATCTACTTGTAGCTTGTCTTGCTTCTTTCTGTCACTTGAAATGCTGACAGATGCAATTTCTAGGTGTTATTTAGATCAAAACTGAGCAGGAAAATACATTAAAGTGAGAAACATGCGTGTTCAAAACAGACAATAAAAAGCTGATGGTGATCCAAAGGAATATGGGAGAATGTGGAGCAGGGCTTTAATGAATCTTGGCGACGCACCAGCCAAGCATGTCCCCAGTGGAGCGACCCACTAACCAAACAAAAGCGCGGTAATGATTTGTCCGTTTCCCCCTCTCCAAAGCCAAATAGTCCAGCATAGGCCTAGTTTTTCAGGCCAACATAGTCCGGGTGAATGGAGCTTTCAGGGTTTTAAGCATGGGCCAGCAATCAGCCCCCCCCAGTTCAACGCCTGAAGAGAAAAGCACAGTTCTTATTATCAGAGTGCATGGCTGGAAATGATACACTGAGCGAGCATTCTCCGCCAGGCCACCATGGTGGGCAGACTACTCATTAGGAGTTGTGCAAGAGATGTGATGCATCTCATCGCTCTGCAGGACATGATTAATGAGATTCAAATGCAGCTTTTTATAATCCTTCCATTATTAAAACTGCCTGATTTAATACAAGGGTGCTCTGTCAGACATAAATCTTAATTTATGTCAAATTCATAAAAAAAAAAAAATCAGGAGAACACATCTAAGGATGAGGACATGGTCAGTTTTTCAACAATCCAAAAAAAAAGTTGTGATGGACCAATTCCAACAAGATTTTTTTAGCGTGAATCCAAAGATAGATACTCTTCTAAAAAAAAAACACACACACACACATCTGTAAACCCCATGACTGCACTGCAAAAGAAGGTCTACTTTGTTGTCATGGTTGCACCGTGTGAAATGACCATGACTCCGACGTGTCTGAATGTTCATGGTGTATACAGAGTCCAACTCATCCATGTGGTTTCACTCCTGTAAATACTTAGCAATGAATCCCAGTGCTCTGCTGTTTATGAAATAATTTTCACTTATTTAACCCTTTACTGTTTGGGTCAAATTTAACCTTCTAAAACATTTGACAGCAGTAATAATACACAAGGTGTCATTGCTTTAGTCAGATGTTTGTTGACTTTAGCTAAAGTGACCAAAAATATATATCATAAAGAAATTATATTAAAATTGTATACTTTAGTACACCAGTCCTCCATTGTCAAATTTAACCCATGCCCATTGAGACAGATTTTAGATCTACCAGCATGGGTAAAAGCGAGGACAACTGCAGTTTTAGGGCTATGATTATTTATATTTCAGTGGTGACAGAGTTAATGGACCTCGATTTTGTAATGAGAACTGTCTGTGATCCCTCCACACTTTGTCAGGTTCTCACCGACAGAAATGCCTGCAGGTCTTTGAAAGGAAAATCTTGAAACAGTGAAATAGTAACTTATAGCAGTGCTCATACATAGAGCACAGAGCTAACAGAAGTCATCCAGAGGTCAGAAAGTGCCTGGACCATTGACTGTAAAATGAATTGGACAAGGACAAATGACGTCAAACGTTTGATAATTAGAAAGGCCTTTGGTTTGTTTTGGATGTCTTTCAATCAATCAAATCTTTATTATTTGGCACCAGATCATAACAAATGTTACCTCAAGGCACTTTACAACAGAGCAGGTGGAAGCCATGCACTTCATTTTATAGATACACATATATGCATATAAACAAATACATATTAATAATAAATATATTTGTACATGCACATACATACATCCAGAGATGTATCCACCCAGGTAGAGACAAAGGTGCTTAAAATAAGAATTTATGATGCTAACAGATCCATGGAAGCCCAGACTATAAATCTGTCCTCATCCATCTTTGTTCGTTTAGCACCATATTTGTCTTTGCTGAACATATATTCATCACAAGTAAGCCCCTTGAGATGTGGCATCCCATTTTCAAGAGTCCTCATGTCTATATGACTGTAAAGTTAGTTACTATGGCTGTATAATCAATAAAACCATAGAAAGAGAATAATCGAATATCAACATTAACATCTACAATGATTATGATCTGGAGAGGGCTGATGTTGATTAATTGATGTTTCATACTGCACGCCATCTCAACCAAACTTTGGCTAAACCTTCTCACAGGCAGAGAGGCCGAACTCAAGTCCATCGGACCATTAGCAACTCCAGGTTTCCAAACTGTAGATTCTCAAAGAAAAACATGCGTAATATTACCCATACAGTGGGTAAAATATTGCTAAAACAATGCATGATGCAACAAAACCTCTGTATATTACTTACATTAAAAAAAAATGGCTCCAAGCTCTAAATGTTGAATTGTAATGTTCTGTTATTTCCAGGGTTTTATTTCAGAAATGCCCTGTTTATAGTCACTTACACTTTAATTTCTTTATGTTGACCTTAACTATCTTCTCAAAGCAGTCTGTTAATCATCCTTTATGGGTTAATTCATGTCTGCAGAGAGTCATCTTACACACTCACAGAAAGCACCAGTTTCATCACTTTAATAAGTGTAGTTTAAAAGTGTATGCATCCAGTAATTTATTCTGGTTTAGATATTTTTTGCTCTGCAGGAGAATCCCAGCCTGAATCCAGAGGGGAAAGTTAAAACCAAATTCCAGTTTTATGCACTTGATATCCTCCTGTATAATAACAAAACCTCCCAGCATCCTGCATGCAGAGCTGGCTGATGATTTAAAAGCTTTTGGCAACATTTCCAAGCCAACGCTTTTTTTCCCGTCCTCGCCCCCCTGCCTCTTAATCTTGCCGTGGGCTCCAGGTATGTTGGCGTTCTGTATTAAACACAGTGACTGTGAGCTGTGACATCTGCTTTGAAAAGGGCGTATTGTATCCTGAGCTGATGTGAGGGGATTAGAAGTGTTCTGTGGATCCACTTGGGGCACTCTTCCGCTCCAAAGGATTCTTCTGAGGAAATAAGGTCTACTTTGTTGTTACTGAGACGGGGGAGGCAGTGATGAATACATTTAAAAAAGAAATAAAGATATTTGAAGAAGTAACTCTATTTATATTCCATGAGACTTTGACAAACATGCTACACCTTCTACATTTTCATGCAAAGGTAAAGACAAGCAACTTCAACTCCAGCCCAAAGTCGAGTCTGACTTGTTGAACTTTGTTACAGTTGAGTTTTGTTATGGCTAAATTAAGTGATGACTAAGTCAAGGGCAAAACAAATCTTTATTCAGTTATGGCTGAATTGAGTTTCTGCTAAGATTTTTTTCAATTAAAACTAATAAACTGCTCAATTTCTGCTAGGCAACAGCTGAGTTTCTGCAAATTTAAGGGTTTTCCGACACCTCGTTACATTCACATTAATTCCAAGAGTCAACTGGCTCCCCCAAATCTGTCTCTGTGACAAAAACAGTAGAGGCAAGGTGTCATAGTGCTTAAAACATACATGGGGCTTATATAAGGAACATGAATGGGGATTTAGTAACAACTAGAAAAGTAACAGCTTTGTTATGATGACTGAGTTAAAGCTAAGTTAAGCTTACTAAGACCTAGTTTGAGGCTTACTCATAGTTACCGTAAAATACCAAATGAAAGCTGAGTTCCAATTAATCGCAAGGTCCCAAGTAAACACTGGTGTAGCAGTACATTTCAACAAATAGACACTGGGTGTAATTTCTTCGGCACAGCTTACGAGCTACGGTCAAAGTTTACAGAACACACATGCAAACACTAAGCTCGCAACTGACAGTTCATGCTTGAAAAGAAACATGATCAGACTGTACTTTAACAGTCCGCATGGTTTGTTTGTCTCTCGGGACGTCCTGTCGGCTCGCTTCTCCTCCCTCTGTATGTCAACAAATGCACGTAGGGGTGCAGCGCTCTGTTTCACGACAGTGCAGTTACACTCAAAGACCACAGAGGGCACTAGAGTGCAAAAAGCCGGAATCTTACAGACTAGGGCTTCACAAATCCAAAGAAGACGTTTCCGCTGTTGCTGCATGTTTTTTGTCTTTAACGAACGTCAGGAAGCCATTCGCGCTAGTTAGCGGCACATTGCTGCTTATCTCCATGGTCCTGGTGCAGAAGTATGAACTTAACTTAACTACTGGTAGTTCCTTACTAGTATTAAGAGTCTTTGGAGAAAGCTGAGTTGAAAGAAGAAGACAAGAGTATAACAACGGTACTGTAATATTGCCTTGAAAATGTAAAGGTTGTATTCATACTGGTGTAAATAAATAATTTGATTACTTTGATTTACCATATTTTTTGCAAAGCAAGATTTTTGTGTGAAAGGAATTAAAAGCCTGTTTCAAATACTCGCCTGGTCCCAAATAAACGCCTGGTCTGCTCAGTGATTGAAACAAATAAACGCCCCAGTTATTATTTGGTATTTTACGGTACGTTGACACTGAATTATGCCAGAGTTATGGCTATGTTACAGGTGAGTTACAGCAAGGTTTGGCTAATTAATGTCTGTTTCAACTTAATTACTGCTAAATTATGCAGCTACATTTTGGCCAAGAAACAGCTAGGTGATAGCTAAACTTCAGCTGCGCTACAGTCAAGACAGTACTAAGTTTGTTTGAGTGATATTATGACCAATTTATGATTGAGTATAAGTTTTATTACATATGTGTTGAGTTATGACAAACTTAGTGACTTAAAAGTTACAGCTTCGCTACAGCGAAACTATGACAAAGTTGTAGCCAAGTTATCTTTGAGCTATGGCTAAAAATAAGTGAATTTAGGTCAAGTTGTGTAAGCTACAGCATAGTTTTGGCTGATTTGTGGCAGTTTAGACCAAGTAACAGCCAAGTTATCGTTGAGTTACTGCAGCATCAGATTGGTGTTATGGTAAAGTAACGGCTAAGTTATGGAAAAGTAACGGCTAAGTTATGGCTAAGATGCAGCAAAGTTGCAGCTAGATAAAAGTTAAGTCACACCAAGTGATGGTTATGACATTTATATGTCAAAGGTCAATTTGATGGTAGTTCAGTGGTCACCCTTAGACTGAGAACCTAATGTCCTATGAATGCATGAATGTTTTTTCTTAAACTTGAACAATTATTGAGGTTTGACTCCATGAATTATGATTCAATTTTGGTACTCATGGGTCAAATGTTAGTTTTATAAGGTCTCTGTTAATGGGAGAACTCATTAACAAACACTCAGACGTATTGTCTTACAACTTTTCACAAATTTCCATTTCTGACCAAAAGATAACCAGTGTCAGGATATGGTGATAAATAAACAAAACAAGAAAATGGACCAAAAATGCAGTTTCACGAGTAAAGACCACACCATCAACAGGATGAATTTGACAATTATTTATTGCGTACAGTGGATAACAAACACAGTAGGTAGGTGAAGTGGATAACGGTTTGGGGAAACTTCATGGGGAATTCGCCGAACCCCCTCTTTAAGGCCCTGAGGAAGGAAGGAAGAAAGAAGTTTTAAATAAGGGGAGGGAGGGAGGGGTGCGTCGAGTGTGCGAAACAAGAGGGAAATGGTCGGTTAGAATTTATAGGAACTCAGGAAGAGGCGTGGTTGAGGTGTGGACCACTCCTGAAACTCTGCTTAAAGCTCCACTAAAAAGAAAAAATGCTCTATTAAAACTAAAACAGGACCAAAAAAACAAAAAAACTAATCCTTAAAAAAAGTCCAAGCAAACAAAATCTCTCGCAAAGTATCAAATTGAACAACCAAAAAACATTGGGGCCAAAAGTCAAAAAGGCAATTCAAAATCTCTACTAACATGTTCAACAAGAACAGACAAAATGCTTGCAAACAGGAGGAACACTGAGGATGCTGAAGATATGCACACGTGGTGAAACATGGCGGACGAATGACCAAAGACAAAGGGAAACATGAAGCACAGGTGAAACAATCCCGCAGGTGGAGGGAATCACAATCAGAGACACACAGAATTGGGAGGGAAGGAACACACCACATGGAACACAAGGATTAAAAAATAAAACAGGAAACACTCGAGACAAGGGAACAAGAGGTCACAAAGACAAAGAACAGAAAGAAAAAACACTAAATAAAACAACATGCGCAACATGGGTACATTTTAAAGGAACAAGATCAAAAGCCATCACGCTCCCTCCACATGACTCACTAACACATATGACACAAACATCACTGGTGGTCTTTCCAGTTTGTGGTCCAAAAAATATTTAACAATTCAAGTCTGGAGTTCACATCAGTGCACATTTCAGCAGCTGTGGCCAACAGACACAAAGGGCTGAAAAAAAAACTGGCCTGATTCTGTATTAAATAATTGACCTGAGAGACTACTGCCAGCACAGAGCGAGCGCTGATGTTCTGTGCCATCAGTGCTCCATTGTTTTCATTAAACAAACACACACACACACTCACAACCCAATTATGGACTCAACAAAATCCCCCCCTACATGCAAACTGGGATATCGACAGTTATGCATGGCTTTTAACGTGATTGGTGGATTGGAAACCTGGCAGGATGCTGGATTAAAGCTTTATGAAGAACACGGATAAAGAGGTTTGCAACACAAGATGCAGATTAAGACTGATTCTGGTTTCAAGGACTGTTCGGGAAGATTTAAGATGCATAGTATTGCTTAAAATTCAATTAAACTGCAACTTAATCATTAAACAAAGCAATCCTCTCACTTCCACATTTTACTTATGCATTGAATGCATTGACATATAGCTAACATCTTTGAATTAAACAAGTAATGATGATGCATTGGATGGATCTGGGATTAAATCTTTAAGTGGTGCACGGTCAGGAAGCTAACAGTCTATACTGATGATTGAAATCGTCTAGAAGGCGCTGCAGAAACAGCACTTTACATTATTTAAGTCGCACTCTTAAAACACAATGTGCCGCATTAATATTTCATCGTGGTTGAATTTAGGTGAAGAATAGATGTACTGGAAGAATCCACTTGGACAAACACTGAGCCAAGCCTTTCAGGATCCGATGAAACGCTTGCCTGAAATAAATCTAGGGTGCAGGGCAGCTGTCTTGTCTTCTTTTGATGGAATGATGGAGGTTTTATGTCTTGAACTTGTTCTGCCAATGCTGGCAGCAGTGTAGCTTCTTCTACTAGAGCTTCAGCTGGGGACTGGAGGGTGGCTGGTTCAAATCCTCAATCAATCAATCAATGTTTATTTCTAAAGCCCTTTACAGTAACCCAAAAGGCCCCCAAAGTACTTTACAGTAGTGTCAGAAAATAAATAAGAACACTATGGATAAAAGCAACATAAAACAATACCGTAAGAACAATACCTAAAAGAAAAAGATACATAAAAATACAACGGGAGGTGTGACACAGCAATAAGGTGCATAAAAGCCACTTGGAAAAGATGAAACAAAATAAAACTAACTGACGTGAGCATAAGACCTAGAAGCTTTAGTCAGGGTTAAAAGCCATTCTAAAAAAGTGAGTTTTAAGTTTAGATTTAAAAAGACCAAAGTCAGTCGTGGTGCGGATGTCTGGGGGCAGCCTGTTCCACAATGTAGGTGCAGCCCCACTGTATATATCTCGACCTTGGAACATCCAAAAAAAACTGGCCAGAAGAACGCAGGGCTCTCGTATGGCTGCGTACAGTTAAAATCTCCAATAAATATATAGAAATCCTGATCTAAACATGTTTGGAAGTTGGTTCGGCTGGATGTGGAGATGCAAGCTGCCTTCCTGGGGCACTGCTGCAGGTTTTAACAGTTGGTAACCCATCTGAAAAGGGATGGGGTCTCTTGCCTTCAGAGCTTTGGGATGTAGGGTTTGCAACTTAAACTTAAACACTAAGAAATGAAGTAGGGTTAACATTGCTTGTGGTGCAGACATGTCTAAATAAATGAGGAAACCAGCATGTACTCCCAAACCTGATCTGACGTGAAATTGTTTATCCATTTCAAGGTTGTGTCGGGCTGGAGCCTATTCCAGCTGAAATTGAGTTAGAGGTGGGGTACACCCTGAACCATTTGCCAGCTGAAAAACAAACCATTCCCACCTACACTGAAAAAAGTAAGATCTTGGCAAGTGTGTTTGTCTATTTTCCAGTCAAAAAATATCCAATATTCTGAACCACATTCACTTAACCAGTCAAGATAAATATCTTACTTTAAGGAATGAAAGGCTTAAATTAATGATTGAATTGTTTGTAATGACAAGAAAGTATCTGCCAATGAAACAAAGAAAGTTTGACTCAGTCAGGCTCTTAAATTATGATTAAATATCTGCTTAAGAAATTTGTCTTCACTAATTGGCAGATTACTTAACTTACTGTTACAAGCAACTCAGGCCTTATTTTTAGTTTCTATGTCTTCACATAAGATCTTAATCCAGACATATTAGGAAATTGTGGATAAAAAGAAGTCCTGTGGGATTTTCTGTCTTGAAATTGGACAATTACTCTCATTTAGATCTGAGTTTTTGCTATTAGAGTTGTCAATTAGTCCAAGGGAGGAACCCAGAGTGCCAGAAAAAAAATCAATGCATGCATGAGGAGAACAAACACAAATGGCACTGGTCAAAGAACTACTCCCTATGTCTGGAGTATTCAATTAAAAGCCCTGAGGTCCAGTTAATAGAATTTCCTCCAAAAAAAGGTCCGAACCAAAGTCTGCTTGTGTCTTATGTCCATGTTTTCATGGTTTCAACAACGTTTATTATCGGTTTTCAATGCATGATATGTTTTACTGATTGCACAGCCCACTCTTTTATCAGAAATACAAGTATCCTTAGGCAAATAAATGTAAAGCCTTTATATCAGATGAATGAAATTAAAAATCTCAGAATAAAATATATTCTAAAAAAGTGCAAACTGAATAACCATTTTTTCCTTAAACTAAAGAAGTCCCAGCTTGAAGACTAGAAGGCCTAAACTTCAAGTAAAAAAGTTACCATATTCAGAAAACAATATATCCACAAGCATTGTAAACTGAGCCAAAGATTCAGACATTTAACTACATCTGAGATCGGTCCATGTGTCAGGCCTTTGAGGGGCCCTGTCATTTCTATGGGAAGGCCTCTTTTTACAGCAGGGGTTCTCAACTGGTCTGGGTTTGGGTCCACCATCAGCCTTTAAACTGCAACCCAAATCGAGGACAATTTTTAAATTCTCAAATACATGAAGTAAAATATGCTGCACTTGAAATCTGAGATGGAACAGAAAATCACATTAACACAAAAAATGTTCAATTAAAAACCAAAATACCTGCATGTGGCGATGCTAGAGAGGGAAATATTCAATTTTAAACTCAATTAGCTGCATTTTGAATTAAACCAAAAAGTGCAACTGAGGGACACAAGGTTTCTAGACAATAAATGTAACTGTAGCTGTGATAGCCTTGTATTGGTGGATCCATACTGCAGAGGCCTGTATTCATAACATTCAATTAGTGGCACTAAATAGGCCGAGGCTGCCACACACAACTCACATCAGGAACTTCAGCCTCTTTAAACCAACTCAGAGTGTTCATGCTCAGACATGAACTAAAGCAGTCCTTTGAGAAGTTGTTTCCAAAACTCTTAAAAACATGCAGCTTTATCTGAGTACCTGCTTATTTAACATACAACAAAATCTTCCGAGTAAAATCTGTTAAATAACATTTACTTAGCACCACCTTTTGATTAGGAGCGTGAATAGATGGCAATCCAATGCAAATTAAGGCCCCATTCACACACAGACAAACAAAGGTCTAAAAGCATAAGTTTTTTGTTGAACCGCGTATCATCCATATGAAGACAGAGTTCTGGGGGTCTGTAAATGATCATTCATGAAACCAGGTTCCAGAGTGGAAAGATTTTGAAATGCCGTATATGCAGCTCCGTGATTACTGGCTCTCCACAAGTTTTCAGATACGGTTACGTCATAGTTTCATATCGTCATTGACACGCATGCGCCACACTCAGCATCGACAACAACAATGGCCGCGTACATGTATCATATGTGCTGATGAAGCTAGTGACCCTACTATCCCTGTTGCAGCAAAATCTCCTTCTTAATTACCACCGAGTTGAACAAACAATTATCGAGGACACATTACGCCACTTTATGATCACTTTATCACAATCTCTGTTTACAACTTTTTCCGCAAGTGCGCATGCCCACTGTTTTTTCGTCTGTTTCCGCTTGTTTCCATCATATCGTAACAGCGCCCCTAGAGGTCTGGCATGTGTTTTACAGCGTCTTCATGTGTATCGAGTGCTTTCATGTAGACACGCACGTTTTCTGAGACGCCTTTGTCTTGACGATCGTTTTTGAAACTTTTAAGCATTTTGTCTTCGTGTGGATGGGGGCTAAAAGCACAGAACTTTTTTTCCTAACACCTTCTGACCAGGCAAAGGCTCAGGACCCACAGAAAAAGGGTTCACGACCCACCAGTTGAGAATCACTGCTCTAGACAAGATGGTACCATCAGAAACCCAAACCTCATGACAGATCACAAATCAGTACCCAGCATGCATTATTTATAAAACATCTCCATAGACATCTTCATCTTTATTCTCTGACATCATTCTCACATACTTTATGACCGCACAGTTATCAAAAAAGCACCTGTGATGACACATATTACATAACATTATTGATGCTGCACTCTTATTTGAAGGAGTCGATGCCCTGAGTTTGATTTACACCCATTTTAGCTGCTGAAGTGTTACGCTGTGGCCATCTACATGATATGCAACAGTTCAGGGACTCCACAAAGTCATTAAAGACCTATGTCGTGTTCTGCGAGAGTCTCATTTGCTGCTCTTACTTTTATGGCCGGTGAGCGCTGGCTGCCAGTGGGCACGTTATTGATGAGCCAGACTCCAGCCAAACATCCTGCGGGGGCCTTGAGGACAGGATGGCTTCTGCTGCACTCGATGTAATGCACACTCTGCTGCAGAAAGAATACATCATAATGTATGGCTGCTGCTGTTTAACCTCGTGACAAGGTTAATGGTAAAATAAGACAACACAAAGATGGATTATCAGCCAATTATAGCTGATGGATGAGGGGCAGCACTACTTTAATGTAAGGTAAAATCTAAAACAATGCTCAGATGACACCACTTTGAAGAAAGTCACCTCATTAAGGTCATTTTCACACCAAGGTGGTTTGGGAGATTTGTTCTGATATGTTGGCTCAGTTTGTTTGGATAAATCTGAACACAGCATTAATCCCTGTTTCAGCACCAACAACCACGGTGAGCTCACCTGAAAAAGCTGATCTCTGCCCGGGACATTAACTGAGTGACTAGACACCTCATCACGCAGTAGTAGAAGAAGCAACAGCAGTGATGATGATAATTGAATTATAGCAACCAGACAATAAGGCAGATAACAAAGTGCTACTTAATAACACTCTTTCTGTGCACAGGCACAACATGCCAGGACAGCTAACTGTCTCTACAGCAGATCATTACTGAGCTCAACAACATCACCTGATTATAAAAGTTATTAAGGTCCCAATATGTTTTAGTCTGGCTCCACAGCGGGCACTGTGACATCAATTTGATGTTGAAGATTGGTGTAGATTTTGACTTGACTATGAGGTATTTTCATGAGTAAGGACCACACCATCAACAGGATAATTTTGACATTTTTATATTGCGTACAGTGGATAACCATGTATGTATTATAAGAACTGGATAGCGTGGCTCCGCCTGCTACCATGTAACAGTTTTGAAGCCATAATATCCCCCGTCAGAGCGCCGCCATTGTGCAGCCAGTAGAGAATCTGGACCATGTCTAGACGCAGCTGTCGTGAACGGTCGCAAAACTCTGCAGCATACAGCGTACACAATCATTGTGAAACTGCCGTAAACCGTAGTTATTTTTTAAACTCTAATAACTGATGAAAAAGAAACTTTTCAGAAAAAAGAGGACTTGGAAAAAATGCAGCCCAATAATACTTTCATATCACCACAGCATACGGATGGGAGAAATATTTCTACGAGTTGTATTAATTTTTTTAAGTTTCACTACGGCCCGTTCAGATTAATGGGGGAGACAGAGAGTTGACCTATACTTGCAGCCAGTCACCAGGGGAGCAGTTTTTGTGGCGACTTCACAAAAGCCCAGCAACATGACGTCCATGTTTTTTACAGTCTATGTGGACAACAAGCAACATAGCAAGTACGTGAAGCGGATAACAGTTTGGGGAAACTTCATGGGGAATCCGCTGTAGCCCCCACGCCCTTTATAAGGCCTTGAGTGTGCGGGGTGAGGGGTGCGTTGAGTGTGCAAAACAAAAGATGGAAATGGTTTGTTAGAACTTATAGGAACACAGGACAAGGTGTGGCTGAGGTGTGGTCCTGCTCCCGAAATTCTGCTTAAAGCTCCACTAAAAGTAGTTTAAAAGCGAAATATTTCCCTTCCAAATGTTCTTGATGTAGTGATTAAGACAAGCAAACATGATTGGTGGGGATCCATTCATGATCTTGTATCTTAATCCCAATGAAAAAGACATTCAGGAAAGGAAAAAGGAGGAAAAAGCTGTAAAAAAAAAAAAAAAAAAAAGTAATGGATACAATTCTGATGGTGTGTGTTTGATTTCACTTGATGTTTCTTTTGATCACTGATGGATATTTTATTAGCTTCTACCTCTGAACTTATCCTTCTACATCAGGATTTTGAGTGCTCTTGTGTTACTCAACTGTCTTCCAGTTACATTCAATGTTTCGAGGCAAAAAAAATTAAAGGTATATCCAGAGCACAAGTGGAAAGGTACACGAGGTATAACAGTGAATTTATCTCTGGTTGTACTTTTCTCTCATTACTGCCGTGTCAAGGACAGAGAGCCCCAGTGCAAAGTCTTCGCAGCCAACCTACACAGGTTCAGTCTCAGTTATTGCAAAAAAAGGTCAAAATATGAATCATTTTCGTTCTGATGTGGTACTTGCTTGCAGACAGGTGGTTTGGAACATTCGTCTTAATGGACTTTGGTTTCAAACATCAGGTCTGGGCACCCACAGAAAAAAGACAATATTGAGTTTTCATTGCGATTTTGAACTAACAGCACTTTACAAAAAGGTCTTTTGGGATCCAGTCTGTGTAGCCCTTTCCTTTTTTTTTTATCAGGGAGCACTTAAATTGGCTGATAATTTTGAACATCAGTAACCTTTTTATTAGGTGGGTCCTTGAGGTACTAAATCATCTTTGTTTCAACAAGCAGTCTTCTACGATAGTTTGGGACCCTCTCTTGGGTGTCATATGTCCTATTAAAGGAAAAGACAAGCTCCTTGTGTTGATTTGAATATCACACATCAGTGTACAGAGACGTCTAAAGTGAAATATAAAGTCAAGATGAAGTTTAATGAAAATAACCTGATGTGAATCTGCACAGCTGTGTCTCATCCTCCGGTCATAAACTCTTCACATCACGCTCGATGCAGCGGACCAATTAGACGTCCCCTAACGGGTTCAGTGGTCTGGTTTGATTGATAATCTTATTCAGTCATTTCCATGATGGAATCTCATTTCTTTTAATTGGAGCGATGTGATGCATGATTTGAGGCTTAATTGGTGAAACAAGTCTCCTCCTCACTCTCTGTCTCTCTGTTCCTGTCAGCGTTCTCTTCCTTCAGCACATTTTCACCTTCAGAGGCCAGGAAAACAGATTAAGGTCACGAAAGAGGAGGCAAAAGATCTGTTTGCTCAATTACTGCAAACAAAACAGAGGTTAGATTTGCATGTGTGATTCTAGAGGATAATAGAAGTGATGAATATAAGTGTGGCTTCAACAGATAACCTTTAATTCTGTGTTCCAACAGCAACATGTCAAGATTTAATCACTGTTAAACTTACTTTAAAATACACAGTGCTAACCAATTTAGTTGGGACAAATATGTGCACCATAGGAACAATGAGTGTAAATCTCTGCCTGTCAGATGGAGGAGCTTTAACTTTGAGCCTGTACTTAATACCTCTGCAAAGGAGGTAATGTGTTTACAAGCATTTGTTTATTTCATTGTCTGTTAGTTTGGGAACAGAACAACTCAAAAAGTTATGGATTTTGATAAAAAATATTTAGGGAAAGTTGGTCGTAGAACAGGGAAGTAGTTATAGGATTTTGGAGATCTGGATACAGATCTAAGGATTTTATTTTTCAAGGATTTGTATGGCACATAGGGCAGTTTTTTCGCATTTCCACTAATAGCTCAATAATTTCTGAATTTATTTTGATGTGCAATGACCAACATTCCCTGACAATGCCAAGGAAGAAGGGGCAAGATATTGGTGGTAATCTGATTCTGGATCCATAAGTTGATATTAACTCTCACAACAATGTTGGAAATGCCTTAGCAGCAGATAGTGCTCTTGTAAAACTTCTAGTTTATAGATCCTGGGAGATCCACAAGTGATTTGGTCCATATTGACTTGATAGCATTGCTCTTTGCTGCAGGCTGGCTGGCTGCACATCCATGATGTTCCAAATACGCTCCATTGGATTGAGATCAGGTTGCTGTGGAGACCACTGTAGTACAGTGATCATTGTCATATCCATAAAAACAGTTTGATATTATTTGAGTTTCTTAACATGGCACATAATCCTGCTAGAAGTACCCTTTTACTGCCATTAAACCATCCACCCCAACCATCAGGCTGTGGACCAGAACCACATCGTAGGATGACTCCACATATCCATCAGTGTAGCTCAACTGTGCAGGGTTTAAACTTAGGCTCAGTGTAACTGACAAAGTACAACCCGAGATAAACTCATGGCTAAACCTTAAACCTATGCACTCTTCTACTTGTGCTCTGTAGTTGTTGGAACACAGTGTAAAAGCATCTATAAAACACAAAGAAAGTGATTTGTGAATCCTTTTAAACCCAAATCTAATTGAATACACTACAAAAACAATATACTTAATATTCAAAAATAATATTACAGAAAACAACAAAGTTTATCACTCATTTTGAATCTGATGCCCACAACAAGTTCCAAAAAAGCTGGGACAGAGGCTACAGAAGACTGGGGAGGGTGAGGGATGCACACAGACATCTTTTGGGACAATTCACATGTGAATTTGTGAAATGGAAACAGGTCAGTGTCATGACTGGGTATAAAAGGAGCACCCCCAACAGGCTTAGTCTTTTCTCAAGCAAGGATGGGGCGAGGTTCACCACTTTTGAAAAGTCGAACAGCTAAAGAACAACGTACAATGGCAAGGAATATAGGGAGTTCATCATCTACAATCCATAACTTCATCAATGGATTCAGAGAATCTGGAGAAATTTCCACACATATGTGGCCAAAAACAAAAACAAAAACAAACAATGAATGCCTGTGACCTTCAATCCCTCAGGTGGCACAGTAATTAACATCAGCATCATTCTGTAAAGGATATCACCATGTGAGCTCAGGGACAATTCAGAAAACCACTGTCAGTTAAAGGTGCTATGAGGAGAATCTATTACCGGCGACATTAGGACTCTGCTACCCATGAGCACATGCGGCGACTGTCGTAATGCTGCGTTCCAGTAACCTCGGAACTGGGAGTGACATCATCTCCGAGTTATCGGCGTTCCAGTTGAAGTCGGAAAAAAACACGCCGATCTACCAGGCTATTGTTAGCTGTTGCTAGCTCGGGAGTGGCGAGGTTTCACCGAATACCAGTAGGAAATTCCGACTTCGGGGGACGTTCCAGTTGCAGTTTCCTACTCGGAATTTGGAAATTCCTACTTCATGCTACAACTGGAATGCACCAAAAGTAATGTATTGCTTTCTAGTTACATAGCGGTAGTTTTCGATGTGTGACAACAAGCAATTTTTGGAAAACTTAGCATTGTAGTTTTGTAGCCGGCTATATATCTCTACTTACAGCCCGGTGCTCTAAGACGTGTCCGAATAATATAAATTTGCTCTAGTTTTAATTGTCTTGTTCCCGAAGCTGAGTATCCAGGCCAGTCCAGCCCTGTCCGACCCGACCATAGATAACCTATTGTGATGCTATGAAACTCATCTTAAAGTGTGTATTTCGATCAGGCGTTTATCTAAAAGTGAGACTTTTTTGCCGTTACTCAGAAACTCCTCACAGTCTCTTTAACAAACCTCAACTCTGCATCAAGGTCAAGGTTAAGTTCTACCATGCAAAGACAAGGCCAGATATCAACAAAACAGTCATGTTTGTTTGTCACCCCCTCCCACAAAGGCTGTTCCTTCACTATTATTTAATCACAGAGTGCTGTGGTACAAAAAAGGTCGGGGTCCACTGCTTTCCCATTTTTTCCATTATCCTACCTTTTCCCCATGTTGGCTGTGAGAGTTTAGAGAATCTTCGGACAAAGTGAACTTCGAGAGGAGTCCTATGCCACGTCTATTAGAGGAAACAGCAGATGTTGTTTGTTTTGAAAAGAGACGGTGTACCCAAATCAACATCAAACAGATCTGAATGCACCGCTGTTATCTGAAAGGTAGCTTTCATCTGCCGTCCCTGATGGTGTGAGGCATACAAGAATAATAAATATAGTCAGTACATAATGAGAAACCAGAGCTGCTGCCTGGTGGTTGTTTGCCTCCTGTCTGCCACACACTGAGAGCACAATGGTGGGTCAAGAAGGAGGTCTGAACATTTGCATTTTTAGCTTGGGCTCAATCATGTTCATACTGCAGTATTGTGAAATGGATGAAACTTCACATACACAGAACTGTCTTTATATTCCGTCACAGCCCATCTCAGTGAGTGAACACCTAGTCAGTCTTCTGAAGTTGTTTTGCTTTAGGGGAAGTTAGTCAGCAAGCTAAGCAACAACAAAATGAGACGTTTAATATGGAGCAGAAAGGAGATAAAACTACTCAATGATTTTACAAATGAGTTTATTTACCAGTGTTTGACACATTTATGGAAACAAAAGCTTAATGTGATACAACTTTGAAAACACTGGAATAGCCCTTCAGTCAGTAAGTGAAGTGGCTCATAGGGCAATAAGGAACACTACTGTTGGTGGGTTGAGTTATTTTATGCAATTGTGTGTTTTATGTAAAACTAAGCAACAAAACCATGTTGTGTTACACTGCTAATTTTGACAGCACTGTTTAAATTTAGTTTCAGTTATTATCTTTTTGTCTAAAATAGGATTTTCACAACTTTTCAGTCGACACAGTCTACTGTAAACTTCTAAAATATGAAGTGTAAAGGGTAAGGCATTTCGTGTTTCCTTCAATTTCCAAAAGTCATGTTTTAAACTTGAATAAAATGAAACATCTTAAAATCATTTATTGAATGCTAGTAAAGTTTCAATGTATAAATTACTAGAAACAAATTTCACTTTTGTGAAATGCAGTAACTTTTATTTAGGCTACCTGGCAGAAAATCTCATTTACAATATCAGAAATGACAACAAACTGTGAACCTGATCTACATGAATATATCAATTAATAAAGAGAGCAGCTGGGATTGGATGTCCCTCTTAACTCATCCAACCTTTCCACACAACTAAAGTAGCTGAGATTGGATACAAGTATTTCTAACTTGTTCCTACTTTCTACATTACCAAATTAGGTCTGACTGGATTAAGTCTCTGTCAAACATTTTCATCTAGTTTTTATTTGTTGATGAAAATGTTAATTTAGTATTTGTGCACACTGAAAACAGCTGGGTTATTTTATCTACTCAACCGCGGGGTTAGGAAATGTTTTACCCATTATGGGTTATTTGTATGGCACTGGGTTATTTTTGTGCAACTCAGGCGCTGAGTCAAAATCCATCAACCCAACATACATTGGTTGACTCAGCACCTGAGTTTGTGCTTCGAACGTCATCACCTCATCATGTTGACAAGCTCCAAAAGGAATCCACACACTGCGCCAGGCTCCGAGTACCCGCCTGTGAGCCCGAATCAGTGGTGGCAGCCTGATCTTCGGCAATCTGAATCGTTTCCTGCTCTGAAAGACACAGTGAGTCCAAGTCTTTATAGACTCTGAGTGGCGCTTTGAGTGTGTAGCTCCTGCATGGCTGAGTGGACTAGGTCACTGCCTCGTGTTCCAAGGATTGCAGGTTTGATTCCCGCTCTCTACTCAGATGTTCCTGTGTCTGTTCAATAAAGCTGGTTATTGTGAACTGCTAAATCTGTCTCACTTCTGGTTCCTAACTCCCCCCATGTCAGACCCAGTATTTGAGTAGAGTACATAACAAATATGTAGTTGAAACAACCTAGAATTTTAATTAATTTGGCCCAGGATTTGGGTAGAGTATATAACAAATATGTGTGGTTGAATTTACCCAGGTTTGCAGTTAATTTGACCCAGAATTTGGGTAGAATATTCAACTCATCTGTTGGGTTAAAGTGGACCAACCCATCTTGCTGGGTCAAATTAGGTACTGCTGGGCTGGTGCTATATTGACCCAGCGGTTAGGTTATAAAACAGCCCAAATTAGGTTATTTTTAACCCAACAGTTTTTAGTGTGTGTCTAGTTTTCGTCAGGGGAAAAAAGGTTGTTGATGAAAACTATGACGAAAATAATTAGTCAGTATAAAATAATAATAAAAGTAATAATTCCAAGGTGCTTTATCTTCCACCCAGGAAGTCTCAGCATTTGGCATTTTTTACGGTGCAGAAAATGATTGTGTTCCTCTGCCTGTGCACATCGATTTCTTCTTCTTCTCTTCACTCAGGTTCATAAAAGTTACTCATTTTTAAAGTAGCTAATCAGGCTTTCCAGTGATATAAAATACAATACCAATTTTCGTTTTACAAGGGAAGAGTAATTGATGGAAATAACCTTTCCTAACCTTTTTTTGTGGGCCCTCATTGACAGAAGTTTGAGCAACCCTGCCATATAATATGCTGCCTTATGCAGTGTCTCTAAATATTTTCTTGTCATTGTAAATTTCATTCTGATAAACCCAGTATGGTGACAAATCTTGATATAAAAATTGATCTACAGCTTCAACAGTGCTACACAGACAAGCCAAATCTTTCTTCATTCACTAACAGCACAAGTCAATGATTTAGAGTCAATGTGCTGCTGATTTTGCTCCAAAGAAAATGATGACAGGTTGACAGCTGTGTTTGGAGAAGTAATTATTGGCTTTCTGTGTATTTTCCATTTTGCACATCTGTACACTTAAACCAGACCACTCTTTCATCACTGAGTAACCTGGTAATGGAAGTGAACATAAATCCACAGCCTCTGGTCCCCACAGATACACTTTTAATTTCCAGCCTGACCACTCAGCTTGAGCTGTAACTTCTGTGCGTCTCAGCTATTTTCCAATTATTTAGTCCACACACTCCACATGCTGCCATGCTACGGTGAGCCTTACAGGGTCTGCTGAGTGTTAAACTCTGGTTCAGTTCTTATTTTACGCTGGAGCTAACAATCTCTCATGGGACTAAAGCTGCTACACCAAAACCTGCTCTCGCTCGGCCTCCGTTCTCTTCTGCTCAAACCTGTGTTTCACTTCCTGTCTCGCTCCATCTTCCTTCGAGCACAGCAGTAATTTAGCACATGGCAGAGAACTGATAGCTGCTCGCTTTAAGTCGAAATTGCTTCCCTGGGTCTCCTCAACACTTGACAATGTGAATATACGCTGTCAAGTGGGTTGACCTTGGGAAACGTTCGCTTGGCAACCAGGAGCAACTTTCCAAAGTGCTGATGGAGGCTGAATGCTGAGGAAATACAAGGTCCTCTTAAGACTGGATGAGTGGTTGTGCTCATGAAAACAGTATTTTTCAGATAATAAAATTGTATTTAATCCAAAAAACCCAGAAGTGCTTTAGTTAGAAATATTTCCTACAGCAGCCATTTCTTAAATTCTTAATAAAACCGGTGATCATTTGGTAAAGCCTTATGACAGCTCATTACTCTGGTTTCTGAACCATCACAGCCCTTTTAAAACATATCCTTTTAGTAATGACCTCCAGGTTCAAACTTTGCTTCATAAATCTAGATCAGTTGAAGATATTTTAATTCACACATGAAATAAAACCTTAAAGTGTCTAGAATTTACCTGGATGTACAACATATTAAGATACAAAAAATCCAATAAATGAGCAGAGGAAGTCCCTAATAAAAGAAGAAGGGCACACACTACAAGATAATCGTCCTCAATTGCATCCTTGATCCCCACTTCTGACCAAAGTCAGCAAAGGCCTGGTTATATGGGGGTCCTAAAAATGATCTTACGTGATCGTTTTTTTTTTTTTTCTCCCCCTTGTCTACATTGTCTTTTCAGCTGGGCACTGTCTGATGACAGCGCTGGAAAGACCAATGCATTTATTTTCTATGTGAATATGATTCACTGCTACAGTGACCAGCCCTCCCTGTAGGCTGCTCCATCAAATCAAACTTTATTTAACCCCTGATGTGAGCTGAGGGGGAGGGCCACACCACAGTGCGAAAGAAGGGGAAATAGTGACAGATAGGACGGGACAAGACAAACGAAAAGGAGTACAGAGAAGAACTGTTATTGATTGAGCAGTCCAATTGTTATGCTGATCTAGGCCTCTACAGACATTAAAGGCTGTGAGAAACCAGGGACACCAGAGATGTGGGGTCTTGGTAGCAGGGGGAGGTGGGTACATCTTACCTGATCTTCCTGTGGTGTGAGGTGTGTTAAGAGTCATTTTATTCTCTAGAATCATCTCATAAAATAATCTATAAAATCTATTGCAGACACAGACCCATATAAAAACAAGAGACAGAAAAGAAACAGAAATACATGATTTATAGAATTAAAAGCTGTGCATGCTAGAGTTTATACAATCTATTGCACCAATGTTGTCTCAGCTTAGAGGTAAATCTATAGCAGCTTTTCTTTGGGCTGACTAGGGCTTCTATTATTTGGTTCACAGAATTATCAAGTTGACACCTAAAGCAAAACATAATTTTTCTTAGAAGTACCTCACATGTTGGCACACTGTTGGACACAAATTAATTGGCTGGCACTATTCCACCTTAGGACATGAAGCAGTAGCCTCAGTGCATCGTTGTAGACTACTTTGAGCCGCTGTATACTCAGTGTTTTGAAGTTGGACCAGAACTGAGCAGTTTGGATTTAAATTTAGAAAAAATATCTGCATATCGAACGTGTCAGGTATTTACAAATTACGATTTGTGTGGAGTGCATCCAGGACAGTCGATTTTTATTCAGCCAGGCAAAAGAATGAATAAAATCTTTGCTTTTACATGTTTCAACTGCCAACTGCACTTCCAGAGGACTCCTCCGAACACTGTGATGTGTTCTTATCAGCTGTTCTTCTCGGGTGTAACAGGTCTATCAGGCCGTCTGATGGTTTGAAGGAGAGAGCCCAGGCGTAGAAAAGCATGAATGCTCCTTCACTGAGGTCCGAAACATCGGATAGCAGGGGCGTTGTCAGCCTGGGGAAACATCTGCTAGGATATGTCACAGTTTTCAGATGAAGCCTCTTAAGGACATGTGGAGGCAAAGAACAACATGTCCTACATTTCTTGTTTGACAGAAGAAAAGTGAATAAGAAATCAGATAAATAAATAGGGAGATTTCTAGATAGGTAGGTAGAGATGCAGCCACTTGAAACTTTCCCACTATCCTTTCTGGGGTGTTGGCTGGTCTGTAGAGAGGCCATGCTTGGCCAAGCCAATCTCCATTGCTGAACAAAAAAAACACAGACAACGTGCTTGACTGAATTGAATTCATTTAGTTTTACAATTCCAAGTCTGAATGCTCCGGCCCTCTACACACATACACCTCACACCACAGGATAATCAAGCAAGGTGATTTCCAAGGCCACTAAGGAAGACTACGGAAAGTAGAATTATATCAAAGTAAAGAACAATATCCCCTTTAATACTGGTTTGAGAAAAAGAGAGTTGAACAAGTAGTTCTATCTTTCTATCTATCTATCTATCTATCTATCTATCTATCTATCTATCTATCTATCTATCTATCTATCTATCTATCTATCTATCTCAATTGTCTGTAGTATAAACTTTGAGTCTAACACCAAAACAAGCTAGCTCTAGTTCTTGTTTGGTCAGTACACCCTTGAATAATGAACATTTTTAGGGTCTTTATGGTTGAATAAATGTTTAATTATGAAAAAAATCTGACTTCAATCATTCAAACAGGGATCTATTTGTCACATTTGCAAAAAAAAATGTTGATAGTTTCATGACCTTCTCTTTCTATTTGAGTTTTAATGCACACAAGAGCTGCCCGTTTGTGAGCTAGTGTGAAACCTTCCGCATTAAAGTGTCTGTATGCAGCCAAATGCAACCCTCAATGAGAGTGAGAAAAACAATGCCGGGACCCACTTAACGAAAAGGTCAGGACTTTGCCAGGAACCTTTAACCACAGTCACTGCACCCCTGACCTTTAAGAAGGGCTTCACTTTAGAAAATATGCTGCTGAAATTGTAAACATACACAAGCACTGGGGATGTGTTCGTTTCTCAGTCTAAGTTTGATGTGAACACTGTCTGTTTTGTAAAACTTGGTCAACAGAGACTTCATGTTCTGAGGAAATTAAAATCCTTCTAGCCTTTCATTGGAGCGTCAAATCATCTTCTTTATTTTACGGTTTGACGGTCTGTCCTTTAAAAACAAAAACAGCCTTCACGGTGTTGTTATGATTTGCTCCAAAAGAGTCCAGCAAAGAGACTCGTGTTCTTCACAGCAGAGACAGCAGGTCCAAGACGCCGAAGAAATTATTTCCCTGCATGAGCACTACTTGTCATCTTTAAGGGCCTGTCTGTAGTGATGAGCAATGCCAGACTTCATCAACATACTTTTTGCTGTATTTGTTTTCAATATTGATCATTTCTGGAAATGCACACAACTTGCTTACAAATTGTTGACATTTTCATTGCAAAGCACATAAAGACTGGATTATTAGATCTGAAAGTGAGTTACATTTTTTGGCAGATATTCCACCATTAAAGACTGAAGTGACATGTTTTTGTAAGACTTAATATTTGTTACCTCTGCCAAGGATGTTATGTTTTCGGGAGAGTTTGTCTGTCAGTCTGTGAACATAATAACTCAAAAAGTAATGGATGTATTTTGATGAAATTGCAGGAAATGTTCAGCATGGGAAAAGGAAGAACTGATTCGATTTTGGTGTTGATCCGGATCAGCGTCTGGCCGCCATGGCGAAAAATGTGATTTTCATGAATAACTACTGAACTAAAATAGATATCATCATGAATCCAATTGCTAAGATATATTTTCATGGTCAAGGAATCTGAATATTTCGATGAAATAAAGGTAGGACTAATATTTATGGTGAAAATCACAATATGGGTGAGGACTGTGGCGCTGGTGGAGGTCTGCGCTCTCCGAGTGCTTTTCTAGTTCTATCCATGTAACTATAACTGGAACAACTACAGTAATGTAGACACTTCGCACTGATTTATAAATCTTTAAAACAAAAAATCTCAGTTCTCAGTATTTTAAAACCTTGTATTTTTTAGAGAAGCAATTCTTAAAATTGTGTTTTCTTTCTGTCATCCCTACATAAGTTTGTCTCAAAGGTGTACTCACAAAAATTAAGTGTCTGTGAGTATGTGTGTGCAGCTAAGTGCTGATGCATCTGTTACTATACTCAAACAGAGAAGCACCCAATAGCAAATCTCAACTCAACTCAATCTCAAAAAGACTTTTAAACATAAAATGACAACCCGAAACTATAAATCACTTGCAAACCTCCGCCAAGATAGCTCACATATTGCTGTTACATCTATAAGCAGTAGTTCTATGATAAAGTTACCATCATAATATGATTCCTTGACCCTGAAAACCCACACCAAGCACTCAGAATCATGTTGATATCATTATTAGTTTGACAGTTATTGAGCAAAAACAATCAGTTGCTAATGGCAGTTCTGTGGATCACTACCAAAATCTAATCATTCTGAAGTTGGGCCATTACTAACATCTCCTGAAAATTTCAGCAAATTCTGTCGAGTAATATTTGTGTAATCCTGCTAACAATCAAAGAAACAAATAGTCAAACATACAAACAGATAAAATAGGCAATTAAATCTGTACACGAAGGGAGACAGGAGGAGAATGCTGGAGAGTGAAGACACAAAATAAAATGACAATCTGGCAGATTGAGAAGTAGGGTATAAATACACACACACAGTAATTAGACACAGGTGATGCAGGAGGGAACACAGGTGTAGAGAATCAACAATCAGGGAGACACGGAGAGAGGAGAACAGGAAACAAAACCTGAAATGATGAGACCTTCAGAATAAAACAGGAATGACAAGACATGAAGCATGAGGAACACAAAAAAGGGGAGGTCTGATGCAATTTGTCTCCATAGTCACATGACATGGAAAATGCTGCTGTCTTGGAATGAAGAAAGAGTGAAAAACTGAACAGTCAGAACTTCAGAGATGAACATTTGGTTGGAGTACTCATTCGATATTGATGCTTGAGTTCAGTAATCCATACCAATAGTACTCAATAATTTTATACTCAATATCAATACTCTCATCCCTACCATCAGCAAAACAAACAGTCATGAAAAACACTTGTTATATATGCTGTGTTCCTGTTCTCGTGTTTTCTTATGTTAGTGTCCTGTTCTTACATTCTCTGATTTTAGACCTTACCATGTAATGTTCAATACATTTTGTGCACTGTATTCGTTTTTTCATCATTTTAAATGTGCTTTTGAAATGTGTATGTCTTGTAACTGTTTACCTATGCCATGAAAGGCTTTACAGTCTGTGTGCTTAATTTCTTAAAAGGCCACAGGAGGGCGCCAAAGTGCCACAAGCACCCCTGGCTTCATGCTGTTTATTTCGCCTTATGATGATTGTATAATGTTTTTGACTGCCATGTGCTGAAATGTATGCATGATTTGGTAGACTGCAACGCTAAATTTCCAACAATCCATCCATCATTTATACCAAGGCTATTCAATTAAAAATTCAGTCAGACCGGATTTTCAGACTTAGGACTTGAGCTGACATTTTTGGCTGACAGTGAGCAAAGTTCACCACTTAAAAGAAACACAAATAGATAACAAGCATACTGGATGTTTCTTAATTTCATGCCACATCCAAAAGGGCATACACTCAATAAAGAGCAGTAATTAAACTAAATTTCTGCTGAAATATTTTTTCTTTAAATGTTACACTTCAAACAGATAACTACCTAAGTACCAATCACATTGATTTCGGCCCACTCGAGGGTTGCTTTTGGGCTGCCGCTGAATGAATAGGGCTGATCTATACCACTTATCCCTTTTAGGATCATGGGGAGCTAGAGTTTTTCCCTGCTTACATTAGGGAAGAAGGTGGTTACACCTTGAGACAGCAGCCAGCCGTCACAGGGCCACATACAGTCCTACTCATCATTATTGGCACTCATGAAGTTTAAGTCCACAATGTGACAGTACAGTTTCTTTACAAACTTCTCTAACTTTGCTCTGCATCACTTTATCAGACTCAAACTTGGCAAAAGTAATGTTCACATATTAAGTTTCTAAATTATACTTCATTAGCTACTATAATCATAGAATAGGCAGTTTTAATTGCAACCACTTGAAGCCTACAAGGAAAAGAACACCCTACCAACAATAAAGCATGGGGGAGGTTCCATAATGGTTTGGGGCTGCTTTGCTGCATCGGGTACTGGAGGCCTTGACCGTATCACAGAAATCATGAAATCAGAGAATTATCAAGAAATTTTAGAGCGAAATGTCCGACCCAGTGTAAGAACACTTGGTTTGAGTCGAAGATCGTGGGCCCTCCAGCAAGACAAATTCCCAAAGCACACATCCAAAAGCACGCAGGAATGGTTAATAACGAAAAAAATGGCCTGTTTTAAAATGGCCAGCAATGAGTCCTGATCTTAATCTGATTAAAAATCTGTAGTATGGCTGAAATCTGCCATTGGGGAAAAGAAACCTGCAAATGTTTAAGAGCTTGAACAATTTGCATAGGAAGAGTGGGAGAAAATACCAGCTGAGAAGTGCAAGAAGCTTATAGATGGCTACAAGAAACATTTGGAGGCTGTTATCAGTGCCAAAGGGTGTGCAACAAAATACTAAAGAGGGGTGCCATTATTGCTGCACATGCTTTTTTCTCAGTTCCCTCTTTGAAATTACAATATGTAACTTGTAAAAATGTTTTTTTTTTGTTAAAGTATTTTGGACCTTCAATTAACAGATCCTGATGACACAAATTTGGTACATTTCAATTTATTTCTGAAGATATTGTTAAAGCAATGAAAACAATGAAGGGGTGCCAATAATACTGAGCAGGACTGTAGAGAGACAAACAACCATTCACACTCACACACAAGGGGCAATTAAGAGTCACAAAGTTAACCTAACAAGCATGTTTTTGTAACCTTGTGCAGCAGCTGTGCCTGCCTGATTCAATGTCTGGAATCAGGCACATCCATCCTGCCAAGCTCCCATCTACATCAATTGTACTTGACCCAAAGCAGCATGGCCCAATCAGAGTCATTTATATCAGGAAGAGATGGAAGATATGAACAACATTAGAGCAGGAAGTGGCTGCAATTAAAGAAATTAGCATAGATGCTAACAGCTTAATAGGCAGTTTTGTCAGATCTAGACCATGTTTCTTTATTAAATGACAAACATATCAACACTACAAACTTCTCTTTAGTAAGAATATTTTAACTCTCCTTCTACATGATTTAGAGTTTGTTTAAAATGTTCTTCACATAGCACTCACTTTCTACATTATCTGATTGGCCTGTAAAAAAGTTGATTGACAGAACAATCGTTTAATCAACTGCTGGATGTGCTTCTGAAAGGTTCTGTCTTCCCCAAACACTTTCTTCAGGCTCTTTTCCACATGGACCAGTGTGGAATGATTTTTAACAGTCTTGCTGGTGTGTCAGGTTTATGTTTCTGGCCTGTGGGAAGAACAGAAGTGGACTAAACCCACTCTGGCACGAGGACTACATGGAGACTGAAGGACTCCAGTTGACACAGGAAGTCTAACCAGCTACCTCCTTGTTGCGACTATCTGGATTGCCTTTTGGGAAAAATAAAGTTCTATAAATCTGCATTTGTATCATGTTAATTCAAAATATTGAATTTTTGAATATACATTCAGTCAAAACTACAGAAACATAATGCTTTATAAGTATTATGTGGTGTATAAACCAGGACTTTTTTGGTCTGGAGTTTTTGTTTTTGTTCCTGAAAACAGATCACTGAAGAATTTTTCTCTCCAAATCGAAAGCCTTGGAGACAAGCATCTGCTTTCTGATGAGTTGGTTCAGTGTTTTAACTTTTGCCAACAGCACCAAAGCCTCTTCCAAATGTGCATACTTCTGAAAATAAAGTTTTAAAGGTTGCTGACTGTAAATTAAATTTTTGCAGCATGCTCTTATAATAGATGCAGACTCAGATCAAGGCTTTGTTTTTATCACTTTGGCAAAATATGGACCTTTGAATCTGAACTTTTTCCATTTCTCTGATGTGAAGGCAGAGATGGAGACAAAAATCAAACAGTTCAGGCTTGGCACTGTCAGCAGCAATAATGCTGATGCCACCGCTGGAGTGCTGAGAGGAAACAGACTCTGTCAGCTCCCTGATGTTCATCCACTCACATGGGATTTAAGGGAGACTGAAAACAGCCAGCCAGAATAACAAGGTCTGAGTGCTCACTGTTGTTTTTGCACAGGAACAATCTTTGGACCCTGGAGGGTTCAGGTCAAAAGTCAGCCATCTATGATGCAGGTTCACAACTTTATTTTTCTTAGGTCACTTTAATATTTGGTGGAGTCACTTCAGTTTGGGGGTGAAGTTGGTTTCATCCTTCCCTTAGTTTGATTTTCATGCTGCACTTTGTCAGACTGATTGAAGCCTGTCAAATGTATGACACAGTCAGCTACTGGTTGGTTCTGTAGCTGTGGCCTTCGTTCCGCCATCTTTATTGAACTATGACCCAGAAATAAACAACCAGCGAAGAGTAAAAACATTATCTTAAAGTACCTCAGTAATATTCCATATGGACTTATAGATTTTAACCTGTCAAGAGAACCACATGTGTTAGCAATGCTCAAAGTGGCCACACCTTCTTGATATTGTCTGTGATCCCTATATTAGCTTGATAACTTTGTTATATTCAGGCCACAGTGCTCTGTTTTTGGTTTTCTTTCCTTGTTTGGTCTTTGTTCAGCTCTAATGGCATTCACACCCACCACAAACAGAACTCTGGTCTGCTTTGAGGCAAACTCAGACCCCTGTTTTCTTGGTGAGCCAGTTCAGTTTTTCGTCTATTCAGAGTTTCTGAGTTTTGACACCACCCCAAGTCAACCAAACTTTCTAAACAAGTGAACCATGGTTTGTTTGTTCAGGACCAAAAATGTTAAGTGTTAAAGCTACCCTTCAACTCTCATGATCCTGGTCTAGAAAACCCTCAAAACACTTCTTAAAAATAAACATACAGCAAAAAATCTGCACAGTCTGCACAGATATTAGCATAAATGCTAACAGCTTCGGTTGAAGATTTATTACATTTGGACCACATTTCTTCATTAAACGAGAAAGCAAAAAAAACAATGAAAGCATTTCTCCATAGAAAGGCATTTTTGGCTCCAAACAGCAGCTGTGGTGCCCACCTACTCCGATATCTAATTGGCCCATAATGACTTTGATTGACAGAACCATCATCCAATCACCTGCTGCATATGTTTTAAAAGGTTGACCTCCAAACGCATATATATGCTGTTTCCCAGATGGACAAATGAAATATATTGAACGGTCCATCTGGTGTGTCAGGTTAATTTTAAAGTGGTCTCTTTAAATTCCAGAGCTGCATATGAAGTTTTTCTACATTTCCTTTTATTCACGTCATTTAACACATCATATTGAGAGAAAAATAAAAAACATCCAATGACATAAACAATTGTTTGTGCCTGTAAGCAATGATAATGAGCCAGTACAGCACAGCGGGACATTTATTTCCTGTACACACATTAGTTACGCCTCTGCTTACAATTCATGATCTCCAAATATGCACAAGTTCCAAAATCCCTGCATTAAGCTGCCTGACAGCTATCCACCGAAGCACTGCTTTTACAACCCCTGCTTAAAGCTGTCAATTATTTTTACAACACTGAAAGACTTCCTGTCAGGCTGGATTGCTGCACGCTGACAATCCTTCGTTGTGTTTGCAATGAGCTGCAGGGGGAGCGAAGCTAGCCTGTGGACACTGCTGTCAATCAACAGGTGAAACAGGTCTGCAATCACTCAAAGCACCCAATCACAATGCACCGCTCCCTAGTAATCAGAGAGACACAAAAACAGGCGACAGGTTGAGCAGGACTGACGCTCACGCTCTGTGAGGCAGAGGGGAAAATGTGCAGAACAGGACTGAAGATACCTTAAAATGAGAAAACTGAGTCTTGTCCTGAATTTTACAACTTTTTAAGAAGTACTCCCTGTATTGTGCCATGTAGAGAAAAGTCTATGGTGCAAAAGAGTGCAGTATGGGCAGGAAATCAATGCAAGTGAGATGTTGCCTTATTCTGAAAATGGGGGAATGATGCATTATTAATACTGAACAAAAAGGCAGGGGTGATATGAACCCTACATCCAGAGGGTTTGTGTTCGATATCAGCTCCTACTGTCAAGTACAGAAGGAGAGTTTTAGGTCTAAACTAAATGACTCACCTCTGTACAAAACTAAAACTAAATTTAAAAAGTGCTGTCAAAATTAACACTGGCGTTGCTCATGTATTTATGTTCAAATTGTTTATCTTTATTGAGGTGAATTTTTTGCTCTACATGACTGTTAACCCTTGAACTCCCAGCTCAAATGTTTGGCAGAGGTCAATAATTTCAGGAATATTTAATGTCATTGTTTGTTTCGATCAGTGTTTTAAGATTTAGAATAAACTTCAAGCAAACCAAAAGAACTGATCTCTTTAGTGTGGGATTTAAAGGTTTAAAAGCTAAAAGCTATTATTATGATCAAAATTATTATTTTAAACCAACACTATGTAGCTTTTCAAACATATTAAAATCCTTCGATATTCATTGTGATGGTCCACCACTTTACAATGAGTTCAATGAAACCTCTGTTGTGGTCTGGAGTGGTCTGGATCCCTTTCACTGGCGCTATGTAACTTCGAGGTGGATGGTGGGAACCCTGCCACACTAAAAACTATACGTTTGGACTGCTTTACGGCATACGTCACTTCCCTCGATTCCCAATTCGTTTACAAGACGGAAGTCTCGGCAAAAGCCAATCGTTAACGCGGAGCTGTAACCATGGCGGAGGCAACAACGTAAGGAAGAGAAACGTTTTGTCGTAGGATACAAAACAAAGAAAGCGAGAGAAAAACAAGCTGAATGCTCGGACCAGAATAATCATCGGTTCGGCGTTCACTCGCTGACATGAAATAAAAGACGAGGAGGGATGTCCGACTACTATCAGGTATGTTGGCCGACCAATTTATGACGAAGTTCCTCAAAAAACTTGACAGGAAAAAAGTACAGCGCAACAAATCCAGAAAGTACCAGTACGTAGTTTTGTTCAAACCTATTTCAAGTGTGTGATATCACCAGCTCGTTGTTGTCTTTACTTTTATTTACTTTATTGCTTCAACAGGACGGGGGCGACTGCACGGTAATAAAACCAAGTTGAACTTAGCGATTTTTAACATCGTCATTTAGTCAAAAATAAAGACATTACCTTGTCGCTATCCATCCTGCAAACAGCCGCCGAAGACAGAATACTTTTAGCAAAGTCCTGGCTTCTGTGATTCGACTACAAAACAAACGCACGCGACCGGCAGATCTGTATCCATACGACAGTATGGGTGCGCTAGAGCTCATGGGTAGTTGAGTTCTCGCTCCGGTCAAGCGGAGATCTTCTGTAGTACTGCTTTAAATACTTACCCATTTACTGATATGGTTTTAGCAGATATAAAAAATCTGTTAAAAACATTCCATATGTTATCATACTCAATATAATCTATTTTAAGTTGCTTTCAATTTTTATTTTATTAACAAACATTTCTGCCTTCTCTAATTGATTTTGCACCAAATATTTCTGCAATTTTATGTCATCACATAATGAAAAGTTAACTTTTTAAACCCCACTTTTTTTGTAGTTTTGTTTCCTGAAATGTTAATTAAATCAGAAAACAATTTGATTTGTTCTGTTTTTTAAAACATTAAATGTCCCTGTTTTTGATGGCCTCTGCCAAACAGTTGAGCTAATAGTTAAAGGGTTAAGGGACAAGATAAGGGGGGAAGCCTGTCTCCCAGCCATACAAATGAGTGTGACAAAGGGAAGTTTGAGTTTGGTGTGACCACAGTTTCAGAGTTGGTTTTGGTACGCTCTGCACCCAAATAATGGGACACAATTGGTTGGTATTTCAGGTTCGTTTGCTCCCTTTTTGTCATTGGAAACCCCTGTGACTGCACGCCCATCAAGTCAATCGAACTGTATTCTTTTGTGGAGACACACAAAATGTGAACCTTGTGGAGGCATGCAATCACCATGCAATGTTTCTGGTTTGTTTCTTGTTTCAAAACATGCAACCAATTTATGCAAAACCCTCAAACCAAATTAACTCACTCCTACCTTCGCCATTTGAAGGTCAACCTCTTCCTTATCTGTGTCGCACCTCATTCACACAACGCGGCGGTGCCGTCGTCCAATTTAAAACACTTCAGATGTTAAGTGCGGCTTGGCCTGTGTTTGAAAGGCCAGCGTAAATATGCCGTGACCCAGGAGATTTACATAATGAAGAGATAGTCCTTTCAACAGTTGCCATCAACAATCACATGTATGGCAGGAGTACTTGTTATTCAAAGGAAGTACACTGTTGGACACAGATGTGAAACAGTTCTGCGTGCGGCTGCCAAATCCAACACTCAGCATGACACTGAAAGCAACAAAGGGCTCTTATTTTATTTACACACTGTCATGTGGTTTAGCAACATATCTGAGACGTTATGAGGCAAATGATTCTGGCTTTTGTGTTAATAATAATCCAAGGCGAACACAAAACTCAGGAGGATCTGACAGAAGAGATGAAAATGTGTTATTTGCCAAGAACAAAGTCTTCAGAACAAACTGTGCATTCAAGATGTCCTTGAAGATGGAAATACAGAGAACAGATATACGCACTGATATTTTCCTTCATTTTCCTGTAACTTTGATGAAATGTTCTCTTGCAGTAGCTGCTTAATCTGGACAAAGACCAGGCTGCATGATGGTGCAGCAGGTTGGCATCATAGCAGAAGGTATGCAGGTTCAGATTTAAGTCACAGCTTCAGTGAGTTTTTATGTTCTCCTTATGCATGGTAGGATTTTCTTCAGGCACTCAGGTTTACTCACAGACTGAAAACATGCTCAGGTTAACTGATGACTAAGGACGTTGTCACACCTACTGTACAGCTTGGTTGCTTTGTTCTGATTCAGCTAAAAAAAGGCTCAAATTTGCATATTTCTATTGGGTCGTTTCATGATCCCAAGGTAATTTGAAAAGGGCATAGTTAAAGCAATGTCAATGTGAGTAGCATTTTATACAAGTGTTGACGTTATTGACTAATTATTTTCGTTATTTTGTCAACAACCTTTTTCCCTAATGAAAACTAGACACTAAACTGAATGAACTGTCATTTTCATCAATAAATAAATACTAGACAAAATGTTTGACAGAGACTTGAATTTGGTCATGTAGAAAGTAGCGACAAGTTAGGACTATAAACAACCACAGCTACTTTGGTTATGTGGGAAGCTTGGATGAGCCAAGTGGGACATCCAATCACAGCTGCCTTAGCTTCATGGTGGTTGGATAAGTTGTGGAGCGATCCAATCAGAGCTTCTCTCTCTATGAATTGATATATTCATGTAGAGCAGGTTCACTGTTTGTTGTCAGTTCTGCAGTTGTAACTGAGATGCTGTGCCAGGTGGCCAAAACACAGGTGATTACATTTCACACAAAATATACATTTGTTTCTGTTATTTTATACATAAAACTTTACTCGCAATTCATAAAGAGAGCAGCTCTGATTTGACCGCTCCCCTGAGAGCTGCGCTTACTGTTCATATTTTTAAAAGTAAACTCAAGACCCACCTTTTTAATCTGGCTTTTAGCTGGTTCTGTTTGTTATTATTTTACGTCATATTTTAACTTATTTTAACCCTTTTATTCTGTTTTATTTCTAAATTTCTGCTCAAATTTTTTTTATTTGGAATTTTATTCTTTGTTAAATGCTTTTCCTTTTATTATCTGATTTGAGCTAATTTTATTATGCAGCTGATGTTACACTTTGTCATTTTACCATATTATTTCTTTATAACTAATTTATAATTTTATTTTTATTTTATATTGTTTATTTACGTACTTACAAATTTACTTATCTTACCCTCTAGTATTTTTTGAGTATTTTTAACTATTCTTTTAGTTTGAGCCCCTGTGTTACCTCATTTTTAATTCAAGATAGCGTTTCCTCAGTCCTCCATTTTTGTTTTCTGTCAGAGTTATATTTTTATGACTGTGTGTGTTTGAGCAAGTGAGTGCGTATATATTGAATGTGGTTTGGGGGAGGTGGTTTTATGTTTTCATTTTATACCATTATGCAATTTTCGACTTTTTTTTTTTCACTTATTGTTATATTTCGTTTTGTCTTTTTTTCCCATTTAAAGCAATTTGTATAACAAAGTCCTGCATTAAAGGGGCATGCAAATAAAGTTTGATTGATTGATTGATAGCATTCAATGAAGGGCTTTTAAATGTTTCATTTCATCCCAGTGTAAAACATGACCAGAATTTAAAGGAAACATATGACGTGCCTTACACTTCGCATCATGTTTTACTCCACTACATTTACAGTAGCTTACGTCGACTAAAATGTTGTGAAATTTCATCAACTAATCTTGATTAACCATAAACTCAGTGATAGTCATTCAACAATGTGATCTTTCGAAAGCCTGACCTTATTTTGTGCTTTTTAGAAACCTGTGATAAGAAGCTACAGCTATGGTCTTGTTCCGGACAGTTCTGCTGACAGACCCTCCTGTATAACTCTCTTGTCTGTCTCCTGCTTTGCTCCGAGGCCATAATCATAATGAGATTAGGAATAGTCATGATTATACATCAGCATGATTGGAGGTATAATACGGACCCCTGGGAATAAACAATATATTATAATGGATGTAATACATGTGAGACATCCTATTACTCTCCCTGAGCTTGTCCCATCATCTCCCGTAATGGTTATTCGAAATCAGGGAGACGGCTGGAACAGATAATAGATCAGCTCTCTCTGTTCATGTGCTAATCGCACGCTTTATCCCAGACACTGCTGATCAGACTCTGATGAAACTCATTACACATGTTCGAGGTGCTGCATTAGTGGGTTTGTTTGGCATTTGCATTTAGCCATAAACATCTGATTTACTCACAAAGTGTGGGGGGGATGTGTGACTCACCCCACCAACACAATGTAGTAAATTACAGAACCACGATTTTTCATTTGTTTTCATTTAGCGGGATCATAAAACCTGATGTGAGTGGTGGGAAAGTACTGAAAAAAAGTGCTTCAGACAGGAGAAATAATTGGAGGCCAGATGCAGCTGTGGTAGAGCGTCATGCTTGTGTGCAGAAATATGCAAAATAATCCATGGCAGGTGGCGCTGCCCTAGGGCTGGGGAATAGGGGCCAAAAGAATCACCTCCATAGCAATACGTGAGCCATATCTTGTAGTCTTTCTCTGTGATGGCATAACAAAGTGTTGCCACATTGCCAGATCAGATATATAGTTCTAGAAAGGGTGTTGTTTTGGTGATATTTTGGCGCTCTCAGTGTGCCCCATGTACAGAGTAAGCTGTTTGAGAGTATTTTGTGCCCTAAAGTATAGTTAAAGTTGCATTAGGCTTTGGCAAGTGTTACTGGTATAGTAACTGGAAGGATGTGTAACCATATTTGTAATCTGTTAAGAAGACCAGAGGCTGGAAGAGAGTAATGCTAACACTCTCTTAGGCTATGTTTACACAGACACTCCTGACTCAAAGATGCAAAGATTTTTCCTTTGCGTTTTCAAATTCTTCTGCATTCAGACGACGACGATGGACCCGCTGTAGTGTGCATGCCGTTTCAGTAGATGGTCTGTAGTGTAGGCAGTGGCGTAGCTGGGAAGTATTCCACATGGGTTTTCATATGTGTCAAAGGGGCCCGCATGTTTGGCATGCCGCATTGCGCACAAGAATAGAGGACAGAAAAAAATAAAAAAAAATTGTAACATACTGAATACAACCTCTCATTACTGCCACTATTTGAGATGTGTTTTTCTTTTTCTCATTCTTGCAAATGTATCAACAACCTCGTCCAAGTTAGTCTTCCCAGACATCTCTCTCTCAATGAAAAGTAATGTCAGGCTTGAGCGGCGAGACTCGCTCATTTTTGAGTGCAGATAAGTCTTGATCAGTTTAAGGTGACTGAAAGTGCGCTCTGCCTGTGCACCTAATGCTGCGTCACTTTCATGCTCTCCCTCAATATATCCTTAATAATAAATGTTATAATAAAGCCTCTGGATTTCATTTTTATTGACAAAGAAAATTAATGATTTATAATGTATGGCTTTTCTGTCTGTGCCCTGAACAATTATCTGGACTACACATATATGGATTATTTTATGGATGTTTATAGTGGATATATTCGTCAGAGACAATTCTGTCCACACCACAGAATTATCTCTGTTCATACAGAATGGCAAAGCTGTAAACGATCACCTCTGAGGCCTGAAATGTCATGCCCAGGCGGTGGTGGAGTTCAGAAAAAATTAAAATAGCACAAGCAGTCAAATGGTCCAGGAGAAGCAAATGCAGATTTGAAACTAAATAATAATAATAATAATAATAAATAATAATCACGAGTTAACAAATGTATGGGAAACACTCTTCAGTGCAAGCATATAGCCCGTTACATGTGGACTATTATTGTTTACAACCACTTTTTAGGGGTTTAAAAATAGCCATTAATCTCCATTTATATGGGTGAAATCGCTGCGTTTGTGTGGTTGGGATGATGTAGCACCATGTCGCTGCAGTAGACAGTGCATGTATACCTGCTGTAGCCGTGCTCGGTCCCGCATCGTCACAGGCCTGGGCCACCACCCGGATGTTTTCTGCCCCAGTGAAGACCCCACTGTGGTGGAAAAGATCCGGAAGTTCGGCGCATTTGGCTGCATCTTCTTTTAAATGTTTTTTTTTTTTTTCGAGCAATACGTTGTTCCGCTCCACTAGCGGCTTTTTCTGGCGGAATCTGTCTTTTCTTCATCTTTTTTTTTCATCTTGCTGGTCTGGTTCAATACGCGCTGAGCCAACCGAAGATTTCAATGGCCAGTGGATCAGCTCAAATCGTGCAGGGCATCCCACTTAAAGCGAACACTACACCCAAACAACTATTTGGCCTTCACCATGCTCACAACAACACTGGGTGAATGAGAGAAAATAATCAGATCTGGGATACTGTCCACTGACATTCCTATCATGCAAAAGCCCACATGTGGGACCATTCCTGCTTTAAAACCACTTTTTATCAGTTTAAAGTCAGCAATAATCTCCATTTATATGGGTGAAATCTATGTGTTGTGTCCGCGTTGGAGATGATGTAGCACCATGTCGCTGCAGTAGACAGTGCATGTTTACCACGTAGCAGTGTTTGGGCCTCAAAACAGCCGTTGCTCCACACCACTCCCGCGTGTGTTCACCAGTGGTCCCACGGATGCTGACTAGATACCTGCTTTGGCACTTCTGCTCCGCCGTGTCTTGCCAGCAGAATGTGGCGACTTTTTTGCGCCACCAGAAGCTTATTTCATAGCAGAAAAGACTGCTCCTTTTCTTCGCCTATCTTTTTCATCTCTCGCTGGGGTCTGGCTTATTACGATACGCTGAGCCAACTACTACACATTTCACGGGCCAATGGATCAGCACCAACGGCCAAATCTGGACAGGGGTATCCTTAATATGCAAATAATACAGTGACCCAGTCTGACGTCACGTTACACTCTGCACTAACCTGCTGCTGCAGAGAAGGCAGCTGCTGCGCTCATTCCGCCTCGGATTTAAACAAACAAACAAACAAACAAACAAAAAATCCTCGGAAGTGTGGTGAAGAGGGCCCGTGGGTTTTCATAACCCACCAACCCTACGTAAACTACGCCACTGCAGTTAGGACAATATATCAAGGCAGGACCTTTCATGTTTTGCACAAGCACTTTTAAAGGACTGTATTTGTTTTTAAAAGACATTAAATATTGATCAGTGAGTATCATGTTAATATTGTGAAAATACCTCAAAATTCAGTGTAAATGTAGAGGAACCTGCCTCAATGAACAACTTCATCAACATTTTATTAGATTAAATAAGAGATTAGACACTACTTTATTTATCTGTTTGGAAAAACTCCTAAGGGGAATTAAAATATACAAAATAAATAAAGAAATATTAATAAATAAAATACAGTAAAACACGATAAAGAAAAGAAAAGAAATAAAAATTAAAATAAAACAAAACATGGCTACTGGCTGCCTACTGCTGGCTACAGGCACTCGTCCTTGTCGCCCTCTGTCCTCCAGTCTCATGCAACCACAGAGCCGGGTCTCCTTCTCTCTTTTGTCGTGGTGTGGTGTCAAATCCTAGCTCGCCTTGTTGGTTTTAGAACCAGTCGCTCCTCCCTTGGTAGCATTTTATGAGAAAAAACAGTCTGCCAGTAGCTTTAGAACTGCCTCCTGGTGGTGCTGATAGTTTAAAAATATCCATGGGAAATATATAAAACAAAAGAAATGTCCTCATAAGAAGAGCAGAAATGTTAAAAACATAGGAAAAGGCTAGAAACTGTAAAAAAAAAAAAAAAAAAAAAAAAAAAATTGCAGCGAAAACTAAATAAAAGAGCTAAAAAGCTGGAGAGTGCAGCAGCTTACATCCAACGCCATGGCAACAGAAGATGCACACTTCAATTTTAAGAGGAAAAAAATTGTTTCTTGGCCATATCACCCAGCCCTAGCATTAACAACAGAGCATTTGGCAGACTCAAGGCTTAAGCTGAAAGTTTGATTAATGATGGATTGCCTGCTGAACTTCAATAACAATCGCTATTTGCAGGGATGATGCAACAGTTGTCAGTAACACTACGTTCCAGTGTACTGGGAAGTTGGAATTTCCAGGTTCCAAATAGTAAATTTCAACTGGAATTCCCCCCGAGATCAGCATTTCCTACCGGGAACTCAGGGGATCCTCACCACCCCCGAATCGACAATCAATGTTGGCAGTGTAAACGGCTTCTTAGCTCCTGAAATATTCTGTTTATCTGCACTTCTGACTCTTGTTTACGACACTACAACTGCCGTATACAAAATATTGCTCAACTTGTATTCATGGAAATTCTGCCATAGTGTCACTTACATTCTTCATGTGGAATCTGTGAACTAAAATGCAGGCATGCTAACAACGGCTAACACAACTGCTAACAATAGCCCGCTAGATCGGCAAGGGATGCAACTCCCAACCTGCCTGTGGTGGAACATCAGTGTGTTCAGAGACGTGATCTCCTTAAGAATCAGTCATTCACTTTGCCAATAAAAACATAAAGAGCCCCACGAAGTATAATTACAGTGCGCATAAAGTGGCATAAAATCTGTTCAGGAAAAGGAACACGTCAGACTGAAATCAATTTGCCTTCAAATTGTGCAGCGGTAAAACTCGATAGGTCATGAACTGAACTTTTTTCGCTGAGTGTACACCGAGCTTATTTAAAGAGACAAGCTGTGAAATTTCATCAGGCACAAGGTGAGAGCAGGAATCGGTCTGCAGCTAATGTTCCTGTTGTCAGGGCAGAGTTACACGCCTGCTCCAGACAGGTACAAAGGTCATGTTGTGTCTGCTGCTATGTCACATTATTGATTGGAGGAAACTTACTTCTTGTGTTTGTTTCCGGTCGACTGCTGGGTCAATCACTTTTAAAGGATCGCCAGACAAACTGGTGATGAACGTTGGCTTTAAGAAAAGATGGATGACATGACAGCAGTGTTGGTTGAACATCTTTTTATTTCTGATACCAGTGCTGATCTCTTTTTGACTGTGGCTGTGTCTTATTGATTCCCGAATCATTCACTTCAAAAGAAAATGTGTCAGTATTGTCAAAAGGATGTGTCAACTTTGTTTTCGTGTCTTGCCTCACTCCCAAGCAGTGTTAAGTCTGTTGACTAAGCATTTTCATCATCAACAACCTTTTTTCCAATGATAAAAATTAGACAATACCTAGTAAAAACAAGTGCAAAAGACAAAAACTAAAACGAAACAGAGATATTTTCATCAACAAATAAAAACTACACTAAAATGTTTGACAGACTTACAGGTGCAGTGTGTAGAATTTGGGATTTTAGAGACATCTAGCGTTCAAATTCTAGAATGAACCTAACTGTAGCCAAGACGTCACGTCGCTGAGCAACGGAATCCTGTGAAGACCAGAAAGGATCTTGAAAACGGCATCATTTACTAAAGTGACAAGGTTGTTAACCATTATTTTTATAGATTATAGGTCAGTTGTTAGCTGCCGATGGTATGTTTTGTAAACTTGTAAAACAAACAAACATTAGCGCATTAATGCTTTTATCTGTTTCTTTATTGTTAAGGGAAAGGAGGGCTACTGTTACTTATAACTGTTATCACCAAACAGTCTGGTTTTGTAACCAAACCACCATAGTTAGGCTTTTGTTAAGTGTTACGTTGATCCTCTGCAACTTTATTATGTGGAAGATTATTAGGGCCATTTTAGATGGAAAAATAATTTTCGCCAGGTTGAGATTAAAGTCGAAGTGATGAAAATAAAGTCAAAATTTTGAGATAAAAGTCGAAATGTTGAGATGAAATTTAAAATGTCTAAAAATTAAGTTGAAAATACAGGTCAAAATGATGAGATTCTGAAAAATTGATTCTGGCAGTTAAGATTTATTTTTGGTGGAAACATCATTAAAGGAGACATATCATGCTGATGCATGATTTAATACTTACATATAATATAATAAATTTGAAAGCAAGACCTTACACCCTCTTAATTTTCAAAAAATTAGATATTGTATTTTTTCTGATATCCAAGAGCGAGATTTGATGCCTCTGAAAATAGGTCATTGCGAGATGACCACGAGATTTAAGTCGTCGTGACGACACGAGGTACATTTCTTTTTATTGGAGTAATCTGATAAAACACTTCCTCCTCTGTGATGTCCATTAGCCAAAAAAACGTCATCGAGGAACACATCCACCAGCAGCAGTATATAGCTCCCTAGCACACACTCACTCATTACCTGCTCTGGCCTGTAGGGGGACTCAATATGCGATCGCTGCTTTGAGCCTGCCGGAAAATACAGTAGAAGAAGAAGGACAGGCTGGCTCAACCCTCTCGGCAGCTCTGACAGAACTGACAATCAGAGCACAAAGGGCTGTGACGTTGCAAGGTAACTATAGGTCATCCTGAGACCCGAGCGTTTCAACGAGAGCTTGATAATGGCCTAAAATGATGATTTTGAGAACGCTATTGTGGGGCAATGAAGGAACTAAATGACTTGTACTGAGGGCAGAAATGCTTTCCAGGCATCCTAGTCTGGCATAGTGAAAAGGAGAAACAAGCATATGTCTCCTTTAATGTCCCTATTTTAACGGTCAAACTTGGATTTGTGTTTACAGTGGAAGAAAATAGTTTTAATGAAACCAACACGACGATGGGCTTTGATTGGCTATTTTATCCTTTGATGTGCCATTCTATCCTCTGATTTTATCCTTTGATGTCCTATGATTATTTTTTCATTCTTTGATGTGTCATTCTGTTTATCCTTTGATGTGCCATTTGAATGACAATTCTGTCTGACAAAAAGTATAAATACTTCAGAATATTCCAAGTGTGCAACCATTTCTTGGACGAACTTTTGTCACATGGCCTTCAAACAGCAGGGAAGCAATAGAAACATGGAGGTGCAGAAACTCCGCTCTGATGTTTGGCAGCTCAGCCAAATGTTGGAGACAGAGAAACACAATCGCTGCCAGGAGTACAATGAGAGACTCCGGCTCCAAAAAGAGCTGGAGGACACAAAGGAGAAGTTGCAGAAGCAGAAATCATTGAAGGAGATGTACATCAAGCAGGGCAAGGAAACCAAGAAAGAGCTTGAGCTGCTGAAGAAATACAGCAAGGAGGAGACTCTCTCTACATTTGAGATCGCCCAAAAGGTGAATGACACCAAGAGGCAGAAGAAGAAGAAGCAGCTTCATGTCGACTACGAGGAACTGCAGGTGGCTCACATAGTGAACACCAGTAAGTTCAAAGACGAGCTGCAGGCAAGAGACGATAAAATCGAGGCCCTTCAAGTTAAACTGGACAGCGTGATAGCTGAGCACTTGCAGCTGAAGACCACAAATGCTGCTGAGAAGCTCGCTGCAAAACGGCAGGTTGACTCCCTTCAGGAGAAGCTGGACCAGCTGGCAGACAGGGAGTCTAAAGACCAGCAGCTGATCCAGAGCCTGAGGGCAGACCTGTATACTGCCTCACAGGAAATCGCAGCGTTGCTTGGTGACCTACAGCAGTCTGAGTTTGAGAAGGTGAAGATGCAAACTGAGCTGGATGACCTTCAGAGTCAGGTCATCGTCAAGGCAGCCACCGAGGAAGCTCTTGAGAAGATGCAGCTGGCTTATAGAGACCTCCAAGACAAGTTTGCAGAGAAGCTCCAGAAGGAGAAGCATCAGGAGGAAGAGAGCCAGCATCCAAGCCAGCATGTAGAAGAGACGATGAGCAAACTTCAGCCGAAGGTCACGACCCTGCTGGACAGCACAATGGCGAAAGAGAGCACTTATGCTAAACAGACGGAGGAGTCTGAGTTTGAGAGGGTGAAGATGAAAACTGAGCTGGATGATCTTCAGAGTCAGGTCATCGTCAAGGCAGCCACAGAGGAAGCTCTTGAGAAGATGCAGCCGGCTTATAGAGACCTCCAGGACAAGTTTGCAGAGAAGCTCCAGGAGGAGAAGCATCAGGAGGAAGAGAGCCAGCATTCAAGCCAGCATGTAGAAGAGATGAGCAAACGTCAGCCGAAGGTCACGACCCTGCTGGACAGCACAATGGCGAGAGAAAGCACTTATGCTAAACAGATGGAGGAGCTCAGGGCACATGAGCCAACCAGCATTGACGAGACATTGGGTGGATCTGCAGATGTGGAAGAGGCCATTCAGGAAGCAGTCAAGGAAACTCAGGAAGCACCTGAGGTTGCACCTCCTGAGCCTACTACAGAGCAGATGTCCTGGTGGAAAAGACTCAAACACAGGCTGGTATTGCAAATGTACAAGTGGTACATGTGGTTCAAGGGGAAAGAAGACCCTCGTCCTGCCTCCCCACCCCCACCCCCAGAGGTTTAAGGGCTCTCCTCATGGCTTTATGGGACCAGGGCACTCCAGTTTCCCACTGAAAAAGAAACAGAAACTGATCAGACACTGATCTCCCAAACAAATCAGTTTTTACCTGATTCAAAGACACTTTTTGGATCTACCGATAACTGTGGACTTTTTTGAACCCTGATTTCAACTGGATTACTGCTTTGCACCGGATGCCCCTAAAGTTACTGCCAAAACCACAAGGCTTAGCTCGCACGTGTTAACTCACACAGACAGTTGAGCTGGTCTGAGTCAGAAGGTGGCCCAGCTTGGGCAACCGATATCCAGCTTAATGGAATATTTCACCCAAAGAATATGCCTTCATTTTTTACTCACCCTCATGCTGAGCAACACTCTGAAGCACTTTTTTGATGTCTCAAATGCAGCCGGAGGTCCGGGGGGATTTTCGCTGTCAGCAAACTTCCATCTAACAGGGGACAATGGCGTCTGAAAGAAAAAGGTCCATAAAAGTCCACAAAAACGTGCCTATTTTCCTTCATACAGCTAAGGCTCGAAAAATGTACTAAATGACCTCGTTTCGAATTAATTATGGACATTACCCGCTCAGGACACTTGGATTACAGCGGACGAGCAGTATGAAGGAAAATAGGCACGTTTTTGTGGACTTTTATGGACCTTTTTCTTTCGGACGCCATTGTCCCCTGTTAGATGGAAGTTTGCTGACAGCGAAACCCCCCCGGACCTCCGGCTGCATTTGAGACAAAAGTGCTCCAGAGTGTTGCTCAGCATGAGGGTGAGTAGAAAATGAAGGCATATCATTCTTTGTGTGAAATATTCCTTGAATTAAAATCCAAAAGGAAAGAGATCTGGATGTCATTCTGGGCAAGACCCCAACTGCCACAAGCCCTCCTCCACTTGGGGCTCGAAAGCGCAATCGTCATAGGACGCAGGGGCAGCAGGTCATCCTGCTCCCCTCCCACCGGAGTCATAGCGCTGGGGAATAAATTTAACATCCTGGACCTCCAGGAGATTCCTCCGCTGGCAGCGGGTCCACTCGTCCTGTTGCCTCCAGTCCATCCTCAGTGCCTTGGCTCCACTGTCAAAACACATACCGTGCAGCTGCATCTCACTCCAGCTCCTAAACCTAACGAAGGCGGGGTTCCTGTTATGGGCTACCACCTCCTCTGAGGCTACTACAGGAGATGGAGCTAGGGTTGCTACGCCAACCACCACCACCAACTGCAGCACCATCCTGAGTCTCCACTGCTCCCGTGTGCACCCCAGTGGTGCGCCACCACAATGAACGGTTTGAACAAACAGGTCATAGTCTCAGGTCCCCTCTAATCACCCTGTTTTGGAGACATTCGGGTGCTTTGTGAGCTGGTTGGTGGCCAATGGCAGGGACCTTGGCGGTCCGATCCTCGGCTGCAACGTCTGGCCCTAGGGACATGGAACGTCACCTCTCTATCGGGGAAGGAGCCAGAGCTGGTGCGCAAGGTTGAGCGGCTCCGGCTAGATATAGTCGGACTCACCTCGACACATAGCTTGGGCTCTGGAACCAGTCCTCTTGAGAGGGGTTGGACTCTTCCACTCTGGAGTTGCGGATGGTGAGAGGCATCGAGTGGGGGTGGCAGTGCTTGTCTCCCCTAGGCTCGAGGCTTGTATGTTGGGGTTTACCCTGGTGGACGAGAGGGTAGCCTCCCTCCGCCTTTGTGTGTGGGGGGGGTGGGGGGTGGAACCTGACTGTTGTTTGTGCTTATGCACCAAACAGCAGTTCAGAGGATCCACCCTTTTTGGATTCCCTGGAGGGGGTACTGGAGAGTGCCCCTTCTGGGGACTCCCTCTTTCTACTGGGGGACTTCAACTCTCACATCGGCAATGACAGTGAGATCTTGAAGGGTGTGACTGGGAGGAACGCCGCCCCCAGTATGAACCCGAGTGGTGTTCTGTTACTGGACTTCTGTGCTGGTCACAGACTGTCTATAACAAACACCATATTCAAGCTTAAGGGTGTCCATATGTGCACTTGGCACCAGGACACCGAGGCCGCAGTTTGATGATTGACTTTGTAGTCATATCATCGGACTTGCAGCCGAATGTTTTGGACACTCGGGTGAAGAGAGGGGCGGAGCTGTCAACTGAGATGGTGGGGGAGGATGCCGGTCAGACCTGGCAGACCCAAACGTGCCGTGCGGGTCTGCTGGGAACATCTGGCAGAGTCTCCTGTCAGAAAGAATTTCAACACCCACCTCTGGGCGAAGTTCGACCATGTAGCAGGGGAGGCAGGGGACATTGAGTCTGAGTGGGCCTTGTTCCAGGCCTCTATTGACAAGGTAGCTGATCGGAGCTGCGGCCGTTAAGTGGTCGGTGCCTGTCGTGGCAGTAATACCCGAACCCGCTGGTGGACACCAGAGGTGAGGGATGCCGTCAAGCTGAAGAAGGAGTCCTAACAGGCCTTTTTGGCCAGTGGGACTCCAGAGGCAGCTGACAGGTACTGGCTGGCCAAACGGTATGCGGCTTCGGTGGTTGCCAAGGCAAAAACCTGGGCATGGGAGGAATTCAGAGAGGCCATGGAGAACAACTTCTGTACGGCTTTGAAGAGATTCTGGACCCCCATCCGGCAGCTCAGGAGAGGGAAACAGTATGCCGTCTACACTGTCTATGGTGGGGATGGTGCGCTGCTGACCTCAACTCAGGACGTTGTGGGTCAATGGAAAGAATACTTGGAAGACCTCCTCAATCCCCCCAGCACCTCTTCCACTTCCACTGCAAATTTTATCAGTGTTTTAGAAAAATACCCTCCAATTGGTCTGCCGGCCCCCTGTGATTTTATTGTGGATAGTTTTAACAGTAAACTAGAATGTGCTCTTAATTCAGTTGCTCCAATTAAAATGAAAATGGCTCACTCTAAGCCTGTAACCCCATGGAAAATGAGGAAGTTAAGAAACTGAAAAGAAAATGCAGTGGCAGAAAGAAAATGGAAGAAAAATAAAATCACAGTTAATCTTCAAATATACAGGGAACATCTTAAATTAAACAACTATGCTCTAAGAAATTTAAGAAATTAAATATTTTGCTAAAATAATCACAACCATAAAAACAACCCAAAAGTTTTTTTTCAACCATCAACCATCTTTTTAACCCTGATTTTAATAAATTTCAAATAACTCCTACAAACACTCTCTGTGAGGAGTTTGCAGTCCACTTCCAATTCCAACCGCGTTTTTTAAAGTTACTTCATGGTTCTTTTAGATACGAGCTTTTAAACAGTGGTGACGCCACTGGTGAAGAAGAGCATTTTAGATTTTAATGTTTTTAATAACTACAGACCAGTGTCTCACTTGCCATTTTTTCGTAAAGTTTTAGAGAAACTAGTTTTTAACCAGCTCAGTTCTTTTTTAGAAACACATGATATTTATGAGGAATGTCAGTCTGGTTTTAGGGTAAACCATAGTACAGAGACTGCCTTGACAACGATTTTAAATGATTTTAGATTGAATTATGATTCACAAGAGGTGACAGTGTTGGTTCTGCTGGATCTAAGTGCTGCCTTTGATACAGTAGATAACACTATTCTTTTAAACAGACTTCAACACCTGGTTGGCCTCTCTGGTACTGTACTGTACTGTACTGGTACACAAATGGTTTAATTCCTACTTCACAGATAGAACATTCATGGTAATAGACACATGCTCCTCTCTAGTCCATAAAATTACATGTAGGTTGCCCCAGGGTTCTGTCTTAGGTCCTGTACTTTTTAACCTGTACATGCTCCCTCTTGGCGGTGTCATCAGGTGACATAGAATCAATTTTCACAGTTTATGCTGATGATACACAGCTTTACATCTCCATGTCTCCTGATGACATCAGGCCAATGGATGCTATTTTTAACTGCATTCAAGAAATTAAATCATGGATGGCAGAAAACTTTCTCCAGCTTAACCAACAAAACTGAGGTTTTAGTCATTAGTCCTGAGGCCCAGAGAGAGAAGCTTGTACCCAAACTACAAGCACTGTCTTTTAATCCTTCATCACAAGTAAGAAACCTGGGCGTAATATTTGACTCTGAGCCGACTTTTATTCCTCACATTAAGAATATAACAAAAATAGGTTTTTATCATCTAAAGAACATCGCCAGAGTCTGCCCCATTCTCTCTTGGGCTAACACGGAGATGCTAATGCATGCTTTTATCACCAGTCGTATTGACTACTGTAATGCCCTGCTCTCTGGTCTTCCAGAAAAGAACATTTCAGGTAAAAATCCCCCCTTTTCCCTCTGGATCTCCTCACAGAGGTCCATGGGCACGAAAGAAATTTCTAATTACCAAGGGCACGAGATGACACTTAGAAAAAAAAATTGTAATGTAATTGTAAATCATTACAATTACTTCAAAATTCAGCAGCACCTGTCCTGACTAAGACCAGAGGGCAGGCCCACATTACTCTGGTTTTAGGATCACTGTATTTGCTCTCTGTGTGTTTCAGGATTGATTTTAACGTTCTTTTATTGGTTTTTAAATGTCTTAATGGTCTTGGGCCTTCTTTTTTTTCAAAACTTCTTTTACCTTACCCACCCTCGCAGACCCTGCACTCCTCCAGCAGTGGGCTCCTAGTCATCCCGAAAGTCAGGACACACACACATGGCGAGGCGTCTTTCCAGTTTTACAGCCCTCAACTATGGAACAGCCTGCCGGAGGACCTCAGGGCTGCAAAGAACATTCATGTTTTTAAGAGCAGGCTCAAGACACACCTTTTTAGCTTAGCTTTAAATTAAAATTGTATTTATTTCATAAATATTAGGCTTTCACATTGTTTTTATTTATGGATTTTACTCATTTCTTATCTTAATGTTTTAGTTGTACTATTTTATGGTCTGTGTCTTAGTTTTTATTGATATCTTAGTTTTTACTTATTTATTCTGCTATCTTTAGGATCTCCAGAATTTCCTCTGTGGGAGCCCACTACACAGGGAGCTGTGGTCAGCTATGGCTGCAGGGCTCTGTCTCGTAGGTTCCTGGAGGAGTTTTGAGGTTCGTCATCTCTCCTCTGGGTTCTGCGTCGGTGTCCTGTGGCTGTGGTTGACTCTCTGCTTCTGGTGCAGACGGCTCCTCTGATGACACTCTCTCACCTGACAGAGACTTAATCCAATCAGACCAAATTTCATTATGTAGAAAGTAGGAATGTAACGGTTACCGGTAAAATGGTAAACCACGGTAAAATTTCCCACTGTAATCATTACCGTGTCCTATTAAAATTACCGTTACCGTTTGCCTCAATAATGCATGTCGATGCTGCTCACTGACTGGAAAGCCTGAAATGAAGCTTAGCGAAAGTTCAGGCAGGAAGACCTATATGCTCATTCAGTCTTCTCTTTCATGCTTCACTCTGCCTACTAGGCAGTGCCTACCTGCACAGGTGATTCAAATCTCAGCTGTAGGGGCATGCTCTCACTCAATCACTGAGCCAACCAGATCCTGCCACACACAACTGCTTGGCCAATCATTCCGGAGCAGCCTTATTTTAAACCATGGGTGTGTTCGAAATGGCGTACTACTCGTACTACTCATACTAACCCCGCCCCCATATTGAGTATGCAGTGCATTCACACTGTACAGTATGCAAATTTTGTGTATGCGAGAAATGCCCGGATGTATACTCAATCGGCTTCGACTTCTGAGTATGGAGCGGAGCTTGCTTCACGTACTGCTTCTGCCCCACAATGTATTGCGCACCTCTGACGTACGGAGACGAAATACAAAATGGAGACAGATCACCATGGATGCACAGGTGTTTGTGTTAATTATTTTCATCCACTGTCGCTCAGTTTGTGTCATGCAGCTGTTGATAATGAAAACACTTCGCAATAACTTGGAAATGTGAAGGGGGGGCTGCTGCTGCCAGGTGTTTACGGTACATGGACGGAAACACCGACCAAGCGGGTGCTTCGGTCTCCGAAAACGGCGAGACAAATTAAAAACAGTCGCTATTTCAAACAACTGGGCTCATAATCGTGATGTAAATACTTACTTTCTCGCTAGATAATATATTATTACTGAATGAATTAGTATTTTTTACGGAATGCAGTCGTTTTCTGTTGCTTGTGGTCGGACTATTTGAATTTTCTTGGCGCTGCTTCCCGGCCGGCACGAAATGCATTCTGGGGTATTGAGTATGCATCTGTGTGTAAACGCTCCGGCAGCCGCTGCATACTCAGATCATCTTTGAGTATTCAGTATGCAGTATATACTGATTGAGTAGGTAGATAGTAGGCAGTACGCCATTTCGAACACACCCCATGTCTTTGCTCCTTCACAGTCAGTGCGCTGGCGTTGTGCTGATGATCTCGGCAACCCTCCTCCACCCCAGGCACCTCCATTCATCTCACCAGTGTCCAAGTCCAACTCCTCAGGATACTGGCTCTTCCACCTCAGCAGCACCCGAGATCGCATCAGGGTCCCAGCAGCAGAAGTCTACAACTCATTTTCCTGTATTCCTCACCACCACCAGTGTCTAGACTCCATGGGGGGTATCCTATCTCTCATTCGCCCTCAGTACCCCTGAAGTACACCAAGACAGCGCGATGGAGTCTAAGCGCCAAAAGAGATTCTCACCAGAGACTCTGCACGTTTTCATTCATATCTACCTGTACAATAAATACTTTCAATACAAATTTTGGTCTCTCCTGATTGAACTATGTGTCTGCCCCTCGAAGCAGCCGTGTCTCGCAGACAGAGGCGCGTACGCGCAGTTTGCAATGTTTGGCCTCTAAAAGTACAGCAGTTGGAGCCTTGCTTAGACTTAAAGGTCTTCCCACTCAAAACGGCTAAAGTCTGACCAAAGTTTGGATTTTACAAGGATGTCGAGGGGAAACTGACTGACGAGAGTCACCCTGTCTAAAACACCAAGCTGCGATGAAAGACAAAAATGCCCGTTATTAAAACTGCTGTAACTCCTCAAATAAATGAGCAGACTGAGAGAGAGAGAGGATTCAAAGAGCAATACCTTAGTGAATTATAGGCGGTTTATCAGTATTTTGTATGTAAATAATGTGAAGGTTATAAATAATAGCATTTGTATCATTATGGAGTATGTTCTTGCCGTTCTTTCACCGTTTATTCGCCGTGTTTTGCCTTATTTCATCATAGTAGATTGTCTTTTTCCGTCATAGATCGTCTGTATGGATTTAGTCAATCGTAATCTGGAAATACTAAAGAAAGAGATGTTGAGGACATCTGCCATGAAAAAGGGAGACCAGAGGAGAGTCATGAAGGGGGCTAACTGCTTCAGGGACTATCGTTTGCAAAACAAAAAATAAATAAGAGAAAAAGTAACCGCTTGGACATGGTCTAACATAATGAGCTGTAACATGGACACTGATGCTGCAGGCAAACTAAAATGTGCGACTGTTTGTAAAATAGGTTAAGTTTATTTTTGGTAGTCTCAAAGCTTTGAACATGTTCATTTGGAGTTGCCTGTGTTCAAATCCGTTGTTCTCTATTGTTGTAATTGCACACAGTTTAAGCATTTATAACATAATAATGACAAATACTTGCCAGAATTGTTTACTTTTATTTCTTATGAAAAAAGTTTGAAAAATACTTATAGGACACTTCCTGACACAGTTATTCACAAAAGAACTGATAAATTATAATATTAAAGAGCTTAAATGGTTTCAAGACTGTGTTAAAGTACTTTTTAAACATTTTGTCCCTAAAAAAACACCCGTAGCCAACACGGCGGATCAATATGTTGGCCTACACGAAACAGCGGCCTGCAGTAAAGTAATTTTCTTGTAAAGATTTTTCTAACTAACTAATAATAAAACAAATGTTTTATTGGGTTGATTGTACTCCTATTTTGACGGACTTCACATACAAATAGAAACATTTATCTCCTATATTCACCGTTTCTGTTTGGCGAAATACGGTGGATGTATAAAATGCAACAATCTACACACTGCACCTTTAAATCTCTTTGCTGGCTACCCGTCCATTACAGGATTGATTTTAAACTTTTAATGTTTGTTTTTAAAGCTCTTAATGGTCTCACTCTAGTGAATTTAACAGAGCTTTTAACTGTTCGGGAGCCTGGTAGAGCGCTAAGGTTGTCAAATCAACTTTTGCTGGAAATGTCCAAGTCAAAATAGAGACAGTGGGGTGACCAAGCCTTTTCCATTACTTAAGTGCAGTTCATCTCTAAACTGGGCCTTTTTAAATCGAAAACTGAAAACATATTTATGTAGGAAGGCTTTTAATACCCAGCAGTGTGGTGACACTTATACTTTATTTTATTGTATTTTATTGCTCTTATCTTTTTTATTTTTTTTGTTTTTATTTATTGCTTTTTACTTACTTTCTATTGTAAAGCACTTTGGTTCACCGAAAGGGTTGTTGTAAAGGGCTATATAGATAAAGAATATTTGCTTTTACATTTAGAGCAGGTTTACTGTTTGTTGAATTTTGCAGTTTGCACATTATTTGGACAGTTTAGTCATGCTAAAAATAGTCAGCTCCAAAGCTGCTCAGAGTGTAATTGCTTAGTTGCCTTTTCTCATATATTTTTGGATTTTTTTAAGCCTTAATTTGAGTGACAAAATGGAGACAAAATGAGTGTGGTATGACATTAAGTAAAGGAAACACAATTCAACTTGGACAGCTACTTCAAGGACACCAGCCTGCTCCTGTGCATGGGCCTGATCTAATATATTAGCGAGTTAAAGTAAGGATAATATTCCTGTAAATACTATGTGACTATACAGTTTTTTAGGCTGAACTTTAGGGGCATTCCTGCAGGGCCCAGGCGACTCCTGGCACTCATTAAATACATTTTCTACCAGGACAAAAGCAAACATGCATTTTAGTCACAGCAAACCCAATGTGGAACTTTTCTTTGAATTAAATTTACAGGGAAGAAATACAGAGGCATGTCAAATGGTTCAAGGACTGAGCAGTTTGTTTGTGCTGGCTGAGTTATAATGGAGCTATAATGCAGAAATATGACAGCGAGAAAAAAGGGAAGTCAAAGTCGGGAATGAACGGAGAGGATGACAGATCTGCTAGGAACTTTTTTTCCTACTTTTTAAAGTCAAAACTTTGTGAGCTTTACTCCTTTAGAAACTATTTTGTGACTGAGTGATAAACACACCATTGAGAGTTTATAGTCCAGGTAAGACGTAAAAGTGATGTTGCTGTTTTATAAAGACATGAAACCTAAAGCTTGGAGCCCCGACCATTATGAGGAACAGACAATAAATGCACTCTGCGGTGACCCTTCTGTCTTTGTTTGCTATGATGTTAAACTATATTTATTGATCTAAACACATGAGAAACTCTGTCCTTTATGAAACCCCACAGCCAGTGGAATTTCATCCTTGAACTATGTCACAGTGGATGTTGAGACTACAGCATTTAAAATGCAAGAAAAGCCTCTGATAAGCCCGTGACTCAGTCTCAGGTTGAACTTCAGAGGACAAAGTGTGTCAGTAACAACTAAACAATTAACAAACCTGTCTCAAAAATCTGTTTGACATTTTTTTAACTACACTACCAAGGTCAAACTGATTTTCCTCTCGTTGCAGTGACTGTATTTTCCAAACTGATAAATAAAAAAACGTAGAAAAATTCTGCAAAACACAAAGAGCAGACATCATTTAATGAAATTTCTTCAATTTTTAGATGATGTGGCTTCCCTACAACAACATTACTATAAGTCAAATTTGGATTTGGATTCTTAAAGGGATAATTCAGTATTTTTGAAGTTAGGTCGTATCGGGTACTTAACAAAAGTCAGTGAAGATTGCTTAGAGCCATACTGAACATTAAACTCACTGACAGAAACTTGCTTTTCACCACATACAAAACACTGATTTAACATCATTTTTGCATTTCACAGTTGCTGAATCAGTTACCATATTTATTGATTGTTATTTATTGCCTTAAACTTTTTAATGAAATTGTGTTTATTATGATGTGTGCTGGTGACCTCTTGGTCAGGCCGCCTTTGTAAATGAGATCCTGATAGCCATGGAAAATAACCTGACCTTAAATAAAGGTCAAAAAAACCTCTGGTAGGTGGCAAAAACCCACATGGTCTAACACGGAGAAACTAAACTGGGCAATTTTGTAGCAAATATAAAAGCCATTTAATCTGAATCCTTGGAAATACTTGAACATATGGGAGCACACCCAGGGAAAACATTTTTTAGAAGGAAGATGGAAAATGGAGGAAACCACTCTGAGACGTGAAGGACCAGACAAACCCACGTTACATGTTGATCTAGGTGTGTAAGTCATGAGCTAATGTCATATGAGTATGAAAACTCGGGTTAATTCAGGATCAGAGGATAAAAGGGCTTTACTGCGTGGCTGTGCAGTCTGCAGCTCTCGTCATGCAGAACCTCCCTGTTGTAACCAACATTTATATTTACAGACAAGATTCTCAGCTAAATGAAAGTGGGACTATATTTTGACTTTACAAACAACTGAGGGACATTGTGCCATGTAGCAAAGAAGTGTCAAAACAAAACAGCTTGGTAATAGAAAAGTAAGTTGTAAATGTGTTCAATTCGATGTGCAATCACCCTATGTTCATTTTATGTCTGGTTTAAATTTGATTAATCACTTACAAGGCCCCATGCCCTATGTTAGCAGTGGCTTGGGGAGCAGAGCATGATACCATTCACTAAACTCTCAGATCATCAGACATGTTCGAGGGGCTTGGACCCAGAATGTCACATTTCTGGTGATAAGTTTCATTAAAACTAACTTTGGAGAAGCTTCTGGTGTCTACAAGATGTGTTTCTTTTTGTTTAGCAAGTGCAGTCACATTAAAAGTCTTGCATGTTTTTTGCATGTCTTGCATGCATCATCACACACTCCTTGAGAATACGTGCTTTGGTATGGAGTCTGCAAAATCAATACGGCCTCAATGTTTTGACAGTTTGTGTCAATACACTGTGGGTAATGTTTGCAATGGTACAGTTCAAAGTAGAAGCCAAACTACACGACGAAGCACATGTTCCAATTTTGAATTTAGGTCAACCATCTTTGAAGACCTGTATTAAGATTCTTAAGGTGCAGAATAATTTAAAACTCATCCTTGTTCTTTTTCTTTTTGTAATAAAAAAAACTTGTCAGAAATACTGTTAAAAGCGTAGTTAATAGGACTGTAATGAAATTTTGTGCCACAAAATTTCGCGAGATATAAAAAAGACGAAATACAATTCAAAGACGCACGAAATAAAAGCACTAAATAAAAAAACGGCATGCACCACTGAGACTGGTGAGTTTTTACTCTCCTCGCCTACCGTAGCAAAACACTCGCTTCAAAATGGATGAAGACGAGGTCAAGGAACTAATTGACACTCCTTCCTCAAATAACTAAATAAATCAGTTGTGTGGACCTATTTTGGCTTCCCATGTAAAAGACAAGAGAACGGTGAGAAGATTGTGGACAAAACAGCAACCATGTGCAAAATATGCCGCTAGAGTTCGCCATATACTTTGGTGAGTACAACTACCAACTACTTTGAACTGGAGACAGGCAGCAACTGTACGTTTGTGTAAGTCTGCATAAAAAATAATATTTTATTTTTGCATACTGTTGAGTTGACAGAGTTTGGTCATACTTGAAGATCAGAAGTATATGCACTGTTATAGGCTAAATATTATAGTTCACAGTTCAGACATTTATAGGTCTAAACTGCAGCTCTGAGGACTGCTTGTTCTCCTTTTCATTCAAGAATGTAGTTATCCTGATTGTTACAACAGCAAAGCACTTTTTATTGAGATTTTATGTTTGTATTTGCACTGTAGTCTAAATAAGGGGAAAAAAATAAAAATTTGTTTTTTTTCAAAGAGCATTTATTTTGTACTGATGCAGCAATGTTTTTTGTATGTCTGCATGAGGAAGAAAATAAAGAAAATGACATTATTGCACAACTTCCTACTGTTGGGGACTTTCTGTAATCTTTATTTTGTATCGTGAGTATTTCGTATTTTGAGCCCTGTTTCGTATTTCGTATCGTTTCGTGAGTTGACCATTTCGTTACACCCCTAGTAGTCAATGTTCACAATTTACTTGTATCAGGATACATATCATGGCCTCAGTGTCAGGATGTGTATCGTATCCTGGGGTTGCTAGAAATACCAAACCCTTATTCCATAGCTATCGTGACTCTTTCTGTGAAGATGCAGAGCTGATCTCCATTAGTGTGGCCTATGTTCAGGCAGGTACCATGTACCTCATTCAACTTTAAAAAAACTTGACCATCCCTCCAAATCCATCCTATTCTTGAATTTGAGCGCATATTTGGACAAAGTTTAGAGAAAACCCCGGGAAAAATGCTTATAGTGCTATAATCACAAGGCACCATAACCTTGACTTTTGACCTTAAAAATCAATCATTCCTAAGGGAAGCTTAAATGTGAGATGTTATGTCCTTGACATATGGACAAGTGGACAGACTGATGGAGAGAAAACCTGAAAAACAAAATGTCTGTCCTGGACTGTAACAGGAATGCCAACATGTGTTTCCCCAAAAAGATCTGCATCTGAGTTTCAAGGTCCATTTCACTGTAAGAAAACATTTCTTTAAGAAAACATCCACAATGAATACGAGCAGTCCAAACAAAGGACACACAAAAGTGTCAAAAGATAAACTCTACTCAAGACCTTCACACAATAACTCTGTATCATGAGGGTGTGAACCAGTGGCGTAGCTGGGATGTATTCCACATGAGTTTTCATATGTGTCAAAGGGGCCCGCATGTTTGGCATGCCGCATTGCACACAAGTACGGAGCCCCCCTTGTGACATTGAATAGAAAAAAAATAATGCGTGGCCACGAGAAGGTAAGGCGAGGCCACGAGATAGTAATGCGTGGCCACGAGAAAGTTAATGCGTGGCCACGACAAAATTCACCTTTAGTATTGAGATCTGTCAGTTTCAGAGCAATGCAGAGACTGTAGCCTCTCAGTATGGACAACTTTGAATACATTTCTCATTATTTTAATTTGGGAATGAACTACAATGACATTCTTAAATCACTTGCAATTAGGCATGGAGTAATTCTTAGCAAGAGACACTTAATTCGGCTGCTCTAAATGACTGCGGTCACACCATATGTGCTTCCGTGATTCTGTTGCGCACTTTGCCCAAATGTTACGGTAGGCAAAAGGTTACGGAGGCATGACGGTGGTGCGCTCAGCGGCATAACAATATTGATTAAAATCACATTGAAACCAGGCATTTGAGGCCCATTTTACTATAAGCAAATATCAAAAAAAATTGAAAAAAATTATTATCGAACTTGTACTTATGATCTAGGAGGTCCAACAGAATATTGTACAGTACATTCCCAGGTAGGCCTACCTCTGTGCTTCTTTCCCAAAAATTTACTGTAGCATTATTGATTAAGAGCACATCAAAATCAGGCATTTGAGGCTCATTTTTATGAACGGCAATTATTTAAACATCATAATAAATCTAAATAGTACTATGATCTCTAAAGTCCAACAGAATATTGTAAAGTCCTGTCTCAGGTACCTCTGTGCTTATTTCTAGACAATTTACTGCAGCATTATTGATTGCGAGCATTTCAAAATCAGTCATTTGAGGCTCATTTTTATAAACGACAAATAATTGTAATTCTCATATATATATATATATATATATATATATATGTATACATATATATATACACACATATATATATTTATGTATGTATATATGCATATATATGTATATACGCATATATACATATCTATGCATATATATACATATATGTGTTTATATAGACATACATACATATATATGTGTATATATATATATATATATATATATATATATATACAGTCATGGAAAAAATTATTAGACCACCCTTGTTTTCTTCAATTTCTTGTTCATTCTAATATCTGGTACCACTAAATGTATAATACAATGAACACAACAAAAAATGCAGCTGGTCACATAATACTTTATGTCCTATTTGACATTCTTCAGCTTAATTGATTCCCAGGGTATATAAGAGGCCATTTCATGTCACAAGCAGCACTGCACATGCAAAGGCCTAGAGTGGTTTCCTGCTTACATTCAAGCCGTAGCACAACTCAGAAGTTGTCAGCTCTCACATAATGCCTAAAACAAAAGAATTATGTGAAGCCACAAAGGCAGATATCGTGGCACTGCTGGAAATTGGCATGAGTGAGAGACAGGTAGCGAAAAAACTGAAGATCTCCAAGACAGCCGTTCATTACAACAAAAAAAAACAAGCTGAACATGGCACTACCAAATTGCTACCTGGCCGTGGCAGGAAACGTCTTTCTACCCCACGAGATGACCGTGCACTCATCCGTTCCTGTGTCAGGAATCGCTGCCAGACCTCCAGGGACCTTAAAAATGAGTGGGCACTGTCGAGAAATGTGACTTGTTCAGCAAGGACAGTTGAAACCGACTTGTTGAAGCTGGTTTGAAGTCACACAGAGCACGCAAGAAGCCCTTCATCAATGAAAGGCAGAGGAAGGCCCGGTTACTCTTTGCTCGAGACCACAAGGATTGGACTGTTGATGATTGGGCTAAGGTTCTCTTCAGTGATGAATCCAATTTTGAATTGATGCCCACTCCAGCCAACTTACTGGTTAGGAGGAAGCCTGGAGAAGCTTACAACCCAGCCTGTCTTGCCCCTACAGTAAAACATGGGGGTGGATCAGTCATGATCTGGGGTTGTTTCACTCTGAGTGGAACAGGGCAAATGCAATTGTGTGAAGGCCGAATGAACCAGGTCATGTACAGGACTATCCTTGAAAACAGTCTTCTTCCATCAGCTGGAAAACTCTTTCCTGCCTCGAATGACTGGATTTTCCAACAAGACAATGCCCCTTGCCACACGGCAAGGTCAGTTAAAGCCTGGATGGAGAACCACAACATTCGCACCATGCCTTGGCCTGCTCAATCACCAGATCTTAATCCAATTGAAAACCTGTGGAAAATCATCAAACTCAAAATGGAGAACCACAAGCCCAAAAACAAAGAAAATTTGTTTGAATTTGTCCAACAGGAATGGGCTGCTGTGACAGCAGAACAATGTCAGAAGCTGGTGGAGAGCATGCCAAGACGCATGGCTGCAGTCATCAAAAACAATGGTTATGCAATCAAGTATTAACTCTTGTGTGTATCATGTGTTTAAAGCAAACAGAAAAGAAAACATGGAATGCTTAAAAGTAGTGTTTTTGGCGGTACAATGCCATAGCTATTGATGTAAGAATTTAAGTAATTTTGGTTATTATCAAGAAAACCATGGAAAATGAATAGTTCTTAGTTCTTAAATTAAACTCTCATGAGCTATTTTTGTTGTTATCATTATAATTGTCCAAACAAATGTACCTTTAGTTGAGCCAGGCATTAAAATTAACAAGAAATTGAAGAAAACAAGGGTGGTCTAATAATTTTTTCCATGACTGTATATATATATATATATATATATATATATATATATATATATTTTTTTTTTTTTTTGTTTGTTTGTTTTTTCCCACGGTGCCACTGAACGCACCACCGTCATGCCTCCGTAACCTTTTGCCTACCGTAATATTTGGGCAAATTGCGCAACAGAATCACGGAAGCACGGATGGTGTGACCGCAGTCATTTAGAGCAGCCGAATTAAGTGTCTCTTGCTAAGAATTACTCCATGCCTAATTGCAAGTGATTTAAGAATGTCATTGTAGTTCATTCCCAAATTAAAATAATGAGAAATGTATTCAAAGTTGTCCATACTGAGAGGCTACAGTCTCTGCATTGCTCTGAAACTGACAGATCTCAATACTAAAGGTGAATTTTGTCGTGGCCACGAGTTATTTATCTCGTGGCCACGCATTACTATCTCTAGGCCTCGCCTTACTTCCTCGTGGCCACGCATAATTTTTTTTCTATCCATTGTCACCAGGGGGGCTCCGTACACAAGAAGACCTAAGCCAACTCACATCGTGTGTTCCTCCGCTAAATCACTGCGCAGCCCTCCCCAGATGCTGGCTATGTGTAACTTTTATCAAGTATCGCAACTCTTCTGTTTTGACTGTTAGCGGTGTGAGGAATAGACAATGCAGGAAATTAAAAAAAGGATGATTATGACAGCGCCAATGAAGTTCCATTCACTTTGGAGTTAAGAGGATACCTACAGGTATCTGCTGTAACTCCGATTCATACAGGTATGAACCGGAGTTCACAGAAGACGAGCTGCTGAAGATGGAGACGAACAGACCGAAAGGAATACAGAGGAAACATCCATGGACACTGGATATCAAGAAAGAGTCAGAAATACACAGTGGGGCGAATGTTTGACCTGGGAATAGGTGGCGGTATTACTCGTCAAACAGTCTTTCCTTTCCTGGAGTTTTGTGGATATTCTTCAATTTCCCAAAGATAAACTGGAAAAACGTCCCAAACCTGAAGGACCTAATGACAGTTTCTGCTCAAAGTAAGTAATAATGATCTGTCAGAAACAAATAAGCAGAGTAGTGGGGGCTGTTTGTTTATCATCACAGTGCAGACTACTTGTGTGTGTGTGTGTCTCTCTAACACACACACATGCAACGATTTCTGTGTATTAGCCCTTATATCTATATATATATATATATATAGATAGATACATACATACACACACACACACACACATATGTATGTATATACATATATATATATATTTATATATATATGTGTATATTTATGACTATGAATTGTGACATCAGCGTTGCCAGACGTACGATAATTATCATATTTGTACGATAATTTAGCCCTCTGTACGATGTACGATCAATAATTCCAAAAAAGGCTAAATGTACGATAATTTGACAATTTCGTGTGGTTGTTACAGATCTACCCCATTCTGACGGAGTTATCTGTAAACCCTAAATGCGTCTTATATCATGTGACGTTTCCAGCCAATCATAGTTTAAGTGTCATTCGTCTCAGAACGATTGACAGCCAATCACGGTCATAGGAGCTCCGTCAGGAGGAAGTCAGTCAAGTTGAGAGAAAAATGAGCACTGGAGGAGAAGAAGAGGGTGAGCGGGAGCTGAATTGGAGGGCTGTGGAGGAGACAAGTAAGCAGCATCAACTTCAAAAGTACAGAAAGGAATGGGAAAGTGATCCTAATTTTGCTGGATGGCTGAGAATGCCCACAAAAGTGCCTGAAGGACACTAAACAGTGATCAATTGTGATTTTCGCGCAACAATAACACAGTTATTTTGATCATTATCAGTTATTTTTATTATTTTGTCAGGTGTACGATAATTTCCCCCAAAATACAATAATTTTGAGACTCTGGTACGATAATTTTATATTTCCCATCTGGCAACGCTGTGTGACATAGAACAGAATGCAGCCAATAAAGAAGCAAGCTGACCGAGGAACAAGGAAGAAGACGTTAGTTTAAAGCAATCATGGCTGACCTGAAACACAAAGTTCAGGGACTTCAAAAATGAAGGACCACTTAGTGTTTTCATGCAATCTCCAGGTTTTTTTCCACAGTCTTTTTCATTTTTTTCATTTTAGGATTTTTCCATACAAAATAGTCCCAAGACATCATTCCCTCTTCTCATATGTCGGCTTCTATGTTGCATGTTGTTTTTTCCAGTTGCTGTCATGTTTCTGTTTCTCTGTGTTTATTATAAAACATGTTTGATCACGTCAGATTATCGTCTTGAAGGAGTAGATTCTAGGTCGGTGGTGGGACAGAATCATTGTGTGTTGTGTGCTGTGTTGAGATTATAAGAGCATCAAAACTGTTGTACGCCAGATTTTTTATCTTCATGTGTAGGGTTCTGTGTGGACCTTGCTTAAGGTGTGAAAGTCCCCTTATGTCTTCTCCATGAGATAGAGTACTTCTGTGCACATGAACAAAAAGTCCAAGGTATTGGGACATTTTCTCTCCACTTGTTAGCAGCACCAGTAGCTGCCTGCACTACCATCATGATATCCCACTCTTGTTTCATCTACAGTTGATAAAAGCATGGTGCTGAGCAGCTCTGAAGGTGATTGATCATTCTGGATGCATTTAAAGAAAGGGGCTTTGCAATAGAGCATCTAAGACAGAGAGAAGACAGAGGTGGATCAGGAGTACGCAGTGAAAGAATTAGGATTAATTTAATGTCTCAATTTGAGCATCAATTTTGGGTGTGGCTCTGACTGACTTCTTTGTTTATGCATTGACAGTAAATTGTGTTCTGCTCTTTATCCATAAAAGGCCTGATGTGTCTCAGCAACAACAGTGTTCCAGTACTGATGTACTTCCTCCTCAGACTGCTGCAGCTAAATATACACTGTTCTCTTTTTGACGCTCACATTGACAGGTTTTGCTTGTGACCTAGGTGAAGAAGATTGTTTTTTTAACACACCTCGTTAATTACATCACATAGTTGCATCACAAGAAGACCCGACGTTCCTGAAGGATCCCCAAATACACCATGCTATATATGTTGCTAAATGTTTGCTTTTAAATGTTTTGAGTGCTCATGTGCGGAGTTGTGGCCGGTCGAGTCTGAAGATGGTTTAAAGCTCCCAAGGACAATGGATTCTTGGCACAAAGATGGAAATGTCCTCCTGGTCAATAAAGTTATGCTTTTGCTTTTATTACTAGATTTTAGAGGGAGTGGGTACATTGCCAATGCAACGAAGAAATGCTTGCTCTTAAAGTTAAATACACTTATATGCACACATATAGTTAGTCTCACAGTGTTTAGAGATTTCCACAATGTGCATAAGCTTACTGAGATGTGCTCCTGAGATTGTGTCCCACTTTGGTTGTCGCCCTAGGGGTGAAGGGGGCAAGGACAGACACTTTTGACTCGCTAAGTTGTTATTTAGGCTTGTATGTCCTCATGTAGGCTTATTTAGCACCCGTGAGGTTTTCACTCTGTCTGACACAATATCATTTTAAAGGACACTCCAGCTTCATAGGCTTGTTGCATACATATAGGTTTAAACCATTAAATGGTTTAAAAAGGGGGAAGTTGTTAGAATTATATACAAGCTAATGCTAACATTTGTCCAAAGATGTCATTTTATGCTAACAGTTATTCAAACATATTATGTTAGGGCAGATCAATTCACATGTTTGTTCAACAAGTCAGACGTTTCGCAAGTCATATAGGTGCCATTGCGATTAGACAGAACCGTGGTTTCAGTTAAGGTCTGGGGGGGCAGTTTCCCCATTTCACATCCTGTAGTTGGTCCTGTGGTTTTGCGGAACTGCTAGAACTTTTGTTGAACTCTTGGTTGAACTTCTGCCTTTAGTCTGACCTTTATCCAGACATTATGTTTATCGTCTTGACAGACATACGTAGCTTATAAAACCAGACATGATCTTAACACGTGACAAGTTGGTACTTCCCTAATTCTGATGTGTATAAGATCTTGTGTATGCTAATGTTCAAGGCTCTTTTCTGTACATCCCTGGTGAGGTGCAGCACAGAGCCCTCAGCAGCTGAGTATTTTTATTATTTTATGTATGGTCTCACATATTGTCAAGAAATGGTTGACTAACCGATCCAGTCTGGACTTGTGCCTTCTTCCAAACTGAACATGAACTTCCAACAGCAGTATGTGAGAACAAGCAGGATATTTGAATAATATCAAAGATTGTGAATGTGTGCTGGCTCATCAAAATCAAACAAACCCAAGTTCAGGCAAGTATGACCATTTAAAAAACATAACCTATTTCCCATCCCTCTACCTCACTAACCAACATGTGAGTGTGGTCCTCAGAGGCTTTTATAGCCGACCACATTTAATGCACTGTCAAACACATTAATTACACTCTCCCAGCTCCCGCCTTCAGCATCTGGCTGCTAACATCGGGCTGTGAGCGCGGCAGCAGCAGAGCAGAGCTGCTGTCAGAGGTGTGGAGAGGTTAACACGGCGGCAGCAGCCCTGGTTGGATCAGTGAAAGGTCAGCCAGGGAAAGGCCAAACACTGTAAATTAATTCTGGCTGGACCTCAGGTGGCGAGAATACACATGAAGTAAAGAGCATGGTACGATTGGGAAATGATGTTAGATAATACTCATTAAACTGCACAGAATATACACTTATTTCAGGTTTCTGCATGTTTTTCAATCTGGATTTAACACACAAAGGATTTAGATCAGTAAAGTTTCATTTTTTTTATCACAGCAATTGAGTAATTATAATAATCATGACTTACTCTGCCCTGTATATACCAAGTGTTAATCAGTTAATCAATGGTAAACTCCGATTGCCTTTTTTTCCTCTATTATATTTATGATATATTACATAGCAAGCTCCTTAGTCTCTTTTAAGTGTAGATGTTATTACTTTCTCTGAAAGCAGCTGCTGTAACACCACAGTTTCTCAACTGGGATCAGTAGCGTCTATATCTATATGTACGTACATCTATATATGTAACTTTCAAATTACAGATCCACAGGCATAGATCATCTGGAGCACACAGCCTGTATATATTACATGATCAACGTTGCATAATGGACCCTTTATCATGTTTTTACTGAGATTTTCAATTAGACGGGGCTTAGCTGGAGGCAAAACAAAATGCTCCCAGCTGGATCAAAAATGATGTACTTGAACTAGATATGGCTATTAAATCATGAGACTGCATGAAGGTTGTGTATTAAAGGATGTGTGTTTACACAAAACTGCTCTGAGTTTACAATAAGTGATGTCTATAGCACACTGCCACCTTCTGACAGTGTTGCCAGATTTTTTGACTGAAATAAGCATCCAGGTCAATAAAACATCTTGGTGTTTTTTTTTTTTTAAATCATTCTCAGCAAGAACAATAAAAAGGTCAATATTAAGTTTCATTAAGCACAAGACATCTAGCTTAAAGCTAGGGTCGGTAATTTTGGAAAACTGGCATGAATTTGAATGTTGTTAGTAGTCTCCAGTAAATCTCCCATGTGATGATATGATAATAAAAACATTCCTCTGCCTCTCCAAACTGAACTCTGTCTCTAGCCTGAATGGGGCGGTAATGCTCCAAAATGATGTAAGCCAACTGCCGTAAAAACAAAGAAGAAAAAGCCTCGTGAGAACTGCCACCTGCAGTAGCCTGGGTGGTAGTTGTCGCGAGATTAGAGCCAGTAGAACAAACCAAGAAAAACAAAGTGTTTATTTTAGATTTCTTGTACACCCGTCTTAAAATGTGAGGGATACGGGAGCTTGGTTGGGGTTGTGGGACGGCTCGTAGCGGGCTTTCCTTATTTTCAAAACCAAAATATGACAGGTAAGCATTCTCCAGCGGACATGGATCCTGGCTCAGCTTGGTTACACACACTGAATCAGAGTCTGTGCACGCCAGGAAAATGTACGTGGCAACAGGATTTGATTGGTTTAAAATTTGGGCTACAAAGAATTTATTGATTGGTGTTTTCCCTGTTTTACTCCTGCTGTAGATAGCAGATATTTTTGGCTCTATTTTAAGAACACATTATGAAACTATTGCCATCGGGTCATAAAGATCATTTTAACCAGTATTACAAAAAGTGTATCTAAATCAGATTACCAACCCCAGCTTTAACATACAGCAGCACTCTTATAATTCTGCAAAGAAGGCCCAGTGTTAATGTTTCTCCTTCAGTTCAGTTCAGAGCTTTTATTGTTCCTCCAGTGACAGCACGTCCAATGACAACAAAAACAAACAAATAAATAGACGAACATTTACACAGAACAACATTGCAGTGTACAACTCCAACGAAGTACAAAAGAATCAAAAAGGATATGAAAGAAGTGGGTGGAATCTGCTGTCAATATGAAACAAGGACTTGCATTAAATAGGTCATGCCTGTTAGGATATGGTGGTGAAGTTAAGACTAGTAGGACCCAGAGCAGAGGCAGACGATCAGGTAGGTGATTAACTTGGGATTTATTTTCACAACAAAGTTCAAAAAAGGTGTTTTCCAAAAATGTGAATATAAACAAGGTGGTGATGGCAGTGGCAGGAGCTCGTGGAAACCTGGAAGACAGAGAGAGAATGGGTAAGTCTTTAGGTGAAGAGCCCAAGCACAAAAAAACATCCACACTAGAAAAAATTAGCTCCGAGTGTCGGAGACAGGGCATAAGGCCAACACTCAAAGACTGTAGGCTTGACGAACCACAAATGAAGTGCAATCAACTGGCGCACAGCAGCAGAAGCTCCCTGCTTAAGTAGAGGAAGTCATCAGGGGAGATGAGAGACAGGTGATGGATCCATGTCAGGTCAGCTCCAAGTCACGCCCACGCCACACCAACCAGGAGAGAGGAGAAAACCCGAGAGGGGAGGGGGAAAGGAGCAGAGCAGACTGGAGCAGAGGGTGAAATCCTCACAATGCCACCTGGGCAGTGCAATTAAGAATTGTGCAAGTTGACTGCATTAATTGCTGGCGACACAAAGGAAAATTTGTACCTATTTGCACCGGCCATAGGTACCTTGTATCCATCCTAACGGAAGAAAAATTAACTCCTCCAACAGTGGCTGATCAGAGCTGGACAGGATTGCCTGTGCTTTCTGTAGAGGGAGATCTGCTGCATGATAATGGTCTTACTGGCTTCCTTGATGATCTTGATCAGACCATTTTTTTTAATTGACAGGTTTCCATAAAGGGAAATTAAGCAGAAAGTTAAAACTGACTCAAGAAAAGATCTACAGAATAAACCATCGAGGTCTTATCAACATTAAAAGATTTTAGTCTGTGCAGAATGGATAACCTTTGTAGGCCCTTTTCACAACTTGTTGAGGTAATGAGGTCATATGACAAGTTTTTGACAATGACCCCAAGTACATGTGGAATCAACAATCTCCACCGCTGTACCCTTAATAATGGTTGGACCATTCTGTTCTGTTCCCTCTCTCTATATCAGTGTGAGAACCAAGATTGTCCTATATCATTGTGAGAACTCAAAAGGGCAACCCACATACAATATATAACACATGTCACATCTGTCAGCACCCATTGTTTTTCCAGTAAACCTCATGTGGCTTCAGTTTGCCACACACAGCTGGACATCTGTCCTTGTGTTGAAGCTGCAGAGAAAAAAGGTCACACTATATTTATACATACCACTGCACTAAAGAGAAACACTGAGGGTTGTTGTACATTTATGAATCTCTATTTTCAGATACAGATCCATTAAAAATGTAGACTCTGTACACGTGAGACCAGTCTTTGGAATATGAAGAGTCTGGTTTATGGTTGTAGTCAAAGTAGCACTTAGAACGATGCCACTAATGGGTGAGAGAGGCTGAGATTCAGCTTTCTAATACAATAAAGATGGAAAAAATCATTCTCTATACAAAGAACAGATTTTTTTCTTAGAGTAATGTAAAAATGTCGAAAGCACAGTTGTATCCTTTTCAGAACTAGAAGAACACATCCACCCAGGCATTTCCAACATGGCATTTTGCTTGCTGACTATTTGGAGAAAAATGTTGCAGGGTATGGTCAATACATTTGTAAAGAAGGTTTAAGTATGACTGCTTTTATTTTTGGTAAACTTAAGACAATGTTATGATTTCAGCTGGAAGAAAAGTAAAATTGAAGGGTGTAGGACTAGATAAGTTTATTTTTATTTTATTTATTTAACCTTTATTTAACCAGAAGAACCTTATTGAGATCAAAAATCTCATTTTCAAGAGTGTCCTGGCCAAGACAGGCAGCAGCACACGCTTCTTCCTACTCCTTTTAACTCGTATAACAAATGCAGATTCACCTACTGTCTTTGTTTCTTTTCTTTTTTTATCACTCATTGCCTCCACCAAGGAGGTTATGTTTTCGGGAGAGTTTGTTTGTCTGTCTGTCCGTCCGTCTGTCTGTCTGTGAACAAAATAACTCAAAAAGTAATGGATGGATTTTGATGTAATTTTCAGGAAATGTTCAGCATGGGAAACGGAAGAACTGATTAGATTTTGGTGTTGATCCGGATCAGCGTCTGGCCGCAATGGCGAAAAATGTGATTTCTGTGAATAACTACAGAACTAAAATAGATATCATTATGAATCCAGTTGCTAATGGTATGTTTTCATGGTCAAGGAATCTAAATATTTTGATGAAATAAAGGTAGGACTAACATTTATGGTCAAAATCACAATATGGCTAAGGACTGTGGCGCTGGCGGAGGTCTGCGCTCTCTGAGTGCTTTTCTAGTTTGTATTTGTAACCATTTTTAAGTTGTCATTTGCATTATGGAAATAAAGATATCAACCAATCAGCGATGTAGGCCAAGTTAATGACAAAAATCTCATAAGTGCCCTCTCATGCATACTGAATAAATCCTTAAAATCAGATTTGAATGACCACCAAAATCTTACAGCTTCTCTCTTTAGCCAAACATGTGGGTGGTGCCCAAAAAAGTGTCAAGACGTTGCAACTGGTGTCCCAGGAGAAGACAACTCAAGACAACTCCCAAGACAACTCCCCAAGAAGACCAGATCCTCCTTCTAGCTTTTCTGAAGAACCGTAGGCTTCTTGAACTTTGCTCTCTCACTGGCACCACCCAATGTTTATCTGTGTTGCTCATTCCAGGAATTCAGGGTTATAAAAGTGACTAATCAGGCTTTCCAATGCCATAAAATAAAATACCAATTGGTGCTAGGGGATAAATTATCAACCAAAATAATGTTTCCAAACATTTTTGATGAGTATATTCATGTTCACCTGAGACTCCCCTTGCTTCTTGTGAGTGTTATTGACAAATCAACACATCTGGAGGGGCACTTGTCGCTTATATTGAAATCTACTTCATATTTCTCATACAAATCCATCTCTTGAGACTCACTGCCAGTCACAGCACATAACGTAGAAATATAGCTCCACTCTTAGAGCAAGAGCACTGGCCTTCTGGAGCGTATTCAGCAGTGACCATGATTCTCTGCTAACCTTGACTGAGCAGTTTAATTACGAAGTCTTTATGGCATCACCAAATTACCTTATTTCTCCTTCCAATTTGAGCCAAGTTTCTCTAAATCTCTACAGACTTCAGAGATATGGGTTAATCCATGCAAGCCACTCAGAAATACTTTGACTGATTTAAACAACAGGCAGTGGCAAACAAGGTTAAATTCTTTCTCCTATTCAATTTTCCTCTTGTTGAAGCAAACGTCAAGCAAAGATAAGGAAGTAATGGAAATCAAAGTTCAGACATTTAAAAGTTAAAGTGCAAAAACAGGGCGAATAAAGCCTCAATACCACTGGATATACATCACCCACCAGGAGCTCAGGGTGGTTTGTCAGGCACATTTACAGAGTTTTGCTTTGTGTTAAAAGTCGAGCCTACAAAGACAAAAACAAAGAAGAACCATGCTGTTAATTAGAGAAGCACCATCTCATTGACAAGGGGGATGGTACCTCTGGGAGGTAGAGGAGACATGCTGATTAAGTCCCTAAATAAGAAACTTGAAAGAACTACTTCCCTTGAAAATTAACTTCACAAAGTGCCTTTATAGAGCTCCAAACCTGAGGTGCTGCATAACAAAAGACAACCTATGAAAGTTTTCAGTCTCTGAAGATAAATGTAAGACATGTGGGCTCACAGTGATGGCTCAGTCTGTCCTGAGGCGCATGTTAAGGTGGCCGATCAAAAATGTATTTAATTTTAAAGGATTTTTTCTAATTTTCTTCCTCTAAGAAGTAAAATAGGACCTTTTACCTAGAGATTTTAATCCTCCATGAGGTACAACAGTTAAAGAAAGAACAAGTCCCTATTCCAGTGAAGTTGTTAATGTTGTTAAAAACGTACAAAAAACTGAATACAGTGATTTGTAAACCCTTGACTAACATTTAGTTGAAATGAGTCAAACCAAGATACTCAATTCAGTTTACCAATCATTTAATCGATACATAAATGCATGTATACACATAAATATAAAACACATATACACATACAGTATATACATAATCCAGAGATGCATCAATCCAGACAGAGAGACAAAGACATGAAATAAAAATTCATGATTTCAACAAACTCATGGACCCCAGATCATAAATGTGTCATCATATTTGTCTCTGCTGAGTATTGGCTTACTTAGGATAAGCCCCTTGAGGGATGACATCTCATTTCAAGAGGGTCCTCATGTAGAATCAGAATCAGGATCAGAATAGCCTTTATTGTCATTATACAGGATGTACAACGAGATTGGAGAGCTTCTCTTTCAGTGCAATAGTAAGTTAAGTTAAAAAAGTATACAAAAATAGTATAATTAAATATATAAGATATATACAAGATAAGACGCAGACTTGTGCACAGCACAATTGAGGCTCAGTGTACAATATGAGGTAGATGATAAATATTGATGAAAAATAGTCCAATTCCTAGATCTTAGTATTTCTATGTTGTTCACATAGTATTGCACAGGAAGCAGATATGTATTGCACAGACACCAGAATATGTATTAATTTTTAGTGCAAATGATGAATGGTATATACGGATGAGTAAAAGTCACATATAATTGTATTGCACATGAGTTGTTAAATAAATACAAGTATTCGAGGTAGCGTTAAAAAGTAGCAGCAATCGCAGTGGCAGTGATATGATATTATGTATATCACATTATGTATACATATCACAATATGTATACATTGTTGTTATGGTGTTTATTATGACAGCACAATCAATAACAACCATGGATGGAGACATAGTTCTAACATCAACATTAATATGTTGATATTGGTTAAAAGAAATATGAAATTCGCAAAATAAGGGGGAATTTACCCAATGACCTTGACATGTTAGCTCCCCCTTAAAGGGATAGTTTGGGTTTTTAAATTGGGATTGCTTGAGGCCTATGGCAGTTGTAAATGTGATTGCCACTAAAGCAAAGTATTGACAGGAGGTGATATAAAACAGTCAGTGGTGCCACCAAACTCTTGTAAATACTTTTAGGTTAAAAATTAACATAAAAGGACATTGACTTGACTAGACACTGCAGTAAGAGTCTTAACAGCATTTCACTTTTCCTCAATAAGCCCCATGCTGAGAACTTTCGTGTTTCATAGGGGTCATGTATCCCTTCATCATCAGTTGGTCAGGTCGTCAGAAGAAACAACAAACACTAACTTCACTAAAAATGAACTAAAAATGAACAATTTGACTTGAGTGACAACAATGGCCATGGTTACATGAAGTTTTTTAATTCTGAATTAATTATTCAGAATTAAATAATTTAGAATTAAAGTTTTCTCCTTCATGTTTACATGGAAATAATAATTCTGAATTAAGGTTCAAGGCCTGGTGGTTGGGAACGGTTCTGATTGGACATGGGGGGGGGGGGGGGGGGGGGACCTCGTCCAACTCGGGCGCTATAGCTTTAAAAGGTCCACATTGTAATGCTTATGTCCATCCACTCTTTCATTACTTCCAAATCTTCTAAGGCTCTGTTTAAATAAACTGTCTCAGCTTGTGTGGAGTCCCACGTTTGCTTCAGGCAGCCTTCCTGTTCCCGTCAGCGTCCTGTGCCTCATCGCTGCAGGACAAGGGAACGAGCATGGGCAGAATTAAGTTTTATTTGAAATTATCCTTTTTATTCGAAATTAGGTGTTTACATGGTCATTAAAGAGGAATTAAGTTTTATTCGGAATTAAAGAGGACTTAAGTTCTCATGTTAACACAGCAAATTTGTTGTGTGAACAAAAGGACATCTTTGTATCATTCTGGATGCAGAGAGAGAGTCTTACGCAGGTGGAGTCACGAGTAGAAAGAGAGGCGGAGAAACTGCTGTGGAAACTGAGGAGCATGACTGATCACAAGTTACCAGGTGGTGCGGATGCATGAATGAACCCATATCCACAAGCCTTTAAAACTTCACTTCAAAAATGATGTTCTGACGCTGTAGAGGAGAGTCTTGTTGTCGATATTCTAAACAACAAGCCAAAGTTGGCAAAGGTCGAAATAACACGACTGAAAGCTGTGAAATCTAAATTTTGGCCATACCTTTTGCCTTTTTATCGATTTAGGATAAAGACAGGAGCCATCCGCCTTTGTAGTATCCAGGGAACACTGTTACCTGAACATCTATGGTGAGTTACTGGTGGAAGGATATGGAGCCAATATATTGCATCACAAAATAGTTCCAAACACAGGGACTTTGTTTGAAATTATTGTCTTCTCAAGCCAATGTCATTGTTTTTTGAAATTACAACAAAAAAGTTTATAAATAATAAGGTTTTGTGGAACTTTTGACTGCTAAATACGATCTAGTGATAACACCTGGGTAACTCCTATTTTGGACAAAACTGGCTATAGGGGCTTTGGCAGCAATCAGACTCTCGTGTCATGGGCCTCAAGCCGCCCAACTTAAAAAAATATCCCTTTTAAAGGGACTGTGAGGAGAATCTATTACCGGCGACACAAAGACTCTGCTACCCATTAGCACGCGCAGCGACTGTCGTAATGCTGCATTCCAGTAACCTCGGAACTGGGAGTGACATCATCTCCGACTAATCAGCGTTCCAGTTGAAATCTGAAAAAAGCATGCCGATCTACCAGGCTATTGTTAGCTGTTGTTAGCACGCCCTGCGTTGTTGTCCACAAATATCACATGAAGAATGTGATTATCACTATGGCAGCATTTTTGTAAATATAAGTCTAACAATACTATGTATACAGCTGACCTAGAGCGACACACCCCAGTCAGAAGTGCAAATATATTGATTATTACAGGAGCTAAATAACTGTTCACACTGGGGGCATCCATCTTTGATTGTAAACTCGGGGGTGACGAGGTTTCACCGAGTTCCCAGTAGGAAATTCTGATTTCCGGGGTCGTTCCAGCTGCAGTTTCCTACTTGGAAATTCCTACTTCTGACTACAACTAGAACGCACCACAACACTTTACCGAAGCCAAAGCGTGTGTTTGTTGTGTTGTAGCTCGGACCTTCCTCAGAACTCTGCATTGCTTTACAACTTCTTTTTTCAACAACTTACAGGATGCAAAGCGACGAGGTAATGTATCTCTTTCTAGTTACGTAGCGGTAGTTTCTGATGTGTGACAACAAGCAAGTTTTGAATAACTTAGTATCGTAGTTTTGTAGCCAGCTATATATCGCTACTTACAGCCCGGTGCTCTACGACATGTCCGAATAATATAAATTTGCTCTAGTTTTAATTGTCTTGTTCCCGAAGTTGAGTATCCAGGCCAGCCCTGTCCTGTCCGACCCGACCGAGAAGCTAAGGAATAGCATTTATAGATAACCTATTTTGATGCTATAAAACTCATCTTAAAGTGTGTATTTCGATCAGGCATATATCTAAAAGTGAGACTTTTTTGCAATTACTTAGAAACTCCTCACAGTCCCTTTAAAAAGAACCCCAAAGAAATAATCACAACAGTCCATAAAAATAAGCAGATTTTATGAGAAGTGACTCTTTTTCTGCCATTTGTAATTCAGCACATTTCCATTTTGTTCACTTCCCTGCTGTCCCAAGAGTGAACACTGTGGTGCATTCAGATCAGACTTTGCTTACCGCATTGTCTAACAAGGCTAAGTGCACATTCATCTTCCACTTTAACAGAAAAAACAACAGTGCTACCTGGATTCTGTCCACGTCACTTTCACACCAGAACTTTCCAAGAACAAAGCATCACTAATCATTGAGGACAGACGATAGTATCTCAGACTGCCCTGCTGTCTGTTTGTGTGTGTTTGTGTTCCAGCTCTCTGAGGAGTTTTTCCTAAAGCCTGGATTTAAAGTAACATGAAACAAGGGACTTAGATGTCAGATGAGACGTCCCATTCGGGGAGATAAATGGATTCTCCCCAAAAGGAAGTTTCTTCTTCAAGCTCACATTATGGAATCTGTGATGGTCTCAAGGACGAAGTTTCAACAAAGTGAGAGCTAACAAGGTGCTAGATTACATCAGAGAATGAGTCCTTCAATTTAAACGTAAGCTCCCATGGTTCAGTTTCGCTTTAACAGAACAAAAACACAAAACCCTCTGGAGAAAGAGAGACATCTGTCCCTAAAGTCTTGTCCAAACATGGTGGTCATTCCTGTAGTTTAACACGACTTTTTGATTTTAATTTGTGTTATTTGTTTAGGTAATTAATATTTTTGGAGCAAGGGGCAGACTCAATAAGATTTTTCTTCATTCTGCTCCCTTTAATTCACATGTTTGAGATTTTGTTCTGTCTTTCTTTTTCTCTGTATTGAATGTTTTATGTTCTAACAGAATGGCATTGTGAAGAATAATTTGACCTTTGTACATATTTTATGTATTCAACTGTTGTACATATTGTATATATTCTTTTCATGTATTTGACTCTTTATCCTGTCATATAATCATGCTTGTAATCCTTGTTTAGCTTTTGCATACTTCTGACACCTCACGCACCCACATACCTTAGACACATCTTACATGCCATATATGCTGATTCACTAAAACTCTGTATCTGACCTCGTGTGGAGGCTGTCTTTCGACCTCTTATCTGTTGAGGGACATCTTCCATACCAGCTCAGTCTGGCTCATTCCAAGACAGTGAGGTACGGAGGTCAACACACACACACACCTTTCTTGACACTCTCATAAATAGAGACAGAACATGACACATCTTCAGTTTTTTCAGCATCAGCATCTTGTTGTCATGTTGTAAAACTCCAGCGCTGTATTAAACCTCATCATTTTTGCCTTCAGTTGTCTCATCATCATTTTTCCTTTTTGGAGTTATGTCAGGGGTTTTTTAGTGCGGACCTTACTGAGTTTTTGAGTTATGAAGGGACAAAATCCTGACATAAATTGGTCCTTGAGTCGCTCCTCACAGCTGTGACCTGGGAGATGGGAGGCCATCGCGAGAATCCGTGCAGCCTGGGAAAAAGATTTCCAGCATTGAACAGCCCGTCTTGAGGGTTCGGTGGTCTCCGCACTCGACTGGGGCCCGGTGACGAGGATCCATACATGAGACAGCTGACAGCAAACTGGTGAGCATGAATGTTTTGTCTAGCATAAATGTTTTGTCTAGAGTGCAGGCCTAGTGAGGGAAGCTTCAGAGCGGCTTTACAAACCGCTGGATATCAGTGTAGGATGAACTAGAGCAGCTTTGTAACCTGCTAATTGCCTTACACTAAGAGTTTAGGATGAACTAGAGGTAGTGTGTACAGCTATCTAATTGCCCTAAACTAGTAATCCACTCCTAGGTGTTTTTAACTGCGATAGAAGGCAGTCTCAGGAGTGAAGACAATTGTCTATTATGTGACAATTGTATGTATGTTGTGTGTGTGACACAATTGGCTGCAGTTGTTCTTGGTTCTAAATTGAGAGGCTGTGTGTGTGTGCGTGGCACTGGTCAAATAGAGAAGCTGCAGATAAAGACGGCTACATTCGCTGTAAATTTAGTTTACAGTAGAAGGTTGATGTAGTGGACGATCTTTTTCTGATGGTGGCTGATCTATATTGATTAGTGTATGATATACACTTTGTACAATGGGGAAGAGACACAGCAAACCAAGTAAACAGTAAACTGAGCAAAAGATAGAATGAGGAGTATGGATTTGATGTAAAACAGTTAAAGAAGCCAATAAGAAAAGAAAAGATAACTATGGTCATTACCAAAATACGGTGACTTTCCAAGTTAAAAAGTAAAAAAGTTTAATTCAGTTTTTTACAAATTTAAGTTAATGGGAAGTTTTTACAAGCACATTGATTATGTTACCAACAATAATAGACAACTAAAACATTTGCTTTGTTTTTTTCTTTAAAAAGACGTACCTAGTTTTCTGACATTAATGTAACCACACTTTAGGTTATCATTACAAATTCATATATGTGTACTTTTGATAAAGGATAAAATATGCTGATAAAATTACTGCCACTCACTATGGATGAAGTTAAGATATATTTGGATAAGAGCTAAATTGCAATGACATAATTGATAAAATCTTAAATAATGTCTAATGATATATGACCCTGGGGGTTCTCTTAAATATTCTTGACATTTAAAACATAAACCAAGTGATTTTACATAATGGACCAATTATCATATATTTATATGTATATATATATATATGTACATAAAAATGAGGAAATATTTAACACTGTCCAATAGAATTGAATCATGGCAGTGGGACAAGTGTTCTTTTAGATACAAAGGGAATTAATGCTGAACTAAGAAAATAATAATTATAATGAAATTGCTACCGTAAATAAACTGAAATTATCTTCATTTAAAATGGTATCTAATTACATAATTTTAGTTTAATCTGGATGATAATTTTTTAAGGATACAAAGTTTTATTCTATTTATTATTATTATTATTATTATTATTATTATTTTAATTATATAAATATATCTATATATTGTTCGTCTGGAATATGCAGGGACATGTTTGTCATGGTACTTTGAGAATGACCCAGTCACAAGCAGCAGTAAATGCTGAGAACAAAGAAGAGCTCAGCAATATAAAGCAAAAATATATGTTAGAACAACAAAAACAGAATGACTACAATATGATATGATGACATGGCATTTGTTTAAACAAGATAAGGGTGTAACAGAGCAAGCCCTAACACATAAAGAAAGACAAAGAAAACCAGATTTAAGAGACCAGATATCAGAAGAGGTCCCTGAAACAGAGGAACCCCTCCATCTGTTTCTTTCTTATTCTAAGACTTAAAAAGAATTCTCTTTTAAGAAAAAGTTAGAGGTACTTTAATGTTAAATTCTTAAGTGAGCTCTAATTGCTCCTAAACACATAATGCATCAAAATCAATTTATTTATGAATTAATGACCTTATTAAGACTGCACCCACGTGGGCGATCAGCTGTTTGACTCCTCGGTGTGTTGACAAAACTTTTGGGAGGAGTGTTGTTATTTCAGAGACAGTGGCACTGGGATAGCAGCATGTTTGAATTCTTGTATGGTTAAGGCCACTGATAGCACCGTCTCCTAGCAGCAGCGTATCTCTGACCTTGACGTTTGGTCCAGATTGTCTGTCTGCCTGCTTTATGGCTCCTGTTTAGTGAAAATGATCCGTTTTCTCTTTGTTTGATAGAATCATTGGTTAAATTCCTAGGACACACTATTTCTCAACCTAAAGACTTTATGGCGTTCTTAGGAACTCTTAACTACTGCAGATAATAGATTCCAAATTTCTGTGCTATATGAGGACTGCTGTACTTGCTGTTAATAGTAAACAATAAAGTCTTTCTACTATCTATAAGGAATGAAAACCTCTGTGATTATTTGAAAAAGGCAATACATCAGTCCCTGTCATTAAAACTACCTGACTATGATAAATCATTAAATCTTTTCTGCCACTCTAAAGGTGGTCACATGTCTGCAGTATTGGCACAGAAAGAAACAAAATGCTATTGACCTATAGCCTATTACTCTAAAAAAAAAGCTTGACCCCATTGTCACAGCAGCTGCAGAAGCAGTTTCATCCAGTGCTGATGTTGTTTCTTTTTTCTTTTGTCTTTACGCGCTGCTACAGGACAGGATTAGTTTCACTTTCACTTTCAAACATCTGCACTGTATGACTGTTCTTCTATGTACACTGCACAGTTTTAACCCTTTAAGGCCCAAGACCATAGATTATAGCCAGAAGAATCTATTTCTTTTTGGGACTGAAATGTTTGTTTCACTTTCTGCTAAAAATCCATAAAAATCAAAATGTCCATAAAATTCAACATATAGATTTTTTTGTATTTCATTTGATACATTAGGTGTTTTTGGCAACTGATAATCCACTTGAGTACATTTTTATCATTTATCTGATTGTTTTCAGATGTTTTTTTGTAAGTTGTTGATCATATTGAGTAGATAGAGGTATGATAAAAGTATGTATCAAAAATGATACAATTCGCTTTATCGGGTTAAAACATGCAACTCTTACACCACATGTTGAAAATGCATGTGATGATCATGACTAATTAGACTATTCTCTTAAGACATTTCTGCCCAGACCTGATTTGATAGACACACATATTTCTGATTCAATTTGATTTTTTACTGATGGCAGCTCTTTGAGAGATTCTTATGACAAAACTCACTCTGCTTATGCTGTAACTACTCTGACTCTGTGCTGATGACATAATCTGCACAGCTGAACTGAAAGCTGTTATTTCTGTCTTACACTATTGTGCAGATTTCTCTGTTACTATTTTCACAGATTCTAAATATGTTTATTCATCTTGTCATTATCTCTGTGCCCAGTGGCACCTTAGAAGCTTTAAAACATCATCTGGTTCTGAAGTTAAACATGCAGTCCTGCTTAAGACCTTGACTAAGGCTCTTAAACTTTCCTCAGCTTTGGCTATTGTCCATATCCCTGCTCATATACAGAAAAATGATATTTTTTCACGTGGAAATGCCCTAGCTGACTCTGCTGCTCAAGCTTTAGCTCATAGTGAGCCTGCTACTCCGATCTTTACTGCTCTGATAACTGTTGATTCTGATTACATTTTGCATGATCACTAACACCATGACATGATCGTGTGTTATTCTTAACACATGAGGATGACCTTTTTTTATTATTATTACCCAGACATTACTTTGCTTTGGTTGCCTGCTTCCTTATATCCCTGGGCGTGCCAAGTGTCCCATTGACTTTGTCATGTGACAACAGCGGGGATGTTAGGAGGAGTACACAAATATTAGGGGGGTACAAATTTCCAAAAAGCAGCACATGATCATGTTAAGAAAATGTTTAATATGACTAAAGAATAATGTTCAAGGGGGCATACGAACAAGACAAGGTTCATTTCCAGAACCAACATCACCTTTTTAAGTTTGAGTTTGAATTACATTGAATTAGATAAATGTCAGAATAAAAGGTTTTGCTCAGTTGTTCTGTGACACTACAGTAATTGGACTGAAATACACCCAACTGCACATGCTGATACAGACTTTACAGTTAAAGTGCTAAAGGAGAGTATTTTCTACAGATTTAAGAAAAAAAAAAAAAGATTTATTCTGATAATGGTACTGTTAAACAACAAATGATCAAAGCAGTGGGATCAACAGGAAAACCATGGCCTGATTGTTTACACCTGGTTAAAACTTCTATTAATACAACACCTTGTGGCAAACATAAGCTAACACCATTCGAATGTGTATTTCATAGAACTTAGCAGCTGCCTGAGCTGAGCTGACAATTATTCAACCTAAGAAACCTGTGAAACACTCTGACTTTGTGACACATTTGGAACAATGTTTTAAAGTGAAAGAACAAATTGATGCTGCCAAGTCTGTTTCTGTGTCCCAAGGAGGAGAACCAGAGCCGGAGCCAGAGCCAAAGCCAACGCCTGTCCAGCCTGTCCATCCGGGAGATCTCGTGTTCATCAAGGCCCATCAGAGACAGAAGTGGTCGTCTCCACGTTGTACTGGGCCGTACCGAGTTCTCCTGGCCACACCCACAGCACTGAAACTTGCTGAAAGGCCGTCTTGCAAACTTCTGAGGTGTGAGGAGGAGAGGCTTCATCAAGACTGTTAAGGTACACTGGTGATCCAGACGGGCTACAAAGGGGGGCGGAGGACTAGCCCCGTCACGTCTCAAACCCGTGAAGAATCCATCGCGGCGATTCCGTCCCAGTGTGCCTCAGGTAAATGCCTCCAAAACCAACTGTCCATCTCCTGACTGCAGTGCTGTGTGGCCTCATCATCTGGACTGGGACTGAACGGTTTATGGCTCCCTCTGGCGAACATGTTCTGAAAAAGTGAGATCACAGCCCCTTGGACTGGTACACCAAGGCTTTCAACTTCTCGTCGTCCTTCGAACTGAACGTTTGGTACCGATATGCACAGTTCTTGGCGAAATACTGAAATCAAACGAACTGCTCCACATATCTTACCTAAATCTGTCACAAATGTCAGCTCTTTGTTTCCACATGTTCTCAGCTCTTCTCTTGCAGCTAAGTTCCTGAACCAAGCATACTGGTCTATGATTTCAGGGCCTGGACCGAACGTGAGTATGTTAGATTTCACACACTTCCTGAGTACTACTGATACCAAAAACACTCCAATTTATGGTCCAGTGCATCTAACTAAACTTTTTCAGTTTGACTGTTTTTACAATAAAGACAATCCTCCAAATTTTACACCGATCCCCATGGGTACTGTTGATCCAGGATATTGCTCAAAGGTTTGCTTGAAGAATGGTTTCAATAGTTACAATGACATTAATAAATCACTTGGGGTCATTTGTGCTGATTTCTTTACTGTTCCAGATGTTATGGGTACATATCCACAAACTGATTTTGTATTACTATTTGTTTTTGCCTACAATTAATTATATTAATAATTAACAATATTTAGTTCACCTTACCAACAACCCCACCAGTTAAAGAGAATAAAACACAAATTTAGCTTCCCTGCAGGTATTTTGCCTATATGATGCCTTTACAGAAAATCTAAGTGAAATTGTATAAGGTTGATGTGAGAAGTGCATTTTCATCTGTTCAAATAAATGAAAAACAGCGGGGAATGTGAAGAATAATTTGACCTTTGTACATATTTTATGTATTCAACTGTTGTACATATTGTATATATTCTTTTCATGTATTTGACTCTTTATCCTGTCATATAATCATGCTTGTAATCCTTGTTTAGCTTTTGCATACTTCTGACACCTCACGCACCCACATACCTTAGACACATCTTACATGCCATATATGCTGATTCACTAAAACTCTGTATCTGACCTCGTGTGGAGGCTGTCTTTCGACCTCTTATCTGTTGAGGGACATCTTCCATACCAGCTCAGTCTGGCTCATTCCAAGACAGTGAGGTACGGAGGTCAACACACACACACACCTTTCTTGACACTCTCATAAATAGAGACAGAACATGACACATCTTCAGTTTTTTCAGCATCAGCATCTTGTTGTCATGTTGTAAAACTCCAGCGCTGTATTAAACCTCATCATTTTTGCCTTCAGTTGTCTCATCATCATTTTTCCTTTTTGGAGTTATGTCAGGGGTTTTTGGTACGGACCTTACTGAGTTTTTTGAGTTATGAAGGGACAAAATCCTGACAGGCATAAAGACCCAAACCTAAACCAGATGCAGAGTTTCAGAGGGGCTGACGCATAACAATAACCAAGCCTCCAACAAGAAGACTCAACATTGTGTTGTTTCATGATTCTGAAGATTATCTGCCAAACTTCATTTTGTGTAAAATGAGTTAAGTTTGATTGTTCCTATTAAGAGAAATGCCAATTTTAAGTTTATTCACTAACTGGCTAACTTGGACCCTCGTTTGCCCTTAGACCATCCTTGATTCTTTATCGCTGAAATAAATAGAGACATTCTGGAAAAGCACTTTGCTTGTATGGCCTCAAATGTTTCCCCCGAAACCTGTATGTGCCTTTCAGCATTAATAATATTTTCACATAAGTTACCCATGCCGTGGGCAGTAACACAATCCTATACACAGATGCTGTCTTTTGTCCTTTGCTCTGATAACAGTCTGAATGGTCTTTTACCTCTTTAACCTGGAGGACACCACGTCCATGATGTCCAAAACTGATTTGAAATGTAGACTCAGACCACAGAAGACTTTTCCACTTTGCATCAGTCCATCTTAGATGAGCTCAAGCCCAGAGAACTTAGGTGTACTTGGCTTTGTCTTTTTGATTTAATTTGGTTTGATAACCTTTATTTCAAACATAGGAATAATTAGTATTAAAGTAAAAAAAAAAAAACAAACCAACAAAACAAAGGAAAACATTATTTACAGAAAATTCTTTGAGTGTTATTGTGTTGGAAATGGAGAAGGAAGAAGCTCTACTCTTCGCATAGTAGAGTTTGACCTCGACCTTGTAGATTTAGTAATGAATGGTATCGCAAAGTTAGCAAATTCGCAAATTCCTGAGCCCACGCGCTGATATCCTTCACAGAATGATACTGACTTTTAATGCAGTGCCACTCGTGCCGAAAGGTCACAGGCATACAAAGTTGCTTTTTAGCCTCGCTGCTTGAGTGCAAAGATTTCTCCAGATTCTGTCAGTCTTTTGATGAAATGCTGGACTGTAGATGATGAAATATTTTACTTCCCTGTAAATGTAGGTTGAGAAACATTCTTAAACTTTAGGAAAATTTGCTCACACAATTGTTGTCAAAGTGGTAAACCTCACTCCATCCTGTCTTGTAAATGGCTGAGCCTTTTGGGGATGCTTTTTACATACCCAATTATGACACTTGCTTGTTTCAGCTAAGAAATGTTGCACACAGGTGTCAAATTCCCTGGTTTTGTTGCCCCTGTCTTAGCTTTTCTAGAACGTTCAGCAGGCATGAATTTCAAAATGAGAATTCAAAAACAATGACATATCTCAGTTTAAACATTAAAATGCTTATATTTGTGGTGTATTGAATTGAATAAAGGTCTGATAGGATTTAAAAATTACTGTATTCTGGTTATGTTCACATTTTACACAATGTTCCAACATCATTGGAATTGGGGCTGTATGTTGGTTTGTGGTCTGGTTACTGAGTCATACATTGATCATACTTGCTCACAACACTCCAAGAACTAAACTCATTTATTATCATTATTTCTCATCATGTTTGTGGTATCCCACGTTTTCAACATCTGTTAAGATTTTGGAAAGGCACTATGAGTTGGCAAAGCTCTCGAGGAGGAGGACTAAGACTTTGAGAAAAGATTTTGGTCAAATATTAACCTTCATGTTTTGGCTAATGTGCATGGGTAACAATTTAACTTTTCATGAATCCATTTGCTAAATCTGACACTCTGCACCTGAAGAAAAAAAGCTACAACTGTGCAATTCTACAAAAAACTGGCAATATCCAGCATTCAGTCTCACCACCTTATCGGAGACCTTTCTGAAAGTAGAGAAGGCAGAGCCACTTCCTCTGTAAATATATATTAACAGCAACCAGGAGAAGTGATGTCCAACCACGATCGCTTTGCTGTTGTTATGATGTAAAATCAATACAAACTCTCTGATTATGTTCAGCACATTCACTTCTACAGAGTTCACTGGGTTAAATACATTTTAATGATATTTTAATCCATAAGGAAGGCAATTTAATGCATGTTTGAAATTTTACCAGACAGAGGGAGAAATAAGGCTGCATATAGTCACAAATCAAATATGGATTTACTGACATTTATTCCACATTTATTCCGAACATTATTTACCAATCATTCTAAATGATGTCACTCAAACTTTAATACAGCCTTGAGCAGGATGTGTGGCTGAAATGGGAGGATAAGAGAAATCAATTTGAATATGTGTAATTTAGTTAGGTTAATTGAATTTTCTGCTAACACTATTAGGTAATGGACCTCAAAGCTAAGGTATATCTATGTTATGATGTTGCAGGTCTGATGCCTCTGACTGAAAGTAAGTTAATAGGATTATAATATAAGGCTTCTTAATCAGCTTTTGAAAAAATCCAATTTTCTTCATGAAAGTGTAATGTCTCATGATTCAGAGTAAACAAAGAAATGCACAACTTTTGTTAAGTGGGTTAAATTCTCTTGAGACCTGAAGATGTCCTGAAGGTGAATGGTGACAACACTAACACATATTGTATATCTGACTCAGATCTAAAATAGAAAAAATACAATTTGTTTGCAATATCATTGACATATGGTAGTTACTTTGTAAAACAACATTTTCTTTATCTACCGGGCGTAGATAGGTTCCAGCCCCCCACTACCCTAAAAGGTTTATGCAACATAATGTGGATAATGGATGGATCCGTGGTCCTTACTGATAATTCTTGCACTTTTAGATTTCTCAACATCTACTACAAACCCCAATTCCTAAAAAGTTGGGCCTTTTGTAAAACATAAAGAATAGAATACAATAATTTGTAAATCCTTTTTTACCCATATCCAGTTGAAAACACTACAAAGACAAAATGTTTAATATTCAAACTGATATTCGCTCATTTTGAATTTGATGCCTGCAACACGTTCCAATAAAGCTAAAAGATTCAGAGAAATATGGAAAAATCTCTGCACCAAAGCTGCAAAGCTCAGAACAATACTGTATGCCAATGACTTTTAATTTGTCAGGCAGTGGGTGTGGTGCAGTCGGTTAAGGAGAACCTGCCTGTCCCGATGGCACTTTCCCAGCTGGGTACACGATGGACTCCTGGAAGAAGCGGAGGATCGTGTGCCTGTCGATTCTGTCCGTCGAGGACGTGGAAGATGCCTACGTAACTGGATATATGATAACAGGTTTCTTGTTGTTTAGAGTTAGTAGTTTCCTGATTTATCACAAAGTTAAGAAGACAGCACATTTGGCTCTTGAGAAGCTGCCCGTCATGACTGAAGGAATGTGCAGGGCACTCAGACTCAAGCAAATTGTGAGCTCAATCACAAGCTAGATGTGATTCTCGAACTCGTTTGCAAGCAGGACAACACCTTGGAGAAGCTGACAACTCGGCTCGGTTGAATGGGCCCTAGATTCAGAACATCATCGTGAGAGACCAAAAGACTAGAAAGACTGATGGAAAATTACAGTCGGTCTGACCCAAACTATTCCTTATCTCTTTTTGTTATGGCAGCCCATCTGTCCTTGAGCTGACACATCTACTTTCTCCTGGAATGTTTTGCTAACAGAGGCTCGATCCCCCCTTCACTCCCTCATCCTGTGAACTTTGCTCTGGAACAGAAACTCTCTCTCTCAAGGCCGTACAGTCATCTTATCAGACAATAGAGACTTTGTGAGGTCTGAGCTAGGACAAGGTCACTGGACTCCTTTTTCGGATCAATGCCCCCGCTCGCTTGCCTTGCACCCCATGAGGTTTCCCCTTGAGCAGGTGCCCCTGGATTACTGCATGTCATCCCCCACTCTTCCCCATTTCCTACTCTATCCACTGTACTCTCTCCTCTGATTAAAGGCATAAAAAGCCCAGGAAATAACTTCAATCCTGTGAAGGATATCAGCACATGGGCTCAAGAACACTTTGGGAAACATACATAGTTCATCTCTACATCTACAAGGTCAAGGTCAAACCCTACCATGCAAAGTCAAAGACGAATATCAACAACACCCAGAAACACCTCCAGCTTCTCTGGGCCCTAGCTCATCGGAGATGGACTGAGGCAAAGTGGAAAAGTCTGTTGTGGTCTGAGTCAACATTTAAGTCTGTTTTTGGACATCATGTACGTGGTGTCCTTCAGGCTAAAAGCTGTGACCAGAGCAAGGTTCAAAAGCATGCATCTGTGATTGTATGGGGATTTGTTTGTACCCATGGTATGGGCAACTTGCACATCTGTGATGACTGACCACTGAAAGCTACATACAGATTTTAGAGCAACATAAGCTGCCATCCAAGAAACTTCTTCTGGGACATACAAGCTTCTTTCAGCAAGACAATGACAAATGTGTTACAACAGTGTGGCTTTGTTGGAAAAGAGGGCAGGTACTAGATTGATCTGCCTGCAGTCTAGACCTGTTTCCTATTGAACATGTGTATGTATTATGAAGCCAAAAAACATGACAATGGAGACTTTAGACTGTTGAGCAGTACATAATGGAAGAATGGGATAGAAATCCACCTACAAAGGTTCAAACATGTCCTTGTCTCAGCTTTTTTGGAATGTGTAGTAGGCAAAAAATCCAAAATGAGTCAATGTTTGCAAGATAAAAACAAATATAATGGCCCTTTTCAACCAGCATGCCTTGGCCCTACTCTACTCGGCCCTACTCGATTTGCAGCACTTTTCCACTGGCCTTGTATCTCCTAAAACAAGCTAGTTTTAGTCCCTACTCCGCTCTGGTTCCAAGCAAGCTGAGTTGATACTAGAAAATGACGTCACCGACAGCCGGCTACTGATTGGTCAGACAATGTCATCATTGATGAGTCATGAGCGCGACGACCTAGCATGCTGGTGGTAGCCTCCATTAGTCACCGCAGTGCCGCTCAGCTGTTTACAGCGACACTGCACCCCATTGGGCAGGCGACTGGGGCTAATGGAAAAGCAGCATAAGGCGAGTAGAGTAGAGCCGGGTAGAGTCGAGTAGAGTAGAGTAGGGCTAATGGAAAAGGGCTATAAGTGTTTTGCATTTGTAGTTTATTCAATTAAATAAAGGTTGAAAAGAATTTGCAAGTAATTACACAACGTCCCACCTTCATTGGAATTGTGGTTTGTATCAACAGGTGAGAATGTTTCATACTGTTGCTTTAACGTGGTTTATTTTTAGATGGGGTTATCCATTGTGGTAATCATAAAGAAACACACCATACATAATGTTTAGGTGTGCTGTGTTGCAGCCCGTCTCTTCGGTAAAGGTCACGCCGTATGGAGTTGAGCTGTGACCTTTCATGGTGCTACTGCTCAGCAGGATGCACTGTGAGCCTGTCAGCCAGAACTAAAGCAGAAAAGAAACACATCCACGCCTGCATCCTCACTTTCCTGTGAACAGAGTAAGCACTTCACACATTTTTCATTTTTCATCAGATCTATTAGAGAGACACCGTTCATGGGCAGGTTTTAATTACACAATCACAGGTTTGAGCCGAGTGACAGAAGATGCTCTATTTGGAGGATCGTCTCCCCCAGGCCGCCATGTGAAGAACATTTATAAACATAATCCCTGCTCCCTTCATGCTCTTTACTGCTGCTGATGTGTATGAGAGACAGGCCGCCGAGAATCTCATTACATCCGCTGTCACTTCCCTCAGGTGTGGTGAGTAACGACGCTTCGCCCACTGACTCTGCAGAATCCATCGCCGACGATTAAAAGCGGGGCGAGTTTAGAGATGGATTCCTCAGGTTTGCAGCCGATCTCAGTTTAATTGAGTTAGAGGGCGACGCATCAGTTTTCTGCCTCATGGGGTCACTGACACATGAACCCAGCATGCTTTGAGGAGGAAACTTTCCTCTTTTTTAGGAGTAGAGAAGCATCTATCAGCCTGAGAGATGTCCAGGTGAGAGGGGAGTCATTTTAAGATGCGCTGCTGTGGTTGGCACTTTATTAGATGAAATGATTGTCCCACTGCGTTAATGATGATGGAAATTCTTTTTCAAATTATCTGACAACTTGGACTGAATGCCACTTTTTGAAAGACTATGATGATGTGTGGGAAATTAAGGAATAAAACCAAAGTAGATCTACTCCCACTGAAACACTTGAAACTTTTAATGCACTTTTTGACAGTCTAAGAATGAAGTTTTACTTTCGGTTTGAAATTGGGCACAAATTGGCTTTGTTGTGAAAAAAAGTGTTTTTTTTGCATGATGAAAATAGTTAATCTACATTTTTAAAATCTCAACAGGATGAGATCTGTTTGGCTTCATGAGCGTGTTATCACTGTGCATAATTGGAGGAAACAATCAAATTTAATTTATTTAATAGGGACGATGCAGTTTAATATCATTCCATCATTGAGCACGAATCTGATGTGCGACACAGAGAGTTTATAGTAAATGCTAATTTCCAACTGTTGTCCCTAGTTGGGGCTTTGAATAAACAAATCATAAAATGTACAATATTTAACAGCACGAAATAACACAGAAGTTTACAGAATAACAATTAAATACAAGTTCACATAAGAAACGAGTAATTGTACAAACCAGTTCAAAATAAGTAAAAAACATGGAAACTAAGAATGATTACAGCTCCGGTTTTCCTTTAGCCAGCACTTGACCTTTGTAGAGAAGGGTTTTAAATCTGTGGTTTATTTGGTTTTGGTTGGTAATGAATTCCAGTGTTTAGAGCCATTAAAAAAAAAACTGACTGTCCAAATATTGACTTACAATGTCGTACGCCACAATTTCCACTCACCTTGATTCTTGTTACTCTGCTGCTGTTCTGTCTTTGAATTAATTTGGATAAGGATTCAGGGGCAAGATTATTAATACATCTAAAAACTAATTATGTAGTGCTGCCTGTCATCTGGTGCTATGTCATGTTCAGGATTGTCTGGAAAAGTTTTAGGTTATATTACTGAACGTTTTACCCCAAGCTGTCTCGTATCTCTGTCCCTGTTCACTCTGTTCTTCCAGTTTCAGACGACCACAAGCGGTCCGATGGCCAACTGAAACTAAACATAAAAGCCACCTTTTTTTCCTGCTCCGATCTTTGCTTGTGTGGCAGTGAGTGTCAGAATAATGTGAACACGAAAGCCAGGGGTGAAACTGATGAATACAATGATGGTGATGATATGTAAAGACTCCTTGGTTGCCTAAAAGTTTAAAACCATTTTTGTCAAGAGGAGCATGTTGGTTCTTAATGGACACTAACTTCATGAAAATTTCATGTCTGATAGCTTGTAAACATTCAGTAAAACAGAAAATTTCAGCCACATAACTCTGTGGTTGAGTCTAGCTTATTTATCTTTATACCACAGGATTCCTTGCCCCTGAAAATGGTTGTCAAAATCTAATTTCTAGGTTTTTAAGAAGCTGAGATATTCATGAAAACATTGTTTATGGCAGCCATTTATTTTTTAAATCCAATATGGCTGTCAGGTAATGTCCACAAGTTTAATGGCCCTTTTCCACTGGCCCTACTCTAATCTACTTGAATCTACCCGACTCTACTCGCCTTGTGCTGCTTTTCCATTAGCCCCTGTTACCTGCCCAACGGCGCGCAGTAATCTGTGGCTTTTTGTCACAAACCAAGTAAAAAAGGAAAGCAGCAGAAGGCTGCAGGTGGCAAGAAGAAATACCCCTTGAGAAGCACAGGAGAGTTTTGGAAGCTAAACAACAGAATGAAGCCGAGGACGAGAGCAATCAAGCTGCGAAGAAAAGACGTATGAGGGTAAGCTAACGGTAGCTACCACTAGCATGCTAGGTCATCGCGCTCATGACTCATTGATGACGACATTGTCTGACCAATCAGTAGCCGGCAGTCGGTGACGTCATCTTTTAGTATCGACTCAGCTCGCTTGGAACCAGAGCGGAGTAGGTACTAAAACTAGCTTGTTTTAGGAGGTACCGGGCTAGTGGAAACATGCTGAAAATCGAGTGGGGCCGAGCAGAGTAGGGCCAAGGTGTGCTAGTGGAAAAAGGCCATAAATGTTGGACCCAAAAGCTCAAACCAGCAGCCAGGAGGAAAAGTTGAACTGTTTTTTATTTGAGAAAAAAGAAAACCAAAAAGGCTCCAAAAAACAAACTACAGATGTAAGCAGTGGCGGTGGCTCATGGAGAACACCTGAAAAGGGAGCAGAGAAAAAAGGTAAGTAACTTCATCAAAAACACAAGTGAGTAGACAGATCTCACAAATCATGAGAACGTCTCTGTACAGGGCAAAAGGCTAAAAAGCCAGATACAGGAGAACACGAGGACGAGACTAGCACCAACCGAGGTCCAGAGTGCAATACTCCCGCGCTGGATTCCTCACCGGAGCCGTCTTAAGTAGGGGAGTTGATGAGATGATGAGAGGCAGGTGTGCAGGCTGCAGAGCAGAGAAACTCCACCCCTTCAGCAGGAGCAGAGTGAGAATCCCAGAGGGAGGGGGAGAGCAGACTGCTGAGGATTCACTGAATCCTCACAATGGCAGCCATATTGGTGCCAGGGTAAATGGAAGTACTGTTTTTCTAATTGCTTGTACAACAAAGTAACCAAAACTATGTAGTTTGCATAATATGCAAAAATCTGGCAAATTTATACTGTAAACCAGACTTTTAGCCTCACATTGGTTCCCATGACTGCAAGCCCACGGAAAGCCTTTAGGATTTTTTTGTATCAATGCTGAAAGAAAGCTATTTGGCAAACAAAAATTAAGAAACTCACACACTTCACAGTGTTTTGAACTAAACTAAATTTGTGGTTTCAAAGCAATGGTGGTTAAGCTTCAAAGCAACTACAGCATTTCCAATGTTTAACATCTCATTGTGACCTCTTGTTTGATAATTTCTTCATAATCAAGTGTATGAATCAGAAATGCTTACCATCAGGTTCCCAGCCATTTTTGTAGTCCTTGTCCATCACTTTAAACACATAACATTTTAAGATTCAGGAGCAGGAACCATCAGATGCATTTTATAATAACCCCAACAGCGTCCAAAGAAGTGAGGCAAAAAAACAGGAACAAAGAGCAGGCAGGAGCCGGTCCACAAAAAGGAAATCAGAAAAGCAAAAATCCAGGAAACATCCCAGCTGAGCTAGGGCAAGAGGCCACATAGAGAGACAGACAACATTCACACTCATACCTAAGGGGAATTTGGAGTCACCAATTAACCAAATTACTGTTTTTGCTGTGTGAGAGGAAGCCAGAATGCCCAGAGAGAACCCACACATGCAAACGGAGAACATGCTCCACTCAGAAAGGCTCTGACTGACCCCGGGATCAAACCGCTGACCATCTTGTGTGGCACAGGCACTATAAGCTGCCCTCAAGAACCTATTTAGGCTTCATAAGATGATGTACAGAAATTTAAAAATGACATTTAAAGATTTGTTAGAACAGTCCTCTACACTTCAGGAGATAAATATGGCTAAACATAAACCAAGTGCATAAAGTTGCACGCTGGACTAGCTGAAATGGGACAGAGTTTGGCATCACTTGAAAATAGTCGATAGATAAATATTACTTCAAATAAAACTGATCACGCCTGCTCAGTTGAAGGAGTATGTTCCAAAGTATTACGATTGATGTGATGCTCAAACTTTCCGTGACGCAGCACAATTCCACCTCGAAATCCCCCTCAGATAAATACCCGATGGATCAATTCTGTTAATATGACGCCCAGCCTGCCACATTTATCACAGCTTAAATCGGCCTGTGAGTGCTGGCGCCAGCACAAGCTGGATCATTACGCACAGAGATGACTTATTTAAATGAAGGAGCTGCTCCCTGTGGCACACTCCAGGGTCACTGTTGATTTCACATGAACAGTGAAACATGCCTCACTGTTTTCTCCTCTTGTTGGACTGTTGTTTGCTGAGATGCTGTGTTGCACCTGCAGCACTACTGGGCACATGTTGGCTTTTTATGTTCCAAGTGCAAAGTTTGTCATTTTGTTGTTGTCGTTGTCATATCTGTATCTCATTATGTGATTATCCGGTGCCATTTCAGGGTGAAAAGTTTGCAAGAAACAGTCAAATTTCCTTAAATTCGTGATGCTTTTTTAAGGAGACTAACAAAAAATATACTGGTCAAGCTTAACTTATGAAATATACTTAAAAAAATAATTTAAAAACAATCAAGTAAATGTGAATGAAAACATATGTACACCAAACAACTGTACATGGCCATCAAACCAATTAAAACATGCGTGAACAAACATGTATATGTCAACAGAGAAGAAACAGAATAAAGCTAAGAGCTTATCCAGTTCTGCTTCTTCCTTACAAATCAGATCAAATACTCAATTAAAAGTGTAATTCTATACCAGCTGTCATTATTCATGGAAACAATATTAATATATGGGTAACAGCTCCATTTTACAAACTACAGTCTTTATAGAAAATTAAATCTCTGCCACCATATGGACCCCCAAGAGAAGAAACAAAATACAGTAATAATAAGTAAGCACTTCAGAAAAAATCCCAAATCATATACAGTATAAACATTATCATACTATCAAAATGTCCACTGAAGTATTCATAGTCATCCATCTCACAACTACTATAAACATACACTAAGTTTCTCCAAAATATATCTGTTCTAAATTACATTTAATGTTATTTACTATAATTATTTGCGTGTGTTATTAATAATCAGTGTTAACATACATACTAGTTTGGTTTAATAACTACATTTCCTAAGAGCTTTATATTGTCTTCCTAAATGTCTTCAGTCTTTGCCTCTCTCTTTGCTTTGCTCAGCTTTGTCAGTTTAGAGGTGATAGCAGAGCAGGGTGGGGTACGGTATGGGTACGGGGGGCCTCAGGTTAATCCTCAGAGCCACTGGGAGAGCGTGAAGTGTGTGTGAGCCAGCACACTGAAGCCTGCTTCATGCTGATGCCAACCCCGCTGCCCCCAGAGTCTTCTTTCTAAACTCCAGCTCTCACTTGTTTGCCGACCACAGCCGCTGCTCCCATCTGTGTCAGTGTTAGAGTGTAAAAAGGGGAAGTACAGGGTCCGGCCTCGGGGGTACCCGGGTGTTTACAGATAAAAAGAAATCCGGGGCGAGCGGGCAAATGTTTTCTCTTAAACGTGTTTGTCTGAGCAGAAATGTTCAAATATTCAAACAGCACGTTGCATCATGTTCTCGTGCTGCTTAAAGTGTGGATTTAAGTGGCGATGCAGAGGGACTGAGGCAGTCTGTTAGAGAGAGCTGATAAAAAATACAAAACAAGAAAATAGTTTCTTCCACAGTTCAATCTTTTTCCTTCAAGACAGTGGTGCCAGTACCTTGCAGTCTCTTTTTTATTCATGTGTTGATCAGTCGACTGGATTTCAAAGTAAAGCCTTTATTATTAACTCCACAGAGGAGGTGATGTTTTTGCCAATGTTTGTTTCTTTGCAGGATAACTCAAAAAGTATCACCTGATTTTGATGAAAATTCAAGGATTGTTGGTCGTTGCAGAAGGAAGAAGTGATGAGATTTTGATGGTGATCCAAATCCAGATGCACATCCAGGATTTTTTTAAAAGTATCTTGATAGTGTAAGAGATACTTTAAAACTTAAGTGATATTTTCCTTAAGTTCTTTTCACATAAGATGGATTTTAAACCAAATCAATTTATCATTTAAATTTAAGTTCATTTAAGATGACCATAATTAAAAAGAAATATCCAAATAAAGCAAAACATGATTTCAAAAATTCTTTTTATTCTCAAATAATCCCATAAACTTTGAAAAGCCAGTGTCTTCAAATCCTTTTCAAATACAATGGGATTTCAAAATAAAGTTGGTTACTTATTTTTTCAAGTTATTTAAAAGTAACTGTAAAACCTGTCATTGGATCAAATAAATTATTTAATGTCATACCATTAAAAGGGTTTAAGTCAGCATTTGTGTTTTAATTGGTGCATTTGTTCAAATCCAGTGGATCTAAGAAAAAAATGTTTTAATCATCGTAATATAAGTTCCTACAAGTTTATGTAAATCAATAAATGCAGCACAAAAAACAACAATTATTTTAAATAATTTATAAGATTTATTTTAGATCTTTAAATCCTGTTCAGAATATCCAATATCGCCACCACCATTCTTGTTCATATAAGTTTGTTTAAAATTACTTCAATAAGAAATACAAATTTTAACATATCTTTAAACTTTTCTTTCTCTAATATAAAGCATTAGTATATGTCTTAGAATCCTATTTAAAGGATAAGTTTGGTTTCTGCAGCTTCCACATTGTTTATAGAATGAAGTAGAACAATATACTCACCCAGAAGGCTTTCCTGATCCAAACAGTGCTTCAAGAGATATTTAGATCCAAAATCGAGCGGCAGACACCCATATAATGGTAGCTCACGGGGCATGTATAGCGCCGCTCCTAAAACTGCATTAATCGTCCAAAAACTCATTTGTTTCACCAATATTTCATCATGGTCCGCTCGGGCTACATCTCCATTTCAGTCCGGGGTTGCTCCACTCATGTTTTTGGGACTGTGCTGACCTCTGAACTGAAAACTTTCTCCACGGCTGCTGCGCATGCGCAGTACGGCTTCCTCCTTTCCTTGAGCTCCTCTTCTGTAAACATCTTCATCCGATAGATATTCGTCCATTTTGCACAAAACTGGAAGAAGAAAGTTGTTCAGTAGCCGGCGGTCGCCCCTGAAACAATGAGCCGTACTGCGCATGCGCAGCAGCCGTAAAGAAAGTTTTCAGTTCAGAGGTCAACACAGTCACAAAAACATGTATGGAGCAACAGACTGTAATGGAGGAGTGGCACGAGCTAACCATGATGAAATATTGGTGAAACTAATGAGTTTTTGGACGACAAACATGCCAATAAGAACCTCAAATATTTTGTAAGCTGACTCCCTTAATTTACCAAAATTAGTTACAAAACAAACACTAAAAAGCATCAAATCTCCTAGTGGAACTATGTTTTTAAAATGCTTTAAATTTCTATTTAAATAAATTAATTTAGTTTTATAGATTGAACACTCCACTTATTTAATATTTACTAGTTTTCTGGGATATGAAAGCCAACAAATTTTTTGACAAAATTGTTTTTATCATTCTGGCTTCATGCACAGCTGCTGTGATGAGAACAGTGGCATCAACTCCAAGCTGGTCCAATTAATTAAACTTCTGATTAAAATAAATGACTCATTCCTTGTGAAAATAACATTTTAAAAGTCTAATCACTATCCATAGAGATGTGCTACTCTAGAGTAAACACAACCAAACTAAAAGTAATACATAGCAGTATCTCATTTTTTCTGTATCTGTTGTTAAGATATAAAAAACGTTACACACTTAACTTAAACCTTGAATTAAAATGCTCTCTGTTTGCTTTGGTTCTGTGTTTGTTTGTTTGTTTGTTATTTTCTCATCTCTTCATGTGTTCATGTTTTTTATTCCTGCATTAATATTAATTTAATGAGCAGGTTCTGTATTTGAATTCTTCCTCACGGTCTCTAAAGTGTCCTCACAGCAAAAAGAGGAGATTTATGACGGTGATTACTCAGCTCTGTTTCATTAATTTTTATTGAACGCTGCTAATATTGAGTGTTTTATATAATTACAGCCATTCATCCATTTACTGATATGTGTGTGTTGGGGGGTATTTTGTGTGATCACTGCGTGCGGCATTGGCTTAATGAAAAAGTTGTGCTTTCAAATGTGATTGGTGGACTCATCGATAGTTATTAATCAAACTTAGCAACGCAGACCGGTAACAGTCTGCAGCCTTCAGGAGAGATAACCAACGGCAAACTGGACAAATAGGCGGATTTTTCAGCAATTATGGTGCCTGTTTTCTTGTGAATACTTGAAGTACACGGAGGAGAAACTTCTGTGGATGTAGAGTCAACAGGTCTGAATTAAAAAATGGAACAAAACTACAATGAGAAGAAAATAAATTAGAAATTAGAGTGTGAGTATGAAAAGGCCCTGCAGTACGGTTCAGGATCAGCAGCTTTTACACATGCCTCTGCAGTCATGCATGCAACCTCTTTGTTGGGTGCTCGTTCTTGCCACGTCAAATTTTCTCCCTGCTCCATAAATTTGAGGTCGATGTGAGTTCGCTCAGAGCCGGTGCTGGTCTTCTGCAGGGAGATGAGTGTGGAAAGATGCTCTGTCCTGGAAGATATTCAAATGTCTATCTAGAGTCTGGTTATGTGTTTGCAGCACTAAAAACAGCTCTCAGACAAAAAGTAACACAATGTCCTGTTTCTCCCTCCTATCTATCGGCCTATAGGCCTATCATTCACAAATACATTTCTGCCAAATGGCTCTCCCGCTAGTGAAGTATGCATCCTCACCTTGGAACACGGCTGCAGTCAGATCAACCGTATCTTACTCGGATACAGCAGTGCTATTATCTAATTGGCTAATACAGTCATGGAAAAAATTATTAGACCACCCTTGTTTTCTTCAATTTCTTGTTCATTCTAATATCTGGTACCACTAAACGTATAATACAATGAACACAACAAAAAATGCAGCTGGTCACATAATACTTTATGTCCTATTTGACATTCTTAAGCTTAATTGATTCCCAGGGTATATAAGAGGCCATTTCATGTCACAAGCAGCACTGCACATGCAAAGGCCTAGAGTGGTTTCCTGCTTACATTCAAGCCGTAGCACAACTCAGAAGTTGTCAGCTCTCACATAATGCCTAAAACAAAAGAATTATGTGAAGCCACAAAGACAGCCATCTTGGCACTGCTGGAAATTGGCATGAGTGAGAGACAGGTAGCGAAAAAACTGAAGATCTCCAAGACAGCCGTTCATTACAACAAAGAAAAACAAGCTGAACATGGCACTACCAAATTGCTACCTGGCCGTGGCAGGAAACGTCTTGCTACGCCACGAGATGACCGTGCACTCATCCGTTCCTGTGTCAGGAATCGTCAGACCTCCAGGGACCTTAAAATGAGTGGGCACTGTCGAGAAATGTGACTTGTTCAGCAAGGACAGTTCGAAACCGACTTGTTGAAGCTGGTTTGAAGTCACACAGAGCACGCAAGAAGCCCTTCATCAATGAAAGGCAGAGGAAGGCCCGGTTACTCTTTGCTCGGGACCACAAGGATTGGACTGTTGATGATTGGGCTAAGGTTCTCTTCAGTGATGAATCCAATTTTGAATTGATGCCCACTCCAGCCAACTTACTGGTTAGGAGGAAGCCTGGAGAAGCTTACAACCCAGACTGTCTTGCCCCTACAGTAAAACATGGGGGTGGATCAGTCATGATCTGGGGTTGTTTCAGTCTGAGTGGAACAGGGCAAATGCAATTGTGTGAAGGCCGAATGAACCAGGTCATGTACAGGACTACCCTTGAAAACAGTCTTCTTCCATCAGCTGGAAACTCTTTCCTGCCTCGAATGACTGGATTTTCCAACAAGACAATGCCCCTTGCCACACGGCAAGGTCAGTTAAAGCCTGGATGGAGAACCACAACATTCGCACCATGCCTTGGCCTGCTCAATCACCAGATCTTAATCCAATTGAAAACCTGTGGAAAATCATCAAACTCAAAATGGAGAACCACAAGCCCAAAAACAAAGAAAATTTGTTTGAATTTGTCCAACAGGAATGGGCTGCTGTGACAGCAGAACAATGTCAGAAGCTGGTGGAGAGCATGCCAAGACGCATGGCTGCAGTCATCAAAAACAATGGTTATGCAATCAAGTATTAACTCTTGTGTGTATCATGTGTTTAAAGCAAACAGAAAAGAAAACATGGAATGCTTAAAAGTAGTGTTTTTGGCGGTACAATGCCATAGCTATTGATGTAAGAATTTAAGTAATTTTGGTTATTATCAAGAAAACCATGGAAAATGAATAGTTCTTAGTTCTTAAATTAAACTCTCATGAGCTATTTTTGTTGTTATCATTATAATTGTCCAAACAAATGTACCTTTAGTTGAGCCAGGCATTAAAATTAACAAGAAATTGAAGAAAACAAGGGTGGTCTAATAATTTTTTCCATGACTGTATATAGTTTGTTTGTTTTTTGATTGGCTGATGGGTAGCTGATCTTATGACCTGGTCGTGTCAAGCTTCCATTCAGCTCTCTAATGCTCAGTAGCCTTGCAGAGCAGACAGACCTGCCCGATTCTGAAATCATGCAGGTCTTGCCAGCCTTGATTATTCAATGAATTCACTCGGCTGAATTCTTAACAGCCCAATCAGGGAAGAGAGGAGGGAGCGGACGTAACGACAACCAGAGGTTGAGAACCGGAAGTTGAGAACGGACATGCCGATTCGCCTATTGTCCTCCTGGCTACTCAGTGAAACTTGGCGAAATCTGCCCTCCTCAGAAGTTTACTTGTAGAGATTGTCTTTGACGAGGTTCATGTCACATATAAGAGTTAAAAGAATCATCTGTGAGGTACAATTTAGCGTAAGATGATAGTATAAAGCCGTTAGCTGTTAGCAGCTAAGTTAGCTGCCAACGGTCATCCTGTTGTTAGCTGCTACATTAGCCGCTATGTATGCTACATTATAGAAGGCAACCCTGCTTGATGTGGATTGGTCTGTGATGAATGTGACGAGCCAAAGGATTGTCCAATCACAAGCTTGTGTTTTTTTTTTAACATTCTGCCCCTGAAAACAAATTCAAAGGGCTCCTACTCAGATGGACTAGTGAAATATTTCTGTGGCAGATATATGGAGCTGTCCATCTGGCTTGTCAGGTGAGATGCTCAGAGTATCTTGCTACATGTTCCATGAATGTAGCGGTGTACTCAGGGGCGTCTCACAATAAATTTTCATGTGAAAGAAACATAAGGTTTGGCTTGTGAGTGTGTGTAAAGGTCAAAATATGTGTCACACAGTAAATGTGTGAGACTTGAGAGCCCTGAATCTAACTAAGCCAAATAGCAGCTAGCCCTGTTGTTAGCTGTTAGCTTACACTACAGTTTACCATCATACATTAAATTATACCACACAGATGTATCATTCACCGCTTTCATGTGACACAAACCTCGTCAACGACAATCCCCACCAAAATCTCCTGGTAAACTTCTGAGGAGAGCATATTTCACCAGGTATTGCTGAGAAACCACGACTACCATTGGCTAACCAGCATATTTCAGAGGATTTCTGTGTTCTTTCCCCGTTTCCCAGCAGTGATCCCTGACTGACAGAAGAGCAAAAACACAATTTCCCATAAAAAAGCTTTAAGTGACGTTTTTTGCTCCTCTTTAAATGAAGATATTGAGACAATTTCTTATGAAACTGCAGATATTGCTACATCCCCAGAAACTGATTCAGAAGCTTCCATCGTTTTCAAACATGCATTGCATCTTCAGTTTCTGCCTCTCTTCTCTGATTGGGTCATTTAGCTTTTGGACATGAAGTTGAAGGCGATTGAAGCTTGGCAAGATGGATCTGTGTAATTTCGGACAATAAATCAGGCAGGTCCATCTGCACTGCAAGGTTAAAGCTGAATGGAGAGACTGTCCAAACAAATTATAGAAAATTTTGCCTTTGATAAATGAGGAAAAGACCAACATAGTGAGCCTCCTCCTTTGACAATAAAACACATTCTTTAGGACTGTGCAGATTGTATCCTCTTAGGAGAAAGGTTTTACAGAGCAGCTGGTCTACAAGATCTTTTTAACAGTCAGAACAGAAGTAATTTTGAAGTTTTTAAAAGTGGCTAGACTTAACACACTTTTATAAGTAGTTTATTTTTGATCTCGACATGTCTGTCTTTTTAGTTTTCATCATGAAGATGCCCTTAGTTGCCAACGTGGCATTAAACCTCTACTCCTCCATCCATCTATCCTCCTAGACAGAGCATAACATGAATACTGACTTAAGCACTAATCCAACCGGATTTTGGCCAATAATCCTGTAGCTGTCATATTTTTGAATCATGTCTTTGCTCCTCCACAGGCTATGTTTTGGTGTCCTTCTGTGTGAATCACTGCAACCTTCATCCATCCCAGGCACTTCCAATCATCTCATCAGTGTCCTGGTCCAACTTCTTAAAAGTCTGACCCCTCACCTTCATCCTGCCGGCCTCATCAGCACCTCATTCCATCACATCAAGGTTTAAGTGAGCTGCTCAGAATGCTACTTCTGACCTTATGGGATATCCCTCACCACCGCCAGTGTCTAGACTCCAAGGTAAGGTACCCCTGGAGCACATGAATCACCAAACAGATGCTAATATTTCTCATTTTCATTCATCCAAACTTAATTGGTCGCTCAAATTTGACCACTGTTGATTAAAATTTCACCTGGTACAAAAGACCCATCAGCTCATCAAGACCCTTCCGTGCTGCTCCATCAGGTCTCTGCTGAGGGCCGTGCTGACAAGCTCTCATTCAACCTTCAAAAGCATCAAATTACCACTCCAATAAAGTTTGTTTTGCGATTTACAAGCAATATTCTACATTAATAATTTCATCTCCATGAAAAAGTCCTGTATGAAAACAGATATGACTCCTCTGATTGAGGGAGAACGTATTCCCTCTCCTTCTATATTCTCCTCCTGATTCTCACTAATGCTTCTTGATGAGACTTGGCAGATGCTTAAAGGACGTGCGGCCTAAAAATGGATCTCAGAGCGGCTGAGCTGCTTTTCATCTGCTTTATAAAAAAATGAAGGAACTGTGAGGGGGGTTAGGCAGAGTTTATAAGAGGAGGGAAGGAGGTTTATTTACTTCATTAGTCTTGTTGAAGCCTGTGACAGGCAGCAAATGAGGGATGGAGCAGCATATTGGAGTTATAAAAATACAACCCCAGCAGGGGACTTTCGTGAGACATAAATAAGATGTGTCAAAACAAAACTGGAATAACTGTCTGCTGGTTTGAGGCCTTCAGGAGTGTCAGAGTGATTGGTCAAGAGAAAGGGCTACACCTTTAATAATGATTTTATTGCAAATCATCTGCAGAAAGGTGTTGTAAGGAAACTCATTGCAAACTCACATACAAGGTTGAGGTTGGAGCTTAAAATCAAGCTTGTGTTGTAAACAAAGAAGTAGATGAGAAAGACAGTTACATCAAGAAGAAGAAGTAGAAGAAGTTACAGCCCCAACTAGTGGCAGGAGGCTGTCTTACACAACATCTGACAGATTTAGGTAAACCTGACCATGTGTGAAACCAAACCCTGATCCATAAACTTGAGATTTGAGCTATAAGTTCCACAGTGGGGAGGTCTCTCAAAATTATCTTTAACTTTCATGTTCACAAGTAAGAAAATCTTGATCTTTGACCGATGATTTCCAAAACTAATCTTTTTTTTTATATAGAAATTTGAATACTTGTTTACAACTAAACCATGAAGACGACTAACAACTAACCTTCTACTTATGATTGCCAACTTTTGATCATTCAACCCTTGGGCGATATTTTGCACTAATGCAAAGTTTAAAGACAGACCCTGAAAGCGTTCTGGAGATCTTAAGGTCACATCAAATGATGGACGTTGACTCTGGAAAAGGGATTTCCAAATCTCATGATATCATCTTGAGTCTGATTAGATATTTGTACAACCTCTAAATAATTCTCAAAGCCATTCTTGAAATATTGTGTGTATAAAAGCATCCCTTATTGACGGACAGATGGACAGACAGACATTATACCTCTGCTGTTAGAATCACAGAGGCATAACAGGAGTGGAGCTCCAGACAGACGAACATGATTCATGAGGATGATTTCAGCTTTTACTATCACATCCTACAAGTGCTCCAAGTATTTTGTACCTGTTGGCTTTATCTAAGCATTCATGAATTAAAATTAGGCAGGAATAACTGATTCTCTGGCGCTTTGTGTCATATTGCATCAGTTTACATCATGTCTGTCGTTAAAATTGTTTCCTCTTCTTTCCTTTGTTTATTTGTTTTGGGCCCCTCGGTATGAACTGTGCTCTGATTGCGGCAGCAGGGAGCAGCAGTTATTATTTCCAGCTTACAGAGAGATTACTCCATGTCACATCCAACTATGGGATGTCTTGTTTGATTTAATAACAGATAGTCCTCACAGGCAAAGTCCACAGCAATGAGGCGGGTAATGTTTCTTCCTGACCGCCAGCTCCACTGAGACAGATATTATTGATACAAGAGGAGCCTTGCGTAAGGGTGCTCTCAATGCAATATCAGACTTTGTTATTGCAGAAAGGTCAGCAGCAAGGCTGCAGATAGATGTATGTTTGATAGATCTGCTTTGTCTGCACCATCTTTGTCGTAGACAAACACAGCGAGGGGCACTGATCACGCAGGGCAGCCTGTCAGGATTAAGATGTATTAAAACATCAGCTGTCTCCACTGAACGTCCTGCATTTTGAAAACAAAACCCACAGAGTGATGTTCATCAGTCAATGTCTACGGATTTTTGAACTACTGATGTTTTTAGAAATTCATCTCTGTGGCCTTGAGACTTCAGCGCATAGGGGCCTAGTTTGTGTGCTATGGTGCACTGATGTGAATCTCAGGTTTTGGTTGACGAACAGGGATTTGAAAACCCAAAGAACCGCATAACCAAAATCATTCCCCACACAGAATGGCAGAGGTGGGAGAAAGTCATTGCAAGTCTCAAGTAAGTATCAAGTCTTTAAACCCAAGTCTCGAGTCGAGTCTCAAGTAAAGACATGCAAGTCCAAGTCAAGTCTCAAGTAAAGACAAGACGAGTCAAGTCAAGTCTGAAGTCATAGGCTTAAAATTTTCAAGTCTTTGCAAGTCATAAGCACTGTTTACCGAACTTACCGTTCTTTGCAGCTTCAGGTGCTGAACAAAGTTTGACGTTGTTGCATCTTGGTCTGTTATTCTCACGCTGCAGGTTTTGTAAATGGCAATTCGATTTTTGTTTATGACCTTGTAGTTTGCGAATGCAAATGAAATTATCCCTGGTAGCATGGTTCCACATCTCTGGCTTTTCCTGCAGTCCTGCAGTCTAGCGCTCAAGGAAAGTATCTGTGTAATCCACACCCTCTTTGTTTGTTCTTCTTAACCCTGATTGGATGTTAATACATGCTTTCAATGGGGCAAATCCTGTGGGAAAAATATTGTCTTGCTGGAAATGACAAAATAAATGTCATTTAGTTAAACACTTTGGATGGGGGCACATTTTATTCAACAGTCTTACTGAAAATTTCAAGTATTTTCAAGTCATCAGACTAAAGTCAGAGTCAAGTCCCGAGTCAATGATGTCAAAGTCCAAGTCGAGTTGCAAATCTTTGAACCTATTGTCAAGTTAAGTCAAAAGTCATCAAATTGTGACTTGAGTCTGACTTGAGTCTAAGTCACATGACTTGAGTCCACACCTCTGCAGAATGGCATTAAACAACACTAATGCTAATGCACCGAACCTGTATCCGAGTACAAGTGTTGTGGGTAGGCATTCGGAAGACAACAAGTGGACAGTATTCTAGCATTTAATGACTCTTACATCTTTAATTTCTTCTGGACTCTCCCATCTGCATTTCTGCCCCCTTAGCAAGGCTAAACAGCACTGTCTGTCTTCCATTTTTTTCTCAAAATGCAAATGAATTCTTTATCTTAACGTTATATTAGATTTGTTTTTTTTAGAAGTGTATTTTTTGGACATTTTGTGCCTTTATTGGTAGGAGAGAATGACAGTGAATAGGCTTGTGAAAGGGGGTGAGAGAGCAGGGGAAGACACTCTGCAAACTGGCCACAAGCTGGATTCGAACCCTGGCTGGCATGTATGTATGTGGGATGTGCGTGGTTGCCAACCACTCTGCCAAACCAGCACCCTATTATACTACATTTATACATCATTCAGACATAACTCTGTCAAGAGCTAAGAAACGTAACCAGAAAACATTTTACAACAGCTTATGTCAACAGTAAATATGTTGAAAGCTATGAAAACAACATTTAGGAAGAAGAGCGATGCCACCTTGTGGCTGAAATACACTAGTGCGTGGGGTGGAGTGGCTTAACAGAACCAAACATATTTAAAACTTAAAAGAAAACACGAACCTGCAGGAGACATAAATCACTTGTAATGCCTTCCCAACTATACCATCTACATTTCTATCCCTAAACATGCAAAATATTTATGTTTAACTTAGCAATCACAAGCTTTGCTGCTTTGGTCACATACACACTATGTAAACTGCGCAAAAAAAGTGGAAGTGAAAATGTTTGTATAACTTAAATTTGTGGTAAAAAAAAAAAAAAAATGTGTTGCTAATGTTACAGTTTTCAACAATGAACAACATGCATCATAGGTTACAACCCAAATGGCTCATTTACCAAAGAAAACAATGTAATGCAGCAGTGACATTCTCCACACAACTTACCCTCGGCAATGCTGAGCCACCCAGGGGGTACGCCAGAGGAAGTGCAGGGAAGTCTCCATAGAAAAAAATAATAATGTCCCAGTAGATAAAAATAACTCATGGAGGTAAAATTCACAAACACTCAAAATAGTCAAATGAAATGACCAATTTAAATGACAAATTTCAAGAACAAATTTTCAGAAATGATACTTAATTAACTATATTTTTAGCTCTGTTACATTGGCTGACACTTTTCCCCACAAAGGAAATCAACTACAATCAATAGAAAAACCAATAATGGCAATCTTAACAGTCCCAACACCTTCTACCACCACTCTCACCCAAGCACAGCACATTTTCACAACAAATCTGCCCATTTAGACACAAACACCTTCCTAATGATCCATGCTACACCACCAATACCCTGCTGGTAGCTCTGACCCCCCACCTCTCCGCCTACTCCCTTCAGTTTTAGGTCTTAGCCCTCCTGCTGCTTGAAAAAGCCCAGGGAGCATCTCACCAGCTGAGCCTCTACTGGCAAGCAGAGCTGCAAGTCCACTTCATAATCTGTGGTAAATGGACAAAACTGTGCATAACTGAAGGAAATGTTTCAGACATAAAGGCACATATTACATAATATGACAGGTAAAGTGGCAGCACATAAAACCGCTGTTAAATATTTAGTTTGGCAGGTGCTTGACCAAATGTTGTGTAACATAGTTGGCTGCCACTGGTTGGGGTCAAAGCCTTTTGTTCCTGCCAAGAGGCCTTTTGCTGCAGTACAAGCTGAACGTGCACAACCAGACTTTCCGCGAAACTATTATTTAACGTAGTGAATTTGGCAACATTTTGAGCCATCAAATAAATATGCAGCTGTGTTTGGGCTGCATCAAGACTATTTGCATATTAATCGGAGCAATTTGTAACTTAATGTTGCATGGACTTGTAGATATCAATCAGTTAAGTGCCATGAAAAAGATGCAACGCACTAATTCCAGAGGTCAATTATTCAAAAGGGTTTAATTAGTTACCAGAAAAGCAGTCAGATCAGGCAATGGTTTCCAAAAGAGTAGAACTTGTAACACAAAAATGTCTACTAGTAGGTGATTTTGCTTTATAAGTAAGGTCTACTTGCACGCCAAAAACCTTCACTAGTAAAACAACATTTAATGTTTTCTAGTACTTCTAGTAAACATTAAATGTCTCACTGGTAACGCCAGTAGACTGCTTTAAGTCTACTAGTAGTACTGGTAAAGCCAGAATACTCATTAATCATACTGGCAGACTGATTGCAAATACAGTATTTTTTTAAATAGAGGACTGTGCACATTAATGAACATTGACATTTTTTTTTTAAATGTATTTTTAGGGCATTTTGTGCCTTTATTGATAGGAGGGAGACAGTGGATAGGTTTGTAAAGGGGGTGAGAGAGTAGGGGAAGACACTCTGCAAACTGGTCACAGGCGGGATTCGAACCTGAACCGGCAGAAGCAAATATATGGGGTGCCTGGTTGCTAACCACTCCACCAAACCAGCACCCCAACATTGACATTTTAATGTGACTAATTATAGCCACAGGATATTTTCCATCTGTAGTAGGTAAGATGATGTAATGCATTTGAGCAGGTGCTACACATACAACAATACAAAAGATATGCTCAAGACAATTTACATTGAATTACAGGACACACATACAACAATGCAAAAGATATGCTCAAGACAAACCATACCAAAGGACCCTCGGGGTTAAAGTGCTCGAGCTCTTTAATTTGTTAAAAGCAGAGAGTTAAAGTGCTGAAGCGCCAAAGTGCAAAAGTGCTGATATTACACATTATAATCAAAGTGCCAATGTATGATTGCACACTTGCCCACACCAGTTGTATTGCACAGGTTGTGCATAAGCAGACATATATATGCACAGTATTGCACATGGTTAGCATACATAGATGTAACCATGCAATCAAACCGCACTTAGATTACATACATGGAGGAATGTACAGTATGTACCCGCATTAAAGATAGATGTTTATAAATGGCCACAGATCTGCTTCTCCTGAGCCACATCTTCAGATGACCTTTAAAAGCTGCAAAGCTGAAACACACTCTGACTTATGGTGGTAAACTGTTCCATAATGTGCTACCTTTGAACGACATAAAGTTTTTCACCTTAGGGAACCTCATAGTCACCTTGAACTCTTGGGATTTGATTGAAGAGCCTGTGGTTACTTTCTGTTTGATAAACTCATTTAGTAGAGAAGGTGCCAGTCCATGCAGAACTTTATAAAACATACAGCCAGTTAAGACTTTCTAAAAGTTGTCAAAGCTTAGCAATATTGATTGGAGGGATTATAACCAAATCCAGCACCATGATTGGTTGTTATATCTTTGAAAGGAAATGGGAAGCCTATATTTGCATTTCTAGACCTCTTTATCAGCATATAGTTGTGCTAGTGGACATTTTTACATCTACTAGTAGTAATTTAGACCCAAAACAGTCTTTTAGTATTATTAGTGATATTTTTGCTTCACAAGTAAAGTCTGCTTGTGCACTAGTTGACTACGGCTCTGTTTGCATAACAACATCGTCACCAGAGACGGAAAGATTTTACCTTTATGTTTTCAAAAGTGCTCCAGGTTCACATAAATCTGTTAAAACAACTAAATCACAGTTTCATTCATGGCAGGCCAGTGGTTGGCGAAGTATAGGTTTGTAGTGAAACAGCGATGTTTCAATTAAGGGGTCTGTGCACTAATGCTTGTCACGTATGATAAATGCGTCTCCATTGGTCAGAGAATTGCCACAGCAAATTCAAATTTTGTTCCTAGGTGTGCGAGCAACCTTTATCTGAAAGAGTACTGCACAAGTACTGTGGCTTTACATGAATATATCAATTCATAAAGAGAGTAGCTCTGATTGGATTGGTCAATGAACTTGAAGCTGCGTTCACACCTAACACTGAAAAACTGAAAAATCAGACCGACATGACGTCACTAGGCTACACCAACAATGATGCTGACCAAACGAGGTATTTATGGACATGGGACGCAACTTCAGTGGGTGATGTAATTATGGTAGCGAAGTCCCCTTCGGTGTGAATGAACCTTGAGGCCGCTGTGATTGGATGTCCCACTTAACTCGTCCAACCTTTCAACACAACCAAAGTACCTGTGATTGGATATATTCCTAACTTGTCTCTACTTTCTACATGATCAAATAAGGTCTGATTGGATTACATCTGTACAAACATTTTAGTTATTATTTGTTGATGAAAATGTAAGTTAATTTAATTTTTAGTTTTGTCCATGTAGACTTGTTTTTATAAGTTACTTCCTAGTTTTCATCAGGGGAAAAAAATTTGTTGAGGAAAACTATGACAAAATCAGTCAATAAATTAACAGTGTTTTGGATCTATTAATAAGACAGGAGTTTGGAGCTCTATTTCAAAGAACTGCCTTTGTTTGACTTGTTGGGATATGTGTCTCTTTTTGTCAAAATCCTGAAACACATGATGAAATCCCCTCTCGCTGGCTCGGATCATCTCTGTCACTGAAATGCTACACTCACCTCCACAGCCTCCACAGGATGCAGGATTGCATAATAATCCCAGACCCATCATTCCTGATGTGAATCCATCAGTAGATGGGTCACAGCCCATTACATCTTTTAGCCTCTGGTCCATGCAGAAAAAAGCTCAGACAGCTAAGAGGAGGAGAGCCATGATTAAAATGGGTTTAGAGCGTTGGCTTTGCATTGCATGATGGGATTGCATCACCTCGGATGGAGCCTATTATTTGTGCAGCGGAGCAGAATAGCTTGTTAGGGTGAATCACTGCAATTTGGCAAAATTTGTCGAGAAGATGGCCTGTAATTTCAGCCTGTAATGTAATTATTTCAGCATTGCTCCATCAGCGCGGCTCTCCGGACTGGAAACATGGACTGGTAAATGTTTGCTTTACAACACGTGAACCAGCTGCGGCAAATTTGTCACTCCTGAATCTGGGATAAGGAGAATATGCCAGAGGGTTTTTTTGTACTTCAGGAGTGGATATCAGAGAAAGAAAGTTCAGAAAGTTGGAACTTCTTTGGAAGATTCCCTTTCCTCACATATCAACTGTTAGGTAAAATCAGATTTATATTTAAAGGAGCACAGCTGAATGACTTTTCCAATGCAAACTTTTACGAGCTGTGATCATTGAATTGCCAATAAACTCAAGAAAATTGGCAGAAGACATTTAACAGCTGTTGTACAGAGCCCTCCAGGGAGACAGTATACCCAAAAAGTCTGCAACTAAAATAAAACATTATGTGAATGTTAAAGGCACAACCTGCTGTTACAGCCTGGCATTTACTGTAAAAACAAGCCATCTGTATGCAAGAATGAAAATAATGGACCAGCAAACCTTAAATCTTTGTTATAGCTCTCTTTGAATAAAACAGGATTGTCTGAGTAGAGCTGTGAGGACATGACTGTTTCTACTGCAGTCTTAATTTGGTTGACTAATTATTAGCATCATAATGTTCGTCAACAACTTTTTATTTCTCCTGATGAAAACTAAACAGTAACAAATAAGAACAATTTTACATTGACAGAAACTAAAACTAAAATAACAATTGACATTTTAGTTGACAAATAAAAATAGACTAAAATGTTTGACAGAGGCTTAATCCAACCCGACCCAATTTGATCACGTAGAAAGTAGGGACAAGTTAGGAATATATCCAATCACAGCTGCCTTAGCCTCATGGTGGAGGGATGCAAGTGCAAAACATGGCTTAAGAAATTCAAGGAAACATAAAAATGCATTACACTTTATACTCAGCCAAAGTTACAGCAGATATCTTCAACTAAAATTTGAAATTTATCGACTAAAACTAGACTGAAATTAAAACAACTAAATGCTACATTATGACTAAAACTTAAAGACATTTTAGGTAAAAGACTCAAAGAAAATAAAAAACTGCTGTCGAAATTACACTGGACGACACTCAGATATTTAAAAAACATTGCTTTCCTACATCTCCAGTCAACCTTTTAACTCCCATCTGAACTGTTTGGCAGAGGCCATCAAATTCAGGAATATTTATTCTGTTAAATACACATTGTCAGTGTTTGTTTCTGTCAATGTGTTATGCTACAGAAAAAAAAACTGCAAACAAACAAAAAGAACTGATATTTTGTTTGTGGGATTTAAAGGTGTAAAAAGCTGAAATCTTATATCATTTTTTTACCATCATTATTATTTTGAATTTAACCATTAAATATGATGATATAAATGTACACATAAAGTCTGTTATTCATCAAAAACATTCTGTGTTTGCCAAACTCAATATAATCTATTTTAAGTCATTTTTGCATTTTTTTTACAGGCATTTCTGCTTTTTCTAACTGATTTTATCCCAAATATTTATGCTTTTTTATGTCATCACACTATTAACTGATAGCTTTTAAAACCTTTTAATCCCAAAACCCAGATAATATCTGTTTTATGATTTGTTTGTGGTTGTTCCTGCAGTGTTACTTGATTTGTTCTGTTTTTTAAAACATTAAAGAGGACATATCATGCTTGTTTCTCCTTTTCACTATGCCAGACTAGGATGCCTGTAAAGCATTTCTGCCCTCAGTACAAGTCATTTAGTTCCTTCATTGCCCCACAATAGCGTTCTCAAAATCCTCATTTTAGGCAATTACCAAGCGCTTGTTGAAAAGCTTCGTCTCAAGGATGACCTAAAGTTACCTCGCAACGTCACAGCCCTTTGTGCTCTGATTGGTCAGTTCTATCAGCCAGCTTGTCCTTCTTCTTCTGTATTTTCTGGCAGGCTCAAAGCAGCGACTGCGTATTGAGTCCCCCCATAGGCCAGAGCTGGTAATGAATGAGTGTGAGCTAGGGAGGTATATACTGCTGCTGGTGGATGTGTTCTTCACTGATGGTTGTGAGGCTAACAGACATCACAGAGGAGGAGCTGTTTTATCAGATTACTCCAATAAAAAGAAAGGTACCTCGTGTCGTCATGACGTTTGAAATCTCGCGTACATCTCGCAATGACCTATTTTCAGAGGCATCAAATCTCGTTCTAGGATATCAGAAAAAATACAATATCTAATTTTTTGAAAATTAAGGGGGTGTAAGGTCTTGTTTTTAAATGTATTATATTATATTATATTATATGTAAGTATTAAATCATGCATCAGCATGATATGTCTCCTTTAAATATCCCCGAATTTAATGATGATCTATCAAACAGTTGAGGTGGTAGTTAAAGGGTTAAATCATGCATGGGATGGAGCTAGTAGCCACTGAATAGAGATCAGCCTTTTTTTTTTAGATCAAGTAGTTCAGAATATGCATTTGACATTTACCAGGAAAATACAGGACCAAAATGAATGGCCACTTATTTAGGTATATCTTTCCAGTGCTAGGTTGGACCCTTTTGCCTTAAGAACTGCTTTAAGACTTCATTTGCTTGGAACATTCATAGATCTGGGTGATAGTTCCAATCAACATCTCTTAGCTGTCAGTGTTTCTTAATGCAACAAAATTTGCTTGACCATCAGAATGGTATGACATGTAGTTGCTGCGCATTTGTTGGCTGCACATCAAGATGGAAAAACTCCCATTCCACACATCCCAAAGTACCTTTGTTGGCTTGAGATTTATATTCACAACAGCTGAAATCCAACAACAAGCTGTTTTGCATTATTTTGGCATTAGCACATCTCATACAGTGCATGGATTTATGTAACTAAATCACATCTGGGTCCCTTCTTGGTCTAAAAGGGGCCCATCCATGTCTTTGTGCAGCTCTGTTAGGAAAATCTAGCAGATCAAGATGCTGCCTTGTATAAATTGAAGTTACTTCTTGCCAACAGTCAAGGCTGACGGTGAGGATAAGGTATAAGTTGCATACAGAATGGATGGATAGTGTTTGGGAGGAGTGTGAGGTGAAGAAAAGAATTATTTCTCCTGATGCAGTAATCACATAAAATACTTTTTGGAGCACACTTGATCAAAACCACAGAGAAGTATAAATTCCCCAGTCTCTCTGTATCCATTTGTTTGCCATTTACCAGAATTTGAGAGAAAATATATTTCATCGTTTTCCACTGTGGTGCTCCTGTGGCTAATTAGAGTGAATTGAGTTCAGATGCATTTATTTTCTGTGAGATCTCAGAGCATCATCAATGAGGTCTCTAGTGACAAAAATACTGGGACAAAGTATATCATTTAAGAGCTGAAAACAAAATAAACAGCGGAAGCATATTTGTGAGTATATTTTCAAGTCTCTGGTCCAATTAAGATGTCAAAATCTTTGAATATCTGAACAGTTATGTAAGAATGAAGCTGCTGTATCATCTAAAACTAACTTCATCAGTGCCTTTACCATGTTTGTGTTGAAACGTCCTATTTTAATTTTTGCAGTGTAACCACAATTGTAAGTATAAATGGAACAAGGATTTTAATTGGAGAGCCGAGTCTTTGTTCTCTGATTCTGTATGAAGTCATTACGTTAGCAGAAAATGCCCTCAGGCCCCTCAGTCTGATATTATCCCTGTACGTAAATCCATTTTAATTAAGTTTAAGAGGAATGTTCACTTAATGTTTTCATTCAGCCCAACCTGTTCATGCTGAGAGGGCAGTATTTTCTCTACCTAGAGGAATTGACCTACTGGTTCAGTGAGTAATGGCAGACATTTTGAAATGTGTGTAATTAGTGAAATTAAATGTAGCTGTGCAGGAGTTGCCAAACAAGGTTATTTGTGGAGCTGGCACCAGAAACATGTTACACAAACAGGGGCATATTTCTGCTCCATACACATATGTGGTTTGACAGTTTCGTAGAGGATGAGAGCTATAAATTGACCCGTTTAAGATTTCATAAATGGCTCAAAAAGCTGAGAGCAGAAGGATGTTTTTTATTCTTTTGAAAAAAAAATTAGAGGTTGAACAGTTTAGCTCAGAAATGGTTTGAGATGAAAGTCAAAAAGAGTTGGCAAGAGATCCAAAAAAGCAAATCTGTCCTGAAATAATCTGCTATAAGAAATTATTCAGAAGCTGAGTTAATTACCCCAATTTTCACATTGTCCATCTGCACAGTGGTCAGTAAGTGCTGCACACTCTGCTGCAAATTGCTCTGATTCTAGTAAATCAGCCGGTGTCCAGATTCGGAGTTACAAACTTCCTGTGGTACATGCCAAAAGTGTAATTTCTTCCATTTTGGAGATACAGAACGTGGCTGCTACTTACAGCACTGCATGCCTGTGCAAATCTATGCAGAGCAGATCAACCCAAACACGGAGATATGCACTCAGAATTTATAACCTATTTCACAATAGATCTCTATGCACAGGCTTGTTCTTGTTAAACTCATTATGTCGACACTGTGTTACAACCTGCAAGACATAGCTTACAGATATTCCCCTTGCTAGAAGGACAAAGACAGAAGGGACATGCATGAGCTATGACTACGTGAGTCTAATCTTAAATTTCTTGTATGAATGAGGATGTTTTAAAAAATACATTTTAAAAATTCACCCGAAGCCATCAGTGAACACTTATTCGTAAAATTCTACCATCAATGCAGTGCGCAGACAGTGGTGAGTTCTAATTACTGGTCACCAATTGCTAAATTGTTTATTGTTATGACATTTTCCATGTTAAGTTTTACCGTCAGACATGGCGTAATAGTAGCCATGTTTATAGTTTACCGTCACGCAACACATCCAAACAGCCTTGTGTGCCCTCTGGTGGTAGCAACATGAGTAGTACGTACGATACATACAGGAGCATGCAAAAACAAATAGGAAGTAGGTCTCCGGCAGTGTTGCCAACTCCTCAGTAAGGAAAATAGCTATTGGCTGTCCCAAAAGTCGCTAAAAGTTGCTAAATGACGTCATCACCTATTTTGCATAATCGGCAATTTCCATTAATTGTAATGGACACTGTAGGAGAGAGGAATAACATCATGGGAGAGACAAAAGTGAGTAAAAAACACCCTAAAGGGGTGCTGGTTTGGCGGAGTGGTTAGCAACCAGGCACCCCATGTATTTGCTTCTGCCGTCTGGGTTCGGGTCCGGCCTGTGGCCAGTTTGCGGAGTGTCTTCCCCTGCTCTCTCGCCCCCTGTCACGGGCCTATCCACTGTCTCCCTCCTATCAATGAAGGCACAAGAAGCCCAAAAAAATACATTAAAAAAAAAACAAAAAAAACAAAACACCCTAAATATGTTTAGAACTACAATTAAACAAAATAACTACAACATTAACAGCATTAAATGATTTTAATGCTCGTTTTGTCCTGTATTGTTAAATGTTATAATAGCAAATTTAATCACATGATTGTTATGTGGGGTGGAATTGCTAGCTCTACAACTCCTCCTTTATCCGGGCTTGGGACCGGCAAAGTGACCAAAAAAAGACACACTCTGGCAGTGAGTGAAATGCTTGCAGCGATAGAGTGATTCCGCTCTGCAAGCCAAAAGCGGCTTTGCGCATGCCCATTTCATTTGCAATCTGGACTCGGAGGTGTTAAGGTCTCCTCTCTGCTCTGCCTGCAGCTGGGACTGCTGCACGAGGCTGTGAGACGTCACCGCCTGTGAGTGCTTTGGGACAGGGCAGGGGCTCACGGCAGCGAGTGCCCGTTGCTCGTTGACAGTAACTGCAGAACGATACGTTCACGTCAGTCTCCAAAACACCAGAAAACTCTCCTCTAACACCAGAAAAAGTCGCTAGATTTGTCGCTAGTGGCTTTTTTGAAAAAAAGTCGCTAAAGGGGTCTGAAAAGTCGCTAAATCTAGCGACAAAGTCGCTAAATTGGCAACACTGGTCTCTGGCCTGAATCTTAACAAATATAAGCCTCTTAGTTAACTGTTAAACTCACCTAAAGTAGAAGCAAATTGTCACAGAATAATAATAGACTGCAAAAACATCTCAGACAGACAATATGATCTGTTGCAACCAGGTTGTTCACGCATGATCTCACATGATCTCATAGTTCCTTATGCTGCTTGAGGATGTGCCATGCTAGCATTGCTTCAGAAGTGGATGCAGTAGACAAGAACATGCTCTGTCAATTGATGGAGCATAGCAAGACAAACTATGTGAAAAATGGGAGTAAACAGCAAGTTTGGCTCAGATCTTATTTTTATCACAACAGTGAAAGGTACGGGGTTAATTAAAAAATTCTGCTTCGTACTGTTTTCTGATTCAGTGCAATGCATGCTGCATTCTATGTTTGGTAGCAATATGCAATGTGTAATATGACTACCATATATTCATGGCTTGTTTAATAAATATTAAATCTATTATATCTAAATTTTAGTGGTCGAGCACATACCTCCTATTTCTATGTTATTGTCCTCTTTTTTTTTTTTAACAAAGTAGTGCCATTGGTCACTTTTCATATTGGTGATTATGTTTTTGAACTTTTAGCCAAATATAGTTGAAAAAAAAATCATTTGTAAACAGAATGATAACACATTCAGTCATTCAGTAGACGTTTTTTTTTCTCAACAGTGATGGTATATGACATTAAAAGATAATTTCCTGTAAATGATTTAGTTTAAACTGTCATGTTTTAGCATTTAGCTGTGAAATAGTAAGGCTTATGTAACAAGTCAAAAATAGCTTACTGACACTGATTACAGTTTCATAATAGCAATGTACATTTACTAAATGTTGAGCTAATCCTCTAGCCATGGACAGATGCTGGTGCTGACACCATACGTTGACTTCTGACCTGTTGCCAGTTTGGATTGTGGGGAACATTACACAAGGTAGACTGGTCCAATGCATACTCTCAAAAATTAACAGCAATTATGTTTCAAAATTAAGTATACAGCAGTCTGTGTTCAGCCAAACGTCTAATTATTTATACCCCTGATAGATCTCTCTACATGATCAATGTTGGGGTTGGACCCCAGGTCTCTGCAAACAGCTTTTCAATAATGCCCCTAAATACAGTGTTGGAATGAAGATAACTTTTAAGCTTGAATAGCCTGTGATATATTAGCTCAAACATTAATTACACTGAGATTTAGTTCAATAAAAAGTGCTCAGCGATCAATAAAAGCACATTAAGGCCTTAACTGGGAACATTATGCTGAACAAGCGAACCCCCCATCACTGCCACCCCCATACAGGCATGTTCTGACATTTCTGAAGGTAACAGTAATTGAACCTCTCTCTGATTTAGCTGGTCATTAGTCAGAGAATGTAGGCCAGAAACAATAATCTGCAGTCCAATGTTGTGTTATTTCCTCTGGATATCCCAGCAACAGCAGCTTGTTATTTCAGCCTCAGGTAAGAGAGCCTTTTTATATTCTTCTCTGTCGGACCTCACCGCACATTCAAAGCCTCGAATCTGTCAGAGGGAGGGGCTGACCGCAGTGAAAGGCTGAACCGCCCGGACATTTTGAAACGCAGCGGTAGGTGACATAAATTGTTTGGACCGTAACCGCAGCACTGCCTACTTCAAAGGGCACTTCTTATTCAGCGGCCCCTCGGTCCTGAGAAGGAGCACAGGAATTGAAGGGAGGGGGATAATGAAGTCCACCAGGTGGGTCCACAATCCAGCAGGACAGTTTCACATTAAAAGCAGCAGGTGTTAAAGCTGTGACTCATTCTTTTACTAGGACTTATAAGAGGACAGATACAGTATTTCTGCCAACGCTGGTTTGTATCAGAGTATCTGCTCTACTCATACAGCACCAGATTTCAGTGAGCATCTGCTGACTCATTACATTAAATTGGGTTTATTGCTGCATGAATAAACCCTTAATTAAGCCCTGCCCTTACAGAGAAGTGATCATTTGACAAGCCCTATCTTTAAAGAAAGCACTGAGGAAGGATGGAAAGGACAAATGAAGAAATCAATAAAGGAAAGTTTAAAAAGTGGGAAAGACAAAGCTACTAACAAACAATGATACAGCTTCCGCACTAAAATCAGCAGGTCAACACAGCTCTTTCAACACAGGTTAACCCACTAACAATCCACAAGCAACTCCTTTCCCACTGCCGGCAGACCTGGGTCTAATTGCTATGAGACGAGCTGCATGGCTGTTTTTTTTCCTCTGGTGCCTCAAGCGGTTGCCACCATGTTGATGACACCAAAACGTGTCCATGTAAACAACAGAAAGGAGCATGGAAGCCGTGGACATGGTGTATGTGTCCTCTTTAAAAATGTACAAACTGGGGTGCTGGTTTGGCGTAGTGGTTAGCTATCAGGTACCCCATGTACTTGCTTCTGTCGGTCCAGGTTCGAATCCCGCCAGTGACCAGTTTGCAGAGTACCTTCCCCTACTCTCTCACCCCCTTTCACAAACCGATCCACTGTCTCTCTCTTATCAATAAAGACACAAAATGCCCAAAAAATACGTTTAAAAAAATGTACTGCCAAGAGTTGCATGAGTTACAGATGGTGGGAACATGGGTGCAAAGTTATGCCATGGGCATGTTACGCCAACATCATAATGTAAATTAGCGGGTTGACCCGATTGTGATGTACTCACTGAAGCTGATCGGAGGCAAGCCGATAAAAACCTGTGTCGCTTGCAGGGTCAATCGAAAAACCAATTAAACCCTATCAAAACTGCCAACAGGAGCTGATTGTTACTAGGTTTAAACTGGTTATTTTGCCAGTCTGAAAGGGGTATGACAGAAAGGACCAAAGGGATTAAGGGTGAATGAAGGTACGAAAGATGATGGAAGGAGAGAAAGAACAGAAAAATAATTAACAAAAAAAAAATGCAGTTCAGGAATGAGTCAAGGAAGCAAGGAAAGATACGGTAAATTAGGACAAATGAAGGAACTATTGAGAGAAGGGACAGAAAGGACAAATGAATAAGACAAGGATGAATGAAGGACTGAACGAAGGAAAGACAAAGGAAGAACAAACAAATAAACTAAGGTTGGAACAGTGAACCAAGGACTGATGATTAAAGAGAGGAAGGAAGAAGGATGAAACAACAAAGGAAGATATATGGTTAAAAAGAGGGATTGATTAAGGAACAAACAAGGAAACAGCACTGAAGGCAAGACAAACAGAGGACAAATGATGGAAGAATGAACCAACCATGTAACAAATGAAGGTATAAAAGAGTATAACAGGGAAACCCCTCAGTGTTCCACAGAGCCAGAGACTGCAATTTCTATTATTAGCTTAAGATGAAGAAGCAGGAAAGAGACCTTAAGTGGATATTCACTTTTGCAAACACCTCCTAGCACAACTTTTAGCCATGTTAAAATACAGAAATCAAACTGACTATACTGCCATCATGCGACAAAAAGCCTAAAAGTTTGTCTGAGAGCAGATAAAGGGCAAGTTGTTGGCTGTTTTGTGAAACATCATAATAAAACTGCACTCCAAATTTTCTCCATCATCTGTTATTTAAGGGGCATTAAGACACTAGACACTACAACACATGTAAATCCTGTGATAAAAAATAATTAGCTTGCTAGTTTAATCAAACATGCTGAGCTGTGATACCTGAGTCGACAGACATGTAAAGAATTTTAAACAGGATACTGGAAAAGAGGAGGATTTCTAACACAGCTAAAAGTCTGTAAGAGTGTGATGTGGGCCAAGCAGGCCATGACAGGATGAAGTAGACTTAAAGAGGGCTTAATCTGAGTCTTTAGGGGAAGAGGACGGAGAGTGATGGCTTTAAAACTTAGACATTTAGCAGCTGTGTGCACTTCTGTCATGACTCACAAGTGTGCAGGGATTACAGCTGAGACGATTCCTCAAGAGAGAGCTGTAACAGTGGCTCTGTTGTTAATAATTAAATAAGACCACAGCTTTTCTCAAATCAATTTAGTCATGTCAGAACACTCGCCCAACATGTTTGGTCCTGGTCCAACAAACTCTGGTTGGCTTTTGAGCGTTTTTGGCTGATTGTGGGAAAGTGAAAGTGGATGTGAGAAAGTGAGCCAAACAAGAACCAAAGAGGAAAGTAAACCAAAATGCAGGGTACTGTTAAAGAAGTGGAAGAGGCCATGTGACGTCAGCTGTTTGATTATGAAAGTATCCTTTGGAAAGTTTGGATTAAGGGTGGGAAGTGATTGGTTTTTTGATACCAATGCCATTAGTAAGTCTGCTTATTGATCCAACTCTTTCCGATTGATGATTCTTTTATCATTTCTTTGATAAATTCTATCAATTCTTGCTGATTTTCTGTGTGGAAAAAGTTGGCCTACACAGGTTTTCAGTGGCAACAATGTCAAATACACAACACGACTGAAATATACACCGAACAGGATAAAGGATGCTTCAAGGATGCTTCAGGAATTGAAGAATGAAAAGACTGAAAGGAAAGTCAAGTGAAGGAATGGCATAAAAGATAAATGAGAGAACAAACAAAGAAAGCAGTAGCTCCTGACCTTTTTTTATTATTTTCCTAGGATCGAGCTCCAAGGCCAAAACAAGGACTAAATGAGAGAAGTTAACCAAAAAGTGGCACACTGTAAAAGAAGTGGAAGAGGCCACTTGACATCAGCTGTTTGATTAACATAGCCTTTGGAATACTTGGATTAGGGACGGGAATTGATAAAACTGTATTCAATATCAATGCCATTACTAATTTTGCTTAGCAATCCAAGTTTTTCAAATCTTTTATCAGTTCCTGTTGATTTTAGGGGTAAAAGTTGGCCTACAGTGGTTTTCAGTGACAAGTTATTTGTTGTAACTTGTCAACTGGAAGTGGTTTTGATACCCTTTCCTATTAATTAACTGATACTACTTTGCTACACATCATTGCGACCTAACTTTGGCTCAACCTACTTATAAATGGGGAGTAGACGTAGGATTTTAGGCCTTCTGATCTAAGGTTAGGAATCCTCAGAAAATCTTCAATAAAACAAAAAAAGGCAGGATATATAAAAGTCAGCCTCCTTGTTGTGAAAGAAATAGATGCATTGCATATTTAGACTGAAGGTCTTATTTGAACCAAGCTGTAAACATGTTTATTTAAGCTGTTTAAAAGTCTTTTCCCCAAACACAATCATTTGGATGTCAGATCACTACAGCCAGCCTCCAGTGGACACTTTGGATACTACAGCTCTTCAGCCTGATTGACTTTGGCAGAATATTACATCAAGCAACCGTAACTTAATGCCAAGGGCAACAATTTTAGGAAGAGGTGCTGCTTAAAGGTGTAGTCAGCGATGTGGGAGAAAACGGGCAGAGAGGTTGTTGATAAACGAATTTAGACCGCCTCTCCCTTCATACCTCACCCCTGGCTCCACCCCCGAAAGCTGATGGACGTGCATCGTCATGGAAACGGCCGTAGAAACTGCGTAGCTGACTAACGTAGCTAAGGTAACTCCGACTCGTCAGACAACTCGACTGCCATTATTGATAACATCACAACAACAGTACATTTTGGCAGATTAGACAAAAAGATGAATGCCTGATGGCTGTTACTGTTATGTGAAGCACCACAAAGCTAATGTTGCTTACCCATCAGGCAGAAAGATGGCGACAGCCGCGTCTGTTTTCAGGTCTCTCAATTCGCAGAGTTCCCTCCACCATCGAAAAGCAACACCAATGTTGACCCAGGTCTTTGCTCTTTCGTGGTCATAGTCCTTTTTTTCCACTTTTCACTCCTCTGACCTTTTTCTTTTGGGCTGTTTTTCGGCCATTGCTACTGCACCTATTGTATCTCTTTATTACGCTAGCTGCGCACGCTACGCAACCTACGACTCCCCCTCCCCCTCTATCTGATCTGCACATGAGTATGATCGCCCCCTGGATGTGGGGGGGTGTACCCTGTTTTGGTGACTTGGCCCGAGCCACAGTATTTACCTGCTGAAATTCAGAGCCAAGGCTGTGTATTGAAACTGGACTTTTTTTTCAACATGCTGTCAGTGGTGACATCTTGTGGATGGAGAGGAGAAATACGGTGATTTTGATAAATAGTGCATCAGATCAGAAGATCGCTGACTACACCTTTAACACCAAGTATAACATAAAATGTCTCACTTTAGGTGCACAGTAAATGTGTGCACAATTTGTTTTAATAAAGATCTACAAGGGGATCCTTCACATGATCCTTCTCCTTGTTGGTAGATTCAGTCATGCTCCATGAGTCTCTGAGGTCACTGTACACTGCTCTTAAGGACAGAAATTAGCCAGTGACATGTCAGCCCACTGAGTATCGGAGCCGTCTACTCCAGCACATTGTTTTCAGTGTGAAATATCCAGGTCACGACGTTGTGGGAAAATTAGCACACAGGAAATTCCATCAGAGCTTTGCTGTACATTCAACCATGTGACTGTGTCCATCTCTCACATTTTCCACGCGGAGGGTGTCGGAGCATGGAGACAGAGTTTCAGTGAGTAATAACTGTACTCATGCTCTCACAGACAGGCACATTCTTGCTCACTGACATCCTACACATGTGCAAGGATGTACGACCGAGCAGGCACACTGGCACAGTCTGAGGCCGGGGTAATGTGGTGAGGTAATACAGGGTCATTTTCAGGATTCAAGGGCCATTTGTTTGAAAAAGGAGAACACGTTGGACAGATCTGGGTAGAATGAATAAGCTAGGTTGGAGTGTGAGCTATTATTTTCTTCAGAAATCTACAAAACCTAAATCTAGAGAAGAAACTGAATAACACACAAGTAAAAACAGTTACACTTCAAAGACAAGATATGTAATGTTCAACCTGATTAAATTCCTTTTTTTGTAAAATGTTCACTTATTTGACATCACTGTCCTTTTAATAATACTCAATAAGCATTTTGGAACTGACGGCACTCATTGTTGAAGCTTGTAGGTGAAATATTTTCCCATTCTTGCTTGATGTCTTAAATAAATTTCCTTGTCTGTGAAAAATACAGGAACCTTCTCTAACCTCCCCCCATTCCTTACCCCATTAAATTTATCTAGAAGCATTGTGTGCATTTGGAATAACAGATACTAAAATGTGAACTTTAAATGGACATATCTTTTTTATCAGTATCATTCGGTGCCATTTATCGTTAAACCATTTTTTTAGCCAGTTTTTTGAAAATAACCTCAAAGACTTTTGATGGATATTGACAATTTTTTAGGGACTCTTGCTTATGGCTCAAGAAAGAAGTGCTTGGATTCTGCTGGAGCTCTGAATCAGACACAATCCCGTAACTTTACACAAATATGTTAACATTGCAATTCATGTCATTACTAAGAATTTTCCCTAAACACTTAGATTCAAAGTTACCAAAGCAGTAAAATCATTTATTACAAAACAAATGTCCGTTAATCAGGACAAGTATATTCTTAAAATATGAATTGAATGATTTTTTTTAAATCAAATTATTGACCCAGTTAGAACTTAACGTTTGGGATTTATCAAGCATTTAGAAATTTATCACACTAGAAAAGCACTCGAGCGCAGACCTTCGCCAGTGCCACAGTCCTCACCCATATTGTGATTTTCACCTTAAATATTAGTCCTACCTTTATTTCATGTATATATTTAGATTCCTTGACCATGAAAACATGCCATTAGCAAATGGATACATAATGATATCATTTTTGTTCAGTAGTTATTCTCCAACATCACATTTTTTGTCATGTCAGCCAGACGCTGATCCGGATAAACACCAAAATCGAATCAGTTCTTCCTTTTCCCATGCTGAACATTTCCTGAAAATTTCATCAAAATCCATCTGTTACTTTTTGAGTTATTTTGTTCACAGACGGACGGACGGACGGACAAACAAACTCTCCCGAAAACATAACCTCCTTGGCGGAGGTAATAAATTATATGAAGCTGTTATTGGATTGTGGGAGGCATAGTAGGTTGTGAATCACAGATAACTGATGGATGAATGGACTATTATCAAGTTGGTGACTCAGTAAAATAATGTAGAGAATGGGCTTATCCATCCTTAGTGTTTATAAATTGATCAAAAATGTGAATTGTATGATGATTTATCAAGCTACTATTGGCCATGTATACAGGACAACTACATTAGCACTGCAAGCTGCACTATTTTGACAGTTTATTAACACAAATCTCTCTTATAAGTATTTAATCTCATTTAAAAATTGAGAACAATCTGAAAATGACTGGGCCCATTCAACTTCATTTATTTAATAGATAAATCACCCAGCCCTCAGTTACTATGTCTGTAAAGCCCTGCCTCTTAAATTCAGCATAATCATAATCAATAATTGACAAGAAATTTCTTACATAAGGACGTAGTCACGGTTTGCACAAGGTAGATAACTTTGACTGACTCATACAGGTAATGACAGTTATGAGGAGGTTTCTGGGTCAATGATCTTGATGACATTCGAATAGACACATCATTCATCATAACTCCAGTATATTTCCTAATAACTCTCTGCCAAAGAAAGTCAGTGAGCATGTTTATCCTCTGATCTGCATCAGTCTGTCCCAGGAGCCAACCAGTTTGAACAAAGTCCCGACTGTTATGAGCTTCATGGGAGCAGTTTTAGTTTGGGAGGCTGCTTTCACGACACCTCAGGGTCCCTCCAGGGAGAGGAAACAAATATCATCTTTCCCTGCTCAGACTTTAACAGATGTTCTGGGCTGTTGGACCATGACCCACCGTCTCAGTCTGGTCCAGACACAGAGCGTGTCTTGGCAACTGTGGTTAAAGTTTGACTGTGGTGGCGAGGTATGGAGCGATGCCAAATAAGAGATATCTTCAGTTTCTTTTAGCAATGTTTGACCGACTCTAACAAAATGGCTAAACTTTATAAGTCAAATGTCAATCTATTGAACACCTTTGAAGGGATTATGTCAGGAGATTCAACACATAGCCTCAAACGCAGTTTCCAGATTGTTGTAAGTTCTCTGTTACTTCTGTTGAATCTCAGCTTTGCAGTCAGTTTTAATCAGGCACCCATCGGAATAGCATATGATGCTAATACTAGCTTACAGACACTACTGGACAGCCTAAAGGTTGCTGTAAACACAGGCATGTACAGAAAGGCTAGATGGCCCAAGGCGGAGCCAATGACGTCCACACATGGAGACAATCTTGGTACAGGGCACATTTCTGCTGAGCACTGCAGTACTCAATTGAAGGTAAGAAATCTGCTTAAACATATTCTTCATATGCTTTACTCGCTGAAACCTCCATGGATTTTCAAACGGTCTGGTTTATTACAACGTTATAAGAAATATTATGTTACCATTTTAATTATGGTGTCTTACAACTACATCTCTGACATTTCTAACAAAGTCAGACATTTGAAAATCTGTCTACAGTTGAGAAGCAATGCTTATTTGTCAGTACATGCTTGACAGACGTCAGTGTCATGAGTGAGCAAGCGCCCTAAACCAAGATGGCCACCATGTGAGGATGTCAGTCGCCATTTGCCAACAGTGTGCATGAGCCGTCTAACTTTTCTTTGCATGGCTATGGCTGTAAAGCTTTTTGGTAACTGGCATTAGAGAAGAGAAGAAAAAAATACAAAGAAGAAGACTGGGGTCCTAGTGCAAGCAGGTGAGTACAAGCTAGCAAGACACAGTGTGGTATTGCTGCAGAGTGCTTTAGTTCTTTAGCATCCAGAATAAACTTTAGTATTTATGCCTCTGTGGCTCTCTTTCTAATATCACTCATCCTAGTTGGCTCATGCTAAGTAGTTGGCAGGGCTTGTTACACATGGGTTCCTGTATGTGGATTTAAATTGCTGTTAAGATGATTTTTTGACTGTTTCATTATGATGTCCTTGTTTTAAGTATCCATATTAATACCACAGTACTGAACTATAGTTAATGAGTATGATGAGTATATAAAACAACTAAAGCCAGAATGTGTCTAAGGCTGCTCTCCGACTATAGTTGCTGTTGTGGGTGATTTAATCTCAGCATCATACAGTCTAGCAATCTTCAGTAAGCATGTTAAATTAAGAATCCAAATGGCAGCATGATTATCTGTCTCTGTGGTGAACAGGTTGGTTCTGACTTTTATTAAAAAGCTGCAAGCAAGTATATGTTGTATTTCAAATGGAAAATGGGTGGTGCAGCAGGTAGTGTGGTTTCCTTTTCAGCAAGAAGACTGTTGGAATCGACTCCTTGGACCTTCATATGTTCAATCTACATGTTCTTCCTATGCACGCATTGATTTTCAAAACTCAAAAAAACATAAAATAGGCTTTTTAGAGCAAGCAGTAGAGCCAATCATCCCCTTTCTTAGGTTGTGTCTTTACTATTCTGTCCTATCAAAACGTGAGAGTAGGGGGATTCAGTGTAACAGCATTAGGGTCAGGGTCAGTGAACTCATCATTCAGGGCGACTCCCCCTCACTTCTCTCCCTTCGTCCTCTTCATGAGCTTTTTGGATTTGTCTGTTATCTCATGTGTTCTCTTTTCCTCTAAGTGAATGAATTATTTTGATGACAGGAACAGTTTCGCTTATGGGGTCATTATGGGAAACGTGGTCAGGGGATTTTCTGTTCAGGAGTGTCACAACCTTGACCATGACCCACAATCTAAGTCTGGTCCAGACAGTGTGTCTTGGCAACTGTGGCCAAAAGTCCCAATGATATGATATTTACAATCTACTTTCTACTATCTCCACTTTCTTTCTGATGTTTCACTTTCTTTTAGTGACTTTCATTTTTTGTTATTTTCCTTTTCTTTATGTGTATTTTATTTCCTCTGTCATCTTTGGGATTAGATGCCTGACTAGATACAGTAGATGCCTTTGGTGTAAATCCATCTCTTTATAATCTTACACCCAAACTGTTTGAGAAACTACATGTTGGAAGATTTATGTCTAAATTTCATAAATACATTTTTATAGATTCGTCATAAACAACATGGTATGTGAACTTCTTTCTAAAGTAGTCCACATTTGTTTGAACCTGGCCAAAGGAATTTGCTCCAGTTCAACCACAAAAGGATTAGAGGGGTTGTGCAGTTTTGTAGCGAGATAATCCCTGACTCGAGGGGCTCCATTTTTTATTAGATGTAGGATACAGGGTCTGGGCTCAGTGGAGGTCATTTAAGTTCTTCTCTGGGTAAATTATAAGTCCTAAATCTCTAAGGTTTTGACTTTTTGCTGTGATAACTGACTTGCTCACATAGGTGAAGCTATTGCTGTGAAAAAAATATAGTATTAACAATAATAAGACAAAATATTTTAAGTAGTTATTCCCCTCAAGTCAAAGAATTTATTGTAAACAAGACATTTTTAGAAATAGGCCTATGTGATGAGAGCTAACATAGTACAGCACCAGACTCCAAATTAACAAAAAAAACAAAAACAAATGGCATTTAACTTACACTCAACAAAAATATAAACGCAACACTTTTGTTTTTGCTCCCATTTTTCATGAGATGGACTTAAAGATCTGAAATTCATTCCAGATACACAATATTACCATTTCTCTCGAACATTGTTCACAAATCTGTCTAAATGTGTGATAGTGAGCACTTCTGCTTTGCTGAGATAATCCATCCCACCTCACAGGTGTGCCACATCAAGATGCTCATCAGACACCATGATTAGTGCTTAGCAGAAGTGCTCACTATCACACATTTAGACAGATTTGTGAACAATGTTCGAGAGAAATGGTAATATTGTGTATCTGGAATGAATTTCAGATCTTTAAGTCCATCTCATGAAAAATGGGAGCAAAAACAAAAGTGTTGCGTTTATATTTTTGTTGAGTATATAAAGCCCACAAGTGCTTTAGCTGGAGCCTGATTTGGCTCCTGCTGTGTGAACTTAAATAATTGAGGGTTTACCATGCTATTAAGCTAAGCTAAGGACACACTACACTTGTTTTGCCGATTTCTACCCAATTTTCCAATTCACCTTATAGCGGATACTTGAATATCTACGTATTAAAGCAGGGGGGGTAAAAATCCATACTGGAGGTGTAAATTAACATTAAAATATAAAATTAACAGTTCAATACATTCAGCCAGTGCTCTCTTGACCTCAACAACAGCTGCATCTAGTCTAAACAGACAAAGAAGACACTTTGAAGACTGACAAAGTCACTTTGACTAGACAAAAACAGCAAAACGTGAGAAGCACCACGTGGAAGCACTTTGGGCTCCACTTTGTGTCAATAATGTGCAATGCAGCTGGCCCACTAAGACAAATCCATGGACTCATTTGTCTGTCTTTTACCAACTGCTGTCCGCAAGTGCCTTGTCAGGGCTGAGCCCTGTTCTTACATGACCTCCTCGGCAATTTAGAGTCACCAGTTAACTCATCAAGAATGCTTTATGGTCAGTGCTGCCCTCTTTTGAGGAGGGCAGTAAATGCAAAGAATAAACACTTATCACAAACTTTGAGGACTTTCCTTTTTGCACAGTTTCTGGTAACTTTAAATCAGAGAGATACTAAAATATTTTCAAACCTGCAGCCACCGCAGTACTTAATTCAGTGTATTAAATCAAGTCAAAGTATAAAAGTTCTGCCTATTAAAAGCACTGAAAATCTGTAATTCAGCGAATTTCTGCCAGCTTGGAGCTCAATTACAGCTCATGTCACAAGAGAAGACCTGAATGGGTTCAAGGCTCTCCAGAGGTTACAGCTCAGGTGAGAGTTCCCTAAACGAAACAGGCGGGTGAGTGTGGGTAAAAGGCTTCACGAGAAAATTCTCATCACGGTGAGATGAGTTGCTGCAGATGAAAGTGCTGTTGAGGGGCTGAAATAAGAAGGGAGGAATAGGTTCAAGTTTGGTGCTCAGATGCTGTTGTTCACTATGTAATCATAGAAAAGGCTTTTTATTTGCCAGGCTAAATCAGTGAGAAGCTGCATGATGTAAGGTGATGCTTACAGTCACTGTACATTGGAGCTTGATCTCAGACATTGACTCAGACGGATCCAGCTGCACTGCACGGCTATTTATTCTGTCTTAATTGGCTCAAATTCTGTGTCAAGCTGATTGTGCTTTTTTTTGCATTTAATTTATAATTAAGAATGTTTTCATAATACATTTTTATGACAGCTTTTTTATTCATTTACATTTTTCCTAGGGATGCACATTATTAGATGGTTGCTGATATGCCAATATTTCATGATTAAAATCGCAGATGATATATATATATTTAAAGCATCAAGTCTGTACTTTAAAAAATGACTTGCTTTAAATAAATTTGTGTGTCTCTGTGTATGTAAGAAACGGATGAAAAACATGAAAACAATCATTCCCTCTAGAGAAAAAATGAAAGTGTTAATTTGTAAAGGTACCAATGCACTGCTTATTAAGTGAAGCATTAATGTAGATTTGTGTGTTTGCTTATATATGGCTCATATTTATGACCAAATATTGGCTGTAAATATCTGCAATACCAATATTCAACTTTTTAGTCTATTATCTGCCAATACCAATACCATACTGGTAATATTGTTGCATCCCTAATGTTTCCCTATCAAGAGTATCTGACAACATGGCCCTCATGTAGGGCAAAAAAGATATATGTGGTCCCCTTACTGATCAAATTTGCGGTCCCTGGCCTCAAAAAAAATAAATTACTTGGACTCAAGATAAATGCATTTTACACATGATTTTGTAAATAAGCTTTAACTTTAAGCCTGTTACCAACACTTAAGATGTATAGTTTAAGCTTCAAGTATCACTCACTATCAAGTATTTCCCAAAATCAGGCATCATTTTGAAGTCAAATCTTGCGCGTAAACATACAAAAAGTCGTTTTGCTCAGGAACATGTATTACTTTGTAGTACCCCAAACGGCATTTATCCATCTCAAACACATATATACTTTTTTAAACTCTATTATATGAATATTCTGTGGAAATGTTGCCATCAAGGAATATTTTACTATCTTCTTTGGAAGCGTCAATGAAATTTAAAGGAAATACTGTTCCAGCGTATCACTCTTATCAAACGGAAGTGCGCTCCCACACACTCTCACACACACTTCTGCCCTACAAGTTGATGAAGTTTCCTTCTAAACTTCTCACTCAGCGCGGATCAGCCCCTCGCTCAGCAGCAGCAGCAGAATGGCTCCGCTCAACAAGTGGTGGATTTTGTGCGCCGTTTCGCTCTCTTGTCTCGCCAGTTTGGGTGCTTGCAGACGACACAGGGGAGGTAAGATAATTGAAAAAGTTGCACATGAGTTTATTCGTACTTTCACAGGATGTACGCGTGTTGAAATGTGGATGGAGCGGTTGAACGGAGGAGTTTGGGGAAAGTCTTCTTCGGAAAACTCGTGCGTAAAGTTTGGCTGTCTTGAACTTACCCCCGCTTCTTTAAATGCTGCCTTCAGGTTGGGATATTTGGATTTCAAATGAAGTATGTTGCATTTGTTACGTCCTAACGTCGCTGAAACATCCCCATTAAAGTAACTGATTTCTTTGTTATTACTTTATATACTCTTGTGGTGACCAACTTTTATACGTAAAATTCGTTTGTGTAGTTTTGCTTCGAAAAACGAACAGCAGCATTATTAAAGTCACGGTGTTTCATAACAACAATTATATTGACACACCACACTGTTTGTTTTGCTGTGCTTGAATCCAGCCCAAGTCCTTATTAGTGAAGGAGGTAGTTGTGGCGTTAGCCAGGGCCAAAGTCCAAAGCAACAGCAGTTCTCACACGGGCCAAGTCAACCCACACCTGATCCGCGCTTCACCTCCTCCTGTCATGTCATGTCGTAGCTACTCCCTTGCAGGCTGTGATGAGGTTTTTGGGATTGGATGTCAGATGCTCTACTTTGCAAGCTGAGGAAGGTCTCAGAAGAGGGAAAATCGTACTGAAGCTCCTCATTTACTTTTCTGAGTGGAGGCACAGCACCGAGATCCCTTTAGAAGGACTGAGAATAAGGGACAAAAATCATGTCATGAGTTTTTTAAGCTGAATGGTGCCACACAATGTGCATCTTATGGTTTTGTGAAAAGAAGAAAATGGTTTTGACAGCACAAGAATACTAAATGATTTGAAAAATCAGAAATATCAACAATTTTGAAATTCATTTGATATTTTTGTAAAAACATTCAAACATTGTTTTTGCGAGATTAAAGAATAAGACAGGTCCAAATTAGTAATTGTCAAAGATCTCTTCACACCTGATAACCTAATTATCATTAATTTAATGTTTGATTGGGATGGGTATGGCTCCCATTTAGCAATATTAATACATCACATCAATACAACTCTTACTTTTTTAACCCTAATCATTTCCTGTGGATTTTCTGCATTAACAGTGTCTGAAATACGAACATAAAATAGATTTATCATTTTGAAACACATGGTTTCAAGACAACAGCCAATTTAACAAACTTGCCTTACTAAAATATTTGACAGTTTTGTAAAAGTTAATCGGTTCAGTTTGCTTTTACAAATTCTGATCAATATACAGTACATCTAGTTTGTGGGTGTCCAGGACAACTCTTTAGAAATATGGACATGAGAAAAGTTTAAGCATGGAATGGAGAATTTGCCAATAAGAAAAATAGCACAGAACTTTTGAGTTCAACATGCCTTAATCAGATTTGGTGTATGTTAATTTTCTTAGTTATTTGAGTCTTAAATTTCAACTTTGTAGCTCAGAATATTACAATACTCTTTGTTTATTTTTAGTAGTCGGTCAAGTGCTGGGCTGTCACTTTTCCAACAATCAAACTCGTATTACCATTTACCTCCTCAAAGGCCTCATCGATTAGCCACAAGTTCTCGCCTATTAATCTTGCAATCTTTCCTGTAAAGGTCTTTTTCCACACCCCTGATGTTGCTGCAGAGGAGGATGTGGTTGCAAATGGCTCAGCACTTGACAAGGAGGCCAACAAATGGACCTAAGGATTTGTCACTGATGAGGAGTTGACCAGCTGCTTGAACCAATTGACAAACAGTCTGATAGAGATGGCATCTCTATCAGATGTTATCACAATACTTGAATTACAGATGGCACATGCCTGGGCTCTAACCAGCATGTAACAAAAGCCCTTGTTTCCATAACATGGTTAGGTTGGTAATTGATTGAGTTTTCTTCTTCACATGCTCAAAATTTGGAGGTTGCTTTGACTAGTTAAGGATGTGAAATGTTGGCTAGTTTATAAGCAGGGTTAGCTTAGCATCAGCTATGCTTGGGTGTTGCGGAGAGAGGTGAGGCTTATGTTCACTGCATTATTCTCCTGCTGTACCACTACAAACCCTCTGTATTTTCCATGTCTTGTGTCCCTTTTTAAGTCCAAAGTTAGTTCACACAACAGATTTGAATGCTGATGTTACATCTGTTTTGTCTCTTTTTGTGCTGTCATGTTTGTTTACATCTGACTCTACTGTGTGGACTTCATAATTTATTGTTGTTATTTTGAATCGAACTCTTTATTTAGATTTTTGGACATTAAGGCATTTAATGTCCAAATGTTAAGCTAGCTAGTAGTGTGGAGCCCAAAGAGCTTCCCTGCAACACCTCTTAGATGATTTTATTGTCTGCTGGCTCAAAGTGGCTTGCCTTTCTTCCATTGTCTTGAGATGTACTTCCTGGTTGTAGGAGTCAAGGGAGCAGCGGGTGGTTGAATTGCACTGGTAGCGCCCTCTTCTGGATCACTGCTACGGACGCCCTAATGTGCTACGTCATTGTATTTTCAATTTGTCCCCCCAAACTCACATGGATATTTGAATATCAGATATAACGTGGCAGCCCTACCAATACATCTGTAATTCTTAATATTTTCCTCAAGTTAACCTGTTTTTGAGAATGTTTATTCAAAGTACTTAACTAACAGTTATGGTGTGATGATTTTGGGCCATCAGCACTCCCTTATCTTACCTGTCAGTCAAAGTAAAACCTACACTTTGGGCTCAAGCTTATTATGCTGGTATTGTTGCAACCATTTGTTAATTACATACAGTAGAAGAAGCTATTCATATATTGACATATATTGAAATCAGCTAAAAATAAATGTCTTCTGAGTCATATCCTCCAGCCCTATCAGTGCACCTCTTCTTTCCTGGAAGTGACATGGAGCTGAAAAACACAAGCAAAGCCACAGTTCAGAGGAAATCCCATAGAGGTCCCTCAGAGCATTGTAGGTCAGATATTGTCTGAAGGCGGCAGAGAAGTTTGTTGATGAACTAAAACATTAAACACCACTGTCGTCCCCCTCTTATCTCAAAGAGACATACAGCTGCTTCTATGCATCACTTCCCCTCAGAGATGGAACATTTCGAGTCTGTGAACAGACTTTGACCTAAATGTGTTATCTATTTGTGTCGTTCTTCTCTGACATTTAAGCCGGGACATCAGTATAATGTACTTGTCATATATAAGCAAAGTCATTCTAGCATATCTGCCACTGCCTTGTTTACAGTTATGTGCTTTGTATGTGACAAGAAGTCATGAGATATGCAGCAAGAAGACATGCGCTGTCATGGAATATTGTTTTCCAAGCTTGTTAGATGAGGATGTCCATAGGGTTTTTTTAAACACCGACTTTTTTCCGTTTATCCCTTTGACTTGTGTGAATGGGGGTCTTGTTTTTGCTGGTCTGGGTATGTGTTGTGTACAAAACAGAGGTCCCTGACTTCAGGGTAGATCATTTGGTATCAGGCTATAGAATAAAAAATACATATGTATAATATAATCCTCATTCGTTGAATAAATGGAAATGAAAACGTGTTTTATTTTGAAAGGATGACCATATCCTGGAGTATCCGGCCATGTTGCTTTCTGTCACTGCTGTGATGAACAAAAAAGTTAATTTTGGGATAAATACATGGTAATACTTTTCGCAAGTAAATGCTGTATCGAGGTCAGAGTGAGACTGAGTCCTGCTGTTGAAAACTAGTGGGTTTGCAAAGGCATGAAGCAGAACAGGTAGTGGTTAAAAGGACTGAAATACTTAGCATTTCTGGATCAAAATCACAATTTCAGACAACATAATCATGTGACCGCCAAAGCTTCAATTTTTGCAGTACTCCTGACTAACCCAGGATCTATTGTGTCAGGTATTTTACAAATTTGTAGGCAATTCGCATTTGCCGGTTACTTGCTGGTAAGCACATCAACAACACAAAGCCTCTGTTTAAATTAGAAGTTGGACTTTCCCTTTATTGAAAACAGACTATTAATCATCAATATGAGATGCAATAATGTTATGTGCTTTTGATCATTTATTTTCTTACCGTTGTCATTACTGTAAACATAGTAAATATTAGAGGTGTGGAAAAATATCGGTATCGCAATATATCGTGGTATTTTGACTCCCGATATAATATCGATATTTCAAACCTGAGTATCGATATTTTTGTAAAAACAAAAACTCATATTTTATCAGGGTTGGAAATAAAATACAACTTATAAATATGTATGCACAGTTTTCTTTTTCATGCACTATTCAGTTCAGACAGTGGCAAGAGAAATATGTGACTTTTTTAACTTACTGTTGTTCTGTCAGTAACTCAAAGCATTTTGTTCCTCATGTGTTCAGTTACAGTTTGAGCTGCACTACAGGTTAGGATGATTGCAATACTTGGCTAAAGGGAAAACAAGAATAATTTCTTTGCAACATTAGTTTAATTGACTTGATGCACTCTGTGTTAAGTGTATGTATGTAACGCTGCATTTGACATATTTCAATAACAATAAAATGGAAAAGTTTTATATTCACTGTCTCTAGGTTCTTCCTAGTTTACAGTAGAATATCGCAATATATCACAATATTGTGATATCGTGATATATCGCGATATTATCGTATCGTGACCAAAGTATCGTGATACGTATCGAATCGTGAGGCTCTTGCCAATACACACCCCTAGTAAATATTGCACTGAAGCTTGATTTGATGAAAATTGTGAGTCAAATTGAGATGGCAGTATCTGCCAGAAAAATCTCAATTAGATCTTTTTCTAGAAACATCCAGCCCTAGTGGCGAATCTACATTTTTGAAGAGTGGCAAAGCTTCAGTCAGTAAAGCTTAATTTGTACAGCACTTTGTACGACAAAAAATTTGCATGAAAAGTGCTGTACATAAAACTTAAGAAATAGAAATTAATTAAAATGAATAAAAAGTGGAAAATTAAAATGAAAGACAGAAAAACTGTTTTGTTTTGCCTACACTGATACCTGTAACCTCTGCATTCTTCACCTTGAGGGCTGTTCAGCGACTACATTATATGAAACAAAACTGGACCCTGTACAGAAAACATAGGGGACCACTTGTGTAGAGCACAATGTATGTAGGTATGAATATATTTGATTCCAAATGCCCTGACTTTGGAGATGAAGTTGCTCAAAACTTCAAATGTGAAGTTCGTAAAAATTTCACATTTGTTAATTTCATTCCAAATTCAATCACAAGTTCATGTTTTTTTTGTTTGTTTTAAGGTTCCTACACCAGCTGTATATCTTGAGCACATTGAACTATTTGTAATCTTAAAACACACTTTTCTGGCAGATGTCTTCATCTTTTTAAAACAAATACTAAACAGGTAGAATTGTGTATCTCTTTGTAAAACTTAGTCATTTTCAAACGAAGAGTGACCCCAAGAATCATGGTGAAACTGTATCCTGACATATTGAAAGACTCACAACTCTTCTTATGAGAGGTTTGAGGGATTGGCTTTGAGAAATAGTAATTTTCTGGTTAGTTGGCTGTGTACTTGAGCATATATTTAATAAAGATTTAATAAGCTTTCACTCTGTCCCTGACCGGGCGATGAAAACATTTTAAAATGAAGATAAAATGCTAATGCTCCAAACATGCTATTTATTGCAACCTATTCACATCGTCAAACATATTAAGCATTCTAACTATGATACACACACAAGGACAAATATGCTTCTACAATAATCAAACCTCCAGGCAGTCCTCAGAAACACCAAATCTAATTTAACAGTACATCCATCAAGAATGCATCCATTAGAACCTTCAGTGAACAGAAAGTAACACGTCTACAGTGACCCCTATTAAGATTTTGTCCGCAGTGAACATTAGCTTCTAGCATCTGCAATTCATTAAGTTTTGAGCGAGGAGAAAACTACGTTGGACTCCCAGAGCCTCCTCGAAACCTTTAGCTGCGGTATCAGTGCAACACATCCTTGCTAGCTTCACTAATCGTGTAGCAGAGGCGTAAACATAGTGTCTCATTAATTTGTGGGGAAATTTAATTAGATGTTCGCTCGCTGTTTGAAGTGGTCCTTTTATTAGCCAGCCTCGGGCCATAGATGAAGAGGAAAGTGAGGAGCCTGTGCCATCTTAATTAGCAGTTGCAACGAGGAAGGAGCTTCAGAGAAGGACGCTCCTAAACTGTCACTGAAAACCATTTGAGTCTATTAGATCAATACACCTTTAAATAGTAGGTGCAGACACGTCCATGCCTCAGTAATTGGATGTTTCTCAATGTTTTCCACAATGGGATGAAGCCTTTGGATTTTTAATGAGATAATGAGTGCTTGGTCTGAGGATGAATCTCAACTAGAAGAAGCTTTTTGTTGAGGTTATAGACGTGTTGCAATGCAGAGATGATCAGACAATACACATTTCTTCAGATGAAGCAACTACATCCACATTAATAAGATGGATATGTCATGCCTCTATTAGAAAAGAATATTAATGGCAGTAAGCTTGACTGTTGTATGGTGCTGAAACATAAGTTTGTAGGTCTTTGGAAATAGTGATAGATGTCATAACCGTAATTACAATGAAGTTGGGATGTTGTTTAAAATGCAGAGAATTCCAAGAAACAATGGGCCTCATGCAAGAACCGTTCGTACGAACAAAAATGTTCGTAAGTGTTGCGTACGAAGGATTTAGGAGAATTTGTCGCATTCAGCATTTTTTCCGTATTTATAATTTTCTGTCAAGTACAAACACAAATTACGAGTGGTCCAGACTTGTCTTAAAAATCACAACAAATTGGTCTGCTCTTTTCAAACCAAGTTCCTTACATACTGATTATACATATAAATAATTTCTAACCTTTTTTTAATAAAATATAGCATAAGGCGAAATAAATCTGAGGATCTCAAACCAGAGAATACATTAAATCTATTAATTGAAGGTTTATTAGACTGGCCTATATAAAACGTTAAATGAGAGAGTAACCAGCTACTTCATGGCAGAGCTGCTTCTTTTGGATGCCCTGGCTCTTGGAAGAGAACGTGTGTTTGGCGCCATCTTTATGAATGAACACTCCTGTTTTGTGGTGTGGGAAACGTATCATTATATGGTATTCTTGGGGTGTTACTTGTGCAATATGCTATCCTCGTACATGCGCACTTTAGTACGCACAGGTGGCATTCATCATGTTTCCGCGGGTCATTTAGACACTTTTCTAAAGATAGAAGTGTTTGTTGAATCTGACGGAGCATGTTTGTACGAACGCAACATAAGAAAAAAGGTACGAAAAATTTAGGATGAGAATAGGAAAATGTTCTTGCATGGGGCCCAATGATTTGCAAATCCTTTTCATACTAAATTCTATTGAATACACGAGAAAGACAACATATTAAACCATGGTAAAAATTTCTGACCGTCTGTATTTTAACTGCTTTAATTACCGGTAAACAGACTTTGATTTCCACACTGTTTCAATAACCCATGATGATATTGCTCATTGCCTTGAAAAGCCTGAACTATGTGTCTGCTCCTCAGCAAAGCAGCGGTGGTCCCTCAAACGGAGGTGTGCATGCGCGATTTGCATTGTGAAAGAATAGCCACGCCGGTTGGTCCGCTCAGACACTACAGTGGAGGTTTTTACCCCTTGATGTCTGATATCTGGTCCAAGTTCGGATTTTACAAGGATGCTGAGGGGAAACTAATTGAAGACAGTCACTCTGTCTAAAATGTGAAGCTGCAGCGAAAGAAAAAGATGTGTGATTAAACTACTGTAACTCCTGGAGTAAGTGAGCTGGACTGAGCGCTACCTTACACTATCTTATCTCTTTTAGAGCTTCATTTCCAGTTATAGTAAAGAATTAAGATTAAAAAGGAAAACATGATAGTTCATGCAGACACTCTACCATTTACGTTAGATCCACGACAAAATTCTTCTCTTTGACACGTTTTAAATAATCATGCATTTCCTGGCTCTGACCTGAGTCTGCATGGATTGAGTAAAGAGGATGTGACTTGTCCCTTTGAGTCATAAAACCAACAAGACATGCATAGCCTTAGTTTCGACAGAGCCATAAACATGGTCACAAATTAGAGCCTTCAGTGTGGCTCTTCTGTCATCGCCTTCCTCGTCATCACGTTACCAAGAAACTCAGCATGTGACCTTGTTTCTACTGGAAAACAGACTCGTCATGGCTGCATGTGGCCTCGTATTAGCATCCCAAGCTTGCATCCAACACACCATCAGTGAAGCCTCCAGCTAATGGGAGTGCTGTCTTCATTTTCAAGTGTCTTTTGCCTCTTTTACCCACTGTCTCATTAAATTACAGTGACGGTACAGTGCCTATTCTTATCTGGCTGATTTTGAATAAGGACACCGATATTCTACTGAATAAGGATGCCCTCCAGCTGTGAGGGAGCCATGAACTCATTATGACTCTCGTCCGTATTATGTAATGTGAGTGACTGTGAACGACTTGTCATTTCGTGCGACTGAAACAATTACGGAGCGCTGCTGAGTTCAATAGTCCAGTCTGAATCATCTTCTTTGAGTATAAAACTAAAGTCATCTAGGTTAAAACATGACACAGGGTGTGCTGGTGTAATGAGGCAGTGAGGGGCGTGATACAACAAAGACAGGAATATGAAACCTGCTAATTTGGTCCGTGAACTTCAGGCTATTTTTCTGAACAATAAGGAGTTAACAATAGATTGTGACATCTCCTCAATGGCTTTATTTCTAATGGAGAACACAGATGTTCAGCCTGAAGACTTTGTTGCAGGGAAATTAATCCTGACTGTACAACCCCTGAATCACTTTACAGTTGAAGATAAGGAGCTGCCTACCTAGCTCAGAGATAAAGATATCCATTGTGTGTGAGTGAACGCCTGCTCAGTCGAGGTTGACACAGCTGTGGAGATGACAAATGTGGCCACGGGAGCATGAGCCATAGGTTAATCTGTGTGTTGCGTGCTCCTTTGGAGACCAACAATGGAAACATCCATGGCCTACATTTAGAATAAACACTCCACAGCCAGGAGGTCTAACTTGATATGAAGGTTGAACAAGTGCTTTCACGCAGCTACATAGAAATCAAGTGGATCAAGAGTGCACTGTTTTTCAAAAACTAACTCTTTGTGGTTCCTTTAGTACAAATTCAAGGCCGGCATGCAGTCAGCCAATCACATGGCAGCTGCTTAGTGCATGTATTTAGCCATGTGGATATCATCAAGACTACCAGCTGACGTTCAAACTCTGCATCAGAATTGAGAATTGAGGTTCTCTCAGTATTTTAGGAAGAAAGATTAAGAAAAACTCAGATCCTATGTAGGGTGCTGGATCCAAAAAGTTGCATGAAAAAGTACAAGACAATCTACACACCAAAAACAGCTCCTCTGAAAATTGTATTCAACCCAACAGCGATGTTTCGAGCTGTTCTTCAGAACTGAGTGGTAGTCAGAGGAAGAGCCGTACAGCTTGAAACATCACTGTTGGTTTAAATAGAATTTTCAGAGGGAGTTCTTTTTTGTGTCCAGATTGTCTCAGTATTTTAGAAACTGTTGAACTCCTGGTTTTTCTATGAATAGCCATCCCAAAAGCTTGCAAAGAATGGTCCAAAATAGAGAAAATCTTTAAAATGCCTTATTTATGCCAGGGATAATAGGCAAAAAGCAAGAGCAGTACAACCAAGGTATGTAGAAGAGCATTTCTGAAGGTACAGCATATTCAACTTTGAAGCTATGTTGGGCTACAGCAGCAGAGGACCACACTGGGTGCCGCTCCTGTCATCTACTAACAGGAAACTAAAGCTACAGTTTACCTGGGATCTCAAAATTAGATTGGAGGATTGAAAACTTGGAGTCTGGATTTCTGCTGCAACATTTAGATGATAGGGTTGTAATTGGGTGTGGAAGCACAAAATCTATGGCACAAGGGTGCAGACTAGGGCTGAACAATTTTGGGAGAAGATCTAATTGCAATTTGTCTGGCAGATACTGGGATTTCAGTTTGTTTCTCAGTCTTTCCTCATCAAGCTTCAGTGCGATATTCACTATGTTCACAGGAGAGACAACAGTAAGGAAATCAATGATCAAAAGCACATGTGTTTCATGGGGAACATTTTCTTGGCGTGATTTGGACCCCTTAGCACCAGCTTTTCATCATTTGAACTCCACAGCCCACCAGAGTGTTCTTTGTGAGCATGCCCATCAGTTCACTGACCACAGTGTACCCATCTTGTGTTGGCTACTTCTAGCAGCACGTGCCATGTCACAAAGCTTGAATCAGCTCAAACTAGTTATCTTTAACACATCGATGTGCTCCGTTAAGCCTCTGCAATCACAACATCTTAATCTCGTGAAGCACCTTTTGGATTTGATGGATGTGCTGCCATGAAATCTGCAGCAACTGTGTGATGCTATCATATCAATATGGATGAAAATCTTTGTGGAGTATTTTCAGCACTTCGTTAAATCTATGCTAAAAGGAGCTAAGGGGATTGTATTAACGAGGTGTACCTAATCAAGTGTCATCTTTACACTGTAATCTGTTGTGTTTGAGTTGAAAACTTTTGTTGCATTTTGTCCAACATTCAAACTTAAGATTTTGTGGACAAAGCATTTTTGTAAAGTTAAAGTTTTTAATAATCCTAAACTGTTGGGGTTGTTTTGTTTGTTAAATCGTCTCCAGCCAGGCTTGTGTAACTAAACTTTTTTGTTGTGGTTGTGTTACGTCTCGTTCCAGTAGCACAAACATCCCTCTGTCTGTCTGTCTGTGTGCACAGTGTGTTGTTTCCTAAAGGGCAGCAGTTTTGACACGGGCGTCAACAGCTCTGGATACATTGTTAGTGTGTTTATGAGGAGCTGTAATCTCTTTATGTTGCCTCATAATTGGATAAATGTTTCACTTTTTGTACAGGGGAGACTGACACAAACAAGGACGCTAATAAGGGATGTGGGACTATGTTATTCTTTCCTCTGTGACTGAGGAAGATACTGATATCTTTTCTGAGGCTGGGAAGTTTAGCAGCAGAGTCTGGCGGCCTGCATGCTGATGGATAAGGCTGTTAGTTTTTCCTGTATGAGTCAATAATTTCAGGGTTTATTTCAGGAGGAGAGTTGAGGAAGTGGTGTGTCTGACAGGACAATGAACTTTAGGAGATAATGGTAAGTGTGAGTCATGTGACTGATTTTCAGAAGCTAAAAAATGAGAACATGAATGTGGTTGTGGTATTGTTGCGTAAATCTACTCATGTTTTAATTAAGAGAGACAGATCAAGAAAATCAATTTTAAACACAAAGAACTAGAGGTATTCAAAGACCACAAACTTCTGTCAAGGCATGAATTGGCAGAGCTCTTAGCGAATATGTGGAAAACTGGCCCAGCTCCCAATACTAAGAAGCCCTTTAAAAAGTATTCCTGGATCTGCATTAGGATTCACATCACCACCAAATTCAAGTCACTTTTTCCTTGCGCCATGACTAACATTCTCTAAAAATAAAATCAAAATCCATGGAGGTTTTTTATAAACTTTTTTTTGCTCACAGACAGTTGGACAGACAAACGTTGGCAAAAACCCTCCTTGGAAAAAGGACTAATCTGCAGCTGTTAAAGAGATGGAGCCACTAAAATCTTCCCACTTTCCTTGGCTGAACCTTAACTGGTCTGTGACTGGAACATGCTGGGACATTCCTGCCGTAGTGGTTTTGGTGAGATCCCTGGTGATAATGTAAAAAACACGTTGTGAGGGTTCATGTGAGGAAAGCTTGGTCTCATGGGGACACCCTGTAATTGCATGAATGAGCTTGTTTATGGTGGATTTTAGGCACACCTCCAGTGAGGTGAGGAGACTCTAGGTGGCTGGAAGTTAGCTGGAACTAGACAGGAATTTGGTAGGCGTCTGGCTGGAAGGGAAAATTGAAGTGGCTGCATCTGTAGGCTAAGAGGTGAATAATTTTGCCCTATCTCACAGTGTTCTTGCATCCCTTTAAACCCTCCTTGATCCAGATTTGGATAATTTCTGAAAGCATACAGGTGGTTTAATTGGTCATGACCTATCTACATGTCATGAGAAAAGGATTAAATCTTTTTGCATGATTTTAAGTTGTGCAATATTTGGCGGTTTCACACGGCACAATGCTTAAACCTGATCCAGATCCTACTGTTTTGTAAATAACCCACTCTACAATTAATGTCCTTAACACAACTTATTTCACAGAGCTAGAGCTTGAGAGACAAGTTTGAACAGAATATGACCAAAAGTGATGCCAGGAAAGGGTTTCAAAAGTGACCTGTTTTTCATGTTGTTGTTTTTATAACATCACATCTGGATCTCAAGTAAAATGTATTTTTTAAACACCTACTTTGATTCACAAATGCAGTTTTTGTTAAAGCCTTAATGACATTACTGACAAAGGCGTTTCATACAATGATGAAAACTGTATTATCTTGCAGTGTTAATGAATCCTTTAAAAAATATTTTTGAAATCACCTCTAACATCATGTCAACTCTTCCTTGTGCCAGGATCACGTTTCCTGGAAGAGTTCATCAAAATCTGACAAAAACTTTTGGAGTTATTGGTGAAAACATGGAAGACTGCCCTGTATTCTATAAAAATATGATTTTGCATCTGGTCTTTAGGTCACCACCAAAGCCTGATCACATCTTCTTCCATAAATATCTGTTGAGAACAAAAATACTAACAAATGTCAGCAAAAGCAAGAACCACAAAAACACTCACTGCTCGCTTTATTAGGCAAAGTCACCAGAACTCAGTCCAACAGAGCCGCAGCAACTCCAGATGCTATCATCTCAGTATGGACCAAAATCTCTGACTGTTTCCAACACTTAGGGAGTTTTCACATTAGGTCCACTTGTTTCGAACCGTGCCGCGGCGCGGTTTGCCATGGGTTGCCCCCCTCCCCCTCCCCTGCTGGCTTGCATTCACACTTGCAATATCGAACCATGTCTGGACCAACTTGTGTATTCACTTAGTTTGAAACAGCAGGGGGCGATATGCACGTAACTGGTTACCAAACCTGCTACGGAGGAGAACGAAGAAGAGGCTACCATGGTAACCATTTCCTACACCAGACAACCAATGTTTACGGTTCTCTCTCTTCTACATTTTCGTTCAAATGTGTTTTTTTATCGTGTTTGAGACGGCATCAGCGACCTTCTGGACCCTCGTAAATCATCATAATCCTCAACCAGAATAAACTAATCAACAAATTGAGTAAGCAAAAGATTCAACCGCGGGATTAACAGGAAGTAATGCATCAAAAGTAGATCGGTTCGGACCACTTTATTTCACACCAGTGAAACCGGACCAAATGTAGGGAGATGGAGCGGATTGAGACCACCCCTTCATGGAGGTCTCGGACCGGCTCAGTGGTGCACACCAAAGTGCGGTGGTTGCATTCACATTGACACTAATGTACCAAACCCTGGGCCAAAACTTCTTTGGTGCGCACTAAATGTGGTTGGTGTGAAAACGCCCTTAGTGGATGGAGGCCATGAGGAATTAAGGCTGTTTAAAAGACAAAGGGGGTCCAGCTCAGTCCTCGTCCCCCAATGAACATGCTGTGAGTGGACATTCATAAACACACAAGCCACATTTTGAAACAGCTTCAGCCATTTTCCCTAAATCATAACTTGCCCCACAGACCACATTTTCCAGTGATCATGCTCCTGTGTGGTTGGCATTGTTGATCAGTCATGGAACTAAACTTCAACCACATAAAGGGCTGAAGAAACTCGGCAGAATTCATCTGTAAACCAGCAGAAAGCACCCACCTCCTTCAGAAGAGGGAGTGCAGACTAATTGTAAGCTTTGCACTCAAGCGTGGCAGCTACTGTCAGCGCAGTGCACAAAGGTTTAAGGAGGAGTGGAAAAGATGTGAACTAAGTCTGAACTTGTCCAAGGTGTGCGATGAAGGAGTGATCATTTTTTCTTTGCGTCGTGCCTGTTTTAGGCGAGGTGGGGGTGGACAGCTTCATGTTTGTAACTGCTCGGTGCTGATTGTCATTGAAGATTGGATTTCTTCTCAAAACTGAGGTCAATGGTTGAAAATGGAGCAGAAACGACTGAAATGAAGAAGTGTAAAGTCAAACATCATCATGTTGGAGTTGAAATAACATAGCAAAAGACATGAAAGATGATGACCTCTGCGGGGGATGCTGGTGATTGGATCCATCTTCAGTTCTGCAGTGTCTGAAAGTCTGCAGGGCTGTCAGAGGAGTTATTTTAGGTTCAGTGCAGGCCCTTCAAAAGAAACGATTGCGCCATTCTTGACCTTATTTACCCTCCACTTGTATCTATAGATATCTTATTGATCATGTGCCGTGATAAAAGCAGCACACAAGGAAAGTTAAAAACACAAGTGGGAACCTGCAGTGGGCTGAAATCATTGTGAATGTGAAAGCAACTATTCAGCATGGTTTCAATACTTTACTGTGACTGACACTGAACTGTTAAGCACTGCAACTTCAACTTTATTAGCACTCTGAAGGAAATGAGGTTTGTAACAGGCATCAGTTCACAACAAGAACGTATGTCTTATCAACAAAAAACGCTCAGCAGCGATAAACTGTAATCGTAACAATGCTAATAATTATAATAGGTAAGATGTTAAAAGGATTGAGAGGTTAATGTGCATAAGAAAAGCTAAAACTGAAGAAAAAGGAATGAAAAAATCAAGTTGAAAAGAACCAAGAAAATGCAAAGTTGTAAAACCAAGAATCTAAAGACAGAGATAAATAGAAAGCTTAAACATATGTTAAAGATATGTAAATACATTTAAAATAATAAAATAAAAGATTACATGGGACATAAAAGCACAAAAATATAAGAAAACAGACAATAACATTTGAGACTTAAATTTATTCATAAAGTAAGATAAACCTAATTCACTTGGAAAATCCATAGCACAAGTGAAAAGCAAAGGAATAATCAGGGTATAAGAATAAAAGAGAAAGTTAACTATGATAGACAATGGTCACAATTTGAGAATCAATTAATCCACAATTTGCACGGAATACACAAGACATCAAAGTATGTCTGTAAAACATGTTTTAAAAGTGGTTAAACAAAAACTTTCTTCTTGATCTTCTCGGGCAGATAAGTCTGAAAAAGAAAAAAAGAATTTAGGCAGTTTGACACTTAAAGTCATTTACTTAAAAATAAATAGCTTGGGTTCTAGGATTGACCCCTGAGGTACCCCAAAAGGTGGTGTTGGTGACCCTGGATTATTTATCATTATCCGCACAAATCAATGCCATATTTGTCAGTTTTTAAAAAAAGTTAAGTCTGATCTATGGTGTCAAGTGTTTTTTTTTAAGTCAACAAAATTGTTTCCCCGAGTTATTTTTCCTGTCAGTTGCTGTTGATGTTTTTGTTTTCTTCCATTAGAGCCATTGATATAGAATGACTGACTGCTACTTCAAATATTTAATCTGACCAGAAAGGCCGAGAACCTGAAACAATCAAATTACAGGACCATTGCAGGGTTCAAGTCAGCTGACAGAACTAAGACTTTAAAGCATCAGGAATCAAATGAATAATTGTTTGGTTTGAGGTGTTGTCACATGTGCATAAACTAAACTATGAAAAATGAGGACCAGGACCCAAACGCAGATATTAACAAAGATTTATTTAAGGCTCAAAACAGAAAAAGTAATCCTTTATGAAAACATTCACAAAATTAAAAACACAATGGAATCTTACAAAGACACTGGAGAAAATGAGAAAACAGCTAAGGATAAAACACAAGGGGTCACAGGGAGCATGCAGAATACTAGCAGAACCAAACTGAAACAGAAGATCAGACACACAGTGACTTTATACACCCAGGGGTCATCAGAGACAGGTGAGACAATCACTCAGGTGAAGGGAATCACAATCAGGGATTCACACAGAGAGGAAAGGGCGGGAAACACAAGGAGAGGCGTGAAAAAATAGGAATGAAAAAAAAACAAAAACTCTGCTCTACTTCTGTTCTGACAGCCAGAAGGAAGATCAAATTCAGCAACTGGAAAAGCACCCAGAGAGCGCAGACCTCCGCCAGCATCGCAGTCCTCTATTAAATAAATATTAGTCCTACCTTTATTTCATGTAAATATTTAGATTCCTTGACCATGAAAACATACCATTAGCAATTGGTTTCATTATGATATCTATTATAGATACCTCTGCCAAGGAGGTTATGTTTTTGGGAGAGTTTGTTTGCCTCTCTGTCCGTCCGTCCGTCCGTCCGTCTGTCTTTGAACAATGTAACTCAAAAAGTTATGGATGGATTTTGATGAAATTTTCAGGAAATGTTCAACATGGGAAAAAGAAGAACCAATTTGATTTTGTTGTTGATCCGGATCAGCATCTGGCCGCCATGGTGCAAAATGTGATTTTTGTGAATAACTACTGAACTAAAATAGATATCATTATGAATCAAGTGGCTAATGGTATGTTTTCGTGGTCAAGGAATCTAAATCTTGACATCAAATAAAGGTAGGACTAATATTTATGGTGAAAATCACAATATGACTGGGAACTGTGGTGCTGGCGGAGGTCTGCGCTCTCCGAGTGCTTTTCTAGTTCAGTAGTTATGCACGAAAAATCGCATTTTTCGTCATGGTGGATCCAGACGGTGATCCGAATCAACACCAAAATTTAATCAGTTCTTCCTTTTCCCATGCTGAATATTTCCTGAAAATTTCATCAAAATCCATCCATAACTTTTTGAGTTATTTTGTTCAAAGGCAGACAAACTCTCCCGAAAACATAATCTCCTTGGCGGAGGTAAACAGAGGCCAATCAGGACAGCCAAGAATTTGTAGGACAGTAATAAAGACCCGTCTGCTCTAGATTTCCTGCAGCAAAGACCTACACTCTGATCACCTTACTTGCTACTTTGACCAGCTATGCAAGTCTGTTTGTACCAGACGAAGTAGGACAACCAAACCAAGCATCCATGCAATATGTAAGAACACTGTCCATTAAACATTGATACACAGAGACCTCGACTTCCACATCCTGAATTTGTTTTTCTTCATTAAAAAACAAAGTCTGTCCTGGAACTTTTTACCATCAGCATCATAGTTGGATGAAGTATCAAAAATTGTTTCCAGATATTCCTACTGAGGGTCAATTTCCCCTTCCTAAACGTTAAAGACCGTCTGACAGACACAAGAATGAGCCTTTTTTGTTTGTTTTGCCCAATGTGAAATACAAAAAAGTCAAAGATAACAAGTTATATGATATGCAGGGAGAGGCGAAAAGCCCAAAGAGCCTTCTGTCCAACATCAATGATTATATTTTAAGTCACATTCATCTGCAGGTGGAATTCTTTGCACTGAGTTATAAAGCCACCCTTTTCTTGTTTGTAATGTTTATTTCATGCAATATTTAAAGGAAGCACTTTAATATAAAAATAAAAAGCCAAATCCCAAATGAGAAAGAGAAAGAAAGAAAAACAATCTCATAAAAAAAGTAGCAGATTGTATAAGAGACTAATTAACTTACAAAATAAACACTAAATTTTAAATGAGATGAAGTAGCTGCAGGCAAAAGAAGCCTGCACACCCTTTTATAAGACACAGGGATTGAATTTACACTTTAAAAGACAAAGAAAATTAAAATAATGATGAACCCAAAATAGATGCACAAACAGGACAAAGCTTTGTTTCATATTTTATCAAATTTCTGCTTTTTAATTCATTTTTTAGAATCAAAGTCAGATTTAGATTCTTGGTTGTTTTGTGAACAAACTTTTTTCCAGTGATGCAGCACAGCACTTCTTCAGTTTAATGAACCTGTGCTTATTATGTGTCTAGATTCCCTTTCAATTATGACTCTTTTCTTCTCTGTTTGTTTGCTGGTAAAGTTTTTTATGTGCTTTGTACATAATTTGATTCATATTAAAATCCACAAATTCATAAAATTAAACAGCTTAAACTAGAGCTGGGCAAAAAATAGATTGAATTGATTGAATTATTTTCTGCAGAACATTTAAAAAAAAATAAAAATCGAGATTTTTTTTCCTTCCCTTTGTCCAATTGTAAGTTATTGCAATTTTTGAAAAAAATTACAATTTTCATAATGGTCGGCCTTGTAGGGTTTGCACAAGCACTTTTATAGGCTTGTATTTGTTATTTAAGTAGATTAAATATTGATCAGAGAGTTTCATGCTAATACAGTAAAAATACCTCAGCCTTATGCTGCGTTCACACCGCAAGTGACCCAGCTACCAAAATTGCGTCGCCCCTTGACGTAGCGTCGCGCGTCCATAAATACCTAATTTTGGCCACGTTGACATCGGCCGTCGCTCGATGACGTCACGTCCGCTCGAGTTTCACCGCGACCATATCATATATCACATAATGGGATGTGTAAGCAGACATTATTCCAGCTGTATCCTTTTCACTCTCTTATCAAACACAAAACACTGCAGCTGATGCCCTGTAGCAACATTATCTGTGAGTTTACCGCGGTCTGTCTAGGCGGAACTAATGTCCTCACTGACATTAGTTCCGCCTAGACGGAACTCATCCGCCCTGTAGTCCGGATGAATAACTGTTTGTCTAGGGTACCGTCACACATACACACACCGCTGATTGGCTGATACCGCACAGCCACACACGACATCGCCTGAATAGATCTACTATTTTTTAACTTTGACATCGCGCGACAAGTGAAGTGGTCGTCTTGTACGCAGCTGTCACATCGCAGGAGGGTTAGCCCCGCCCCAACACAGCTGTACATTGACTTTGAATGGAGAGTGATCGCCAAGGTAGTACAAGTAGCGTCCAGTGTGAACGCACCTTTTGTGTTTATGTAGACAAACCTGCCTACGTTTATACTACATAATCAACCTTTTATGACCCAGACTTTGACTTTAAGAGGGAAACATTTAGACAACATAAGGGCAAAACTTGTTTTGTTTCATTTTTATGTCACTGGGACTTTTGTTTCTTGTAGGGAGGGAAAAATCGATTAAAATCGTAAATTGAGATTGTGGGAAAAAATCTGGGATTTTATTTCTTGGCCATATCGCCCAGCCCTAGCTTAAACTTTGTAAATAATACATTCTTTGCATCTCTGTACCAACCTCAGCAGCACTGTGGTGCAGCTGGTAGTGTGCGTGCCTCACAACAAAAAGGCTGTTGGTTCAATCCTCGGGTTGGTTAGGACCTTTCTATTTGGAGTTTGCATGTTCTCTCCATGCATGCATGGGTCCTCTCTGATCATTCTGACTTCCTCCCGTAGACCAAAAACATAATCTTTAGGTTGATTGATGACTCTAAAATTGCCCATAGGTATGACTGAACTTGAATGGTTGACTGTCTCTCTGTGGCCCTGCGATTGGCTGGCAGCGGGTTCAAGGTATACCCTGGGTCTTGCCCAATGTCGGCTGCGATAACCCCTGCAACCCCAAAAGGCAAAGGTGGTATAGATGGTGAATGGGTGGATGTATCGACTTCTACTACATACTCTTACGGATAGGGATGGGAATTGAAAACCAATTCCAGTCGAGAATTGTTAACAGCTCCATCAAAGAATCGATATCATTAATCTTTTTGCTTATCAATTCCCTTATCAATTCCTTCCACTGACAGGGTTCAGAAGCATCAGAATTGTAGCTTAATGTTTAGTCAGCGATGTGGGAGAAAACAAGTGAAGAGGTTGTTTATAAACGAATTTAGACTCGCCTCTCCCTTCATACCTCACCCCTCGCTCCACCCCCGAAAGCTGATGGACGTGCATCGTCATGGAAACGGCCGTAGAAACTGTGTAGCTGACCAACGTAGCTAAGGTAACCCCGACTCTTCAGACAACTCGACTGACAATATTAATAACATCACAACAACAGTACATTTTGGCAGATTAGACAATAAGATGAATGCCCAACGGCTGTTACTGTTATGTGAGGCACCCCAAAGCTAATGTTGCTTACCTGTCCAGCAGAAAGACAGCGACATCCGCATTCTTTTTCAGGTCTTTCAGTTTGTGGAGTTCCCTCCACCGTCGGAAAGCAACACCAATGTTGACCCGGGTCTTCGCTCTTTCATGGTCTTGGCCCTTCTTTTTCTCGTTCTGCTCCTCTGAACTTTTCCTTTTGGGCTGTTTTTCAGCTATTGCTACTGCACCTATTGTATCTCTCTCTTACGCTAACTGCGCATGCTACACAACCTACGACTCCCCCTCCCCCCTCTGTCTGATCTGCGCATGAGTATGATCGCCCCCTGGATGTAGGGGGGTGTTCTCCGTTTTGGTAACTCGGCCTGAGCCACAGTATTTACCTGCTGAAATTCAGAGCCAAGGCTGTGTATTGAGACCAGATTTTTTTTACAACATGCTGTCAGTGGTGACATCTTGTGGATGGAGAGGAGAAATACGGTCAATTTGACAAATACTGCATTAGATTAGAAGATTAGAAGATCGCTGACTACACCTCTAATTTTCATTGCACCTACTACACAACCTTAAGTGAGTGGAAACACCAGCAACTTGCAGAAGCAGATATCTATGCTGTGACTTGTTTGACACTGAAAATCAGACCAACATTTGCCCACATGCTAAATCTGCAGGAACAGATAGGGGAATCGTTAAAGAATTGGATTGATTAGCAGGATCGTTAATAGCATTGGCATTGATAAAATCTTATCAATTCCCATCCCTACTTACAGGACAGTCTGACTTTCTTTTTCACAAATCTTCTATGAATCATTCCTAAACTCACCCAAACCTGTTTACCCCTCTTTCATCTCTAAATGTCTGTTTTTTTTTTGCAGCTCTGCAAACTTCATTCTGTTTGTTGAGGCATTTTTAACTCTCACTGACGCATCATTCCGTCAATTTATGTCACCTCAGGCAGATTCGTGCATTTCCATTGAAGTTTGAAGCAACACCGCCAACTCTCAAATTCAGCATTCACTGTCAGAACACATATTAAGTCCTTTTTATCTGTAATCATAATTTTGCCCCACAGGTGAGATGCAAGCAGCACTGTGAGGTTAATCCATGTCATGACACACACACACTTGAGCTCAAACATTACCCCTGAAGGTCGGAGGCAGTTTTTTTTTGGTTTGGTTTGTTTGAATGATTGCACGAACAGGATGGCTGTATTGATCTGATCGTCTAATCAAGTGCATCTACAGTACAATCAGCTGAGGATGACATTTGCACAGATGGGAAATGAGCCACTTGCTCTCTTTCTCCCTCTCTGTCGCATTGATTTTGCTGTGTAATCACATCCACAGCACAGGAGAGGAGGGAAAGACGCATTCACACCTGCATCCTTGAGGGTCCTTTCAGCGCTTGACAACTGATGGCTTTATTGTATGTGAGGTATTGACGATGCCTCTTTAAGACTATTTTGAGCTCGGCTAAGGAGGCTGCACAAAGTAACAATAGTACTGTGTAAAACAGATCTTGTTTGCTTGTCTATAAAAGCTCTTAAACGTACTCTAGAAATCAAAAGCCTTTGGCCTGGCCTCTTCCTCCGGGAGTTATTGACTCGCAAAAGTGTCGCCTTTGCTGATTTTCTGAAAGCAAATAACACTGAGGAAGAACAAACAGAGCACTGTGGAAACACTACTCACACTCATCACCTTGGTGTAATAGAGTAGATACATTCAATTTATGATATTGCAATATGTGATAACCCAATATCCCAGCATTACAACCCAGGCTGCAATACGGAAGCTTTAAAATTCATGTTTCAATGAATTTTGATGATAGAATCAAACATTGAGGAAAACAAGATTTTCCAGCGTCTGTGCCTCGCTGGAAGAAAAACAGCTTTAATATCACACCTTCCTGAGTGCTGCTGATGTTGTCCAAGTCTTTTTCAGCCAACACAATTCGTTTTATGTACTTTGGTTGTTTACCCGCAATGCAAGTGCTTCTTCAGTTTAATTTGGTTGCTGGTAAAATGAGTTGAAGAGGAGTAGTTTTGGGATTTTACTGATGTCTCTGACTCAGATTTTGGTTGGAAGCTTTTACAGTTTTAATTATTTAACATCCACATGCTTCAAATTAAGGCACCTTAAACGTGACTGCTGATGTTTTAACCAGACACACCAGATGTTCAGTAGATTTCACTGGTCCATCTTGGCAACAGCCCATTAAAAGAGTTTAGGAATGGGCAAAAGCATATCCAGCAGATGATTGGACGACTGTTCCATTAACCACACTTATTACAGGCCAATCAGATAATGTAGTATGCTAGGCTTTTACTGCAGTGTAACTTACAAACACAAGCCACTTTGTTGGATGACCCCTCAACAAACCAATCCACTGCTTTCAGTGTTATTCATTTTTGACTTAAGAAATATGGTCTAGATCTCTTAAAACTGCTACTGAACCCTGTTAGCATCTATGCTAAACTCTGTCCAGGCACTTTCTGCTGTTGTCTCCCTAGTAGCTCTCACCTCTCTGGGCCAAGCTCAGCTTTTGTATATTAGAAATTGGAAAAATGTATCTCTCTGATTAAAGATATTTAATCAGGTGGATCCAGCTACACTGAAATGGGACTTGAATAAATGTTTTTGGTATAATTTTGTGAAAAGCTTCTGAAACAACTTTGGATTTCAAATAAAGTAAAGACACTTTTTTCCTTGTTCAGTTTCTAATTTTATATGTATTTATATTTTGAATCCTATTCTTAGGGTATTTGTGCCTTTATTGATGTGGGAGAGAGGCAGATCATGTATGTGGGCCGTGCTTTGTCGCTTACCATTCCGCCAAACTAGCACACTTTTGACTAGGGATGCATGATAATATTTGGTTTAATATCAGTATCGGTCGACATCAGCCTAATGCTGCATTCACACCGCAAGCGACCCAACTACCAAAATCACATCGCCCACTGACATAGCGCCGCGCGTCCATAAATACCTCATTTTGGTCGTCGGCCGTCGCTCGGTGACGTCACGTCCATTCGAGTTTCACCGGGATCATATCATATATCACATAATAGGATGTATAAGCGGACATTATTCCAGGTGTATCCTTTTCATTCACTTATCAAACACAAAACACTGCAGCTGATGCCCTGCAGCAGCATCATCTGTGAGTTTACCGCGGTCCGTCTAGGCGGAACTAATGTCCTCACTGACATTAGTTCCGCCTAGATGGAACTCATCCGCCCTGTAGTCCGGATGAATAACTGCTTGTCTAGGGTACCATCACACGTACACACACCGCTGATTGGCTGATGCTGCACATCCACACACGACATCGCCTGAATAGATCAACTTTTTTTTAACTTTGACATCGCGCAACGAGTGAAGTGATCGTCTTGTACGCGGCCGTCGCATCACAGGTGGGTTAGCCCCGCCCCATCGCAGCTGTACATTGACTTTGAATGGAGAGTGATTGCCGAGGTAGTACAAGTAGCATCCGGTGTGAACGCACCATAAAAAGTTAATTATTGGTCTGATACATCGGCCACACGTATCGGCCTTATATATCGGATAATACACACATGTACAATATTGATGCACCTTCTCATCAATGCATGGGTACATTTAAAATAAAGGGTTTCATTTTACAAGAGTTAAATGCTGTTTCTTGTTTTACATCTGTTCTTCCCAAAAACATACTGTAACACTGAAAGAAACACGTCTTTGTGCTCTTGACCAGAAATATTGGTATCTGTATAGGTATTGACAGAAAAAATCAAATATGCATCCCTACTTTTGATCTAAACACCACCCTTCCACATCATAGTGCACCTGCTGCCACTGAGTCCAAACAAAATAAGCTGTCTATTATTCAGGTCAGGAAAGTTGTCAACCTAACATTAAGATGTGATGGCATGTGTCCTCTAACAGTTTGTGATTTGTGCGTCAGTCGTTAAAATGATAAGCTGTTGGCTGCGATTGTCAAACTTTTTATGCCACTTAAGTCTGGCCTTGTGGGTTGAATGAGTTGAATTACATGAGGCTGCATAGTTTGTCCTTATGGACTCGTATACTAATCTATACTGTAAAGAGTTTTTCAGTGCTATACATTTTCCTTTACTACCAGAGGTAACACAAGGCCACTCTCCCACAGAGACAGTAAATGTCACAATCAGAATGACAAAGAATACAGAGAACTGATGAAGCAACTTTCCATCAAACACAGCCTTAACTTTCCACTTTGTACTCAGCAGTTGAAATAAAAGTTTAGTTACCACATCAAGAGAATGTGCTTAAACTTTGCCCTGTTCACTGCATGATTTGCATACTCATCTTGACAGGTTTGTTTCCACCTCTGCATCTGATCCCTGATCTCCCATGGAGATACTGAGGGCATGATCGTTCTTGTAGCTGCCGGCACAGAAGCAAGATGAGTGGTACATGGAGGTGAGACACCTGCAATGCTTGAAGCTTAACAGGAGATCAGAACAGGGCAAGGTCTTTGCATCATTTATGCCTCTGTGGAGGCAACAGTCAGAGCTGGAGGGATGTGTTTATGGGTTGTCTGTCTCTGTGGGTCATAGTTGTGAACTCGGTGAAGGATTCCCTTCAGACCTTGAACAAATGGTCACCATGATTCAAGGATTACCCCTGATCAAAGTTCTGGAGTCAATTGCTAAGGCTTTTTGCCTTTGTCCTTCTTCATTGCTTGGAAATGCTTTTTCTGAAGAATGCTTTGTAGGATTTTCTGTGAAAATTTTGCCCATTTCCATTTTGGGAAAATGTTTTTGACCGGCCATTTTACTGTTACAATTTATACCCGTGTCTTATTCCTATGTCATTATATTGTTTTTCTTCTATTCTGTGTAAACAAAATAGGCCCATGCTCAAAATATTGACACAGCAAAATATCGTCACACACTTCTTGGGAATACATGTATCTATTACGGATTCTACTGAATCAATATAGCCTCGATGTTTTGACAGTTGTTGTCAATACTCTTTGGGTATTGTTAACAATGGCACAGCTCAAGGCAGAAGCCAAACTACACGATGAGCATATGTTCAGATTTAAAGTTAGGCCTATAATCTTTGAGGACCTGAATTTAGCTAAAGAATAATTTAAAACTCATCCTTGTCCTCTTTAATCTTTTAACAAAAAAAAAAAAACCCTGTTGGGAATTATTTTGAAAGCATAGTCAATGTTCACAATTTAAGTTTATCAGGATACATATGGTATCATGACCTCCGTGCTGCATCGTGAGATTGCTCAAAATACTCAGCCCTGATATAAAACAACTTAGCACAACAAACAAATTTCCCCTTAGGGATTGATCAGCTGTCTCTAATTCTGATTCTGTTGTCAAAGGTCATGTTCGGTGGGTCTCTTGTTTGTTCCTTGCATTTGAACATGAAGTTTCAGAAGAAATGTTCTTAAGCATTTCATGTGTATTCACTAAAGATGCACCCATTTGACTGGTTGAAACTAGAATTTAATGACTTCAGGCATCCCCAGCCCTAACCAGTTATCGGCATAAACTCTGAAATCTGCTGCCGAACCCTGCTGTTTGCAGTAGACACACAAGCTAACATGCCTGTGTTTTGGAAGGGAAATGCTCTGCCGACGACAAACTGCTCCTTTGCACCTCCTTTTCCCATAAAGCACCTCACCTTTTGTAGTGGAGCCACATATCAGTGATGTCCATACCTCCGTCCGCACTGTGCTCACTGTGGCTGTGTTGCTCATTCCACAAAATCAATATTCTTAAAAGTTATACCTCTTTATAAAGGTCACGAGCCAGGCTTTCAATGATATAAAATCCATACCAATTGGTGTTGTCAAAGGAGAGAAATAATCAATCGAAATGGAGTTTCTAAACTTTTTTGAGAAGTATGTACAGTGTGTGGTTGTTAGAGGTGTGTAAAAGTATCAACTCATCAATGTAAAGCGGTATTTTCACCAGAAATTCAATATCGATTCAGCAATTCCTCTGAATTGATTCACCTCCTGGCCAGTGGGGGCGCTTAACATGTAGACCAGTTACTTTTGCTAAGCAAAAATCAACATGTGCACACTTAATATAGCCAGAAATGAAGGGACATGGTTTAGGTATTTAGTAAAAACATGTTATTTGAGGTTTATCACAATGTCCAAAATTAAAGAAATATTATTAAAGTTTACACAAATTTTATGTTTTCAGTGTTTGTACGGAGCTGGCTCGTTTTTGTTTTTTTTTTACTGTTTTTTTTTAACTTTTGTACTCCATATGCACAGTTCAGTTCTTGGCCGGAAAGTAATTATTTAAAAACTGTCAACAGGTGCTCTGATTGATTGTGAATTTCAACACTGAATTGAACCGCCACCTAAAGTATCAAAATCCAATGGAATTGTGAGTCTCTTTACAATACCCAACCCTAGTGGTTGTAGTCAGGGAGGTCCACAGCAGCAGGCTCTGTGTATCAAAACTCAAGCTTCCATGTGTTGCCATTCCACAAATCCACAAATGCTATCATTAAAGGGCAGAAAAAAATCCACCCAATAATGTCTCCAACTTTTTTGACAAGTATCAAAGTGATAAGCAGCAAAGGGTGGATTCATGTTTGTAAAGCATTTTTTTCGGATCTATTTGATAGCTAGGGGTCTGTCAATAATTGTAATGTTGCAGGTTTAAGCCCCGCTCTGGTTGCCACATTGTGATTAGTCTTGGGGCAAGGCACTTAACCCCAAGTTGCTATAGACTCGGAACCATCTGTAAGTGAACAGATAGATGTGACCAGAGATGCAAAGCTGCTTTGAGTCACTGATGGCTCAAGTTTCTGTGTAATTTTTCCATCAGTGTTGCTTAATCACAGTCATGCACTTTCATTTCTATTTACAAGCCACCTACGCAGCAGTGGGAGCTGTATGGTAACTTTCTTGCCCAATGCCGCAACAACATGTGTCAGCAGGACCTCAACTCCAACTCCCGACCCTCAGATTGATGAATTAGGGACTTGCCGATCTGATCCACCCTGCGTAGACCTTGCAGAGGCATGTAACAACCAGGCAGAAGTTCCACTCAGTGATCCTGTGAGCAGGGCTAAGGCACCGGAACAGAAGCCTGTATATAGTGAATTTTAACAAGCAGATATTATTGGAAAGAGCCCGCAAGAAAATGAAATGAAATATCTCAGAAACTGTCAAAGATTTTACTGTCTTAAGTGTTAAAAAGAGCAGTTGTTAAAAAGTCTGTCAGCCTGCCCGGCCAGGGACTGAATCCCATTGAGGCGTTTCTCTCTGCTGTTTCATCTGTTCCTCATAGCTCTCTTTGTGTCTTCTTAAAGAGTTCTTTTGCTTTTATGGGACCAGGATTATGTTAATGCATTCTGCTGGCCTACATTTCCAAATCTAACTCAAATTATATTAAGCAGCAAGTTGTTCATCAGCATTAAAAGGATGATATTCTCCTGACAAAACATGTTTCCTTATGACTTCATTCAAATCTTGATATTTAAGGAAGTTTCAGCTTCATCGCTTTCGACACACAAATAAACAGCTGCTTACGAATAATTTCCCAGCGTGTGTTGGATTTCAAATTGTGCAGTTGGATTTCATGCAACATTGGAATCGTCTTAATTTAAAACACAGTTGTTAAGAGCCCTTGTTGCACTCCAGGCAGCTGCTTAAATATTAATCCAATCACCCTGCTATATACTTGCACTCTTTGTATGCTAAACCTTTGTTTTCTTCAGCCCTTAAATGTTTTCGATTAGTAGTGAAGACACCCCCACTCTTGTGAGCCATTGCATTGTTATTACGAGTGACATGATGAATAATTCACTGAGTGTTTTGTAATTGGGATCTTCCCAAATTGGCAGATGGTGCTTTGGTGCTCTCCCCCCTACAGGCTTGTGCAACTTATGGCAAACTTATGCCCACATCAATGCTCGCCATATGGTCCTTCTGAGCTGACAAAGCGCCATGCTTTGTCAAATCAAAAGGCGAGACAGTTTGCTATCACAGATGCATGCTTGATTTCTCGCAAAGATAAGGCTGGCCTCAGGATACGTCAAGTCAGACTATTTTCAGACAATATATTTTATGCTTGAGGAAACAGCTGACAGCTTAAGAGTGTAATCTGATTCTAAGGCCTGTGAGCATGGAACCTATTGCTTTTACCAAAGTGATGCTCCAAACATAAAGTGTTACTGAAGCCACCTGAGTGTAAGCTATCGTCTCTGTGTGGATAATGTTAATATGGTTGACCCACTAACACATGAATTGGATCCCGCCTCAACCACCTCACTGTCAGATGGACTTGAAACATTTTTATCAGTACACAAGTCTACAATATTCTGTATTCTTGTAGTTACATGTTCCCTTGTTGCTTGTGTACATAAAATTGTGGCGACTGAAATGGAGTTTCTAATGCCAGAGTGGTGAGACAATGAATAGTGAGCAGTGGTCGGTTACATACACATACTGCACATAAAGAGTTTCACTTTAGAATAAAAACAAAGCTTCTGAAGTAGTTGAAGCAGAGAAGGGGAATATTTTTTTCTCGGGCGGGTTACTTAATGAGACATAAATGTGGAAATACATTCTGTTACATACGTGCAAGTACATTTAACATGTCGATTCATCTTTTGCAGATAATGTCTGAAATGTACTGAAAGACCAGCGGGCACCTGGTGTAATTGAGTGGACCAGTCACAGGACTCCTGGCCCTACATACAGTATGCAGGATTCTACAGCAGTACTGGGCTAAACTTTGGCATACTGTTGACAGTAAAGTATAATCAGATTACAGAAGGTGCAACACAAACACCAGGCTGGAGACAGGTTAACCCTGTGCTCTCTCAAGCCAATGGCCTCTAGTCTAAAGGGATTGCCAGCTCACACTCTGAGAATTAACCATTTAGAGCAAAACTGGAGCTTACAATTAATGGGCTTCCACCGTTTGGTCTGATGATCTCACACTGTGCAAAGGAAAACAGAATAGAGCTTCATCTTAAAAACTCATTACCTCTGCCAAGGCATGTTTGTCTGCATGTTTGTTTTTTCCATTTGTAAGCAAGATTCTGCAAAAACTACGGGACAGATTTTCCTGAAATTTTCAGGAGATGTTGGTAATGGTCCACCTTAGCAATGATTAGATTTTGGTGGTGGTCCAGATAGTTTTTGCTCAGTAACTGTCTTACTAATAACAGCATCAACATGATCCCAAGTGCCAGGTGTGGGTTTTCAGGGTCAAGGAATCTTTTAACATTGGTAAATTAATCATGGAACTAATGCAAGCTAACTTGGCAGAGGTTTAACAGGGTTCAAAGACTCCATGTAGGTTTTATCTGCCTTTTTTTTTTTGCACTGCACACATGTAGACAACAACACAGCGAATGTGATGCACACATAGAGCATTACCAGCAAACACAATTAGCTGCTCAAATGCAGATGCCATCTAACAGCTAAGAAAAAGACAAAAAGTCTAGGGATCACCTACTTCAAAGCTATTGGAGTGACAACCATGCATGAAAACAGACTCATCATTCTGATGTCAGTATTAGAAACTGTATCTGGAGGTGTCTATGGATGTCAGGCTTATATTAATATTTGTAGTCAGTGGAGCCCTGTGGGTCTACAGCAACAAACCATCCTCACAAACAATCCAGAGGAGTCTCTGAGACGTGGCTCACCTTAGCTCCACTGATATGCCACCAGTAGCTAGCTGTCTGGAAACACTCTTTGTGCAATCGATCGTCTGAGAAAAAGCGGTGTAGACAAACTTTAATTGGCACTGAGTGGGATTTCTTGGTTCACCAGCACCCAGACTTTTGCAAATGTCAGAGCCTGGATTTTCAGAATCACTGAAGTGAGAGGGATTGTAGGTTCCCACCGTTGTTTTCTTATCCCGACCGGATGGGAAACAGGTAGGGGCTCAACTCAGATATTGCCAGGAAAAGATAATGCCATCATAAGGGGGAAAGTGTGGAGATTTTCTCCACTGAGCAGATGAAAAAACAGTCGATAAATGTGGTTATTCAAGTTTGCAGCCCTTAGATTTAGGAGGGAGAGTCAAAGCGAGGAGAAGGCAGACACAGTTAGATTTCTTTCTGTTTGAGCATCTATAGCTCCCTGTTTGAGAAAAGAAAATGAGAGGAAAAACCTTTAGAGGTTCAGGCTGGGAAAGAGCAAGCTGAGATGAGTGTTTAATCAATCTGAGCAGAGACAAATTGTTCTACAAAAGCTACCGGGTTCTGGAGCCACAATTAGCTCCCTCATTGCATCGCTCCACCCTCACCACCTGCCACACCAACAAGCAGGGTCTAATTAAAAATGCATCAGTATCACAAGCCTTTTATATAATTAAGAAGGTTCCTCTGCAGTGCTGCAAAGGGAGTAAGCAATCTTTTCCACAGAAGTGCGAGCAATCATGACTTGCTTGGAGTGTCATCACTTATTGAACTGGTGCACAAATGCAACCAGTGAGGAATGGTGGATTGACGAAATTGATTTATTTTAAGACTTGATGTGTGGATGAGTCATGATTGATACCAGTTTGTTCTGTGGGTAAAGCTATATGGGCCAAAGTCAAACAAAAGAGCACCAGTGCCCATCTTCTCTTCAGGGCAGCCTCCGTCTGTTCCTGACCACACTGTGTGAACTCCCATCTTGTCAAACTAGGTGGTAGCAGTTTATCTCCAGGCGGCTTAGTAGCTCTGTGTTTCAGGGGGATTTCTTTGATCTGATGGGAAAGTGCTTGAAGCCTACTTTGATCTTCTATCTTTAAGCTCCATAGGAAGTGCTCTACTAGTTTCCTTTATTGCTGCAGGAATGAGGTCATTTTTATATCTTCTTAAAGGCCAATGCCTGCTGTCTTAATGAGCTCAGCTGGCTGCATAATCACGGTTAATGCATCTTTGTAGATCCTCTGATGGTGTTTCTGTTCCTTTAAATATACCATAAGGATGTGAAGTCTTGCAAAGGGCTCTGAATTTGTTTTGACGAGCTCTGCTTCAGGTGCATACACGAGCTAACGTGACTCCATAACGGACGTAAGGAGAAAAACCTTTGCATCATGCAGTGGTCAACATCAAGCCGCAACATGCAGTGCTTAAAAAGAAAGCCAGTGAGGAAGGGCTTAAAACACTTGTGTCCTAAAAAGAATCAATTTTGTGTGTCAGAAGAGGCTTTAAGAGCAGGAGAACTTTTACTACACCTTTTACTAAACTTTTAGTTTACTGAGAATTGCACCACATCTCTTTAAAGACAATGGCCCTTAAAATACTCATTTTTTACTTCCTGTGGTTTATGATGTCATAGCTATACAGTCTCCACCTACATGTGTGTTTTCTCCCTATTACAAACAGATGCCTGACTATTTTAAAGTTCACTCATCAGCTTTTAATGCATCCTCTCCTTTCTAATTAGGCAGTTTTGGGCAGCCAATAAGTGCAGAGCTTATCATCATACTCTCATGTAAAATCAAATCAAGACTCAAGTATCCTAGTAATATATCATGAAGTCCATGGAACTTCCCACCTTTATATTTATATATTGTAAGACCTTACAGTCCTTCTCAGCCCAAGCCAAAACCCACTCTCCTCTATTATTTTGAGAGCACGTAGAGATTTGATGGACATCCTCTTCGTGTCTGTCAGCCTTTAACATGACACACAGCCACACCATATTGAGATTCTAGACGAGTGTCTGTCTGCTAAATTTCTGAGGTAAGAAAGTTCAGACACTGTCCACTGTTATTGATTTTTTAAGGCCCTCTCAGGACCTTGGACCCATGAAAAACTTAAGTTGCACTCACTTTTATCTGCATTCAAAAGCAGATATGCACAGAGGTAAATAAATATTAATGAATAAATGTATTGAATTTTATCACTATCTGCAAGTAAGGTCACTCAATACAACGTGTGGTTTTGTGCTTCCCTTATTAAAAGCTTGAAGATGAAAAACATGAATCCTTGGATTGAAAAAGGACTGTCTTTTGAAGTCATCTATGAATAAACAAACAAAAGTAATGTGCTCCATTTTTTGGGCTCTTTGTGTGCTCTTCAAAAAGGCTGAAACCTTTTTGGATTCTTCAGACAAATAGGACAAATGAGAAAGCTATTTTCAAAATGTTCCCAGAGCATAACAAAGCCAGATACATAGAATGAGTGTCCTTATTTTGTGGAGCTGTAAAACCTTGGGACAGGCTGTGACTCACCCTCAGCTCTTTGTCCGCTGCCCTCTGGGCTCGGCTCTGATAAACACTGACACTGTTCTTTTACATTTCAGGCAGATATGCTCTGACATGGAGGATGCAGCCTTAGGCACACTCATACTATGATAAGTTTTGCAATCCAGTATACCTTAACTTCCTTAACGGCTGTTCTCTTTGTTTAATAAATGTAGTTAGGTGACTAAAGAAAAACCACAGGTGATGACTAACCTGGCAACTAATGTTTAACCAACTGACTGTCATTTAACCCGCAGGCTATGCTTTTTAAGTCTACTGGCAGATCTACTTACCCGCTCTGAATTCATAAGTTAGTAAATGTTGATGTTTGTTCCTTTTATACTTTAAAGGAGTCATATCATGCTTGTTTCTCCTTTTCACTATGCCAGACTAGGATGCCTGCAAAGCATTTCTGCCCTCAGTACAAGTCATTTAGTTCCTTCATTGCCCCACAATAGCGTTCTCAAAATCCTCATTTTAGGCCATTATCAAGCTCTCATTGAAACGCTCGGTTTCCAGGCTGACCTACAGTTACCTCGCAACATCACAGCCCTTTGTGCTCTGATTGGTCAGTTCTATCAGAGCTGCCGAGGGGGTAGAGGCAGCCTGTCCTTCTTCTACTGTATTTTCTGGCAGGCTCAAAGCAGCGACTGCGTATTGATTCCCCCTACAGGCCAGAGCTGGTAATGAGTGAGTGTGAGCTAGGGAGCTATATACTGCTGCTGGTGGATGTGTTCCTCACTGATGGTTGTGAGGCTAACGGACATCACAGAGGAGGAGCTGTTTTATCAGATTACTCCAATAAAAGAAATGTAGCTCGTGTCGTCACGACGATTTAAATCTCGCGGTCATCTCGCAATGACCTATTTTCAGAGGCATCAAATCTCATTCTAGGATATCAGAAAAAATACAATATCTAATTTTTTGAAAATTAAGGGGGTGTAAGGTCTTGTTTTCAAATGTATTCTATTATATGTAAGTATTAAATCATGCATCAGCATGATATGCCTCCTTTAAAAGAAAATTATAGAGAGAAAATAGCTTGATTAAGCGCAAGACTGAAGGGCTCAAGTCTTTGCCAGTGTAGTGGTCTAAGGACTGGAGTGACATGATCAACCTGTATACAGTCTTTGACAACAATCAAACCTGCTAAAAACAAAAGCATTATCGAGCTTCTCTGTTCCCTCTTAATGCAAAAATCCATCGAGTATTGTCCTTCTTTCAAGGTAGTAATGGCAGACTTGTAAATCATTTTAATGTGGCTGTTAAATTCCAGGTCTTGGCCCATAGTCACACCAAAATTTATGGCTTGGTTTGTAGGTTTTGGTGTCACTGAGTTGAGGAAAGCACTGATTTTGAATCTTTAACCTTTGGACCCAAAGACAATTGATTGCCTTTTAAGTGAGAATAAGTAATTGTGGTCAAGTTCGGACAATGAGGTGTAGAGCTGTGTGCTGTTCATGTAAAGACAGGTTATGATGTTCTAGTATATGAGAAGAGACATCATAAATACTCCTCAAAAAAGTTTGGAAACATCATTTTAGTTCTCACCTTTAATAATACCAATTGGTATTGTATTTTATGTCTTTGTAAAGCCTGATTAGTCACCTATACAACAAGATAAAACTTGTAAGGATCATGCATTCATGGATTGAGCAACACAGGTTAATGTGTGGGTAGTGCCCTAAAAAATATGCCTCTGCAACTTGAAGCTGGTGTTCCAGTATGCAGTGGCGGCATTATTCGGTGTCAGCCGTGGGACCACTTACAAACAACTACAGGCATAATCTTTACAATTTGTGCCTTGCTGTAAAGGTGACTAAACAGGCTTTCCAACAGAATAATATACAATATATTTTTGACGAGTGAATATGCTGCTTTTTGCTCAGATTTTGGAACATGTAATACCATCGCTTAACATGCTTATGCAGATGACACACAGCTCTACATCTCAATGTCAAAATATGACTACAATCCTTTAAATTCAATAAACAGGTGTGTCGAAGAGATCAACGAGTGGATTTCCCAACATTTCCTTCAGTTAAATAAGACAGAAAAAAAGGATAACTTATTGTCATTGGCTCTGTCAGTACCTGTCTTGACAGAGTGACACTAAAACCTACAAAACAAATCAGAAATCATGGCACAATTACATACTCAGACCTTAACCAATAGCTGTTATTGCTTACTTTGATTAGAGGATGCTGTGTTGGGTATTTTATAAACTTGTGTCCATTTCTACTTTGTGGTCATCAATCAAAGATGTAGTTCTTTGGACTTCCAGCCCCTCCAGCACTGAACAAAACAGCAGTCTTTTACAGCAGTTTCCCAAACTCTACTCAGATTTTTCCCTTTTTATTCTATTCTTGCCTGTGCTTTCCCTCTCTGGCATTTTGTTAGTGTGTGAATGTTCGGGGTCCAAGGACTGATCCTTGGGGAACCCCTCATCATCTTTTGGTGCTCAGATTTATGATAACCAGGACATATAAAGCACTTCCTGATGGATGGATGGATGTAAAGAGGTTTAACGCAACTAAGGCCATCTTCATGGCGAAAGCAAATTAGACAGACACATACTGATCCAGAGTAAAAAACATTATAAACATATATATGGTCTAGCTGCTTTCAAAAGCTGTTGAATTACTTCTGCTTTGACCTTGTTAAAAAAGATATTGTAGACCAGCTACTCTATAAAACCTTACTCTAAGGAGGATCTGCACAATCTAAAAGCGTGTGCTTTATCAAAAGCACTTCCTGTCTTGTGCTTTGAAACCAAATCTTAAACCAGCCATCTTGGCATTTCTGAAGGTTCAATATGCTTCTTCGCTCTAACTCTCTCTGTTATTTACTTTTCATTATGTCTTCCAATAGTGCTGACTCTGGCTTTGGTCTATTCTTACTTTTCTACATCTTTGTCAGCAACAGTAACTTTTTTCACTTATTCTTTCTTTCCTTTCCAATTACACAGCATGGGGCACACTGAGAAGGACCCCCTCAAAAAAGGAAAGAAAACCTGTTCCCCTTGTGGAGTGTGGAGTCACAAAGTTCACGCTGCAGAAGAAGAGAGCACTTTGAGCTGTCAGACTCCAACATCTCTGTGCTCATTTCTGCTGCTTCTCTTTGAATCTGCTCGCCCTGTTCGGCTGTAGTATCATCTTTACCTGTCAATCTGATAACAATGCTCTCTCTTTGGTGTTTTGTTTTCCCCTCCGTCCTCAATAACAGCTTTTTTTGGTGTTTCTCACTGATCTGACGGCTGCAGTACATCAGGCTTTAATTCCCTTTCACTCAAATACCTAGAAATGGAGTTGCTGGATTATCCTCCAGTGCACTGAACATGCCAGGACCGGGCCTCAGTCTGACTCAACCTGCCCATCTTGGGAATTACACAGGAGCTTGGCACGCTTCACATGTTGAGCAACTCAGATCTTTATCCAAATGTGCGAGTGTGTGTGTATGGACTTGGCACAGCTATGCCTGTCAGCAATACCCTGAGTGAAGGTGCGTCACATTTCCATTGGCAGCCAGCCTCTTGTTTCCCCATTCAGCAGAGCACGGATTTAAAGAAGCCGGCTGATTTGTTGGCCCACTTTCAAGGCTTTTACTGATGTATTGTATTTATTTACCTTCTGTTCGACAACACAGTGGACTGCTCTGGAGCTTTGGGAGGATTTGACCGCGGATGGTGGTTTTGCACAGGTGGAACATTCCCATTTTATTTTTATCTTCAAATTGTCATTATCCTTCATGAATTCACTTCAAGCACCAGACTCAACTGATAAATTTTGCACTGGCTTTTTCAGATTAGACTGACCTGATAGAACCCATTTAGAAAAAACAGTCCTGTTACATTTATAGTAGGCACAAGGTTCGGGCTTGCCGCTTAGCAAGAAGGTTGCTGGTTCAACTCCCTGTGTCTGGGTGGAGTTTGCAGTCCTGTGCCTGCATGGGTTTTCTTTGGACACTCTGTTTCATCCCACAAACCAATAGCATGCTGTGTTTTTAATTGGTGACTCTAAATTCCATGTAGGTGTGAGTTTGTGTATGAGTGGTCGTCTCTCTCTACGTGGGATTGGCTGCCGACTGGCCCAAATGTATCCTGTGTCTCGCACAATGCCCCCCCCCCCCCAAAAAAAAAATACATTAATTAATTAATTAATTAAAGCACCCTGGTGAGGGTTAGGTGGTAAGGGCTATACAAATAGTAATAATAATAATTTCAATTTATTATTACATTATATTTTACCATCCACAAGGTCGTCATGCCAAAGACAGGCAGCAGTATGTTTAAAAATCTATAAACAATCAGTAACAAACACGGATCAACACGACACCAACACAATTGTAGAGCATGAACTGTTGTTTAACAATACCTGTGAGGCTTTAAAATATATAATAAATAAAACCAGTTAAAATCACAGTTTTCAAACTGCTTTTAAGACAATGCAAACTAATAAGTAATTAGAAGTACAAAGCTGTGGACACCTGTTGATGCAATGTGATTTATTTGATCTTTAAAAATCTTTGCACAAATGGGGTGCTGGTTTGGCGGAGTGGTTGGCAGCCAGGCGCCCCGTGTGTGTGCTTCTGCCGGTCCAGGTTTGAGTCCCACCTGTGACCAGTTTGCAGAGTGTCTTCCCCTGCTCTCTCACCCCCTTTCACAGGCATATCCACTGTCTCTCTCCTATCAATAAAGGCACAAAAATGCCCCAAAAAATACATTAAAAAAAAAAAATGTTTGCACAAATGCTGCAAATTCAATAAGTGCTTATGCTTAAAAATTCGTTTATATATACATATTCACATACATACATACAAACATACATCGAAGTTTTGCATTTTTTTATTTTATTTCAGTCGATTCAGTTAAATACACCTCCCTACAGTCTTAAACTTTTCCATAAAACTGTGCAAAATCCCTTTTTGGTCTTGAAGAAAGCCCACAGTTCCTTGTTGAAGCATGGATTTGAGGGGCTTAAAATTTGTTGTAAGGCAAACTTACCAGTCATTACAAGGATATAAAATACATTACAGTACTCATAAATCAGTATATATCAAAATAGAAAAAAGGAGATATATACAAGATAAAGATGCCTAAAAAATAAACCATAGCAGACCTTCAGTGCCTTGGCTTACCAGCAGATGTTCTGGTAGGCCAGATAATCAGCTCAACCTTGTGTGTCTGTATTTCTTGATCAAGTTGTTCATGCAGAAGCTATGTTTCATGTTCACTTCACTGAATAGAAGCAATTTTGAAAAACCATTCATCAAAATCTAACTGAAATATTTTCCCACATGCAAGACATCCTTATGATTCTTGTTCTTGCATGTACTGGATGCTTGTGTCTTTTCCACCAGCCTCATTTCTGGTTACCCAGCAGATAAAATGCTTTCATTTAGCTCTCTAACTATGATTTTGTGTGCTTTCTGGACTGCTTCACAAAGCCTTTGTTGTTCTCCGTAAAGACCTTCAAAATCAATAAGAAGAACATTTTTCTCCTCTTTCTTTGCTTGTCCCAGTTCCTGCTAATTAAACAGCGTTATTTATGAGATTTTACATAGAAGAAGTCAAAGCATGACTCTGCGTTTTACCCACAAAGACGATGGCTCTGTTTGTTACCATGGTAGCTTGAGGCCTCCAGTAAAAGCAACCAGTGCAAACTTTCTAAATTGTCAATACTTCTCTGTAAAGTTTGCTCAGTAAGCCTTTAAATTAGCTGGTTTTTGGAGGGCCTAGATTGCCCATGTCGCAGGGTAATTTCTCCCCTGCTAGACAGCCCAATCTTGTGCTGCTTATCAGGCTCGACAGGAAGAACATAAATAAAAATACCACAGGTCTCCGTAGGGACGGCCCGCTGCCCTTACCTTACCTCCCACATGCAATAGCAGGAGCGCAGACTGGCTGGTAGGAAGGTGACTGGGAGTATTTGATCAGTGTCCCCAATCCCCGGTAATAAGAGGAGGGCAGGTCGAGGTAATGCTGGGCCACGGCTCTTATTACCTAACCTGGCACCGGGACTGTTTACTGACCGTGCTGGGAGAATGTGCAGGTCAGGGTGGCTCCCATCAGAGTATAAGCTTTACGAAACTTTGAACCCGTCTAGAAAGAGAGACATTTGTATTTATTTAACAACCTCCCTATTCACAACACAGAGAATCAAATAAATTGTTTGCCTATTAAGTAACATAGAAGTAAATGACAAAACAGCAAATTATTGGCTAAAATATGCATAGAGGCTTATAAATATCAAAAGGCACTGTCTATGCAAACAGCATAGTAAGGACCTTTCTGTTTATTGGAATTTTTTTGTAAAATGGGCTTAGAATAAATGTCATAAGATCTTGTTGACAAGACTTTTGACAACAAAATGTGCTTAGATTTTATTATTTGCAGGGCACTTGCTTAGGTTATTTCATGTAGAATGCTAATACCAGCAAATTAGTAGTTTTTATTGTAATAATTTTACAAATAATCCCTTTTAGTAAACTTTTATCCATTTAAGTGCTGAACTATAGGGCTGTCTTATATTAGCAAGTAAATTGGTTCATTGAGATGCAAGCCTATAGTTGGCTATTGGCTACAGTTTGATCTTTTAGAGGTTAGAAAAAATACTGTTTTTTCTTTTTCTTTATATTTTTTAATAATTTCAGCCCAATTTGTTTTTCATTTATAACATCCTTTGCATGTAAAATTGGCGGTTCAAGACCCATATGCGACGCCACAAACATAAATGAAACCCCTGGGATTTTTGACCTGGTAATTTATCCTGCTGAAAGTACCAATCAGAAAATAGTACCAATCAGAAAATAGATCCACTGTGATCACAAAGGGGTGACGTGATGTGCAAAAATGCAAAAGAAGACTGTAGAGACTGTAGCATTTATTATATGCTGCCAAGCTGGTACCAAGGAGCCTGGTGTGAAATTACCCAGTACACCGTTACACCATCACAGCAGCCTTAAATATTGATAAGAGACGGGATGGATCCATGCTTTTATCATGTTTACTCCAAACTCTGACTCTAGGATGAGGAAGAGGTGGGAGCTACAAGAGAGACGACAGCAGGAAGTGACTACTCAAGTAGAGATTAGCATAGATGCTAACAGGCTCAGTAGCAGTTTTATGAGATCTAGATCACATTTCTTCATCAAATGACAAACAAATAACACAACATTCTGAAATGTTTTTGACAAGTTTGTCCTGCCTACTTCATTATCTGATTGGGTTGTAATAAATGTGGTTGACAGACCATTCACCCAATCTCCTACAAGATATGCTTGAAAGGTTCTGTCCTCCCCCAAACACTTTCAATGGACTGTTGCCTAGGTAGACTAGGGAGCTATATTGGTATCTGGTGTGGCAGGTTACTCGACTATGTCCACATGCCTAAATGCACTGGGTTGCTGCCGTGTGATTAGCCGATTAGTCGCCCTCTTACACCCGATCACTTGCACATGATCATCTGGATGCTCTGCACTTTAAATTGTATGTCAAATTGTTGTATTTGTATTTTTTTGTGTGACTTTTATTTATTTTATTTGCAATCCAGTGGAGTTGCACTATGAGTTTCATTGTTCTGCAAAGTACAATGACCATAAAGGCCTTCAATTAATTCAATTTGCTATTTGCTGTAAATCTAGGGAGTTGTATATTTGTCAGATAAAATAATCAACAGACTAAAAACAAACCATGACTGGACCACTACAGTTTTAAAGATGTGTACTGGAGTAGGGCATTAAGATAAAAAATAAAAAACTGAGGAATCAAGATTGAAAGACTACTGTGTCATATGACATTTTGAACTGTTTCATGTTCTGCTTTTCAGTTATTATTTTTGCATTATTTTGAGATTTTTTTTATTTTTACAACAATATTTTGATGTCTTGCCCATCGCTTAAAAAATAATTATTCTAAGAGCATATACATTTAATGAGCATGTGGTGCATGTTTTAAACCCAGTGGGTAATCCTGTTTAATAATCACTATCTTAACCCTTTAAGGCCCAAGACCATAGTTTATAGCCATAAAATTCTAATTTTTTGGAGCTGAATTGTTTGTTTCACTTTCCGCTAAAATTCATAAAAATCAAAATGTCCATAAAATTCAACATATAGATTTTTCTTATCTCATTAGATACATTAGGTGTTTTTGGCAACTGATAATCCATTTGAGGACATTTTTTATCATTTATCTAATTGTATTCAGATGGGGGTTTTTTTTGTGATTTGTTGATCAAATTGAGTAGATAGAGGTATTATAAAAGTATGTATCAAATATGATACAATTGGCTTTATAGGGTTAATAGCTTAATAGCTATTAAGAAATAATCATAATTCTGATTTTTTGCTATAACCAAGCAGCCCTATGGTCTTTCTAAAACATGTACGCCAGCTCTAACAGGAGAGTTTGTTTTATATATTACTCTAAGCTGAAGTGATGTATCGGTTGATTGACAGATGACCTCACCTCTCATGCAGGTGTTAGCATTAATAAAAAAGAACTCACCTATCACCTCTGCATCGATGGCTTCTTACTTCTATTCTCCTTGTGTTGTATTTCCCACAACGGATATCCCACCATGTGCTACAGCTGTGAGAACACTCTGATGTCTCACTCTTGAAACATTTATGGCTTGTCAAATAAAATCAAGACTATTAAATATTTATGACAGAAAGACGTTTTCTAAAAACACTGTCACTCATACTGGGTCCATTTGCAAATCCCCACGGACGATCCCCCTCCTCTCTCTGGGTTTAGAGCGACTTCACCCTCTTAGGCAGGCACAACAGAGAGCTGACCTGAAAACAGCAGGCTGAGGGCAGAGGAAGCCGTTTCCCAGCAGCACACTGACACAGTGATTAAACACGGGCAACAGCAGAAAAATGGTTTTCTTCACATTTTTAATGGATATGACCGAGTCAGCTTCTCTGAATAATAATAAACATAGCCTCATAAAAGCCCAATACACTGTCCACAGCTGTGTCTGATACTGACAGAGAGAAATGGTGCGAGTATTGTCTTTGTCTAGCAGAATAATAAACACAAACCCATTGATCAAGCAAGTTTTCCTCTGTCTCTTATCGATCAAACCAGTGATGGTCAACAGGTGGCACTGGTGCCCCTTGGGGCCCTCCATCTCACTCAATGCCAGTCAAGTACAAATTTCAAAAAACTGCAGCAATAAACATGAAAAATCTGTTTGTAGGCTTATTTGCTTCTTTGATGCCATGTACACAGGACCAATGTTTTACAACATAAATGGACAACCATTTAAATGGTCTTTAAAAAAGTCTTATTTTATCCTTCATAGGAAATTAGCAGATTAATTTGCTGTAATTGTTTCTGTAAAGGCCTTTAATGAGATGTTATTGCAGTTTGGACAATAGTGAGTCAAATGGCCTTTAATAATTAAGTAAAGTTTAAAGATTTTTTTATATCATTGGCTCTTCCTGGTAAAAATAAATGCAAGATAAAAAAGCTAAAACAAAAACATAACATGATAGGGTTTTGCAGCCTCTGACTTGTTATATCTTTTTTAATCTAAGCAAAGATGTTGTGAAATCAATTCCTAATCTTATTTAGTCATCGTGATCTCAATATCAATCTTTACTTGTACAGGGCCAATTCATAAGTATTATCTTAAGGCATTTTACAATTGGACAGGCTGAGAACAAGCTCTTCATTTTAAAGATACACATTTATACAAATACGTAGAATAAATATATTTTAATGTGAATACATACATAAAGAGATGTATTCATCCAGACAGAGATCAAGGGACTAAAATCACATTTTTCTCTGCCGAATGTAGACTCAGTCAATCATCTTTATTTGCATAGCACCATATTTGTCTTTGTTGAATATAAATGTATTAAAGGTAAGCCACTTGAGATGTGGTGACTCATATTCAAGAGGGACCTCATGTCTGTGTGGCTATAAAGATAGTGACTGTGGATGTGTAAAATAATATAAATCATTAGGGATGCACAATATTGGGTTTTTGCTGATATCAAATGTACCAATATTTAATTCATTATCTATGATAAGGATATTTCTGGTCAAGAGCACAACCTCTGCTCTGAACAAAAATTTACTTTTTTCAGTGTTATGATATTTTTGAGAGGAACAGATGTAAAAACAACAAACTGCAAAAATGGAACCCTTGATTTTAAAATATACTAAAGCAGTGATGAGCAGGTGCATCAATATTCTATATTTGTGTAATTTGCCAATATTCAAGCCGATATATGGCCAATATGTGTGGCCAAATATCTGTAAAAAAAATTTAATATTGGCCGATATGATACATAATATTTTAGGCTAAGATCATCCAACTTTGAAATAAAAACAATTATACTGTGCATCCCTAAAAGTCATGATTACATTTTTTTTTTTTCCAGAATCAACCCAATCTTATGCATGGAGCATCCTTGTAGAATTCTGATACTCTACAGATATATGTTCCTTCAAATATCTCGATCTCCCCTGGCATGGGCACCAACTCATACACATTGATCATTTTTCCACACCTCACTCGGAAAGCTTTTGCCATCTATTTCTATATTAAATGAAAATGTTCCCTGCTGCAAGTCACAACTGACTGAATGTGAAATGGACCAAAGTTTTATATCCTGAAATTTGCTCGAGTGTGGTCTGTAACTGCTTCATAATGAAAGTCTAATTGGTCATGAAGGGAACAGCCGACTGACTGCACAGACTGCCGTGTTTTCAGGCTGAAGTCCACAGACAGAGTTACTATATTTGAAGAGGTGGGAGGGAAATGTGTTGACTCTATACTTCCTTATCTTATTTAGACTATTGCTGTGTGCTGCATCCTGAGCTTTCTTCCTCTGCCTTCACTCTGTCTCCCCCACCAGCTGCCACCTGCCTGCATCTGTGCACTGGAGGGATTTGGGAGCTCCCTGATGGTTCCTTATGCTTAGTGTGAGAACAAAAAACACACCTGTTGGCCCAGAGCAGGCGCTGTATGCTGTGTTATTCTAAAAAAAGAGGATTAACAATGTATGGCAGGCTCTCTTGACTTTTCAGTGTGTTGTAATTAAAATCATATCTTGAACTGAGGGAGGGCAGGGAGCTTATTGTGCTCACAGATCCTTCACATTATCTCCCTCTGAAGAGTAAGCTGGCAAACCATACACTGAAGTCTGCCTCCAATGCAGCTTTACCTTATCTCAAAGCCCTGAGTTTGGGTTTGATGCTGTGACCTTACTGCTCCCACGCACACACACAAATATCCTCTGGAAAAATGAAAGAGGAAGCAAAGCACTGAAGTGTTATATGGAGCAAAAGTCATATCATGCTAGTTTTTTTTTTTTTTTAGCTAAAATGCTCCAGTTATTTCCTGTTTTTTTAAAGACAAGAATAAGTGATTACCAATCTGTCAAACTATTCCCAAATTTAATTGCAGTTCATAGTGCTTTAAAAAGAGATGGAAAATGATTGACAGAAGATAAAAATGACAATAAAACTGATTTTCTAACTTTTACATTGTTGGTTTTTTGGTAAGAAGTATTTTTCTGTATTTTAAAAGTATGTTGGTAGGTTGTGGAGAGTGTAGTACAACAGAATTGGTAATATCAAAGAAGCCATAAAATAAACAATAGTGATAGAAAATATTAAAGAAAAGAAACAGGAAAAAGGTTAAAGCAGTAAAATCTGAAATCATCAGGCATATAGCTAAAATACATAAAACCATGTTTAAAGGAGACATATCATGCTGATGCATGATTTAATACTTACATATAATATAACACATTTGAAAACAAGACCTTACACCCCCTTAATTTTCAAAAAACAAGATATTGTATTTTTTCTGATATCCAAGAACGAGGTTTAATGCCTCTGAAAATAGGTCATTGCGAGATGTCCACGAGATTTGAATCGTCGTGACGACACGAGGTACATTTCTTATTATTGGAGTAATCTGATAAAACACTTCCTCCTCTGTGATGTCCGTTAGCCACAAAACCGTCACCGAGGAACACATTCGTCCAGCAGCAGTATATACCTCCCTAGCTCACACTCACTCATTACCAGCTCTGGCCTGTAGGGGGACTCAATACGCGGTCGCTGCTTTGAGCCTGCCGGAAAATACAGTAGAAGAAGAAGGACAAGCTGGCCCTACCCCCAATAGAACTGACCAATCAGAGCACAAAGGGCTGTGATGTTGCAAGGTAACTGTAGGTCATCCTGAGATCCGAGTGTTTCAACGAGAGCTTCATAATGGCTTAAATGAGGATATTGAGAACGCTATTGTGGGGCAATGAAGGAACTAAATGACTTGTATTGAGGGCAGAAATGCTTTGCAGGCATCCTAGTCTGGCATAGTGAAAAGGAGAAACAAGCATGATATGTCCCTTTAAACACTAATAACGACATCTTAAATGATTAAGTGTTAAATGTTTTAATGTATATGATCGTGAATAATAAAAATATATTGCAACATAAAACAATGAAATGTTAAGCTTAAATATAACAAAGTAAGGTAAACAAAGATATTCATAAATAAGTTACAGTCAAATTGTATTGATGCCCACTTACCATTGCAAAGGAGAAGCCTGACACCAAATATAAGGCAATATTTATTTTGTAATTAAAACAAAGTAAACTCCACTCCTATGATTTTGCTTAACTGTATGAAAAGATTGCAGAAAACCTGGTTGGACAGAAATACTACAGTTAATTGCTTTTAATACATGATAATCTGTAGAATGCTCAAGTAAAAAAAGAAACTCTTATAATCTTTAGAAATGTTATCCAAAGTAGGTAGAGCTGTCTTGATTACTCAAATGCCATCGTGACGATGAATCAGGCAATCAATCAGTCTTTTATTTTTTAATAAATGTTATCTCAAGCTACCTTACAAAATGTAATTTTATGCCTTATTATTTATGTCTTTTTTTATTTTGTTTCCTTTTTCAAGTGTGATTTAAAATATTGAGAGGCAGGCAGAGATAAAGGGACTAAAATGAGAATTAGTAATCATGATAATTTATAGATGCCCAGACCATTAAGTTGTCCTAATCCTCTCTGTGTGGTTGTAGATGAATGATGTAGCAGCCCTATAGCCAATATGTTAGCAGTGTGGAAACACTTTTTGTTAGACAGAGAAAACAGTCCACTGTAGAGGTCGTACTAGAACTCCTCTAAATCAGTCAACATTTAAACATGCAACCAACAAGAGCCACATGTAAACAGCAGGTTATATTCACTACCTGATTGATTTGCTGTGGGCACTGACATTATACCATTCCTGCTCTACTCTGAAATGATGGATGAAGTGGAAGCTGGATTAGGATTACTTTGCTCCACCATCAGTCAGAAGGTTGAGGGCTATGTTGATGTTTCATTGGGCAAGACACTCGACCCTGAGCTGATTCCACTGCTGCTGTGCAAATGGGTATGAAAGACCGACAATGAGTTAATACTGATGGGCAACAATGGGTCTGAGTGGGTGGATGTGACCTGTGGTGTAAAAGTGTGTAGGAGAAGTTTGGGTCTAAAGAGAAATTAGAAAGCTTTGATACAAGCTCAAGCCCTTTTGCCATAAAGTCGGTATTTAAAGAGATTTAAAATAAAGTGCATCTGTGACAGTGACATTGTTTTCCTGTATTAATCAACGCCTCTCTGAATTTCATGGTTGGGACACAGTGAATGTTGCAAAATTAAACATGTGTGAGTTTATTATAAATTTGCTTATTTTCCAGTCTTAAAAGCACTAAGACCCGTCTTTCTCTCCAGTCTTCTTAGATGGATCTCCATCTGAGCTCCTGATCTTCAACGAGATATGCGCCCAAAAGGACAATCCAGGACCCTGCAAGGCCATCAAGGAGCGGTACTATTTCAATGTTGACACAGGACACTGTGAGGTGTTTGAATATGGAGGCTGCGGGGGAAATGACAACAACTTTGACACTCTGGAAGCCTGTGAGGAGACCTGCATTGTTACAGGTGAGGTTAAACCCATATCTCTCCCCCATGAACACAGATAAATGGTGAAATCCTGCTTAACACATGCACTTTAAATTCACTGTTTAGGTGAGCAAAGTAACTCTATCATCAAAAAGGCTGAAAACATGACTGTGATCCTATTTTCTTCTATTGTTTTGTTGTTCTTTTCAAATTATTCCTTTTGTTTTCAAGGACTGCTGTTCCTCATTAGACTTTATTGCCACCTTGGGCATAAAATCCTATTACAAAGTCACTCTGTTGTTGTGCTGCTCACATGGAGCAATGCCAGCACATTAATTCTCAACAGTTCTCCTGGAGGCGTCTACTTAATGGAAAAATATGGCACTTTTAAAGGAGGGGGCCACTTTTGTTTTATTTATCAGGCAGTCGTATTAACCTGATGATGAACTGATTCTATTATATTCATTGGTGGTGATTGATAATAGAGTTATTGAGCAGTTTTGATTTCCTAAACCACATTTATCAGGCTGAAACTGAAATTTTTTTTATTCTTATGTAAAACCCTAGCTGAATCTAACAACCTTATAATGGATTTGGTTGTTTGATGCCCAAAGGAAACCATCAGTGGGAACAATGGGGAAGGCTTTTTAACCTTCTTTTTTCTATCTAACTGTGCTTTCACACCCAACTTGTTTGGTCTGGACCAAACAAATTATGGTTAAAGTTTTGGAAAAGTTTGATACAACAGCTTTCAACTCTGTAGGCAATTAAACAACCAAACTCTGGCTGGAAAGCGGGTCTCTTTTGCTTTGAAGCAGGCAAGAGTTTGGTTTGCCGGGGTCTTTGAGAGCAAACCAAACCGACCAAGGACCAAATGAGACAAGTGGACCAAAAAGCAGTGCATTGTGGGTTTAATCTAACAAAATATTGCAACAGCAAAACAGCTCTGCCCACACCGAGACCAAACACTTTTGTATTGAAAACTTTCTCTGTAAAGACACCATTGTTTCAGTATATGTGTACATCATGTAAAATCAATTTCAGCCAATAATGCTTGTTGTCAATATCTGAATGGATGTAGATCATATATACTCTGTACATATTTATTTATTTACCTAACTTTTATTAACTTATATACCTATCCATTATGTTTCAAGTTGGAATGTTTAGGTACATCAATAAAATTAAATAAGTAAATGAAAATTAACTTTTTAATAATTATCTTTCTTTTTCTCTTTGTTTCTTCCAATTGAGATAAAGGAAGGCTTAGATGGGCAAGGGGTATTCATGAAAATGTCAAACGAAAATGTCTTAGGAAATGTCTTGAAATGGTAAAGTTTGACTAAAGATTGGACTATATATCAATAAAAAAATGTGTCCATCCATACAGAACTACTGGCTGTAAGCTGCACTGTAACACTGCTGCAGACACACACTAGAAAACCAGAAAAGAAAACAGAGCATACACACACATCGTGAGAAATGTGAACAAACGCTGGCTTATGTTGTTGTTTGTTGTTGCTGATGGTGGCTGTAGAGGAACAGAAGATTGTGCTGTTGAAGCCAAACAAGCTCAGGGTCTTCTGCAGCACGAATGCAACTTTATACTCAGTCATTGTTTCTGTTGTTGTCAGGGTTCACACATTGGGTTTAAGGGAGAGGTGGGTCTGTACCATCATTGTATTTGTTGTACACACGGAAATGCTCACCTGGCATTTTTCAGATTTATCCACTCTGCGACCCATTTTCAAAAATGTTTTCTCTGGGATCTGAAACACAGAATCTATAAGGACAAAATGCCTGAAAAATTACAAATTTGTGTGGATATGTCTAAATTCGTCTTTGTGTAGACAACCCCTAAGAGGGTCCTCCTCTTGATATGATTGTAAATGAAAGACGTTTAGAGACATTTGCAGACTTTCAGACATACAGCTAAATATCATCTGCATAGAGGGTATGACAGGTCTTTAAAAGTTCTAGTAAGATGCCTTAAAGGCAGGAGGTTAATGGAAAATCAAGCAAAAAGTGAGTGATTATTGTGTTTACGAGAGGCTGATGCACATCAAGGAGATCCTAGTCATCCAGGTCATGGTTATCCAGACCTTCTTTATTTCATTGGTTGAATTTGCTTTTATGGAGCATGTTGATGCAGCAGGTAGTGCATGTGCCCCACAGCAAGAAGGTTGCTGGTTTAATCACTGGGTCGGGCAGGGCCTTTCTTTGTGGAATTGTCATGTTCTCCTTGTGCTTGCGTGGGTTCTCTCCAGGCACTCCAGCTTCCTTCCACAGACTAAAAACATGATAATTAGGTTGATTGGTGTCTTTAAATTGTCTTTAGGTATGAGTGTGAGTTTGAATGGTGTCTATCTTTCTATGTGGCCAGTTCAAGGTGAATCCCTCCTCTCATCCAATGTCAGCTGGGATATGCTCCAGTCCCCTCAGGACCCCAAAAGAAATGAGCTGTAAAAATAATGGATGGACTTGGACTTTAATTTCTGGCTCTTCCACTGTCAACTCTCAGAAGGGAAGAAACCTTTTGAAGAAGAGGCAAAACATCTTCAAGTATCTGAACCTATCATGTTTACACTTTGATCAGAGCTGGAAAGACAAGACATGTTCCTTAAAATTTATTTTTACCAACTCTACTTGTTTCATTTCTCAGTATTTCTGTTTTTTCTTCAGATCAGACCTGTGTGTCAGCAGCAGTTTATTTCTGCTTTCTTGTGAAGGTTGATTCAAAAAGCTTTTTACCTGAAAGGCAAAATCCTTGATGAAAATCTTTGGTGTTTAAAGAGGTGCAGAAGTCATTGAAAATCAACAAAGAGACAACCAGGTGTGTTTGTGATATGATGAAGAGTTGGACTTTAAAAGCAGACTTTTAACTAACTATGGAACACTCAGTAATGTTGATTTCTCCTCTTGAGGGCAGGGTCAGGCTGTGTGGTTCGGTATGCAGCACTTAACACGTTTAAAGGCTATTGTGGATCTGCTTTTCCCTAAAAAATCAATGAAAGCAGCAACAATGTGACCCTTTAGCTCTGGTTGTTGTGCATACCATAAGTAGGAGGACTTGTTTTTCAGTTTCATGTGAAGTGGTGCAGGGAGATGAATAAGAAAAAAAAACATCTGTATGTCTAATGCAGGAAAAATAAGACATGATAAGAAAGCACTTTCCATGTTCTGTTACAGCAGCACAGAGTCTGTAATGGGATCTGTCATGTGCTTCAGGAAAACAATACATCTTTAATTCTCTGCTCGACATGAAATATGCTCTCACACGGAGAACCCTAACGCATCTATCAATGTATCTACATGCTGTGTTATTCTGAGCTCTGACAAAGTACTTTCTCCCACTGGCGAAGAACAACCTTCACCTCTTTAATGCATGCAAGGGGATACATTATGCAGTCAGACAGGAGGATCATAAATGAATTTTCACCCTGGAGGCACTGTAATATACAGTGTAATGGATGCATCAATTCTTTATTCTGCTTTCCTGTTAACACACAAACAAATGTGCAACTTAAAAACAGGAGGTGTGACATTTACAACTCCAAAAGAGGACTTTAAATGAATTTAAATACAGGGTCAGTGGACGAAGATTGCCTTGGCTTGTCCATCTATCCATCCGTCCATCATCTATACCACTTATAGAAGTGACGATTTCAGGAAAAGATCTTGTCTGGCAGATATTTTGATTTCAATTTGATTCATTTTTCTTTAAATTTTCTTTAAAAAGCACGTAAACCATAATTTATCTGCTAATATTGATGATAGATATTCTGTTTTCATTGTTTAAGGGATACTCCAACCTCTTTTCCTAAACAGAGGCTTTGTGTTGTTGACCTGCTTACCAGCACTTCCATGGTGGAGATGTGATGTTCTCTTATGATCAGCTCTTAAAAGTAAATAGTGAGAACTGATTGGCAGTTGTGAGTAAGCTGTTCAGTTGTGAGTTATTCTTAAATGCAAATTGCCCACAAATTTGCAAAATAGTTAACACAACAGATCCTGGGTCTTAGGCCCCATCCACACGAAGACAAAACAGTTAACAGTTTCCAAAACGATCATCATAAAAACGAAGGTGTCTCAGAAAATGTGTGCGTCTATATGAATGCACTCGAAACGCATGAAAACACTGTAAAACACATGCCAGACCTCTAGGGGCACTGTTACGGTGTGACGGAAACAAGCGGAAACAGATGAAAAAACAGTGGGCATGCGCACTTGCGACAAAAGTTGTAAACAGAGATTATGATAAAGTGATCATAAAGTGCTGCAATCTGTCCTCGATAATTGTTTGTTCAACTCGGTGGTGATCTAGAAGAGGGAGATTTTGCTGCAACAGGGATAGTAGGGTCACTAGCTTCATCAGCACATATGCTACACCGTACGCCGCCATTGTTGTTGTCGTTGCCACGTGTTGCGCATGCGTGTCAATATGAAACTATGACGCAAGCGTATCTGAAAACTTGCGGAGAGCCAGTAATCACGGAGCTGCGTATACGGCATTTCAAAATCTTTCCACTCTGGAACCTGGTTTCAAAAATGATCGTTTACAGACTCCCCAATACGCCGTATTCGTATCTATGATACGCAGATTCAGCAAAAAACGTATGCGTTTAGACCTCGGTTTGTCTTCGTGTGGATGGGGCCTTAGACTTATGGGCCTCATTTTGGGAACCACTGTAACAGTCAAGCAGATGATATAAATAGTCAAGGTTGGGAGCGATGAAGGCTAAACAAAGATGTTACTCTGCAGTGTTGGATGGATGTCTGATAAACTCATTTTTGTATTATAAAATAAGTTAGCATCTTATCGTCATCCAAATAGTGAGTGAGTTATCAAGCTAATGTAATTGATAATAGGGGTATAGATATTTATTTACATTTCTAGCATAGTTTTCTGGTGATTTCTGCAACCAATGAACAGATATCCCTGTCCTCAAAGTCTACTGTAACCTTGCAGTGCAGCTGGATCTGCCCGATTCAGTGTCTGGAAAAAAAAAAAAAGACATCCTGCCAAAGTTCAATCTACAATGGTTGTATTCAACCCAAATTGGCCCAATCAGCTTTCTTTAGTGCATGAAGAGGTGGGAGCTATGAGACGACAGCAGGAAGTGACTGCTCATATTGAGATTAGCTTACACGCTAACAACTTCATTCGCAGTTTTATCAGATCTAGACCGCATTTTAAACAACACTGAAAACATTTCTCCAAAAAAGAATATTTTTGCTCTACTTTATGGACTCTTTTCCAGATGAATTAGTGAAATATATTGAGCATATCCTGTATTTGAGGATTTAGCTTATTCACGTTTAATAGAAAATGAACCTGAGTCCTTGTGGAGCGGTTTATTTAATAACCGCAGACATTTTAAAATGTCACTCCATGTTCAACAGACAGAGAGAACATGTCTCCTCAACAGGGCTGATTAGATCTGTGACATTTCCACTCCAAAATAGGACACACTGAATGAACGACTATTATTACATACTCTCATCTGATTCATAATTCATAGTTTCATCTTACCAGGTTAAGCACAAGTGATGACAAGACCACAGTAGACTTAACAACAATTATCTTTCAAAGGTCACAAAGCAATATGAGGAACAGTTTTCTGTCTGGGGTGCTTTTTAATCAGAGGTCTGATGCAGTCATTTAACTGAAAGCTCACTGAATCATAACCAGTGTTTTCCTTCCGTCTGACGTCCCTCGTACTGATGCAGAGGTCAGGCAAAAACACAGGGTTTACCTGGGAGGGATTGTGTCCAAGGCTTGGTTGTCTTCTCCACCTGCTGTGACATTGTTAAAGGAAAGAAGGGTTTTCACATTAGGGCTGCTCAATTATGAAAAAATATTTTGATTATTTCTGTTGATTGTGAGATCATGATTGTAAAATATGATTAGTCACAGATTTTAAAACATGTACCAAAGTTTATTGGACTTAAATAGTTTTGACGGTCATTTTAACATTAAAAATGGGCAATAAATTGTTTTTGTAAAGTTACAAATATCTCAAAGTAATGCAAATATGGAAAAGTCAAAAAACTTAAGTCTTCAAACCTTGATTACTCAGGTTTTTGTCATAGTGAAAATAGTTAATTTTAATGTAGATTAAACTCAATTAATCACCCTCTATATATTTCAGCTTAGGTGTGAAATGTGCCATTATATTTTGCAAAATGTTGACTTAACAGTAGAGATGCATAATATTATCAGCATGATATCGGTGTGGGAATTTTTTTGAATTTTGTGTTGAATTATCAGAATTGTGTTTTGACCACATATCAGCAGTAATGTTGACAAAATAAGCAAATGTGCCATAATGCTTCACTTTATTATCACTGCATGGGTACATTCAAAAACCAAGAGTTTCATTTTCTCAAGAGTTAATGTTTTGCTTGTTTTAAATCTGTCCCTCACACAAATAGACTTTCAAAATGAAAACAGCAAGTCAGTTTTCATAAAATAAAGACTTTTGCACTTGACAAAAAAATATCAGTATGGGTGATGAGTTCAGAAATATCAACATATCAGACATTGGCAAAAAAAACACTATCGTGCATCCCAAGTTAATAGTCAATAAAGTGGTTCAGATGCCCTTATTTTTATTTCTGAACACAACTGTAACTTAAATCTTAGTAAAAATCCAATAAATAAAGAGACAAACATGCCATGTTATTTTACATTAGTCTTCATTCTTTGATACCAGACTCAAGAGAGAAAGGTTTATGATGATACTGTAGCATATTTCATGTCAGATTAATGTAGAGAATTCAATAACTTTAAGTTTCACCACCTCTGGAAGATAATCAACTAAAATGACACATAGAGGTGAAAATCTAGAGGGATGCCATAAATGATGCCCTGGGAGGATATATATTTTATCACTCATAAACTCATCACACAAGGCCTGATTTTTAATTTTCAACCACCTCCATAACTATCCTACTCAGACTGGAGTTAAGTCATGTAAGTTTCCCTGAACTTTTAATTAAAATATCAAACTCTAAGTGGGGCACTGATAGTGGAGCGACCTCATGACCAGTCCAAATCCATTGTTGTCTCAACTGTCCAATAAAGGGAAAGCCCAAAACCATAACCTTAAAGCTGATCTCCTTTAATGTCCTGGGTCAATTATATATTCTATGCTTTAGAGCTGTGAACAGCTGTGGCTGGTGGCATTACAATTTTAGTTGGTCTATTCATCCATCTATGGGTACAAGTTTTTCTAAACGTTATATTTCATAATCGCTTGGATGGGTTTTTTGTATTGGTAAATTTGATCAATTGTGTTTTTTTTTATTTTATTTTATTCCTAAAAAAATGCAAACACAGCTCACAAGCACATGATAGAGGACTTGAGAATGGAAGGACACAATACTGCCTGCAGGGGGTGATATTTTTATTTTTTCTTGTAAAAATATCTATTTATCTTTTGATTTATTTAGATATTTCAATGCAATCTTGTAATATTACAGTTGAAACTAGAGACAGTGAACAGCTTTGTGAAAAAAAATCCTTATGTGACCCCCTCAGATGTCCTCAGCTGTGAGCCACGTCAGGCTACAGCATTTATGACGCAAGTCAAAAGTCCCAACACAATTCTTACTTAGCTCCTTACATCTTGGATTGATTTTGTGATTTGACACCGTGTCGGCCTGTAATTCACCGTCTTTGGTCACCTTATTGTCGCCATCCAGCTGTAAATCCAACGTGGCTGCGTGTTTTATAGCTGCAGGTGGGTGAAAGTGACACGCTGAAGCAATTATCCATCATTTTAGAGAAAGGCTGGTCACTTACTTGTCTAGAGTTGGACGAGAACATTTGTAAGACTCTTACGTGAGCCTGGTTGATGTAAGAACACAGACAGGAGGGTCCCTCAGTTCAAGGACTGGAGGAGTCTGTTGGTTTGTTAAATGAATTTCTGTGGGTAAGTTATTGCTGAATTTAGTGGCAAACAAACACACACATTTTAGATTTGTTTTTGACACATTTTCGTGACTTTTAATTCAGTCTAGATTTAAGGTGGTACATAACATATGTTAAACTCACTCAGGTAAGTTGTTATTTTCATGTAAGCATGTACTGTAATTTCTCAAATATAATATACACTCAATTATAACACACACCCCATTCATCTGGCTTTTTCCAAGGAATAATGCCATGCTCCAATATAACACACACACCCAAATTTTGCCCAAACCTTACTTTCTTAGACAAACAAGCAAAAACTTTTGATGTTGGTCTGTCCTTCATTATCTCTTTTTTTACTCCAACCACAAATGTTTGCTTCACTCACACCAAATTGCCTACCAGATTCTTGGTTGCCAACTGCCTCAGCCACTTCAGTCACCTTGTTTTGAATGCCAATGTATAACTTACTCTTTTTGCCAACATTTACGATGGTCAGGTGTTTTACTGTTGTACAGTTATTCTCTCCCAGATGACACCTGCTGACATTCTTACGGTACTTGAAGCAATGACTTCACGTATCATATTTCACACGTCCAAGATGCTCAGTTGTAGTGTGCTGACCAGAGCGCAGCTATCAACATGGTGATGTCTTCGACCAATCAGAGCACAGCTATTTTGGTCCCCTTGCGGACAAGATGGCAGCACCCTGTGTGTTTACACGTGAGCGTTACCATAAGAAACTTGGGAATTACACAATCATTACACAAAGGTAAAGTTATTAAGACTCAAAATATTGGATTAAAACAGCCTGATAGTCAGTTTTACAAGAATTACAAAACAATTGGCAGTAATGTTTCACAAAGAAAGAGAATATTTCTATTTTTGTGTCAGATTTGTTGTAACCGTGATATTGGCGAGACAAAATATTGTACATATATTACATGTCCTCCTGTACAATGCACACCAGAAAATTAGACCTTATTAAAGAGCAAAAAAATGTTAATTATATATATATAAAGAAATTATGGTAAATGTATTTGTTGTTTACACATTTCAATGCACTCTTTATAATGTATACATTTAAATAAACGGATAATGATATAGTTTTATGTAGGGGTTGATCATAGGGTCGATATTAGGCATTTGTTCATTATCAGTCAATTAATTCTCCCCTTTAATAATACAAACTGGTGTTGTATTTTACATGGTAGAGAAGCCTTATAAGTCACAACTTGTAAGTCGTGCATTCATGAAATAAGCACAGCTAAACATGTGGGTACAGCCCCCAAAAGAATACACTCTTCCCTAGGAGAAAGCAAGAGCAACAAATTGGTCTTCTTGTGGATTTCTTTTCCTGGGATGCCTACTTCATTGTCTGCCTTTGACTTCAGTCTCATGGAACTTGGTCCTAAGTTTGAAAATAATACCAGAGCTGAAAGACCAACATCAGCTTCCATGCACAAGAGAGTTTGGCACATTTTTGCCGCCACCTCCACATTTAGCAGTAGTGCTCATTCCACAAATAAATGCATTATCCTTACAAGTCGTAAAGCTGACTAATAAGGGTTTCAAACAATATAAAATGTTGTTCCAATTTGCGTTATTAAAGGGAAGAAATAACCTTTTTCGGGGTCTATCCCAGCAGACATTGGGTGAGAGGTGGGGGACTGCTTGGGCCAGTTGCCAGCGGCACCGGGCCACACAGAGAGACTCACAACTGCTCATATTCATACCCAAGAGCAATGTTTTTAGTTGGTTCGAGGAAACTAGCATGCCTGGAGAAAACCCACACAGGCACAGGAAGACCCAGGTGGACATGGGGAGCCAGCAATCTTCTTGTACCTACTGTTCCACCTGGACTATTCCAACACATTTTTCAACAAGATCCTGAAACATTCACCCCTAACTGTTCAGGAAACGTCTGCCTCAGAACATCCTCTTCCAGCCTGACTGCAGGCTGAGATGGATGCCCCCTCCTCCGTGTCTGTGCATCAGACATCAGGTGCGGTTGAGCTGATTGATGTGAGGTCAAGAGGCTGCTATCAAAGTGTTTCCTGATTTCTCCTCAGGATATCAAGAGACACTTCAGACAGCACATGTACACATCCATGAAAGATGCTCGATCTTTAGATCCTGGATCAGTGTAACCTTGTATAAGCTTTAATCACCAAGGCTTTGTCTTAAAAAGGCAGCAGATCTTTTCCATTCTTTTAATTTTATCAGTGCCTGATCCAGAAGGTGCTAATACAGCCTGATAAACCCCTCACTTTGTGTTAATGTAATTTTCTGCTGCATTTAACACCCTCAAGGCATCGAGGAGGAGGAAGAAAAAAAAAGTTATCTGAGCAGTTCTCTGGGCAAGCAATTCCCCAAAAAATAAAACACAAAAACACAAAATGTTTACATAAATGGGGAACTATAAGAACAACCCCAAATTAAGCAAAAATAATTAACAATAATTATGTTTATATGTATATACTGTATATAGCAAGGAACTATGGAAACTCCATAATGGAGTTCAAAATGAGAAAACACTGGAGATGAATGTGGAAAAATAGAACAAAATGTAAATAATATGATTAAAATAAACAGATTGAGATATATGATACAAAATTATTTGGTAAGAATGATGAAACAAAGCTTAAACGTATGATTCAATCAAATGTTAAATGTACAAATGGAAGAGAAAGTATTCAAAAGTGAGACTGAAAGGGTTAATGCTGACTGTAAGGAACAGCTGTAAGAGATGAGATACCTAAAAAAAGAGTAACAATTATTTTGGCTAACTGACTTTTTTCTACAGTTAAGTTGACCCTAGAGTGTTAACAAAAAAAGAAACAAACTAGAAAAGCACTCGGAGAGCACAGACCTCCGCCAGCGCCACAGTCCTCAGCCATATTGTGATTTTGACCATAGATATTAGTCCTACCTTTATTTAATCAAAATATTTAGATTCCTTGACCATGGAAACTTACCTTTAGCAATTAAATTCATAATATCTATTTCAGTTCAGTAGCTATTCACAAAAATCACATTTTTCGTCATGGCGTCCAGACGCTGATCCGGATCAACACCAAAATCAAATCAGTTCTTCCTTTTCCCATGCTGAACATTTCTTGAAAATTTCATCAAAATCCAGCCATAACTTACAGACGGACGGACGGACAGACAAACAAAGTCTTCCGAAAAACATTACCTCCTTGGTGGAGGTAAAAATACATATTTAAAGCCCAGTTCATTCGCAGTCTAAAGATTTAATACATGTGTGTGCTCTTACTGTTTTGGGAGGAAAATTATTTGTATATCACACCTGTTTTTTTCATTTTGGGGGGATTAATTAAGGATTCCCAGTTTGGAAATGTGGCGTAGCGATTGGTCAGACGGCCTTAAGTCCTGCTTCAGGCATCTCTTTGAGTAGATGGAACCTAAGTTCAGTTGAGATGACGTGCAGTATGGTGACGTCCATTAGAGGGCATCATCAGTGCTCCAAAGGCTTCTGTGATATTAAAATGGCTGACATCATAAGGCTTCATCCAGTTCTTTTATGATCTTTGGGAGACATGGGCCTCAATACAAGAGCCAACAGCCATCTTGCAAAAACTGCTTTTGTTGTGAATCTGACATTGTGAATTGAGTTTTAAGACTTATTTGTGTCTATATCAGAAGAATCCTTGATCTTCTGTGCTTAAATCCCTCCTCACTTCAGTAGCTAACAGGTGTTGGAAGTAATGAGTGCTACGCTGCTTTTAAACTGAATTCTGTGATGATTATGGACAGAATTGTTGGATTTTGTTTTGTTTTTCTTTGTAGCACACCTGCGTTGGGTAATGATTTGATCATTCTCTGTGGTGTTATTTTTAGAATTCATTTGTTTCCAAGCGTTGCACCCCAGTTTCCAAAATTGCATGATCCAGACAACAATGTAAGGCTTTGACCTGCCCTTCTTTTTTCTCTTAAGATTTCTTGTAGCCTGAAATAGCAGCTGGCATTGACAAGTCTGACCTTTTTGAGACTTGGGTGTTGTTTGCTACCTGTGGTTCTCAAAAATGTTCTTTGTAACTTCACTGTTTATTTTCCATCTTTTCCGACTGGTCTCTGTCTGCAGTCAACCCTTTCTCCAGGAGCACATATATTTACTTTTCTTTAAATGTTTCTATCATGCTGGAGTGATTAACAAGGAGTGGCCAAGGTTTAACCTGACAAATATTCAAATCCCTAAATTACATTATTATAAAGATAATAAAACCCACAAAAGATATGAGGAATTACCGTGTTTGGTTTTAATTTGATGGGTAATAAAAACAGATTAAAAAGAAACATACAAACCCCAAATCCATTAAATTTTGGATGTTGAGTAAAACATAAATAAAAACAGAATTCATTGATTTGCAAATACTTTTTGACCTACATGTATATTCAATTAAAAATACAGACAAGAGTGTTCTGACTGATCAACTTCTGTCTCCTGACATGATTATCCACTTCTTTATCATTTCTATTGACTGCTTCTTTTAAGAGCTAATTTTTTTTTATTTGAAAGGCATGCAGAACAAGGTGCAAGAAGTTGATAAGAGCATTGAGCAAACAAACTAATCATCGATTCCTTGAGGGATTTACTGACTGATTTTTTGATTCCCATTCCTTTGCAACACAAAAGGTAAATGTGCACCTGTCCCAGTTTTTTAGGAACATGTTGCAGGAATCAAATATTGCAGAGCAGACGAACCTGCCTGATTCTGAAATCATGCATCTCCGTCTTGCCTACCTCCATTGTCCAACGATTTCACATGGCTAAATGCTCAACAGCCCAATCAAGGAAGAGAGGCGGGAGAGGCGGGCGTGACAACAACAGGAAGTGACTTAACAAGTCACTTTCTGTTGTACAAATGTTGAAGGCTAATGTCGGTTAGCTATCATGATTACTCATTTATACTTGCCGAAATATGCTCTCCTCATAAGTTTACTTCGTAGGGATTGCCTTTGACAAGGTTCATGTCACATATAAGTGTTAAATGTTACATCTGTCTGGTATGATTTAATGTGAAATGATAGTCTCAAGGTAGTTTAGCTAGCGGCAAACAGTTGGCCGTGAGCCGTAGCAGCTAGAAACAGTTAGCCGCTAACAACAGCTAACGGCCATTAACGGTTGTTTGATCTTGTTAGCCATTAGCTGTAGCAGCTAACAACTAACCATTAGCCAGTACATATGCTACGTCATAGCAGCGCTGCTTGATATGAATTGGTCTGCAATGAGTGTGTTGAGCCAAACGATCATCCAATCACAAGCTGCTGCTGTATTTGAATGTTCTGCCCCTGAAAACATTCTCGCAGGGCTCCTCCCCAGGATTAGTGAAATTTTTTCAATATGGCATGCCAGGTCAGGAATCAAATTGAAAATGACTGAAAATGAGAACAAAAGCAATAAAGCTCATCACTTTGAACATTTTATAGCTTGTCTTTGTTATGTTTTCAGTTGAATATACCGTAGGTTTAAAATAATTTTCATATTATTGTATTCCCTTTTTATTGTGTTACATAATGTCCCAACTTCATTAGATTTGGAGTATGTGTATGATCATGCCACATTTCAGTCATTTGAAGACTCTTTTACGTGATTAACTGCTGCATTTCATATCAATGAATCATTATCCATCTGTGTGGTGTGGGGGGCAGTTGGGCCCCCTGCCCCCTCTCTCTGGTTGGACGCTCTGTGATGTTGTTGATCATCCAGTCACGGCCCGTCAGACTCCACCTGTCTGCTGAAAATGAAGCCTGTTCGGAACAGGGCAGTCCACTGGAAGTGATGCATTTCACACTGCGGCTGTGATTGTTATAGAGACAAATGAAGCGTGATCCTGTCACCGCTTTATTTATTTGTCTAACGATTTCGTGATGGCTCATTCAAATACACAGCAGGGTTCCTGACAACTGTCGACAACTACTCTGCTGTCTGTTCTGACGAGGGTTACAGGCTGCAAAAGGTTAAGACATTTAAATATACAGATTCTAGATGGAGATTTGAAATCCAACTCTTACATTGTGTCTTTCTAGTTTTATCTTTTCAGTGTCATGGAGGGTTGATAGTCTGATAATAAGATTTACCTTCAAGGAAAGGCAGGAGAAGACGTACTATTACACTGTGTTACAGTATCCATACATAATGAAAGAAGGAGAATGTAGAGAAGCACCAAAATAAAAGCTCTGATCCCAATACTCCAACACCCGAGGGTTATAACAAATGCAACAACTGGTAAGAAGTGAAAAGTGGGAGCAGAAGTAAGAAAGTCGAGGAGAGAAGGAGGAGAGGAATGTGGTCGACTGAGGACGAGGTACAGTAAGAGAGTAAAGATGTTCTTGGTGAATGTGTTGACTTTTTGCTCCGGGGAGTCTCTGACAGCTGACAGTAGTGAAAATGTCACAGGACTGTTGGGACATAAAGAGGACTAGCTGTGACCAAGTAACCAGTGAGGGCAATGTTATGCTCAGACCTTTAACTGTCCCTTGCATGAACCTTAAGCAGTTTTTCTTACCAAAGTTAATATTTAATGTCATGTCTGTTAGTTGGTCTTTCTTTGCTTAAACAAATCAATGTCATGAAAATCATTTCAAACCACTCACAGCATGACAGAGGCTAGAGGAATTACTTTGGATACCAGGGACTAGGGTTGTAAAATTCATGGAATTATCAAAGTTGGAATGTTTCCATGGGAATCAACCTGAAATTTACAAAATTAGAAGGTTTATTCTATTTTACTGTTATTGCATTATTGCACTTTTCTTGTGAGCTGCTGTGACAAAAAAATTTCCCCCAAGGGGGATCAATAAAGAATATTCTATTCTATTCTATTCTATTGAGCCTTTAACCTGGATTTGGTGAAAATATATTTTAGCATAACCTTGACTAAACAACCAAATTTAACACAAGGATACCTAAGAATATCTCTGCTATACCTCAATCTCATGCACAAGGCACAATGCTTTATAGCTTTATATTGAGGCCACGCCCCCTACATGCACTATTCATCCTCCAACACATGCACAGCAGATTCTTGAACCCTGAATTATTGAAGCCCCAAGTTTGAGTCCAGAGCACAAGACCAGTTTGCAAGTTCTACTTAGAAATGTATCTGTTGAAATGTAATGCTTTTTTAATGGTAGTATTTTGAATGAATGTTTGCCTGTAAATAAGCAATGTTTTTATTGATGTTTGGATGCAACTTAAGAAACAGCAATTTCCAGGTACTTCCAATAGATGTCAATAGTTCACAAGTAAAGTTTCTCTTGCGGAATATTTTCGAAACTCCCCAGCTTAATGTCCCGTGGCAAGTTTCTGTAAAGCAGCCCTACCAGGAGCTTCTTGAACTGGTTTATGCTTTTTTGGAGGAGTCAATGCCAGTCTGTAAACACAAACAATGTGTCTTCTTCACACCAAAGTTTGCTTCAAAGTTCCTCAAGGTTCTGTACCATATCCACTTCTTTTCTCTTGCTTCTCCTCAGTGATATCACCATTCAGTCAGTTTTATCATTATGCTGATGATACTCAGTTTAATGTATCAGTGGAGCCAGGTGTGACAATTCAGTTAATCTACCACTTCATCTGGCTCTATCTGAGGGAACCTAAACTCTTTTCTTAAAATGGCTGTCCTTTCTCTTTTTTCCATAGAGAACAAGAACCCATGTCATCTGCCTGAAGCTCCTGGTCCCTGCAGAGGCTTGGTCACTCGATACTTCTTTGACACCAAAAGTCAGGAGTGCAAGCGTTTCTATTATGGGGGCTGCTTCGGGAATGCCAACAACTTCAGGAGCATGGCACAGTGCCAGGAAAGGTGTCAGAACCCAGGTAAGGACAGACACTGAGTCCATGTTTGACTTTAAAATTCCCAGTTTCAAGGTTAACTTATTAGGTACACACAATGTTGGATTCGTGTGATATGCTGATATTTCCAAACTCATCTACAATGAGTTGATATTAATACTGATTATTTTGAACTATGTTACGCCCAAAACAAATATGTGGATAATCAATGCACGTTGTCCATTCTCTTTGTGCCCTGCACCTGGCTTTTCGATGAGAATTTTGCCTCTGCAAAATATCAAAATAAAAATCGAGACACCCCAAACCTCCGTTGGCCGCATACTTTCATTCAAAATATAAGGCAGATAAAGTATCATAACAGTTACATCGTACTTTTTCTAAGGCATTCTGGGTATCGAGTGTAAATGCCCTGTGCACACACTTTCTATCACCTGCAAATGCCTGTGTATTAAAAATAAGGGATTGGTTTTGGTGATCGATGACTGGATACTCATGAAGGAGCTACAAATTTGCGGAGACCTGGCCAGTAACGACAAGTTCATGATCAATTTAGGCATCCATAGTTATCATGCAGCTGTGTTTGACGAAAACTTGATCAGGCTTCCCACACGTCATGGAAAACCTGGAAAATGATTGACTGATTTTCCAGTCATGGAAAATGAGAGCGAAAGTTGAATGTCCAGGAAAACTATTTATCCACCATCTCCTACTCTTCCTTGTTAGTGAATTGCAAAAAGGTTAGGAAATGTGCTGATAGCCTACACGTCTGTTCTCAGCTGGTAAATTTGAGCTGGGGAGTTTGTCTGCCTTTAGCTGGCACAGCGCCCCACGTGAAGCCAATCAAATTTTCATGTTCCCTCAAAGCAGTCCAACCACCCAATGTTTCCATATGATCTTGCTGCCAGATTTAGCAACTTTTCAGAACCCAGTAATCATTTATTTCCCCTTTAAGATAGTCCAAAACTTCGAGTTTGAGAGTGTTGCTGTATTTTATATCCATTGAGAGGTTTTTATCTCCGCTCTGTCTCCTCTGTTAGATGACATTCATGACCTGGAAAAGCCCTGGAAAATAATTTCGGGAAAAGAGTTGAAATGCTGTTTATTTGTTCGATGTGAAAATGCAATTTATTTGAAAATAATGAAGTACATTCTTCTAAGAGCAGACACATTTGCCCCTTTACCTCAAATATCTTTTTCTTGTGGACTTTGCCATTTCACCCTCTAATGTATGCTTTTTAATTAGCCCAAACAGAAGTAATTACATTTCCTGCCTGTAACTCAAAAGCAATATCCAAGGACTAATTTACAAACCTGTGGGTTCACGGACAGCCAATGCAAAGGTGATTACAGTTCCTGCACAACAAATGAAAACTCATTTTTGAGCTCTGACATAATCAAAACAGTTCCACCTCCAGAAAATTAACTTTCTGATGAATTTTAGCTGACCATGAAATAAAATCCCAGTATGATTTAGCTTTTAAATCACTTTGGAGGGACCGAAGCTTACCCAATTACATCTGACTTAGGCATGACTTAGAAGCCATTTAGGTTTTGAAAATTGTCATAGAAAATACAGCAGAGCTGCTCGGCTGTGAGCAATTCTGCTCACGGCATATGTAGTGAAAATCAATAAGAAAAGCTTGGTGTGATTTCTTTTTCATGGATAACGGCTTAGACGAATGGCTCTGCCTGCTTTCATTAGAGGATAATTTCTGTTTGCAGACCAACACCCTCTCTTTGAACTGATACTAATGATATCCAGCTTTCTTTAATTATGATAGATCACCGGGATGTAATGAGATCTGTTCTAAATATAGCCTGATCAATTTGTGAGGATCTTTTTTTTCTTCATAGTGAATCAACCAGAGGTCCACACTCACTCTGCTAGAAGAAGTTTTGTGGTGGAGCCAACCGTGGTAGCTGGTAAGACTGACTTTACTGTACTCATCTCTTCAAGATCAGGGTCTGAATGTGCAGATGTTGCATTATTTTGTTCACATTTGTCCTTGAATCAATATTAGAACTTGAACCGTAAAGCAACTTCTTTATAGAGCACCATTCATACCTACAGCAATACATAAGGCTTTACCAGAGTTAAAACAAAGACACTCTGATATTAAGAGCTTTAAAGGGTTAGTTTTGGTTTTTGAAGTGGGTTTGCTAGAGGCCTATGGCACGAGTAAGTATGAGTGTCAACAAAAGCCTTACAGTTAACTCACTTCCAAGGTCAACCTACTGAAAAACTATCTTGGCTCAACAATATGATACAGTAAGTTTCTTTTCAAACCCCTTTGTTTTGAACTATATCTTGGGACGTAGGTGTTGTGTATCCCTCTGACATTTTATTAAGTAGTCAGAAGGAACAAACACTAACTTCACTTAAACTGAACTAAAAATGAGCAAATTTGACTCTAGTAAGCTCAACAAACTGTGTTTATTGCTGTTACTAGTGCGCCAGTGAAAGCAGACCATGAAATGGCGACCTGTGAGGGGCTTTTGTTGACTGAAATTTGGAAATAGAAACATTTGTTTGACTCTTCAATGAAAGAACTTGATAACATGAGTACACATAGCCTTCTTTGTCTTTGTGATCTTTTTCGTATTCTTCTCAGTGTTGTTTCCTTTGTATTCTTTTTACTATGTTCTACTTTGTATTCTTCATCGTGTTCTTCTTTGTACTCCTCTTAGTATTCTCTCCTTCGTATTCTTCTTCATGTTCTCCTTCATATTCTTCTTTGTGATCTTTTTCGTTTTCTCCTCAGTATTCTTCTTCTTCATATTCTTCTTCAGTATTTTTTCGTATTCTTCTTCTTTGTATTCTTCTTTGTGATTTTTTCGTATTCTTCTCAGTATTCTTCTTTGTCATCTTTTTCGTATTCCTCTTAGTATTCTTCTTCTTCGTGTTCTTCTTTGCATTCTTCGTGTTCTTCTTCGTGTTCTCCTTCGTTTTCTCCTTCATGTTCATCACATTCTTCTTCGTGTTCTTCGTATTCTTTGTGTTCTTCGTATTCCTCTTCATGTTCTTCGTATTATTCTCTGTGTTCTCCTTCATGTTCTTCTTCGTGTTCTCCTTCGTATTCTTCTTCTTCTGATTCTTCTTTGTGATTTTTTCGTATTCTTCTTTGTCAACTTTTCATATTCTTGTTAGTATTCTTCTCCTTCATGTTTTCCTTCATTCTCCTCTTCATGTTCATCATATTCTTCTTCATGTTCATCATGTTCTTCTACGTGTTCTTCTTATTTTCATATTCTTCTTTGTATTCTATGTATTCTTCTTCGTGTTCTTCGTATTCTTCTTCGTGTCATTGGTATTTATCCTTGTCTTCTACTTCGCACTCTCCTCATGTTCTTTTAATTCTTCTTCGTATTCTTCTCAGTATTCTTCTTTGTCAACTTTTAATATTCTTCTTAGTATTCTTCTCCTTTGTGTTCTCCTTTATATTCTTCAGATTCTTTGTGTTCTTCGTATTCTTCTTTGTGTTCTTCCTATTCTTCTTCGTGTTCTCCTTCATATTCTCCTTCATGTTCTTCTTAGTTTTTTTTTCTGCTTCGTGTTTTGTTGATATTATCCTCAATGTTATGGTTGATATTATCCTTGTTATTGTTGATATTTTCCTCATTGCCGTTGTTATTATATTATTACTTTCACTACTATAATTAATGCTACCATCATTATTTTGTGTTGCCAGTAACAACAAAGTCTTTTTCAGTTTTTTTTTTTTCATTTAACCCTTTGGCATTAGAAGTAGAAACAAACTTTATTTTTCAATGACTTTCTGTTAATAATGCTATAGATGCAACTTTTTGAGGACACTGCCCCCCACAGGTTGGGAGAAATATCAGTTTGTGGTAATGTGAGCACAGCATGGAGCATAAATACTTTGAATGTTTCTGCATCATGATGCAGCATCAGTGTGTGGCAATCCATGCAGAAAGCATATCTAAGCCTTTGGTCATCCCGGGTGAAAAATGTAAACATGCAGATCCATATGAACACAAGCAGAAAGTGCATACTGGAAGTGTTACTGTTAGGATTTCTGTCTGTGAGGAGTACACTACTGACATTTACCTGGTTATATTGTTGTCTATTTTGTTCATTAGTGTTCTACATTAACATCTCATGAATTAAGTTTTGGTTGTAATCCGGAGACATGCTTTTATTACCTGATGCCCTGTCCATGGTGTTGAAAGACCCATTATTGATTAAACAGCTTTAACACGGAGATTTACAGTAAATTAAAGCATCTGTGGTTCTTGGTTCTGGGATGTTGCCACCCTAGACTCCAGTATATCCTACACTTATAAAGAGTTTTTAGTTTTAATCAAAAAAGAATGTTTCAAAGCTTTCCCTCAAATAATGTTTTTCTTTTAAATGTGTCTGTCCTACAGTGGAAATGGCTGCAAATGAACATCCTGTGCATCTAAATGAAACCAGACAAGAACTTACAGGTAAGCAGACACGACTCTAAAGATATGTTTTGATGCAGTTCCTTCACCTATAGGCTCAGGCAGGGATGGGCAACTTAGAATATTCAAGGTTCCACGGTGATAATATGCTTGCTGTGGGCCATATTTATAATATTGAAGCATGCACTCAACTAGACGAAATACAGTTCATTTGATCCAAGCAAAAGGATTAATATACTGCACATAAAGCTTTCATTTGGATTTAGGAAGCAAAAATTTGTATCTTAAGCACAAAAGAAAACAGAAAAGTGGGAAATAATGTTAAATATAGATACAAAGATGGTTGAAGGTCCAGTGTGTACTGGATTTAAGATAACTTTATCCTACATTTATTTTTGAGCATTCCATTAAAGACCCATTATAGAAACCATAGCCGCAAATCATGTCCTGTAAAGAATAAAACACACACAAGTTATGAGGGCTTAACATACAAATACCTCAATTTTTCATCACATTTTGCATCTGCACATCTGGTCTATGTGAAAAAATGACACTGAAATACTTTAAGGTAGATTCAGACATATTAATGGCAACATATTTTAGAAATTCAAGGAAGAGTTTTAAAGATTAGTGATCATGGTGGTCACTAATTTCCCACCACTAGGCCAAGTCTCTTATCTCAAACATTTGAGGATTTCTGTGGAAATTTGGATAATTGATTAAAGTTCTCCTGGTCATATTAAGAAAATCTCAGAAGTAGTAACATGCAATGATGGTGTTCCAACCAGAAGTGATAAGGCTTTGGTTCTAGATTTTCTGAAGGATTTGTCTACATTGCATGATAGGTCAGTTTTCTTTTTGTTTTAGCTCAGCTGAAAATGTCAGAATTGCCTCGGCTGAGTTTTGTGCTCTTGGAACACTTCAAGTCATCCATCCATCTTTAATTACTTATTCAGGGGCAGGTTATGTAGGCAGGCAGAAAGCCAAGTAGGTCAGCCCAGATGTCCCTCCCCCCTCTGAGACATTTTCAGTTCCTTCTGGGTTCCTCCAAAGTGTTCCTAGTAGGGATGCACAATGTTGGGGTTTTGCAGATATCCGAAATGTTGATATTTTTCCGATACATTATCACCGATACCAATATTTCAGGTCAAGAGCACGAGCTCTGTGAAAAAAAAATGGACTTGTTTCTTTCAGTGTTACAGCATATTATCCCATGAACAGATGTAAAACAGCTTTTAATTCTTGCAATAGTGAAACCCTTGATATTTAAGTGCACCCTTATAGTGTTGAGAAAGTGCATCAATTTTGAACATTTGTAAAATTTTCCAATATTATACATGGCCATTATATTAGCTATAAATATCTGCAATAATTTCAATTTTGGCTGATACCAGTTCTTACCAAATGATACTGGCCAATAGGGATGTCACTTTATATTTGATATTCGAATAACCGTTCGAATATGGGGATAATTATCCGTAACCAAATAGTAAATAAATAAATCAAATGTAAAATATTGAGTGTAGCAGCACATCAGGGCACATGGAGCAGTGGACCATTCCGTCCAACAGAGGGCGCTCTGAGCACAGCTTGACCCTCAGACACATCTGCTGCTCTCTTGACCTCAGTAAACAAAGAGTTTCCGCTTCGAGCGGACATTAACAGCTCCAAATCATAAGAGGAGAGCTGTGAGGAAGGGTTTTTGGTTCTACATTGTTGATGGCAAACTTAAAATGAAAGACCAAGCTGTGTGTTATATGAAATGCAGTTTAGTCAGTCGTCCTCCACATCAAATTTGCGGGCTCAGCCGTCGGCTTTTCATCCAAGCTATACGACCAAGTGCAGTGGTGCTTTGTCAAGAGTTTAACCCCATGTGACTGATTTTTTTTCGGCAGGGTCTTTACCGAATGGGCAGAGAAGAGAGGCTCTGTCCTTTACTACGGGGATATCTTCGATTATTTGGGTGCATGTTCGAAAACCGTTCCAGTTTGATTTTTAGGAAAAGTGACAGCCTTAATACCGATGTCAAATGGGTAATATCGTCAGCCCTAGTTCCAAAGGCCAGATAGGATATACTGTATAAGATCTGGGTCTATCTCGGGATCTCCTTCCAGCTTTGCATGCCCAGGAAACTCCACAGAAAGGTGACCAGGAGGGATCCTAATCAGATACCAAACCACCTCAACTGACTCCTCTCCAAACTCTCACCTCTTTCTGCTCTGAAGAGCGCTGATTTGGCCGCCCACAGTTGTTGTAGATTGGAACTTGACAAGATGAATTTGTCTGATTACAGACATTAAATCAGACTGATCTATTTGCACTGCAAGGTTAAGACTTCAGTGCTCCTTAACAAAAACCTGAAACCAGGATGGTACCTATGAAATATCCTGTCCCCGGATATTGCATTCATATGCTGATATCTTTTGAGGGAGATTTAACAGACACCAGTAAAGGGAACAAATGGATGTGTTGTTGCCTAAGAAGACATGAGAAGCCAGAAATAAACCTATAATATCGTGGTGTCTTCTGAAGCGAGGCCGCAGTTTTAAAATCCTTTTAGAATGAAGTTTTCCAGCTTAATAGCATCAAAGTACAGCCAACTGTGTCCCTGATTGGATTTTTGTTGTTCAGTAACCTCAGTCGGAAAAGAAAATTGCGACACTTCTTCTCTCAGGTTAAGACAGAAAATCCTTTTCGCCTCAATTAATAAATTTCAAACAAAGAGACAGAGAGCTAAAAATGAAAAGTATGCTGTGTTGATTCACTGCGAACAGAACAGAGCACCACAGGGCGTGATTAAATCAATCACAGTGTCCTCGGAGAAACAACCAAAGTGAGCTGAAGGCTAAATTATGCTAAAACTTTGAAGTTAGTGAGTGTAGTTCATTTGTTAAATCGGTGTATGTAACTTCAAGATCAAATTAAATAAAATGCCAAAGAGCGGTGATGCATAGAAGGTAGGCAGTTTGCAAAATTGCTTCTGTTGTGGGAGACAAAGAGCAGGAACAGAGCGCCGCGGTGTCTCCTTCCTGCAGCCCATCAGTCACACACGGGCCCTCCGACTAATTTCAAGTGTATTAAGAGTGATGGAGTGTACGTCTCATTTGTTCTGTGCAAAGTTTTTCATGTAGAAGTATAAAGAGAGAGAAACCTCTACATCCCTCGACTCATTTAGGAGCTAATTGTTTTTTGGGATTTCAGATTCACTCTTTACCAACATACAAAAACAAATCAAGAATATTTCTGCATCAAGATTAATCATCTTTACTGATATGATCATGAGAATGTGACAAAAACATCCCTTTAAAAAAAAAAAAAAAAAGACCATGACTCTAGAACAGTGCTGGTGTATGAGTAGAGCTCCCTGAGGTAACAATGGATTATCCAGATTTTATATAAGACGGTTAGAGAGGATAAAGTTGGGCCATGACTCATCCAAGGCAAAAATATTTGATGACGTCTGTTTTTCCTGCAGACGTCAATGTTGCACATATGCCCAAAAGTCACAAATACTATAAAATGTCAAAATATAGTTGGCACTGGTGCTTATGGTGACAAGCCTGCAATCTTGTGATGCAGTTTTGAAATCAAACAGTGACATCTTGTGGAAAATCACTGATGTACACCTACTTCATGATGCTGCTGAATCAACCAGTGGCTCGAATGTCATGATAAATGCCTTACACACTTACCTGTACATAGATCATTAAAGGAAGGATGCACCAAGTGGGCTAAAGCTGTTTTAGATAGGAAATATCAACCCAATTTTAACAACCTTAAAAGCTGACAGATACAGGAAAAGCAAACAAAATGCTGTGTACTTTACATTTTTACAGAGTTTTTTTGGCCAGAATTTCAAATTCTCAGTGACTCAAATTCACACCAATAATAATTTGCTTTCTTTTTACTTAGAAACTAATCTCCAAAAACGTCTAATATTTCAAAATACAAGTAAAACAAATAATAGTGATGGTAAAGAAGGTAACCATGTTGCTCAATGTCCTTTGATGTGCAAGTTATTATTTTTTTTTTTTGCTTTTTTCCATTTTGTACAATTATGAAATACACAAGTCAAAAAAATAAATTATATGAGGTGCAGGGAGAGGCGAAAAGCACAAAGGGCTTATTTAAAGCCTCCACCTTAAGTATATTAAAGTTACACAACATAATATGCACATGCAACATGCGAAAAAAAAAAAAAAAAACAGGAAAACAAGTTTGCCATGCTATGGAAACAAACACACTCCTGTATCATCTCAGATGCTGTCTTTGACCTTTGCTCTGATAACAGTCTGGATGGTCCTTTTCCTCTTTAGCCCGGGGGACACCACGTCCATGATGTCCAAAAACAGTCTGAAATGTGGACTCAGACCAAAGCAGACTTTTCCACGTTGCCTCAGTCCATCTCAAATGATAGTCCAGAGAAGCTGGTGGTGTTTCTGGGTGTTGTTAATGTATGACTTTGTCTTTGCATGGTAGAGTTTGACTTTGACCTTGTAGATGTAGAGATGAACTGTGTTCACTGACAATAGTTTTCTGAAGCGTTCCTGAGCCCACGTGCTGATATCCTTCACAGGATCTCTCTGGTTTTTAATGCTAAACAACCAGAGAGATCAGAGGTCACAGGCGTTCAATGTTCATTTTTGACCTTGCCAGTTATGTGTGAGATTGCTCCAGATTCTCTGTGTCCTTGATGGTGTAATGGATGGTAGATGATGAAATCCTTATTTGTTAAACTGTTAGTCTTTTTGCTCACGGTTGTTCACAGTGTTGAACCCTCCCATCCCTGTTTGTGAAAAGTTGAGCCCTTAAGAGACCATGTCAATCATGACACTCGCCTGGTTCCAGTTTGCACACTCACCTGTTGAATGTTCCAAACAGGTGTTTGTGAACATTTCTAAGCTTAGACAGTCTTCTGTTTTCAGCTTCTTCTGTCTTCGACTTTTTTGGAACCTGTTGCCAGCATCAAATTCAAAATGGGTGAATAAAAGAAACAAAGAAGTTAATTAGCTTAAAAATTATCTATCTTGTCTGTAGGTATTTGATTGAATGAGTTAAAAAGGTTTGAAAATCATTGCATTCTGGTTTTTCATTGGAATTGTGGTTTGCTAGTATAAATAGTTACTGTACAAACTCTGTGGTTATCTGAACTTTTAACACTGACATTTCTTTATGAAAATGACATGCAGTCGCTCAACTGTGTGTTTTGCTGTGTTCACACCGCAAGCGACCCAGCTACCAAAATCGCATCGCCCACTGACGTAGCGTCACACATCCATAAATACCTCATTTTGGTCACCGTTGCTGTCAGCCATCGCTCGTCACGTCACGTCCGCTTGAGATTCACCGCGATCATATCATATATCATATAGTAGGAAGTGGACATTATTCCAGGTGTATCCTTTTCATTCACTTATCAACCACAAAACACTGCAGCTGATGCCCTGCAGCAGCATTATCTGTGAGTTTCCAGCGGAACTAATGTCCTCACTGACCAATGTTTCCCACATGGACATAAATTGTTCCTCTGTAGTCCGGATGAAAAGCTGTCTGTCATGGGCACCATCACGCACGCACACGCGCTGATTGGCTGTTGCTGCACAGCCACGCGCGACATTGTCTGAAAAGATCAACTTTTTTTTACTTTGACATTGCATGACAAGTTATGTGGTAGTGTGAAGAACAGCTGTCGCATCGCGGGAGGGTTAGCCCCGCCCCATCGTGGCTGTACATTGACTTTGCATGGAGAGTGATCGCCGAGGTAGTACAAGTAGCGTCCGGTGTGAGCACAGCATTAAACTGATTGTTCAAAAGCATTGGCTATATGACATTAAAAATATTCCCATTTTCACATTATAAGTCAATATAAATATGCTTAAAACTTTTGTACTCAATAGCTTTACAATGACATGGTTATGATGATGACTTATGAGAATTATAGAAAACAAACTCACATTAGTGTTAGTAACTGATTGATAATATTATCAGTACACTGTAAAATATGTTTTGTGCTTATAATGCATTACAAAGAGGAGCTTCATAGAAAATAAAACAGTATTAAATGTAGGACCTGACTGTGACCTTGGCTCTTGACCCCAAGTCCATCTGATCCATTGTATTGTTTTTTGTTTTGTTTTTTAAAATGTGTTTGTGTTTATGTCACTTAAGGTTAATAATGTGAGGTTTGATACTCGAAAAAGGCAACTTTAGTCACCTGGGTGGACGCATTAACTTAGCCAGCATTACGAGAGGCACAAATTGGACTCTTAATTAGGTACATCAGTTCAAGTGCTGGTTTAAGTGGGGACTTAATGCATCTGGACATGTAGACTAAAGGTCAATTAATCTTCAATCAACCTTTATTTGTACAGTACCAGTTCATAACAAGTGTTATCCCAAGACACTTTACAATCAAGCAGGCGAAAGCCATACTCTTGATTTTAAAGATACACATACAGTCATGGAAAAAATTATTAGACCACTCTTGTTTTCTTCAATTTCTTGTTCATTCTAATATCTGGTACCACTAAACGTATAATACAATGAACACAACAAAAAATGCAGCTGGTCACATAATACTTTATGTCCTGTTTGACATTCTTAAGCTTAATTGATTCCCAGGGTATATAAGAGGCCATTTCATGTCACAAGCAGCACTGCACATGCAAAGGCCTAGAGTGGTTTCCTGCTTACATTCAAGCCGTAGCACAACTCAGAAGTTGTCAGCTCTCACATAATGCCTAAAACAAAAGAATTATGTGAAGCCACAAAGGCAGCCATCTTGGCACTGCTGGAAATTGGCATGAGTGAGAGACAGGTAGCGAAAAAACTGAAGATCTCCAAGACAGCCGTTCATTACAACAAAAAAAAACAAGCTGAACATGGCACTACCAAATTGCTACCTGGCACGTGGCAGGAAACGTCTTTCTACCCCACGAGATGACCGTGCACTCATCCGTTCCTGTGTCAGGAATCGTCGTCAGACCTCCAGGGACCTTAAAAATGAGTGGGCACTGTCCAGAAATGTAACTTGTTCAGCAAGGACAGTTCGAAACCGACTTGTTGAAGCTGGTTTGAAGTCACACAGAGCACGCAAGAAGCCCTTCATCAATGAAAGGCAGAGGAAGGCCGGTTACTCTTTGCTCGAGACCACAAGGATTGGACTGTTGATGATTGGGCTAAGGTTCTCTTCAGTGATGAATCAATTTTGAATTGATGCCCTCCAGCCAACTTACTGGTTAGGAGGAAGCCTGGAGAAGCTTACAACCCAGACTGTCTTGCCCTACAGTAAAACATGGGGTGGATCAGTCATGATCTGGGGTTGTTTCAGTCTGAGTGGAACAGGGCAAATGCAATTGTGTGAAGGCGAATGAACCAGGTCATGTACAGGACTACCCTTGAAAACAGTCTTCTTCCATCAGCTGGAAAACTCTTTCCTGCCTCGAATGACTGGATTTTCCAACAAGACAATGCCCTTGCCACGGCAAGGTCAGTTAAACCTGGATGGAGAACCACAACATTCGCACCATGCCTTGGCCTGCTCAATCACCAGATCTTAATCCAATTGAAAACCTGTGGAAAATCATCAAACTCAAAATGGAGAACCACAAGCCCAAAAACAAAGAAAATTTGTTTGAATTTGTCCAACAGGAATGGGCTGCTGTGACAGCAGAACAATGTCAGAAGCTGGTGGAGAGCATGCCAAGACGCATGGCTGCAGTCATCAAAAACAATGGTTATGCAATCAAGTATTAACTCTTGTGTGTATCATGTGTTTAAAGCAAACAGAAAAGAAAACATGGAATGCTTAAAAGTAGTGTTTTTGGCGGTACAATTGCCATAGCTATTGATGTAATTTTGGTTATTATCAAGAAAACCATGGAAAATGAATAGTTCTTAGTTCTTAAATTAAACTCTCATGAGCTATTTTTGTTGTTATCATTATAATTGTCCAAACAAATGTACCTTTAGTTGAGCCAGGCATTAAAATTAACAAGAAATTGAAGAAAACAAGGGTGGTCTAATAATTTTTTCCATGACTGTATATGTATATATACAAATACATACAGGTAGACCCAAATGATCCAATATCACATTTGTCTCTGCTGAATATACACTCAATCATTAAACCTATATTTAATATAGCACCATATTTGTTGAATATAAATAATAAAAAGGTAAGCCCCTTGAGATGTGGCATCTCATTTCTAAGATGGACCTCATGTCTATATGGCTGTAAAGACAATACAACCATGAAGACTGGAGTGAAATGATGTTGATTAATATAGTTACATTAAAATAGGCTTAATTGGTCCAAAAGTATGAATTCATGTTAAACAATGTCATAGCTGTTGATGGTTGATGCAGGACTGATGGCAATCAAGCTGGGCATCAGGTTTGAGAAGATATGTGATTGTGGCGACGGTGAACATGGCAGGATTGTGCCAGACGGGCTGATCTGGTCACTCCAGAAACAGCTGATATTTTGAGATTTTCACACACGACCATCTCGAGGGTTAACGCTGTGTTGCACTCTTCGACTGCAGGCAGTGTGAGAGGAAGAACAAAATTGCAAACAGGTTGTGAATTCTCAAACTGAGAACATTTATGAGGCTAATCATATCATGCCTCTTCTCAAAGCTTCACCTCAAATGTGACACATCAACCAGACTGCTGACGTTACACACCTGATATACTGCAGCTCTAATCACAGCCTCAGTGACTACAGGTGTGATTACCCGCACACCTGCAGACAGTGCAGGTGAGAGGAAAAGCAGCAATGGTTGAACAAGAGAAAACACCAAATAGATCTTAAAATAGAATATATTAAAAGTAAAACAATATCTTCACTCACTCCTCATGCAGTATTCAAAGCCAAAACTAATTAAACTATAATGGATTTCAAAGTGAAATGTAAACATATCTTCATACAAAAAATGATTCAGATGCTTGAGGAATGTACACAGTGTGAAAATATCCAGTTAGGCACGGTACAAACAAGGATTTTCTAAATCTGAAGAGATGTTTTATCTGTTAGAGATACCACACATTAAGATAAAGAAATCAGGCATTGAACAGTTTTGATGGTAGTGTGTGGTGTGCTCTGATAATCTCAACACAGTACTCCACACATAACCATTCTGTCTCACCACTGGCCTAGAATCTAGTCCTCCAAGACAAAAATCTGATCAAACGTGATGAAACAAAGATGAAGAAGAAACATAGCAACAACACAATACGCAAAATGAAATAGGACATACTGGAAGAGGGAATGATGGTGGTCTTGGGACTATTCTTGATGGAAAAATCCTGAACTAAGAAAACGAAAAGCCTGGGAAAAAATCCTGTTTCAGGTCGGCCATGTTTGTTTTTATTGACGCCTACTGTCTTCTTCCTCAGTCAGTTTGCTTCTTGATTGGCTACATTCTGTTCCGCATCACAATTCACAGAGTCACAACTCGGTAATCATAGACTTCCTCAAACACATGAAGACTTTTGGTCGTAAACTTTGAACAAGTTTAATATTGACAATTGTCGACCCATTTAAGAGACAATTATCAGGACAAATTCACCCTTAACACACTTCAGACCACAGGATAATCTTATAATATCTTATAAAACATAGGATAGTCTGGTTTTTGCTGTCCTTGGTTGCAAAGGGGAAAAGTCAGGACAAAAACAGCCCAATGATCTTTATGTGTGTACCAATTCAGTCCTGGTCCCATGTACCAAGAGATTTGATATGCCCCTAAAGGTTCCTGTGCCCCACACCGTTTTTGTTCTGTGATGTAAAAGTGCACTCTGTTGAATGGTATCATATCTTAGAGGCTATTATAAATCAAACTCACCTTGACCTGTACCATAACTGTCAGTTTCATCCAAACTTCACCACAAATCTTATTCTCATTTACAGATACAAGGCCCAGAGACCCCTGCTCCCACCCTGTGGTGAGGGGGAACTGTGATGGTCTAGAGCAGAGGTTTGCTTTCCACCCTCAGTCCAGGAGGTGCTTCCCGTTTCCTTACAGCGGCTGCGGCGGGAACGAGAACAACTTCAGAAGTCGTAGAGAGTGCCGGCTGAAATGTAATCGGCGCAGAAGGGGTATGAGAAACTGACCATGTCCTTCCTTAAATGCACTTTTTAAACCAGTTTGCATTTCAGTGCTCAGGTTTGTGCAGTGGTACAAAGACATACAAAGATGTGGGAACAGAATCTTTTTAAATGATCTGTACATACTCCTTGATTGGGCAGCTTCCCACATTTTTACCAGTAGCTCAATGAATAAGAACAGATTTTGAGGTCATTTTCAGGGAATTTTGACCATTGCAAAATGAAGAAGTGATTCAGTTTTGGGAAAGACCTGCAAACAGATGTGGATCCATGGTTTTTTTAAGGATTTGAAAACACTGCCAGATGGAACAGCTTTCCACATTTTCTCTTATGACTCAATAAATTCTTAATGGATTTCAATGAAATTTTAAGTGAAAGTTGGTCATGGCACAAGGAAGACATGGTTCTATGTTTGTGGTGATCCACACTTAGATGCGGATCCAGGAAATATTTTAATAATTTGTAATCATTGCCAGATAGCAAAAATGTGGAAAGGTGGGCTATCTCCTTTGCATGTTCTTAATGGATTATGGCAAAAATTTCAGGGTATACTTGGCATTGCACAATGAAGAGATGTTTAAGTTTTTTTGGTGATCCACACTAGGGATGTAACGGTTACCGGTAATATGGTAAACCGTGCTAAAATTTCCCACGGTAATCATGACCTTGTCCTGTTAAAATTACCGTTATATCATGTTTGTTCGCCATACTGCGTCAATAACACACGGTGATGCTGCTCTTTGCCTGGAAAAGCCGGAACTATGTGTGATGAAGCAGCTCCGCTCAGATTTACATGTTTTGCCAGTCGAAAGGGCTAAAGTCGTAACTCTGGTCGAAGGTTGGACTTTACAAGGAAGTCGAAAGGAAACTGGTTGACAACAGTCACCCTGTCTAAAACACCAAGCTGTGGTGAAAGATAAAATGTGCGTGATTAAAACTGCTGTAACTCCTCGAGTAAACGAGCAAAATGAGAGAGAGAGAGGATTCAGTAGGCCATACCTGAGTGAATTATAGGCAGTTTATCAGTATTTTCTGTGTAAACAATGTGTAAAGGTTGTAAATAACAGCATTAGAATCAATCTGGAGTGTTTTCTTGCCATTCTTTTGCCGTTTATTTGCTGTGTTTTGCCGTATTTAATCGTAATATATCGTCTTTTTCCGCCATAGTTGGTGTTTTGTGGATTTAGTCAATCGTACTTTGGAAATATTAAAGAAGGAGATGTCGAGGAGATCTGCCATGGAAATGGGAGACCAGAGGAGAGTCATGAAGGGGGCTAAATGTTTCAGGGACTATTGTCCATAAAACAAAAAATAAATAAATGAATAAAAAGGCCTGGACATGGTCTAATATAACATGCTGTAACATGGACTAATGCTGCTACATGCTGTGTAAAATAGGCTAAGTTTATTTTTGGTTGTCTCTAAACATTGAACATGTTCATTTACAATTGTTTAAGAAGAGAAACCTAAAATCTGTGTTTTTCTTGTAATTACACACAGTTTAAGCATTTATAACATAATAATGACAAATACTTGCCAGAATTGTTTACTTTTATTTCTAATGAAAAAGGTTTAAACAAATTTACTTATAGGATATTTCCTGACATAATTATTGACAAAAACAAAAAGAACTGTCAAAATTGTTATTTTAAAGGGGTTAAATGATTTCAAGACTGTGTCAAAGTACTTTTTGAACATTTTGAGCACACTGCAACAATACCGCGATAATAATGATAACCGTGATAATTTTGGTCACAATAACCCTGATATGACATTACCGCTACATCCCTAATCCACACCTTGATTTGGATCTAGGAATTTTTTAGTTGAGATATAAACATAGACATATATGGCAGCCTTCCACATTTTCTCTAATAACTCAACAAGTTTTCGATGAATTTTGACAAAATTTTCAGGATAATTTAGTCATGAAACAAGGAACAAGCAACTGTGGTGCCGATTCAAATCCAGGATTTTATTTTTTAAATTTTCAAATGCTTTGGTTGGTGCTCTCTTAGTTTAGATTAAATGCTTATTTCTCTCTTCTGTTGCAGCTCATGGGGGCAAGGTGATCAGGATAAGGAAGAAAAACCTGGACATTATCCACCGCTCAGACTAAACGCTCCACATAAGATCCTGTTCCAACATGGAGTCATTATTATGTATTTATGTCCATACTTTATTTGTAGCTTTCCTAAAACCCATTGTTTGTTTTTCTTTTTGTATAAAATCATTTGCAGCAAAAGTGACTTGGCTTTCTGTGACTGGATGCTTTAAACAATGTTTAGTGAGTAGACTGATTCCTTATTGACAAAAGCTAAATTGTTTGGCTTCTGTGTCCTTTTGTATAAACCATTTCTTTATATTTTGCATTTTAGAGGCTGTGATGCTGTAATCAAACACCAAAGTTGTACCATGGTTTCATTCATTATTAAAAGAATTCTTCTCCAGCATGTTGTGTACATACAGGGATGATTTTCTATCACAGCTCTGAGTTTATTTATCAGTCCGAGCAGCAGCATTAGCAGATTAAACCATCTGTAACCATCAATATTAGTGTTTTACTGAGTCCGTTCTCATAATTCAGTTTATGAGGCACTGACTGCTTTATTTCTGTCAGATTACACATACACATCACCCCATTTAATCAGTTTTATGCAGTGTCTAAAGCCGCTGCTGCAGATTTGCTGGTGCTATTGGAGAACATGACCACAAGAGGGCAGTACTGTGTAAGAAAGAAGTTTGGTGCGCTGTTCAGAATTTGATTTGCTGTTTTGTCTTGTAACCGCGGCTGTAGTGTACTGAACTGTAAGGGTTCTTATAATAAAGGTTTACATGTTGAATTAAAGTATTTTGTGTGTTTTTATTTAAAAGAAAGGAGTGCATACTTTGAGCTCACAGGAAACTGAAAAGGAAAAATATAAAAGGAAATCAGATGAAGAAAATATATAATTGAATATGTGTATATAATACTTGGCACACACTAAAGAAAGCAATGAATATAACTAAAACTAAATAATCTGTTGAAATAAATACATATCATAAGGAAAACAATGTTGAGGATCAAGTTATTGTTTGGATCAGAGGTGTCCAAACTTTTTTCCCCTGGGCCACCCATGCTGAATCTAGGGGGAGCCCACCCTCACCGCTGGGCCTGCATGAAGTAAAGTTAATTGTTGTGCAAAAGCAACAGGAATTTTCAGTGTTTTCTTTAATAAATTTGAGAAAAGCTGGCTTACACATACTATATCTTGTGCAAAAAAACATTAAACAATGTATCTCCTGCTGGGATATGTAGCCTAAATTTGTGAAGCAAATTTGGGCCTCTACACACCCTCTTATGACCTGGACCCCAGCTTGGGAACCAAGTGTTTAGATATTACCTGACTGAGAAATAATGTGATTGACTTTGACTAATGCTGAGTTGTGATTGTATATTAGCAGAAAACTGTAACATGGCTGTGTAAACATATTTTGATGACTTGCCTAATCACACATTAACTCAAAAAAGTTCCTTGAGTGCAACTTATTATCTGCGTTTTACTTCAACCTTTTATTATGCCAAAAGAAAGTGGGTTCGCAACAGGCATCTGTAAACAACAAGAAAATGAGAAAGACATAAAACAAACAGATTGGCAACAAAATATCCAACATTGCTGCTTTTCAGGAAGAGAAAAAATATTTCTACTGAATAATTAATGAATATTGAATCATCCTGATAATTTTTTTGTTCTTTAATTTGGTCTAATATTTATCAAACCCACTCACCAACATGGGAGGTAACAATCATTCTGTTTAGCAGGCATAACTTGTACCCTTAATTGTATTTATCATGTCATGATGCAGTACTTCTGTGAACAAGACATACAATGATTTTCCATTTGTGGTATCATCTCAGTGTGACCCTGCATTGCAGACTCTTTCAGTGCCTCTTTGAGGCCATCGGGGTCATCAATGCGAGAAAGTATGAACACATTTTTTCAACAAAAAAGAAGACTGAGGTGATAGAGCTGCTGCCCCAGCTGACTGGGTTTTTTTTCATTATGAGGGGACAAATTTGTCCCAAAGACAGCTACAAGCAGAAAACCTCACAAACTTCAGTCAATATACAAAAGATTCAGCAGCTGTTTTGTTCAATTTCACCAAAAGTCTAAAGTTAAACTTTTAAGACAATCATTTTCTGATGCCTCAGCAGAAAACACATGCACTTCAATCAGTAGCTCTCACTAAGCTAAAGACATTAGTTACTGTAAACTTACAGCAGATGTGTGTGAAAGCACAACCTTTAAGAGAAGTCTCATTATTTAAAGGGATATTTCAGTACATTTTAAAGTTGGGCTGTATCAGGTACCTGACATAGTCAGCAAGGCAGCTGAGTGGGCTCACAGCAACACTTTGATTCCTCTGATTTGCTGTTTTTCTCTATGGCAAAACTCTAGGGTCACGAGTTGCCTGAAATTCAAATGGGGTTTCCTGAAGTGTCTAATGATGGAAAAAAATTAGGCTATGGATAATGTTTTTTTTAACTATTCTTTTTAAAATTTAACTCTAAAAACAAGCTTAAATAACTGTATTCAACTGCTTTTCACACTTTAGTAAAATTTGTTTCTGTTAATCAAACTTAACTCGCATTCAATCAGTGCCACCCCTCCCTAAACGCAAAGCACGTTCTGTGGGTGGGACCTCGGATCCATGGGTGGCCCCATTTTGTGCAAAGGAACATATTCTCTGCTGTCTGATGCAGCCACGATCCGCCCTGTGGACCACAGGCCTGATACTTTCCATTTAAAATGTGGCTGTTACTGTTGTTGTCTGTCATTTATGTCACTTTGCAGTGCAGCCAATGCACATGTTAAAATTTGATTTAAATACCTCCTGAATCACTCTGTGTGTGCTCTTTCAAGTGCTGGGTAAGTGTAAAGATACAGATAGATGCATATTGTGGGGACAGTGAGGGATCATCAGTCACTTTGTGTGATTTTATAATCAAAATGTTAAAATAATATCAAATTGAATTCTACTTAGTGCCCCAATTTGGATAGGGATGGCCCTGCATTCAATAAAAGGTTGTTAAATGTTTCATTTTATCCAAGCATGACTTCAGAAATTCAAGGAAACATGAAAAATGCTTTACACTATACACTTCATATTTTAGTCGACTAAATTTACAGTAGATTTTGTCGACTGAAATTTGAAATTTAATCAACTAAAACTAGACTAAGGGTGAATTCCAATTCCTCCCTTAACCTTCAATCTTAACCCTCAATCTCAAAAACGTGCGATCCCGCGAAGTGCCAGTGCTGTCCCGATTCTCAGAATGTTAAGTTGAGGGACAAGTTTGAGGGCTGTACGGCCCCTCAAATTGAGATTTTCTGGCACCACCCTTGGGAGTAAGGGCTACCCAGAATGCATTGCGTATTTTCACCAGCTTCACCACAACCAAGATGGCGTCCAAAGCGGCGAAAAAAACGAGCTACCAATGTAAGTATTTTCGTCAATATGAAATAGAAATATATTACGAAAACCATACCATTTTATTTAAGCCCTCTTCACGGATTATTGACCTCATTGTTGCATAACATTTATTTTATTTGACGATGTTTGCCAGCCGGACTGGCGGTCCCGGTTTCAGTGCACAGCCTCATTCTAACCTAAAGTTACGGTAGCGGAGATGGATGGAACATTTCGTCATTGTTGCTGGAGTCGGCGGAAATGGACTATGGATGACAGAAATGGCTTCTTCTTTATTTTTTTAAATTGGCAGACTGAATGCAGCTTGGGCAGAGTGCTGCCCCCACAGTCTGAAGACGTAACTGCATTTAAGGGGTGTCCCATTTGTAAGTCACGAAATAGCCCTTAACACTTGGTTTTGAGTGTCACTGAGATTGAGGGTTGAGAATGAGGGTTAAGATTGAGGGTTAAGGGAGGAATTGGAATTCACCCTAAAATTAAACAATTTAAATGACTAAATAGTGACAAAAATAAAGGACATTTAAGGCAAAAGACTAAAAACTAAATTAAAAGTGCTGCCAACTTGCAGTCCATCATATTTATTTACTGATATTTTTGTTGTTGACAGGGGGTTGATTTGAGAAGCTGTGCAGAGCTGGTTCAGGATGGGGCCTAATCTGATATCTCCCCATGGGACCCTGAATTGCTTGCAGCACCCCTGTGTACATTTCACCCACTGACTTAAAGAGTGGGAGTTAGTCTCCACTCCTCTTCTGCAGTATGTGTCCACAGCTCCATCTCCTTCTCTCTCTCTCTCTTCCCTCCAGCTGTAGCTCTCCCTCTCTCTCTCTCCCTCTGTGATGTAACAGGAAGTAGTGGGTTGCCTTCCAACGTCAACCTGACAGCCGCCTCAGCTGCTTTCATTCAGCGCAGGAGACCCTCCGTGTTTACCGCTCCGTGCCCAAACCGCCCTGTGAAGACTCCTCTCGGATTGCCTTGAGACTTTATTCCAGTTCAGAGCTCCCCTCCTGCCTCTCCTGTTGGATTTTATTCTCCGGTAAGTCCAAGTGGAGCCTGGCTGTTGCAGGACTGTCTTGTGTTTCCCGAGCTGCAGCAGCGTCGAGTAGAATTACTGCGCTGAGTTGCATTATGTTGTATGTATGGTTGTGTTGAGCGGGGTCACTCTCCCTTCATCTGCGTGGATTATTGTGTCATGGCATGTGCATTAAGGGAATAGGCTGAAATGTCCTGAATCCATTTGATATGAGCATCAATAACTGGCTCCACATAATCTGCAGTGTCCCTCTGCAAAGAGCTGCATGTGGACAAATACAGAGAATCAATGATGGAGCATGTTTGGATGATTTTGGACATTATTACTCTATTGTTTTTAGGGATATTTGGAGTCACTCTCATATGCATCACTCTGCTGTTATTAAAAATGTTGGGATATGAACAACTGAAGGATGTAAGAACGAGCAAGAAAAACTTTAAGTCTATAACAAAATAAATAAATTGTACAAAAAGAACACCTAAGGAAAAAGTAACTTCTGACTGGCCTGAAAATCAGGGATGGGCAACTTTAGTCCCCACAAGGGCCACATGAATGGTATTGAGGATGTCAGGGGCCAAACAAACCAAAGAGTGCTGCTGAGATAATCAATACATCTGATTTAAGAAAACAGGAATTGTCCAGTTTCTAGATATTCTTTCATAATGTTTATTTTTTCAAGCTCAAAGCCAAAAACTAATACTCAGCGAAATGAGCTTAACATTAATTTAAGCCAGTAAAAATGGTTCTTTTTGATACAATACACTACAACACTAACATAGTGCTTACTGAATGTATTAGACCACCAGCCAATGTAAGGGTAATGCCACAACTGCCTGGGATTACAAGCATCATTAATTACCTGTATCATGTTTATTTTTTTAATAACTAGTTGGAAATTAGAAATTAGAAAGTCTATTGTCCCCGAGGGGCAATTTGTTTTGCAACTGTAGTCCATACATGCACAGAAACAAGCAAACAAACAAGAAAAAAAAACATACGTACATGTTTACGTTAGTCCGACTAACTTATGGATTCCATTATGGACGGTGAGTTAAAAAGTAAGAATAATAGATAAAAACAACACACAATTAAAAACAAAATACAATGTACGCAAGAGGCAGCAATTGTCTATAACTTATTTAAAAGGCCCAACAAACGCAATTTATGCAATGGCATCAAATAACTTAGGTCATGTAGAAGTTCTTTAGTGCTTGCATTCCTGAAAAGAAAATGTAGTTTTAGTGGTTAAATGATTGAATTCCTCATTCAAATTCCAGATGCTTGCTCAAATTGTATGACCAAAAACAATAACATTTTCAGTTTAAACAAGTTTATGATGAATTTATGGGCATAAACCTGATATGCTAATAATTCTGAACTCATTATCGCCAATATCAGTATTTTTCGTCAACTGCACAAAGTTTGTTCTTTATGGACATTGTCTTTGTGCTTTCAGTGTCACAGTCTATTTGTGTTAGGAACAGATTCAAAAGACAAGAAAACAACAGTGAAGCCCTGCAAGAAAGAAACTCCAGATTTTTGAATGTACCCATGTAGTGATGTTTTATATTTGAAAAAATAAAAAGGGAAAAACCAGATCACATAAAAAACAACAAAGTGAGAAAGGTAAGCTTCAAAGAACTGTAATGTTCAATAGTAAATAGTTCATAAAGCTCTAATGAAAGATACATCAGCTGAAACAACTGTTCAGAATGTTTTGAAAAAGTTGTTTTTTGAGAATGAGGGGAGTCTTGTTATTTGAAATTTCAAGGAATAAATGAGGCTCCCAAATGTGAACAACATGCAAATTATGACCTGAAAGGCTTTCAGGTAGCAAAATCACTAAAAAAGCTGCCAGTTTCTGACTTCATTATCGCTCACAGACTTTTGTATTTTACCTTTTTTTTTAGCTTATTGAAAAGATTTGACAATTGCAAAATAATAGGTCTTAGTCAGTGCTTACATGCTGACATTTTCTCAGTGTTGAAACATAAACATGTTACACTGGTTAAAGGGATGAATTGTAATGTTGAATTTTAAGTTCAAATAAAATGGTTAAATTGTTGTATGAATCAACTCTCTTCAGCATTTGAGGTCGCCAGAGGTCTTCTTCATGTGGTCCTTTTCAACAATTTAACCGTTTTAAGGCTTTTTAAGTCTTAAATCCCGCCTAAACAACTAACAACTCTTTTTTTAAATTAAAGACATTTGGACCTGAGATTTTTTTGCATTTGTAGGTTTTTGTTGAAGACAGGTTAAATTTTACACGCCAGGAGTGAAGAAAACTGTTTACCATGAAAAAAGTGAAAATTTGAAAAAACAATTCTAAAGGGGTTAACTCAATGAAATCACAGCATGCTTTCCCTGTTGAAAACTTCACATAAGAGAAATGGAGTAGTTTAGTTAATGAAAAAATAAGTTTTGGAAAACCAGAAGAATTAAGAAAGAAAAAAACAGACAAACGTAAAATAAAATCCAAATAAATGACTTAAAAAGCATTTACAACAACTAAATACTGAAAGCCCGCATGTTTTCTTTGATAAGGTCTTAAATTTTGGCTCATATTTTGCTTTTTTTTTTAGATTTATTTTGTGTTTATCACATAATTTGTAGACAAATTGTGTTTTGGTTGCCTTTTTTACCCCAGCAATAGGCAAAAATATCATTTTTGTCTCGTTTCCCAATGCTTGTTTTCACGTTTTTCATACTTTCTTGAACTGTCAGCAACCATTTAACCTTTTATTTTTATCATATATATGCAGGGCATTACACTTACGTGTTTACCCATACAGATGCATTCATGCTTCATGGATAGACCGACAAATCAAAAAATATTGCTGCATTTTCTCTCTTGAAGCACATATATTGCAGCTGTTTTATAAACAGTGTGCATGCCTGGTTCAAGCCCTGCACCAGCCTGTCATCCTGTCTTCCTTTATGTAGAATAATCACCACGATATGAAAGTATAGGGCTTTGCAAGGCTGACTGAGCTCAATACCAACAGTGATTCAGCTCCATTCAGCTCTCAGGCTTTGATAAAGAGGGACTCAGCTCACTGCTTTGCTCACTAAATCATCTGCAGGGTTACATAAGCGGCATATTTGGACATGCTGGAAGTTTGTGGGCTGGGCAGTAAAAATGATAACGGTGGTGATGATGAGGATGGAGTGTAGGTGGAGGATGTGAGAGCTGTGGTCACCGCTGTTGGCAGAGAGTTTGTGGTCTAATATACACAGCTGGTGAGAGATGCAGAGAGGAGAGCAGAACACGGCCAAGTATGAGGATTTCTCTGTCAACACAAATGTGATTGGGTAATGCTGCAAGCTGTTGATGTCTCCCAGGGGTTTTTACTCAATTATGTGGATTTACTGGAGTGTAATTTTCAGATTAAATACAGTTCAGTTGTGATTAATAACCAAATATCTCGTATAATTTTGAAGAGGGCACACTCTGCTTCTTTCTGTTGGTTTTATAAACCTTTATGCAACAGATCTAGAGCACTTCTGTGAGCAAGACAACATAGTCTGCATCATGAGGACGTCTCATTCTCCTGCTGTGAACAGCACTTGTTGCCACCTGAAACAGCTGATTCCTGACATCTACCACTATGAAGCTTGTTGTTGGAAAAGTTTATATGTATTAACCGAGATGTCAATTTGTTGTATTTTCTCCAATAAAAAATAAGTCAAAAATAAAAAGAAACAAGCCTTCCCTCGCTTAAACAGCATGCTCGAACCCTGACAACATAAAAAACGCAAAATACAGTGTTGCATGAGGAAAGCACCTGCAAGAGCAGAAACACGCTGCAAGTTAGAAATGAAACAAAGCCCAAAGCAATCCAACCCAGAAAACACCTGCTATAGAAGTGCAGCAAAACAAAGTCCAACAACAGAAGTGCTCCAGATCAGGAGAACAGTCCGGGGCAGGGAGAGATAGGCTGTGGTCGAATCAGCTCTTTCTTAATTTGAAGTGCTTGTGCATTTTAACCTTTACTAAAAACGCTCCATGCAGAGTGAGAAGAGGATGACAGATTGAGGAAGTTTATCATGTTCTTTTTTTTAACTGTTACCATCAAAAGTGTAAAATACAGGAGATTTGCCCCAAAAGTCTTGTTTTGGCTTCTTTTTTGTCATGAAAACTGACCAAAAAGTCATTGGCACACACATTTTTGCATCAGTTGACCAAAAGGCAAAATCAGATAAAGTCTTTTGGTCTAGTTTTAGTAAAAAAAATAAATATTAGCATATTTTTTTGTTATGAGAAATGACCAAAGAGTAAATAGAAACCAAAGAATGTGGGAAAGTTGTTCAAGTTCAAAATGACCAAGAGTCATGTACCAACATGTTTTGCAGAGGTGTGAAAAAATATCGATACAGTAATATATTGCAATATTTTGACCACTGTTACAATATCAATATTAAGATTTGAAATATCGATATAGTTTGTAAAAACAAAAACTCATTTTGTCAAAGTTGGAAATAAAATACAACTTATAAATACTTAATATACAGGTTTTTTAAGCAGTCTAATAAGTTCAGACAGTGACAAGAGAAATATGTGATTTTTTTACGGACTGTTGTGCTGTCAGTTTCTCAAAGCACTTTGTTCCTCATGTGTTCAATTATCGTTTGAGCTGCACTGCAGGTTAGCATGCTTTAAAAACAGGTTGCAAAGAAATTATTCTTGTTTCCCTTTTAACGGTGTGAAAGGGAAATCACACAATGTTTCTATTTTATTGTTTTTGAAATCTGTCAAATGCAGTGTTGCATAGATGTACTTAAATTCAAACACCATGTGCATCAAGTCAATTAAACTTATTTTGCAAAAAAAAAATTCTTGTTTTCCCTTTAACAATACGTTACATTGACTTGATGTACTTGAATTTAAGTGTATCTATGCAACACTGCATTTGACATTTCAAAAACAATAAAATGGAAACTTGTAGTTTTGGGTATATTATGTGATTTCCATATACACCATCTCTTGTTTTTTCTTAGTTTAGGGTAGAATATCACAATATATCACAATATTGTGATATATCGTGATATATCGTGATATTATTGTATCGTAACCCAAGTATCATGATATGTATCATATCGTTAGGTTCTTGCCAATACTCACCCCAAATGTTTTGTGCCCAAAAATGTGTCTAAAGCCCTGTTTTGGCATTTTTTTTGGTTATGGCTAAATCTGACCAAAAAGTCTGCAGTTAGCAATAGCATGTCATTTTGTTCTTTATTTTGCTATCACTCTGTGGAGTCAAACGAGCTTCAGAGTGTCTCGGGGGGATTTTGCTTGTCCTCCATTTTCTCAAGACATAATTCCTTGTTGTGTAGATCAAGAGAGCGAAAGACAGCTGAGTTGTCCTGGGAGCGCCCCCTGTTGGATGAGGTGGATAACTGCTCATGCAAAACTGTATGTTTCACTGAAATGCAAATTTCCAGTTTTTGTATAGATTTCTACTCCCAGGCTCAAGCAAATATTCAGATAGAGAGAGGAAAGTCTTTCAAACACATTTTAGAAGAGAATAAAACGTTTCTTGTTGGGCATACATTTTGATCACCAATGAGAAATTTCAAACTGAATTTGCCTTTTATATCCAAATTTGAACCAATACTCTGGGCTCCTCTGAGAAGTCAGAAATGAGCAAACCATTACTTTTTTCCTGTCAAGGAATGCAAATAAATACCTCAATTTGACATCTTAATCAACAAATAGCAATGCATCTTACTATTTTGTCTGTTTTTCGTGGAAAAGAAAATATGATTATGCATAAACAATGATAGAAATCATATTTTAACATTAAAAAATAATTCAGTCAAAGAACTTCTACATACTGGTATATTAATAATTATTAAAACATTAAAATGGTTTGTCCCACTACAAATTCTTTCAAGTTAGTGCTTAAAACATTAATGAGCCAACCCCCAATGTAGAGTTTATGCCACAACATCACCGTTCGTATATGCGTTTTGGGCTGGATGATATTGAGGAAAAATATGTTGGCATTTTTTTTCAATGGCAGCATATATAGTGATCTTTTTAAGCATAATTTCTATAGAAATGTATCTTTCATGTGTAAGTGTCTTTAAAAATGCCTATATTCAGTAAGGACACAGTTTACTGAGTATTATCTGGATTATGATTAAAAGAAGACTTACGAATGAAAATTAAATAGAAGTCTTCATTAGTGTCTCCAACACAGCTGTATCAGTAGCACATGCTGTCTGTAGCTTATTCCTTTAAGATGCAGAATACACAAGGACTCTGCAATGTGGTCTCTTCTCGGACTTTATTGCAGACACAGTTAGAGAAATAAGAAAACTGGTGGTATCAGTTCCTGTCAAAAACACACAAATGGCAGCATGATTTGCTCGGGGTGATTTGTTTGACATTGCGGTTCCTGTGACGTGAGGACTGCACACGCACACATCACATGTACTCTTAAGTTTAGCAGTCATCCACTGAGTTAGATCTGTGTGGGTGCGGTTTGATCAAATTTAATTAACTGTATCCTGGCAACACAAATGCTCCCAGAACTATCATTACACTGAATTATATAATTGGTTCCCCAAGAACATGACTTAAGAGCACATATTTCAAACCTGCAGCAAATAAACAACATTTTCACAAACAAAAAAATCCTTTGTGCGGAATCACTGGAAAATCTTTGGCCTTCCTGTAAATCGTTATCTCTCTCAGGAAGTGAAGGGTATTTTTTAACTCAGCAACAGAGAGGAGAGATTTGACTGACTCCACAGTAACAAGTAAAGTCCTCCCAGAAACACTACATTGGCTGATAAACTCTGACCTTGCTGTGCAGCTGGATCCCCCAGATTCTATATCTGTAACTAGAAAATAGAGCCCGACCGATATGGATTTTTTGAGGCCGATGCCGATACCGATATTTGGCAGAAAAAAATACCGATTACCGATTGATCGGCCGATTAATTTAAAACATATATATAATGCGATTTTTTTTTTTAATTGATCCCAAAACACAAGAGTGAATATATAAATTACAAGCAGAATATTTTATAGTTTTTGTCCTTTAGTATTTTTTTAACTTTACACCAGTAAGATAATTTACAGTACAATAACATGCAAATAAAAAGCATTGAACTTCTGGTACATTAATTATATAACCTTAAAAAAAGTCACTCTGTATGTTGTACTTTTTGTTGATGAAAACTAAAGGTAGGATGTAGTAATGTAGTAGTAGTTTTAAACATAGGTTAATGTGCGTGAGGAAATTAAAAAGATGTAGTGGGACTCTGCACATATTTCACAAACTTATTTAAAGAGGCTGATTAAAGCCCCCAGCTACGTGAAGTCTCTCCTGGATGTGTCTGTTTTTGATGACGGATGCACGGGGCAGTTATGCTAACGGCTAGTTAGCTTGCTAGCTGGTTAGCTTAGCTGCCGTGTTGGGAATAAGCGGATAAAGCCAGATTTCCATCATAATCCAAAGAAAAACAGTCACTGCTAAACTGATCCCCTGCCATCAGAGGGTCCAATTCGTCAGTATTGAGAATGACAGAGGAGGAAACCGTCAAGAAGCTGTTCGGCGGAGCTCTGTCTGCCTGTGAGGCTGATCTGTAGCCGAGCAGAGGTCTCTCTGTGTCCAGCAGCAGCGGGACATGTACACGGTGGAAGATTGTTCGTCATGTCGGACCTTCAGGCTTTAAAGAACAACTCCGTGTGACTGTAGACGAGTTATCCATACACACAGCATCAACAGAGAGGTAAGAGCCGCTCTAACGATGCGCGTCTCCATGTTTCACAACGTCATCATTCTGCGCGGCTTAGACACCGAACAGCGTCTATTGTTTTATGAAAAAATTAAGAATATATCGGCGTAAAATCGGCAAAACTCTGGCCGATGTTGATTACTTTAAAAAGGGCTATAATCGGCCGGCCGATAAATCGGTCGGGCTCTACTAGAAAAGCACTCTGATAGCACAGACCTCCGCCAGCGCCACAGTCCTCACCCATATTGTGATTTTCACCAAAAATAGTAGTTCTACCTTCATTTCATAGAAATATTTAGATTTCTTGACCATGAAAACATACCATTAGCAACTGGATTCATAATGATATCTATTTTGGTTCAGTAGTTATTCACAAAAATCACATTTTTCGTCATGGCGGCCAGACGCTGATCCGGATCAACACCAAAAGTTCCAAGCTCGAGGGATTGAGCACAGTCTGCCCAATCACTTTTGAGGAAGAAAAGGCTTGAGCTGCAAGCATGTCAACAAGCCTATAAACAGTCAGTTGCACAAAGATTAGCATAAATGCTACCTGCTTTAAGCTGCATTCACACCAAAAGCGACTTGGCGACTGAGATCGTGTTGCCCACCCATGTCGCATTACCTGTCCATAAAAAGCTAATTTGGTTACCGTCACCAAGTGATATAATGCCCACTCAAGTTGCACAGCAATCATATCATGTCATATGATAGGATGTATTAGCTGACATTATTCCAGCTGTTTCATATTTACCTACCAACTACAAACCACTGCAGCTGATGACCCTGCAGCAGCATTGTCTGTCAGCTGCACCCCTAGTAGTGAGTTCTCTGCGTCCCATCTAGGTGGAGCAAATGTCCTCACAAATGCTCCCACATGAAAATAGATTGTTAGTCTGTGACCCAAAATAAAAACAGTCTGTCAAGGGTGTCCTCACACACAACGCTAATTGCCTGTAGCGACAAAGCCACACACAATGTTTCCTGAAAATTCAACATTTTTCAACTTTGGCGACAGAGCAAAGTGACCTAGTCGCCCAGATCGCATCTGTTGCATCGTGTGAGATCTGATCACGTCTTATTGTGGCTGTACATTTACTTTGCATAGAGAGTGGCAGCAAAGTTGCATTCAGTGTGAATGCAGCTTTAGTGTTTAACTCTGTTTCAATATGAAAGAATGCCCGTGGTTAAACAGATATATTTGTCTTTGTTTTTAACAACTTGTTATTCATGTATTCATAATCCATGTTATTCTAAGTATATTTTATATTTTTGGTGACAAATGTGATTTATGTCTTCCGGAATACCATTTATTTCATCTATGTTTATATGTATCGACACTTTTTGTCTATCTACCCTCTATAATAAGGATCAGACCTCTGTACTGATACAAAATGCTGTCAATGAATGAATCAAAACATTTTTATGCAAGTTATTTACCTAGATTGTCATCTCTAAGTCATAAAGTGACACGGTTATCCATAAATACCAAACAGTCAGCCCAGTGAGCCTGTTTTTTCGCTTCACTGTCCATGCATGTCATCTGACAGGACACTCTGGACCGCAAACAAGCTGAAGCTGCCAGCTGGCTGAGCCATCAGTTGAGTCTGTGAGGCTTTTTTTTTTATTCGCTGACATCTTCCAGTGGCTCAGGCCTTTTCTGAATCCATGAGCCGATTGTGCAGTGGGAAAGTCATGACGCAACCCGTCACATCCAGCCCCAAAACTATCATGCTGTGTTTACAGCCCCAGTGCAGGAAACAGCTTTTAAATGTGGGTGAGACAAAGGTCTTGGCAGCATGGCACCCAGAGCTCTGAGATCTCTGTGGCACGGTGGATCTGTTCCTAAAGTGACGGCATTTAGGCGCATGTGCCAGAGGAATCTCATTCACACTGGAGGTGATACCGTCACACAGTAGCTGCTGAGGTGGGGAATTTTGATTGTTTATGTGCCAGATATCAGTGTTCCTAAATGATCTGAGGCTTTATTATGATCATTTTATTTTTATCTCAACCAAGGAGGTTGTTTTGCAGGTGCTTGTCTGTTTTTTTTTTCTGTTAGCACAGATAGTGATGATATTTTCAGAGAATTTTGGTCATGGCACAAGGGATAAGTAGCAAGACTTTGGTGGTGATCCCAATACAGATACAGGATTGTCTGCAGGATTTGTTAACATTGTGAGGTTGGGCAGTTTTCCTAATTTTTTCTGATAACTTGGCTGAGAATATTGTACAGATAAAGCCATTAAATTTTCTCTGTTTTCCTTGGCAGGGTGTTGTGGCAGGAAAGTGATAAACATTGAACTCTTGCTGCTTATATTTTACTGGATATATGAATAAAAAGTTTGATCACCATGAAACAAACAACAAAATAAAACCTTATTTGACCTTCAGAATAACTTAAAGATAGTATGGACATTTGTGTTTCACTGTAGTGTACCCTGCAGCCAATAGTTAGCCTACAAAAACTATTACGACTATCGGGTTGGGCCTTAAATGTGCATAAATCATGCTGTCTGACCGCGGCAGTTGTAAACACAGAAAGCAATGCTGAGGAACTCTTGCTCAGGGGTACTGTGAAGGACTTCTCCCCACCCCATCACTTATGCAAGATGATCTTGTGGATCAGACAGCGGACAACCAGTCCAGGGTGAGCCCCGCCTTTTGCCCAGTATCAGCTGGGATAGGCTCCAGACCCCCAGACCCCCACCACCTCGTAAAGGAGCATGGCTGTTGGAAAACCAGACCTGTGATCATAACTGTGTCTAATTTTGTATGTATGTCTAATGGGCTCAGTGTGTTGGGGCACCATCCATAATTGTCTGTTGTTGTGTACATAAATACATCTATGTTTGCCACTTTTGCAAATTAGTGCTTACACAAGACATCTTTGTATGCTTTCTTACTGCAATATCTACTCATGCATCTGCATACGCAACCATGTGCAATGCCATCATGCAATATTATATTCAAAATGGCACTTTATTATCTTGGCAGTAGGGTAATGTACAATGCAACATGCATTTTCTATTTCTGTGTAATAATGGGCAATGTGCAATATAACAAGGACCTGACCTCCCAGGCAGCAAGCAGTCTGCACTTTAGCGTTTGGCACAATAGCACTATGGCACTTTAATTAGTACCATAGCACTGTATAATTCATTGTGTATAATTTTCACGGTCCCCCAGCTCCCGGCCCATTATTGTTTTGACTGTATGTTGTTTAAATTGTCTATGGTTTTTGTATGTTGCTTGTCTTTAATGTGCTCTGTGCGTTTTATTCCAATTATTGATGCTTTTTGTTTTAAGTGTTGACACCAACCTGCCAGTGGAGGATGGAAACTTGCCACTTGGCTTTAATCACACGTATTAATATGTAAATGTTCATTAATGTGTATGTCCCATTCTTAAACTACAAAGTACAAAGCGCAAACCTCCACCAACTCCCTGAAAACCCACACCAACCACTTAGAATCATGTTGATACCGTTATTAGTTAGACAGTTATTGAAAACGATTGTTCTCTAATGGCGGTTATGGAGCACCACCAATATCTTATCATTTTTAAGTTGGGCCAATACCAACATCTCCTGAAAATTTCAGCAAAATTCATTCAGTATTTTATTGCATAATCTTGCTAACAAACAGACTTAGGAAAAAATATAACCTCCTTGGTGAAGATAATAAATAAATCTCAATCACAAATAGTAGAAATAATAGATGAATGGATGGATTAAAAGAGGAGCTTAGAAATTAGATTGGTGTAAGGCGAGTTATTATACAACCCTGAATGCTTGAAATAACATACATTATATTCCATTAGTTGTGAGGGGCTATATCATATCATATCATTAAAAGTAGCTGTAGATGTTCACCTCACACTATTGGCTAACCCATAATATTGCTATCTGAAGGTCCTTTTGAGCTTTAGGCTGCAGAACAAAAGGCAGTGTTGACCCTGGAGTGAAACTTTGCTGCGACTCTAAGAGTGTTTATTGCTTCTGTGAGGGGCTTCAACCTCCAACAAACACCAGCAACCTCCCTGCTCAGAGCAAAGGGCACCTCAGCCGCAAGAGTTATGAAGATCCTGATGAAAGTCATCCTCCCATAAATCACAGAGGCACGCTGGGCTTTTGTAGCTGCCGTCTTATTGATTTATCTCCTCCATTCCCCATCCTGTGGTAAAAGCTCTCAACCTCAGTTCTAATGAAGTTGGGATGTTCTGTAAATAATAACAGGATACACTGGTTTGCTAATCCCTTTTGGCCTATTTTCTCTTAAATACTCAAAACAAAGACGAGATATTTAATGTTCAAACTGATGCACTTGGTTGTTTATAAATAGTTACTCATTTTGATTTGATGCCTGCAACATGTTCCAAAGAAGCTTGGATAGGGTCAACAAAAGTAAGACTGGAATCAAACTCCAACTACAAAGCTTATGTCCTCAGATCACTTAAGCCCCGTTTCCACCATAAGGTTCATTTCGGTTGTCTCGGTACAGCTCACTTTTTGTGGCATTTCCGTAGCTGAAAACCAGGACAGGACCCCTTATAAGCGAACCATACCTTCCTTCTTTTTGGGATCCTTCTGTTGGGGTGCCAAGCATATGGATCTGATCCCAGGAGGTAGAGCTACAAATGCTGCAGTGCGTTGATTGGTCGAAGGAGATGTCACTTCCTGTGCGACAGCAGAACAACACATAACCCCGCCATGTTTAAATCTCCACTTGTCTTCGTGAAGATAACTCTCGCGGCACACAGCCTTCTCTGAAACAAAGCTTGGTTGCGCTTCATAACAAAAAGTCACATGCTGATCACAAAAAAGAAGAATGGCTGGATGTCTTCCATCGTTGCTCTTTGTTTATTCTGTCGCGTTTTCTTCTTCGTTGTATTTAATAGCCGGGTACACTGTGTCGCGCTGCTATGACGTCATGCTGTCGGCATCCAGCTTATACGCCGCCATCCAAGTAGGGTTCAGTTGGCTGTGGAAACACAAACAGGATCAGGCTTTACCAATCCAGCCTGAGCCACTGAACCATGTTTGAGAGGTGATTAGTAGCGGGAGAGGTGCCTGCTGACTTCCTGGGCGCTCTGGAAGTGTAGGGCCCCATAAAATCTGGATCATGGAATCACGGATGGAATAATACAATTGGACATTAAACGCAGAATTCAGTTTAAACACAGACTATCATGGAATTGGCTGACATTTTGTGTAAAAGTGTTTTTTTCCTGACTATAAAGAAGAGTATCTCTCTGTAAAATGCTCTGAGGGGGTCACTAAGGATGTGGACAATACACGCTTCACATTCTGTCCCCCCCGAACATTGTCAGCTTGTCAAAGCGGCCATCTGAGGCCCCGCAGTTCACACCAAAAGCCTGCCATTCGTCTTCAATGATCGCTGGTGTCAAGGGGCAATCGAGGCGACAGGATGCAAGTGGCTCCAGCAACTTTGAACGGTTGCAAAGTTGGCAATGAATCTACAAAACTCCCAGCTAACTGTTAAGTACAGGACACAGCACTTCGTCAATGCTTGTTATGAATCAGGGGATCAAATGTTCTTCAAATTTTGTCAACATACTGGGGACTGGACACAAAGATACGTGCGAGGATCACCTTAAGAGTGAGTGATTATGTTTCATTACTTTATACTGTCTCCAGGTTAAATTTGCGTAAAGTACCTAAAACCAATCTCAAAAATTGAAACAGAAAAAAATGAATTTGGGAAAAACCAAAACGGAATTCGGGAAACAGACTTTATAGGACCCTAAAAGTGCCCTTGAGGTCCTCACTTAACCTCCAAACTGTTTGGAAACGCATCTTCAGGAGCATCAAATCTGAACCTTTCATTAGTGTTTTATTGTAGGACGTTTGTGCTTGTTCATGTCTATTTCAGCATGTGTTTGTGAAGCATGTCTCAGGAACGGTTTAAAGAGTTAAATTTCCCCATAAGGGATGAATAAAATTTGTCTCACTTTTATTATTATTGAGTGTTTTTAAAGGGAAAGATGATGTTACAATGGTAAACAGGCTTTAAATTTATCAGTCTGAATATTAGGTGTCTTGTGTTTACTGTGTATCTGAGAGAATATAGGTGAAAAAGCAGTGTCAAATCATTGTATACTGGTTTCTTTTTAATATTTGTTTGTTTACATGCTAATGAATGACACCACCACATCTGTAACCTTCTGTCATTGTCAGCCCTGTGAAACAGACCCCAAAGGACATGATCCTGTTGAAGTCAGAGAGGTTCAGAGCTGTTGTCTTTGTGCAGCTGTAACCTGAATCCTCCATCGTCTTCACTGTCCTGTAAAAACTGTACTACCAAAACACAGGCAACCACAAACTGGTTGGGTTTGGGATGTCGTGCTGTACACATGTTGATGATGTCACTATATTATCTTACATGCTGTTGGCAAAATGGTGCAAATCTGAGGAGGGCAGAGACAGGCGTGATCTATGTCTGTCTCTGCCTGTTCTTTTCATTTTTATGTTTTATTGCAATTGAGTTTTGCCTGGGCAGAAGATAATTAAAAGTAATTCGTTCTCAAGAACATTTGCTTCTATTATCCCCAAACAGGTAAATGAAATGATACATAACAAGCAGAACATTATTTATATATTCATTCATCTATTTATTTATACCACTTTATCCTTTCATGGTCACAAGGGGCTGGAGCCTTTCCCAGCTGACACCGAACAAGAGGCAAAGTGCATCCTGGACTGGTTACAAGTCAATCACAGGGTCATGTAAGAGAACAGTCAACCATTCATACTCACACTCATACCTAAAAGTAATTCAGTGTCCCCAGCCAAACTAATGAGCATGCAGGGAGAGAACCCACAAATGGAAAGGGAGAACACGATAATGCCACGAAGACCAAGAAAATCATATATTGTATGTATAATATAAACATTTTTTCTTGCTCTTGGCCCCTGATTTTGTAGTAATTGGATGCAGAAATGATCAATTCACATCTCTATTCCTTTTATTTGTCATTGTTATTTACAGTACTTCTGTTTGTTGCACTGGTTTATTAGACTTTTTCACCCTTTGATTTGAGCTGCACAGATTCTTATGACAGTATGCTTTAAAGGTACAACAGAAATGTGATCTCTGTTAGCACAAATGCAGTTGTATCCACCGACTCATTTCTCTTTCATCAGTTATCATCAGACTCATTCAAGTTGAATCTTCATTGTGTTTCAGCTCTGATAAAATCATCCACTCAAATACATTATGTATTTCTCCCATTAGCTCCCCTCAGGCTGAGGTTATCAAATTACACAAAAGCACAATGATGTGTGCGTGCAGATGCTCCCCTCGGGTTCTGGATTCAGTTTCGGGGTTGTGAAACCCTTAGAGGGGATTTTTTTTTCCGCTCATACATTATGGAGGGTCATTTTTCTCCACTTTAATCTCAGCACACAGAGCGGCAGACAGTGGCTGTCATGGTTAAACGTCTTTGGGAGCAGAGTCTGAGGAGCTGCAGTGTGAGCTGCAGAGCTTTCTGGAGGATCGAGGACAGTGGGAAGAGGCTGCGTGGTTTCTAAGGGTGTTCCATGTTTGTGCGAGCTAAACAAACCGACAGTGACACAGGCTTCCTGATTTACTGTGTGGGAGGGGGCCTCTGGCACACGGAAGAGAGGAAATGGTCCCCGGGAAGCGCTGAGTATCTTTGTCTTCCAAAGGTGAACGTGCAGTGAGGGATAGTCCTCTCATTGTGTTGTTTTTTTAATCAATTATGAAGGAAAAAAACAGGATGGAATTTCTTTTCTTTCATTTTTTAACACTGCAGACTCATTCCTTGTTAGTGGTTCCTTTCTGTCACCTGAATGTATATTTTAAATATATTGCATAACACTCCATCAAAAAGGTCAAATCTTTTGTTTCACATTTACCTTTTTGATCCACATTTATTAATATTTTATGATTTATTCAAATAAGATGCCCCAATCAGTATCAGACAATTTTTGTCAAAGAAATGGGATTGTTTGATTGGAGCTAATGCCCAGTGGAATTAAAATGTCAACAATACCTACAACAAACTACAGGAGCTTAACCACGTTTGCTAATAGAAGCAAAAGTCATCCATTTATCTTTCATCCTCTTATATAAACTGCAGCAAATTCAGTCCATTAAATTGTCTTCAGTCCATTAAATCCAAAATATCAGTCCATTGTCTTAGCCTGTACTGAGATTTATACTGAGAACAGCTATTTTTAAAACTTCCTGTTAATGGTCAACCTTCAGTTTAGTAAATTCAAGGCTTCTTCTCTTAAATTCACACAGTTTCAGAGGGCTACAGTGAGTTAAGATCAAGTTGGTAGACAGAAAAAACAAATTTCAAGTTTGTTTTCAACTGCTGCACAAAAAAAAATAAAATGAAGGGAAAATGTTGCCTCATTGTTTTTTCCCAATACCGTTTAGTTGTAACCCAATGTATTTTTTTTAATGTTAATTAAACATATTTGCCAGACACTTAGAAACTATTTTATAAAAATATATTATTGTGCAGCTCAAGTCAACATTAATCAACAGTGTTGATTAATGAGTTAAAAAGCGAGTTTAAAAAAGGTTTTTAAGATCTTGAGAAAGCCATCCATGCTCTAATCAGTTCAAGACTGGACTACTACAATGCACTCTATGTTGGCGTCTCTCAGTCACCTTCACTTTTGCAAAACGCTGCTGCCCATCTCTTAACCAGCACTAACAGATGAGAGCACATCACTCCAGTCCTTAACTCCATTCAATGGCTTCCTGTCCATTACAGGATTGATTTTGAACTTTTAGTGTTTGTGTTTAGAGCTCTAAATGGCCTCGCCTCAGTGTTTTTAACTGTTTGGGAGCCTGGTAGAGCTCTGAGGTCCAACTCTTGCTGGAAGTGCCGAGGTCAAAAAACAAACAAACACCGGGGTGACCGAGCCTTTTCTGTTGATGCTCCAAGACTCTGGATCAAGCTCCCAATCAAATGCATCTTATTTCTAACCATCTGGCCTTTTCAAGTCTGGACTAAAAATGCATTTATTTAGGATAACATTTAATACTCAGTGGCATGGTGACCCTTTTTGTTTATTTTATGTCATTTTATTCTATTGTATTTTATTCTATTGTATTGTTTCTCGTGTTTTTTTGGTTCCTTCAATTTACTATCTAGTGTAAGTGGTTCACTGAAAGGGTTGTTGTAGAGGACTGTAAGAAAATTAAATTTACAGTTCTCATATACACCTCTAATGAGCTGTTTATTATGAAATATGCGGTGCACAGCAGTATGTAAAAGGTGTTTATTTAAGGTGATTTATTGGAAATCAACCTCCCTTTTGTGTTTACTTTGCAATAATTGGGGATTATTATGATTCATTTGTAAAATATTTTTATTTTTGGCAGACATTTTTTGATCATACTTGGTGTCTGGTGACTTCCTGACACTGTAGCTGCTTTTTTGGTTCCCCTGTTATTAAAATTTATCATACAGAGAAGAATTTCTGTAACAGTTTGTAATAATATTTAGATTGCTGTTAAAGCTCTACCACCTCAGGTTGCTGATGTTCAAATATGTTACGTATTCACGGTTTCTCTAAACCTCAAAGTATGTTTTTGTTTCCTCAAAAAGGTCAGCCCACTAAAAGTCACCAGTAGCCAGGGATGACCCCATTTCATTCATTCAAACTGTTGTTGCGAAGCTCATTTCCAGTCAGTTTGCACGGCTTTACCTCGCTCTTTTAAGCCACATTTTCTGCTGCGATGAGCAAATGTCTGCTGCAAACATTTCTGTTGGATCTCCAATTAGCTAGGTTACTCTACTGTGAAAATGGGACTGTTATTATTGTCAAAGTCGAGCTGCCGTAGGCCGTGCCAAAAACCCTCTCCATATGATTGCAGTTAATTGGTTTCAAAGGTTAATTAAAGCACCAAATTACTTCGTAGGCCTTAAAAACCACATTGTGTTATTGTCTCGGCTCTTCATGCAGGTCATTAACACAGATCATTGCGTGACCTGGATGTATACTGTGTTTTTTTCTGCTGAGAAGGTCCCTCTTGTATTTGTTTTTAAGACAGGAAGATTTTAGCTTTATTTTTTCTTGTTCAGATCTCAGCATTTAAACCTTGTTTACCTCGAGAATTAAGGCTGGGCAATATAAACTCAAAATCATATCTCAGCATTATTTTATCTGAATAGTGATAAAACATGTTGATATTTCTTAAAGCAGACGAAAGTACTCACTGGCCACTTCATAAGGCACAGCTTTTTCCAGTTGGATCCCCTCGGCTTTAGGAAATGCTTCAGTTTTTAATGGCACAGATTCAGGAAAGCACCAGGAACAATCCTCTGAGAGCTATTACTCTATATTGACATGATAGCAACACACAGTTGATGCAGATTGATGACTGTGGAGGCCACTGGATCACAATGAACTCATTGTCACATACAAGAAACCAGTTTGAGATTATCCAGTCTTTGTGACATGAAGTATTATCCCGCTGGATATTAACCTGACTTGCCAGACCGTAGGCTTGCTCAAAATATCGATACAGCAAAATATCGTCACGCACTCCTTCGGGATACGTGTATCAATACAGCTGTTGTCAATACACTTTGGCTAATGTTAACAGTGGCACAGTTCAAGGTATCGGGATACGTATTGTATCGTGGCCTTAGTATCGGGCTACGTATCGTATCGTGAAGTTGCTGGAAATACCCAGCCCTAATCGTTACGGATTCTACAGAATCAATACGGCGTAAATATTTTGACAGCTGTTGTCAATACACTTTGGCTAATGTTAACAGTGGCACAGTTCAAGGTAGAAGAGGAGCTACATAATGAAGCATATGTTCTAAATGTGAACTTAGGTCTACCATCTTTGAGGATCTGAATTTATGTCTCGCAAGTTGTGGAACCACTTAAAACTCATCCTTGGTCTTTTTCTTCTTATAAGAAAAAACTAGACTTGTCAAGAATGTGTTTAAAGCATAGTCAATGTTCACAATTTAAGTGCATCAGGATACGTATCGTATTGTGGCCTTGGTATCGGGATACGTATCGTATCGTGAGGTTGCTGGAAATACCCAGCTCTACCAGATGGACAGTTTCATATATCCACCATGGAAATATTCCACTAGTCCATCTGGAGAAGAGTCCATAGATTATGTTTCCAGGGGCAGACCTTCAAAATCAACTGCAGCTGGTGATTGGACGGTCCGTCTGCCAGTCATTCTCATCACGGACCAATCATATCAAGCCACAGTACAAAAAAGCAGCTAGACCCAGTTGTTAGCCATTAGCTTAGACTACATTTCTGTCAATAGACTATCATCTTATATTACATCATACCACACAGATATGTCATTTACTACTTGTATGTGGCATGAACCTCGTCACCAACAATCCCCATCAAGTTCTCTCTGTACCCTTCCGAGGAGAGCATAGTTTCACCATGATCATACAGTAATGATTACTCAGGGCTACCTTTTATTAACTGGCATCATCCTTGAGGAATTCCCGCATCTCTCCTAGTTTTCCAGCAGTGATTTCTGGTCTGGTCAGGAGGAGAGCAAAAGCATGATTTCCCATTAAAAAGCTTTAAGCTTTAAGTGCATAGAACTGCAGATATTTTCACATCCACGAAGATCGATTCAGAAGCCGCCAGTGTTTTCAAAGAAGCAGTCTCTTCCCACGACTACTTCCATACGTCTTCAGTTTCCATCTGTCTTTTCGTAATTCAGGACATTCAGCTTTGGCCGTGAAGTTGTAGGAGGTTGGATGGATCTGTGTGGTTTTAGACAATGAATCAGGCAGGTCCTTCTGCACGGTAAGGTTAGCTGGATGTAGCCATGGAAACATGTTACACTGTGGTATAAATGGATGGACATGGTTGGCGACAATACTCATGTAGGCTGTGGTATTTCAGTGATAAGTTGTTAGCATTAAACTGTGTCAAGAAAATATCCCTATTACACCACCAAAACAGCTAGCACCAGGGTGGATGCATATTTTATATTGTTCAATGTCTTATGGTTGCCACAGACTAGGCAACATGTTTCCAATCTCATTCCCAGTGGGCCCATGCTGACTGCAGCCCCCAGTTTCCTCTTCTTATCCAACAGGAGTGCCACCCAGTGTCATGGTGTCTAAGAAACAGTCTTCTTCCCAATCCTATATTAAGTTAACGTTGCACTCCTTACAATGCAAAACTATCTTCATGCAATATATCTGCTGCAGCTAGCTCTACAAATCAAAAATCTCTGCCCTCTCACACGTTGCCATCTTCATGTTTGCAGTGAAATGTTTTTGTAAAACAAACCTGAGGCATACCGAGCAACATGAGCCCCGCGAGTCGTGACGTGAATAGCTCCCTTAGAGGTCAAGTCTAGGGCCCTGAGCGAGCACATGGAGGATATTCCCTCGCTTCCTCGGGGGGAGGGGGGCGTCTTAAATCAGCGGTGAATTTGACCGGGCTCCAGGGTTATTTTAGTCGTGGCAATTCCAGAAGGGAACCTCTCAGATCAGTCCCGGAAGAGCCTGAGTGTGCTTTGCGGTCAGTGTCCAATTAAAGAGAAAGGAAGGACTGTATCCTGCCATATTTTTAATGTTCATACTGACAGCTCTTTATGGGACTATCAGTGTGCTCTGTCATGAATATATGGGGTTAGAGTCAGCTCAGAATGTGCAGTGATGAAAAAAGAGGAAAATTAGGTTTTCCTTTTCCACAGCAATGACCAACATGACAAAGTAAAATTGACAAAACCAGTAGACACAAAATAGACTTGGAGGGGCATGCTGACACATGTATGTACAGATGGTATGCTAATACAGATTATCTTTGTTATCTATGGATGCACAAAATAATTGTAGCAGCATCACATTGGCAGACAACCACCAGAAATAATCCAATCCTTAGCGTCAGCAGATAAGAAAATTCTGTCCTACATTCACTTTTATACGTCACTTTGGCTGCACAAATTGGACACATATCTCTCGTACAACGGCTTCAACGCTGACACTATGCGCAAATGCACCACAGTGGCCCACAACATCATCCCTGAATGTCCATCTTTACAAATCAAAAGCAACATTCATCAAAGAACAACGGATTAATATTATCTTAAAATCATTTTAGCCTTTTTTAAGCCATTACTACAAATGTTTAACCTTGCACAGCAGCTGGATCCACCTGATTCAATGTCCATAATCATACAGATGATCTTGCAGAGCACTAATCTACAACAACTGTGCACACTTGAACTTGGTAATTAATTGAATTTTTATCAAGATTAGAAATACTGTCTTAGGTAGTTATGAAAACCAAGTAATTTATATAAAACATTATTGTTCCACATGACGTTTAACTGGGTATTTTTCATTTTCTATCAGTATTGTTTTTAGCATCTTAATCATCAATCTTTATTTGTATAGCACCAGTTCATAACAGGTGTTCTCTCAAGACACTTTACAATAGAGCTAACTGAAGCCATACTCTTCATTTTATAGATACACATGTATGCATATGTACATACATACATGTATTTTATATACTAGGGCTGGGGATTTCCAGCAACCTCATGATATGATACGTATTCCGATAAACACAAATCATGGGCATTTATAATGCCCTTATCAGAATTCCCAGCAACTTTAATTTAGTCTTTTTCATTGGAAAAATAAAACGCTTGTTCTACAATTCATGACACTTAAATTTAGGTCCTCAAAGATTGTGGGCCCAAGTTAAATTTCAACGTGTGCTTCATTATGTAGTTTGGATTCAACTTTAAACTGTGCCACTGATACCATCACACAAAGTGTATCAACAGCTGTCACAGCATCTGAGGCCATATGGAGGATCTGTATCGATGTACTTATCAGCAAGAAGTGCAAAACAATATTTGCCTTATCAATATTTGAACACAGGCCTAGTATATACACATACATACACAATACATCATCATCATGAGGTTTTTGTATTTTTACTACTATATATCTACGTATTGCTTGTTGTTAAACATTAAAAATGTTTTGTCAAATGTTTTGCAGCCTTAGTGCCGGGCCCAATGCAAGACACACTCCATATATTTGTCAATGGAATAAAAACAAGCAATTTACCGTTAAAACATTTTAGTTAATGATAATAAAAATATTGTAGTTCGTGCGAAGTATGTGGGAATGGACGAAATCATTCCCACATACTTGGGTGTGCTCCGGTGTCGGAGAGTTTATTTTACTGATGTTGAAGGTGAGAGGAGTGTCAGGCTTTGGATGCTTTGGATGTCTAGGATGACACTGAAAATGAGGAGGGGGCTCTGACGTGCTTGCACAGTTTATCTGTGATGTTTGTATTTTTTGATATCTTATCTCCTTTAACTTTTTAGATCATAATTGATATTAAGACTTTAACTTTTAAGTATCTCCTGATCTTAGTTTTACTAAAATGCATTTTTTTGCTTATGATTCTTTATATCCTATTGTTTATTTAATCCTAATTCATGTATTTATTATGAACATTACTGCCATTAAGTTTACTTTTATTTTATCACTGGATTTTAGCATTTTAATTTTTACCTCCATTGTTTCCTTTATAAAAACTTATGATAGCATATCCTCAGTTCATGTGCTGCAGAGTTTTTCATTTTAGGTCTCTGTCCATGTAAAGCACTTTGTGCTGAGATTGTCTTGTATGAAATGTGGTACAGAAATGTAATCTGGTTGATTCATAGACGCCCTTCTTCAACTCCAACCACAGCTCTGATTCTCATAGTTTATTCATAAGCAGTCAGCACAGTTATTCAATTTAAGTCAGTGAGCACGGTTAATAAAACTGTTGGGACAGTTTGGAAACCTTGCACACAAATTTATAGGCTGTGGGTCAGAATTTGCAAAGAGCTTTTTTTATTCGTATTGACCTAGTGGTGTGTAGGGCTGGGAAATATATTGATTAAATTGATTAATTTGAATTATTTTCTGCAGAAGATTTAGAAATAAAAAAACAAGATTTTTTCATTCACTTACTTAAACTGTAAGTAGTTGCAAAGTTTGATAAAATATAAATACTAAAACTTTACAGTTCTCATGATGGTAGCCTTGTCAGGTTTTGCACAAGCACTTTTATAGGGTTGTAGTTTTTTAAATTAGATTAAATATTGATCAGAGAGAAACATGTTAACAAGCTATGAAAATCCCTCAGCTTTCAGTGTTTATGTTGGCAAACCTGCCTGCATTAGAACTACATAATCAACATTTAAGACACACACTTTAATTTTAAGAGGGAAATTCTGATTGATTTCGGAATATATTTTGACAACATAAAGGCAGAACTTGATTTATGTCATTTTTGTGTATGAATTTTTTTGCTTTGAAAGGAAAAAAATAATCGATTAAAATCGTGATTTAAGTTTTGTGGAGAAAAATCTGGGATTTTATTTTTAGGCCATATCGCCCAGCCCTAGTGCTGGGTGATAAACTAGTTTTAACTCTGCCCGTATTTCTTCCTCCAGTCTTAGGCCGCATCCACACGAAGCCAAACCGAGGTCTAAACGCATACGTTTTTTGCCAAATCTGCGTATCATCCATACGAAGACGACGTTTTGGGAGTCTGTAAACGATCATTTTTGAAACCAGGTTCCAGAGTGGAAAGATTTTGAAATGCCGTATACGCAGCTCCGTGATTACTGGCTCTTCGTAACTTTTCAGATACACATACGTCATAGTTTCGTATAGTCATTGACACGCATGCGCCACACGCGACAACAATTGCGGCGTACGTGAAGCATATGTGCGGATGAAGCTACTATCCCTGTTGCATCAAAATCTCCTTCTTCTCAATCACCACCGAGTTGAACAAACAATTATCGAGGACACATTACGGCACTTTATGATCACTTTATCACAATCTCTGTTTACAACTTTTGCCACAAGTGCGCATATCCACTGTTTTTTCATCTGTTTCCGCTTGTTTCCGTCAAATCATTACAGCGCCCCTAGATGTTTGGCATGTGTTTTACATGCGTATCGAGTGCATTCATAAAGACGCACACATTTTCTGAGACGCCTTCGTCTTTATGACGATCGTTTTGGAAACTGTTTAGCGTTTTGTCTTGGTGTGGATGGGGCCTTATGCCAGACTGATTGTTGAATCCATGAACCTCCAGCCACTGTGACGGAATACAAGCAGCATTTACAAAGTAATTTGTGGCACAAACAGCGCAGTTTGAGTCAAGTCTTCTGCACATTTGTTTCTCATTTCTCATGATAAATGAGTAGAGAAAAGATGCTGCCACCCTGAACGCTGTGCAGGACGTGTTTACAGTGAGCTAAGCTAATTCATATTTCAAGGAACGAGGCTCCAGAAAGGACACAAATGCTCAAATCTTCCCCGCATTTATGATGGCAGTTGGTTTATTGGTTAAATAGGCAACGTTTGGTATACAGAAATCAATCAGTGGACGTGGGCAAAAAGACTAGAGCAAAATACAAAATGGGTAACAACGGCAAGACATGACAAGATAAGAGTGCTGCAACGAAAACTAGAAAATGCAATGAACTTTCAACAAGACAGGAGAAGACATGAGGGTTAAATACTTGAGGTGATTGGAGGTGATTGGACACAGCTGGGGAGGAACAATCATGAGGCAGGTGTGACAGCACCAGACAGGAAGTAAAACCTATGGGCACAAACAAAGACAGATGAATTTTCAAAATAAAGCAGGAAGTGTGTGGCCAACATGAAACAAGGAAACAAAATGGGAAATTTACACAGCAGGACTAAATCACAGCAGTTTGTTAAACATGCCATCTGTATGCCCAAAGTCTGCTGATATCAGTGATATGAAGCGAGCTTGTCTGTCTGTTTTCATCAACAACTATATTCTGGATTGGACTGACATGGTTTGACCCACTTCACAGCACTGTGAAAAATTTAATCTTTCTGCTTCAAGGTGTGCTTAAAATAGAAATGTGCAATAACTCCAGCATGATATTGGCACTGGGACATAAAAGCTTTAAAAGTAGATAAGCAGATATTAAGATTTCTATCAATCAAACTTCAGTTGTATAGCACTTTATATACAAAATATTGTTGTGTAAAGTGATTTACATACAAAATAAATAAAAATGAAAAAAATAGATAAAGAAAAAGAAAAGGATTGAAAACAATGAAAATACAAGACCCTACCCACCCTCACTAATTACAGACAGCACACACTCACTTACGCACAAAGACATTAAGAAGAGACTTGGACAGAAAAAGAGTTAGAGGAAAAAAGGAACTCTTGGAATTAAAAAAGGGGAAACACAGGAGCTTAGACTAAAAGACATAATTAACAAAATTAATAAAAAAATAAAATCCTAAGAAATGAGGTTTAAAAATATATATATACTATATGGGAAATAAATAAATAAATGAATAAAATAAAATTTTAAATAGTCATATGGTCAAATGTGTAAGCCAAACACCAAATTTGAAATAAAATCTGCTTAAGTAGGATAATGAAAAGAAAATTAACAGATGACAAACCATAAACTTGAACTTGAAATTGAGAAATAAAACAGATTAAAAGGATTAAAATAAATAACTAAGATGAAATAATAATTTAAGTTACAATTAATGCTATTTATATTGGCTGTAATAGAATGGAAAAAAGCACCCTGTCCGTTTTCTTACTACATGTCTAAAATCATGTTCAAAACCAGATTATGTAACTTTAAAATCACAATTTAATGTCTTCTCAACTACTTTTTGAGCTGTCAGCATCAAACAAAGGAAGCTAGTGGCTGATTTTAAAAAGAGAAGCAAGTGCAGGATGTAGCATATTCATGTTAAATGGACTCAGGTGGACCATATTTATATTCATTTCAATTGTAGTTCGATGTAAGCAAGGGGAAAACAGGTAATAAGATCTATAAGAATGACTTAAACCTCAGCTTTCTTGGCAGCAACCTTCTCAGACGAATGAAGTTGTAAGAATGAGAGAGCAGAGCGGAGCAGAAACCCCGCTAAGACAGCCTGTGTGAGTCCGTCAGTCTGTCAGTGCTCTTCAGACCCTCAAACAAAGAAAGTGGAGTGACCTGTGAAAATGTAGGGCCGTGTAGTGGAAAGAATTGTAGGAATTATCCACACTTTCCCACCAGACTGTCCCGTATGCCTCGAGTGAAGCACACATGCTCGGCAGGTTACGCTATTTTAATCACTGCCTGGAGGGCCTATAGCTCCATCAAAACATTTACATTAACACCAAGCTATTTTAATCACTGCCTGGAGGGCCTATAGCTCCATCAAAACATTTACATTAACACCAAGGAGAATCACTCGCAGCCATGCAGGTGCAACGCAGGACGGAGCCGGCTTTATTTTTAACCTGTGTATTTTTATCAAAGTATTTGTGCTATTTTTTCCTTTGCGTAGACTGGAGGCCTCTGGAACAGGATCCTTGTCCTACCGTAGGACCTTTAGCACTCTTAACCTGCTTATAACGTAACCAGAGAGGAGCTCGCTGTCTGCCATGTTTGTGTCCCTCTGAAATAATGATGATGCCTGCTATTGAACAAATGCAGTCTTAGATTCAGAGGCTGTGTCTGTGAGTCACTGTTCGGCAGCTACTACAAGAACAGATGTAATGTTGCAAAGTAATGTCAGCTATTTTTTTATTATTTTTTAATTGGAATAAAGCTTTTTGACAAGGGATGCACAATGTTATCTTAATGTATTGGTTTTGGCAGATAATTGCGTCAAAAGCTTAATTTTGTATCACAGATATGAACATTTCCACTGATATTTACCACCAATATTTTATCTATATATACTTACATTAAGGTCTTTGATTTTGTTTTGCATATTAATCTTAAATTTAGAGTACAAGTTCCCAAATTGGGGCATGTTTACTGCCAGCAGATCAGTAAATCAGTTCTTTAGCTTTTAAAGGGGTAGATGAATCTTAATGTCAAAAATATATTTTTATGACAAGTTGTAATCTAAAAAGACCAAATTTTAATCATTCATATATATATATATATATATATATATATATATATATATATATATATATATATATATATATATATATTGGTACTGACATCGGTATTGGCCAAAATATGTATTGTAATATCAATATACCAGATGTAGGCAAAAAATCAAAAACAGTGCATTTCTAATTATGATAAATTATGTTTTTGTTAAAGCTGGGAACAATTTTAATAGGGCTATTGTGTAAAATCAAAGTTTAACCCCAACTTTCTCCATAAACATTGTGCATTTAAGCATCTTTTTGTTTGAACTGATAAGAAAAAAAAACACTTAGGAATTCTTTCAGGAAATCAATATCCCATCTCTTGTCAAATTTGGTCATTTTTCAGCATTTTTAAAATACATTTGCAAAAGATGTTAATGTTTTTCTAAAACTTTCACCTTTGGGGCCCACTTAGGACCTTCACCTTTAGGATTTAGAGTTATCTAAATTCAAAATGTGGCTGTAATAAAAGTTGGACGATCTCCTGTAAGGTGTTGAAATAACTTTCTTGATACCTAGCTGTGTTTGCCTGTTGGTTCAGTGGATGTTACGATGGTCTCTCACGTTAGTAATCCATGATTTTCTGAATATGTTGGTAATATTATTTAAAGCTGGCACATAAGCATAGTAAAGTTTGGTAAAGAGGTTGAAATTATACTCCGATTGGGCAACATACTAGGGGAGCTGCAGACTTCAAATTGATAAGTAAACATCATATCTGATAATACAAACAATACATAAAAGCAATTTATTTTAATGTGTAAACTCGTTATTTGTCCAAAATATACATATCTGCCTATTAAAGAGATAAGATTACAAAGATGTCCTTTATAAAGAAGTCATGAGCACAGTGCTGTCCCAAAAGTTTAACTTTTTTTATAAAAAAAATGAGAGCACTGTCAGAGCAGTAAAAAATGTCAGATTCTGAGGCAATTTTTTACATTAATGACTTAATGACTGAAAATTTCAGCAAATCTGTCCAGTAATTTTTACGTAGTTCTTGCTAAAAAACAAACATATATGGCAAAAACATATCCTCATTAGTGGAGGTAAAAAGCATCACGTGTGAACACGTCCTTGAGGGAGAAAGCTGCCTGTGCTGATACAGATATGATGTCAGAAGTCACAGTCTCTGTTCACCGTGTCCCTTGTTGCTCTGTTTCTGACCTGGCTGTGACCTCTGTTCTGCAAATTCGTACATGCAGGTTGGCGACTGCTTTGAGATCAGACACGAGGAAAAACACCCGGCCAAGCCTTGAGTGAAGAGTAGAGTAACACAATCTGGCAAACAAAGCCTCTGAAGCCAGCTGATTAGCAGACCAACGTTTAGAAACAGAGTTTTGGCTTCATTGAGAGTAGTGACTGCTCAGACTATTACTGTTGTTTTTCCTCATTTGTTTTCATTGGATTGAGCAGCAAGAAACATTCTGATTAGTGAGCATTAGAGGAGCTGGCAGGCTGGATGTCTACAAACAACAGACTGAGAAGGGCTCATATTTTTTAATCAGGACCAGTCCATGTGTAACAGCACTCAGAGAAGGACTTCTGTCAGCTAATTGTGATTCTGTATCTGAAGTTAAAGTTTGGTGAATCTGTCTCTATCCCTGTGAAGGATTTATGAATGTATTGTGTTGCTGTTGTAGAGGAGCTGCTCTTTCACCTCCTTAAATCTCCCTCAGGAGAATCACAAAATAAAATGCTGGGATCTTGAGTTGATTAATCAGGGAGGAGAAAAAACTGGAAAACAAGTTCAGAATACTTTCACATTAGGCCCACTTGTTTCGAACCGTGCCCGGGCCCACTTGCGTATTTACTCAGTTTGAAACAGCAGGGGGCGATATGCTCGTAACTGGTTACCAAACCTGCTACGGAGGAGAACGAAGAAGAGGTTACCATGGTAACCATTTCCCACACCAAACAACCAATGTTCGCGTTTCATTCTCTTCTTCATTTGTTTTCCTTCTAATGTGTTTTTTTGTATCGTGTTTGAGACTGCATCAGCGACCCTAATTGTAAATCAAAACAAAGAAAAATGCATATAGAACAGTTTTAAATGTGTTTTTATATGAGTGAAGACGGTGTATAAGCACCAGCAATGGAGTCCTTGGTGCTTTTATGAGCGTTTTTACATTGTTTGGGACGCAAGCAGCGGTCCTCCTCCCACTCCCACATTTACTGTGCAGCTCGGAGGATGAAACGGGCCCGTTCTGAAGAGGCAGGAGACGTTGAAACTTGCCTTTATATCACTTTTTCTGCATGTCAACTCGCAGTCTTCCGTAAGTTGAGTGACAACAGACCACTCCTCGACTAGAGTCTAATAAATTCCACAAGGCATTCCAAAAAAGTGCGAACAGCCTGTAGTTGTTAGAATTTACAGTGACCACAACACAGGTAGAGCTATACACTTAAGGAGTTGTATAACCGTGACATCACACAGCAGCTGTCCCGTATCCTGGCGCGCTTGCATTCACATCTGAACCGAACCGTGACCGAGTCCTCTTCAATCGCGCTGGAGACCACCTCCCCAAGTTGGCCCGGGCCAGGTTCCTGGGCGTGGTTTGTTTGCATTCGCACTACCAAAACGAACTGGACTTTGGGCCCAAATCACACCCGGATCCAGGGCCCCTAGTGGGAAAGCACCCTCAGACTTTTCCAACATTTAAATGATAACAGCTATTTTACAATTTTCCTCCTAAAGTTTCTTTAAAACAAGACAAAAACTATCTGACCATTCAAAATCTTGGCAAAACACCTAACATCTAGGGCTATAAAGACACAGCACTTTTTCTTTTTCTTCTTTTTTACCTTCACAAAGGATGATTGGGCATGATTGGTTGAAAGGTGGAAGGAGTTGAGAAGGTAGCTGATAAGAAAAATGGCGTCGATTTCTTGAGCGAGTTTTTATCGATTGATAACTGAAATTGGTTTTCGACTCACATCCCTACTTGTTCTCACAGCTTGATGTTTGCCATCTGTCTAAGTTTGTCGTGGGCTTTGCTTTCTTCAGCTGCTGCCATGATATTTACCCGAGCCCCAGAGCTTCTTCACTCCATCCTTCCATATAGGACTGACTTCGGAGATCTATTTCAGGGTTTATGTTTCTGCTTAAATATGAGTCTCAAATAGAGAATACTTAAAGATGTCATGTGTAGGTGCATAAAAAGGTATTTTCTTGCTCTAAAACGTATATTTTAGTGCAGTAGCTCTCACTTCAGAGGGTGTGTTTTGCATCCATAACCTGTGCAATGCTAAACTGTCGGCCCTGTTTTCAGACTAATGCTAAGCTAAGCTAACAAGCCATTGGCACTATTTAACCAGAGCAGTGGGAGACACAAATCCTGGGGTGTAAATATCTGTGAGTATGTGGATAAGTGTCAGAGTGTTTCCTCAGGAAATGTTTGTAGTTGAAGGGAAGCGGAGAGCTGGAAGGAGATAAAAGAGTGTGGACGGTGAGTGGATAAAACAGAGGAAATGAGCCCATACTTTGGTTTTACAGACGATACTTTTTTAGCTTTTTGGATGCTGGATCAACAGTTCACAGCAGGTTCCTGCGCTCTGTTTTTGAGGACATGGTTATGTGATGTTCAGCTGTGATCCACCTACAAAAACATTTGTCTCCATCAGTGAGCCGTGACTGCTGTCCAGTCTTCCTCTGTGATACTTTTTTATGTTTGGCAGCTTCCCACAGTCCTACCCCTCAGAGCATAGATTTTGGTTTTTATGTCTCACCTACCAACAAGCTCTCGCTCTTAAAACTGGGTTATGAGGATGCTGTTAGCTGATGCAGGATGTTTTCAATTTCCTCATTGAAGAGTCAGATGTTAAAAAAGCAGCCAGATTCTTGAGAGTTATTTCAGACTAGGGCAGTGTTCATTTTGACAGCACTTTTTAATTTACTTTTAGTTTCATTCTTTTGCCTAAAATATCTTAGTTTTAATCCAAATTTAGTCTAGTTTTGGTTGATGAAATTTCAAATTAAGTTGACTAAATCTACTGTAAATATCGTCGACTGAAATAGGAAGTGCAAAGAGTTACACTTACCCATTTACACCCATTCGCTCTCACATTCACTCACTTATTTTTCACTTGGATCCTTCCACCACCAAGCTAAGGCAGTTGTGATTGGATGCCCCTCTTAATTCATCCAACCACACAACAGAAGTAGCTGTGATTGGATATATTCCTAACCTATCCCTACTCTCTACATGACAGAATTAGGTCTGATTGGATTTAGTCTCTGTCAAAAATTTTCATCTAGTTTTTAACTGTTGACAAATATTTAATTCAAAGGAGATATATCATGCTTGTTTCTCCTTTTCACTATGCCAGACTAGGATGCCTGTAAAGCATTTCTGCCCTCAGTACAAGTCATTTAGTTCCTTCATTGCCCCACAATAGCGTTCTCAAAATCCTCATTTTAGGCCATTATCAAGCTGTCGTTGAAACACTCGGATCTCAGGCTGACCTACAGTTACCTCGCAACGTCACAGCCCTTTGTGCTCTGATTGGTCACTTCTGTCAGAGCTGCCGAGAGGGTTGAGCCAGCCTGTCCTTCTTCTTCTACTGTATTTTCCGGCAGGCTCAAAGCAGCGACTGCGTATTGAGTCCCCCTACTGGCCAGAGCTGGTAATGAGTGAGTGTGAGCTAGGGAGCTATACACCGCTTTTGTGGCTAACGGACATCACAGAGGAGGAGCTGTTTTATCAGATTACTCCAATAAAAGAAATGTACCTCGTGTCGTCACGACGATTTAAATCTCGCGGTCGTCTCACAATGACCTATTTTCAGAGGTATCAAATCTCGTTCTAGGATATCAGAAAAAATACAATATCTCATTTTTTGAAAATTAAGGGGGTGTAAGGTCTTGTTTTCAAATTTATTATATTATATGTAAGTATTAAATCATGCATCAGCATGATATGTCTCCTTTAAAGGTGTAGAGTGTAGAAGTTGGCAGAATTACGCTGAAAGAAAATGGTGAATATAGGGTATAATGTTTCTATTTGTATGTTAAGTTCATCAAAATAGATGTACAATCATCCCCATAAAACTATTGTTGTTGGGTTTTTTTTTACTATTTAGATAAAGCTTTTTAGATGTTTGTGGAGGCTGACATAACAATCCGCCATGTTGTCTACAAAAGTTTACAAAGCCTATAATCATCGTCTTAAGAGACCTATAATCTATAAAAATAATATTTGCAAATATGAATGAAAAAACCCTCACCTCGTAACTGTTGTAACTGAAGCCCTGTTCACGATCCTTTATGGATTTCACCGGCTCTCGTCACTTAGTGATGTGATGTTATAGTAACGGGTGGGCTCATTCCAAAATCTGAACACTAGATGTCACTAAAATGCCAATTTCTACACACTGCACCTTTAATTTAGTTTTTGTGAACTTACACTTGTTCTTTTTTGTTATAGTCTAGTTTTTGTCAGTGGAAAAAAGGTTGTTAATGAAAACTATAGCGAAAAAAATAGTTGACAAATTAACACTGGATTAGGGCTTTAAAATATTAGAAAAATAATGATATGAACTCTCAAGATAAATGTATTTTTTTACATGACTGACAGAGATGGATGGAGTTACTCAGTGTGCCAGGCTCCCCAGCAGTCTAAGCCTATAACAGCTGAACTATGGCCTGGTCCAAGCCTGAGCCTACCCTAACTAAGACCTCCATCAGACAGGCCTACAGCAAATGGACACTATCCTCTGCTAGATTTGCACTGCAAACACAGATCTAGGCAAGTGTGTTTGTCTATCTGCAAGTCAAAATATCCAAAACACTTACTCCAACACATTCCCCTAACCAGTCGAGATAAATATCCCATTTTAAGGAATGAAAGGCAGATTAAAGCCCTGAATTGCTCGTAATGAAGAGGAAATATCTGCCGATGAAACAATGACATTTTGACTCAATAAGGGTCTTAAATTAATGTTTACTATCTGTTTGTTTCATCTTACTGGCAGATTACTTTACTAATTATTACAAGCAGCTCAGGCCTTCATTTTAGTTTTTTATATAGTCAAATAAGATCTTAATCCAGACATGTAAGGAATTTGTGGCTTAGAATCAGTCCAGTGAGATTTTTTTTTATCGTCTCCGACATAATCTGCTGGATAACATCTTTATTTTCAGTTTCTCATTACAAGGCACAACAAATCACCTAACTGTGGGACCTGGGTTTAGCTCGCCTATCCTGTGTACAATGCCTGAACACCAAGAATAAACAACGTTTCTTCATTGCTCACATACTCGTAGTTAAAGGTGAATCAAACCAATCATTTTACAGCTCATAATTAAGTTTTGTGATTCTGTTTATCGTCCATCCCTAATGCATTACTCTGTACTTTAACACCGAAGAGGGCACATCATGTTCTGCTCTGGCATGGGAGGAAAATTGTGTGTGACAGAATCTTTCAATATTCATAAGTCCTGCAGATACTGGGCTGCATCATCCGTCCTGTGAGCTCACAGCCTCAAGGGCGGTCAGTCAGGCTGGATCCAACACTTACCTAACACCAAACATGTTTACCACCAGAGACTCTTCACTCTTACAAACAACTGCTCAAACCGTGAAGATGTTTTCACTCGAGAAGTTTTGAAGTCACTTTTGTGGACTTTTGGTGCCAACAATGTTACCATGTTTTCCTCTTTTAATTATATCACATTTTTGAAACAAAAGAAACTCTGTTTTTTTTTTTTTTTTTTACAAATGTTTCTTTTTTCTGCCAAATAACATCAATTTTGCTAAATAATGTAACTACTTTTTAGCACCGAGATCATTTTTTCAAACAAATAAGGTCAAGTTTCTGCTCTCATAAAACCACGTTTCCTCAAATGTATAGGTATTACTTTCTCCAGTTTTATCACCAAGATCCCCCTATAACTTTCACATTTTAAAACAAAAATCAACTTAATGAATACAAAATAATCTTCCTAATCCATGGTTTAATCATTTTTTCTGCAATTGAGCTCAAGTTTCCTAATATTGTCAAGTGTCTCTAGCAACTAAAAGCTAGTTTCTCCCACAGATGAAACCATATTTTCCAAAAACAATCTACAGTTTTCCTCTAAAATGTAATAAATAAATCACGTTTTTGAACGTATAAGTTTCTCTTACAAAAATTATAACATGTCCCTGCCAAATTACATCAGTTATTACAATTTGTCCCTTTATTTATAGATCATAATTTGAAATGAACATCCATCCATCTTCTCCCGCTTATCCATGATCAGGTTGCAAGGGCAGCAGCCTAAGCAGGGAAGCCCAGACTTCCCTCTCCCTGGCTACATGTTCTAGGTCTTCCCCAGGGTCGCCTACCAGTGGCACATGCCCTGAGCACCTCATCAGGGAGGCGTTCAGGAGGCATCCTGACCAGATGCCCGAGCCACCTCATCTGGCTCCTCTCAACACAGAGGGACAGCTGCTCTACTCCAAGCCCCTCCTGGATGGCCAAACTTCTCACATGTCTTTAAGGGACGCCCCGGCCTAACCTGACAAGCCAGATGGACAGCTCCATATATCTGCCACAGAAATATTTCACTAGTCCATCTGGGTAGGAGCCCCTTATATTTGTTTTCAGGGGCAGAACGTTCAAAAACACAAGCTTGTGATTGGACAGTCATTTGGCTCGTCACATTCATCACAGACCAATCCACATCAAGCAGGGTTGCCTCCTATAATGTAGCATACATAGCGGTTAACTTAGCCGCTACAGCTAACAACAGTTAATGACTGTTAGCTGTTAGCCGCTAACTTAGCTGCTAACAGCTAACGGCCTTATACTATCGTCTTACACTAAATTATACCACACAGATGATTCATTTAACACTTAGATGTGACATGAACCTCGTCAAAGACAATCCCTACAAGTAAACTTATTCTTGAGCAAAGCGATCGTTTTTTCAGTTCATACTGCTCGTCGCCGACCAATCCACGCACCAGACCAATCGTGGCTTATATAGTTCAGGCTGCAGACGCACTGCGAAGTACGCTATAGCACTGTTTAGGCTCAAAAATGTACTAAATGACTTCGCTTCAATTAATTATGGACGTACCCGCCAGGACACTTGGATTACAGCGACGAGCAGTATGAAGGAAAATAGGCATTTTTGTGGACTTTATTGACCTTTTTTCTTACGGACGCCGCCGCCCCTGTTAGATGGACGTGCTAACAGTATCCCCTCGACCCCCGGCTGCATTTGAGACATCAAAAAAGTGCTCCAGAGTGTTGCTCAGCATGAGGGTGAGTAGAAAATGAGGCCAAATCGTTGTTTGGGTGTAGTGTTCCTTTAAGTATCCATGAGGACCATAGGCTAATCAGCATGTCCATTCTCAACCTCTCTTCCCTGATTGGGCCGTTAAGAATTCAGCCGAGTGAATTCGTTGGACAACGGAGGCTGGCAAGACAGACCTGCAGGATTTTAGAATCAGGCAGGTCTGTCTGCTCTGCAAGGCTAAGCCCGGCCACCCTGCGAAGGAAACTCATTTCAGCAGCTTGTACTCGCAATCTGGTCTTTTCGGTCACATGAACATTTCAAATGATTTTCCCACAGAAACATATACATAGTTTTTAAAAATAAAACCATTTTTCTGCCAAAATAAAACACAAATATACAGGCTCCAAGTTCCTTAACAAAAAAGAAACTTTGTAATAAATGACAAAGTCTTCTTAATTGTTTATTTCTTCTAGAATTTAACGGATTCCCATATAATGGGTTTTGAGAGGGAGAAATAATGGAGGAAAAAACTTGTCATTGCTGTCTCCAGCTGCCCAAGTGTGATCCATGGTGCAAGAGGGAACTTAAGTCCTGTGTTCATACACTTTCCAACTCCCAAAAGAACCTCCTGCTTTGTGCGAATGTTCTTTAAAAAGGAGGGTTAAGACGAATAGGTGCGATGTGAGCAATCAGATCGTCGACAAGCGTACTTGCCACTTTTGGTGTGAATGCAGGGTAAATGCAGTGATGATGAAATCAAAGTGGCCCATTCATTCTTATCTTATTTTGTTTGGGGCCCTCACTTGAACAACAATATTCATCCAAGTGGCACCAGTTGGTAAAGAACTCAAAGCAGTGCAGCTACTTCACTGATGATCTCAACTCAAGGCATCTTTGCACTTTTAGCAGCCCATCCTTTGACTCATCATCATTGTTGTAAGCAGATCCATGTGCAGCCCCAGGACCGTGGCACGCTGGCAGCAGGGGCGTGAATGCAGTGACATGAACACTCAGGCATCCGGGCTGATTTCTCCCTCCCTCCGTGTTAATGCAAAGAATATTGCGTGCATCAGCCGAGGCGGGGGGAGGGGGGGATTCAGAGTTGAGGAGGTCCTTTCATGCAACAAAGAGGGCTCCTCCCTCACATCTGTGTGGGATTGTTATTGTTTGGCCTGACATCTGGATGTGCCCTTGGCAACTTTAAGGCTTGGATGAGGTCTGCTCTCATGTCCTGGGCCGATGCTCACATATGAGCCTGAGATGCTAATTCAGATGATTTTTTTCAGTCACATGGGAAAGATTATTCAAAACGTACAGCTGACCCCACGGCCAATGTGCTCATGCTATATTTGGTCTGGTTGGAGAATGAAGCTTAGAGAGGCAGTGTTTCCACGCTAATCCACGAGCCTCTTCTTCTTGGTCTTTCGGTTCACATGGCTAACATCTCCTGAGGACTTCTGTTTTATTTTAGGAGAATTTCCTTTTTCCTTTGACACGTCTGTCTGATAAATTCAATCTACTACTCAACTTTCTCACAGAATGGTAGGAAACAAGCTGGTGGGAAAAGGAGCATCTCAAAATGAAAAAAAAAAGCATGTTCCATCTGAATGGTAAAGTGATCTTAAATTGAAAACAACAAATGGTTAATGTGCCAGAACTAAAGTGTATGAATTGCACTGAAATTGCAATCACAATTTCTTGCATTTGATTTTATTATTAGATTTCAAAATCAAAAATCAATATTTTTTCTTTGACTTACTGAAGTTCCACTCATAAGTTGTGGCAGTATTTAAAAATATAAATACTGAAAATTTTGACTCTTCTCAAATTGATCAGCCCTGGCATTTTTGCAGAAATCCATTTCTAGGCATACATTTGTTTTTTTATTTGATGTAATACTGAAAAAAGAGTTCCTTGTTGATAAAATGTGAAAATAGTGCAGCTTTCAGTGTTCACATAGGCAAGCCTGCCTGAGTCCCTTCAGTCAAACATTGGATAAAAAAATATAGCAAGAACTTTAGTTATTAGAGGGAAATTCACTTTAGTTTTGAGACTTTATTTAAATAAAATAAAGAAAAACTTTCTTGTTATTTCCGTGTCAGGTTTTTTATTTTCTTTCTCTGAGAGAAAAAAAATTGATCAAAATCTTTAATCCACTTTATTTTACATGGTTTATAAGTGTTCAATCTTACACATTTCGTCATGTTTCCCTCAAATTTTCTCTTTTATTCTTTTTTTATTTTTTTATTTTTATCTGTGAAGTACTTCGTAACCCTGTTTTGTGAAGTGCTGTATAAATTAAGTTTAATATTATTATTATTTTATTTTTTTAGGTCAGATTTCCCAGCCCTACTTGCAGATTCTGTTTTAATTGTGACCCCTGTCGTTGCGTTTTTTCCATTTCAATCATTGTTTTTTCTTGGAAATGCTGTTTGTTTTATTGCACTTTTATTCATAACTGTTGATTAATGTCTTTCTTGATAGATAGATAGATAGATAGATAGATAGATAGATAGATAGATAGATGTGTGTGTGGGTGTGTGTGCATTGCACCTTACCTGTATTATTTTACAATATATTTTTTGTCTTAATATTTTATTTTATGTTATTTTTCATCTTGTATTCATAACTGTTGATTAATGTCTTTCTTGATAGACAGATAGATAGATAGATAGATAGATAGATAGATAGATAGATAGATAGATAGATAGATAGATAGATAGATAGATAACAAATAAAATTCTATCCTATTCTATATGTATATGTGTGTATATATATATATATATATATATATATATATATATATATATATATATATATATATATATATATATATATATATATATATATATATATATATATATATATATATATATATAATTATATGCATTTTATATCGTTATATATGTATATGTTTATTTATATATACATATATATACATAAATTTATATGTATATAAACAGATAGATAGGTAGATAGACAGATAGAGAGATAGAGAGATAGAGAGATTTTCAGTTAATAATTAAAGATATAATAACCTGATCAGATTTAAAAACAACCTGATGGAAAATGGCAATTTGAAAAATAAGTTTTATATTATATATATATATATATATGTATGTATATATATATATATATATATATATATATATATATATATATATATATATATATATATATATATATATATATATATATATATATATATATATATATATATATATACTATAATAGACATTTAACATAGACTGGACTTTCAGACTGTCAAGTTACGCCTCATATCTTTTAAAACCGATGTAATTGAGGACAGTTTATTTTCGGATGTTGTCCCTTTATTAGTTGGAGGTGATGTTCTCCATTACACCTGCTCTCACAACACTGTTTCCCATCAAACCTTGTTAAGGTAACTCTACCCTCACTGATAAAGAGAAGCATCTGGAGCACGTGGTGTTTACTGCCTGTGTGGTGAAACAGGGCTTGAGTGCGTCATAGTAAACACGTCACGATACTCAGCATGGGAGCCATATTTGATAACAACATGTGTCTGCCTGCAGCCACGAGACTGGCTCTCTGTTTTTTATCAGAGGTTTAGTTTCAGCTCGTACAGTAGATATGAACACAAGTATCAATGCAGAGAGGCTGAAAAAGCTTTGCTGGAGTAGGTTATGACACGCTTACAAATTACATCACATTACCTCCAGCTCATTGTACCTTATTTTTTATGTTTCAGTCACTTACATCATCAGATCAGGCCCGAGCCAAGCGTCCTGAGGATTTTATTTCCCTCCTTTCACCAACCTGCTGAAGGCCTCAGCTGCTGGAAAGAGTCCCGGCTTCTGAACCTCTAACTGTGGGCTGCTTCTATTTATTAGAGCAAAATCAATGCTGGATTTTCAAGCTGTCACTGATTGGTGTGATGTTTTATGTTGGCCCACAAGAAGCAGATAAAAGACAGATTTTCATCAGGGAGGGAAATTACACAAGAGCTACATTGTTGTGAAATTACACGAGAATCTCTTGTTTATTTCTTGCTTTGGTTTGTCAAATAACTTCTGCAGTAACCCAGTATTTATTTTATTTTCTCTAAAACTCGCCAAGTTCTTGGCAATTTTTAAAGAAATTTTAAGTTTCTACCCAATAACTCAATAAGTTCTTGACAATTTCAGGAAATGTTGGTCATGTTACAAGGAAGAGATAGTCTTTTGGTGGTGATCCTAATCCACATGGGGATCCAGGAACTTGATTGATTTGTTAACATTGCATGATAGGGCAGTTTTCCACATTTTTGCTGATTACTCAAGAAGTTGGTATTTGGATTTCCTGACATTTTGGCCCACAAGAAGCAGAAACAAGAATGCAATGTGAATTTCTTGCTTACTTCTTGCCTTTGTGTGGTGAAAAAACTTGTGTTATTTACGCATGTTAGTTTGGGAGCATGGAAACTCAAAAATTCAAGAATGGATTTTCATGATATATTGGGGGAGTGTCGATCATGGCACAAGGAGTAAGTGATAAGATTGTGGTGGATCAAAGCCTGGATGTGGATCCAGAAACTTTTTAAGTGGACTTCTTTCCAGTTTGACATAGGACAGTTTTCCACATTTTGACAGTAAGACAATGTTTGAAATACCTTGGCGGTGGTTTGTGCTGTTAGGTCATAGAGGAGTTACAGCTGCTTTTCTCCTCCTCAAAGGCTTCTGTACTTTGTGTTTTGATAAAATAATTTGTCAGAGATGTTTCACTGAAACATTTTTATACAAAGACAGCCTTTTGTTTTTCTTATATTGATATTTTACTGAGACTTAAGTCTTTTCGCACTTTTACGATAACTTGGAATAAGTTGGACCAAATCAAATGCTGGCATATATCCCTAGTCTTTTCCACATTGTTTTGTCGCTTTTGGCATAAGTATCACAATGTACAATCACTGTGTAGTCATCTACAATGTACAGTTACTATGTGCAATTAATGTGCAATCCTCAATCCTCGAACAATGTGCAATTACAGTGTGGAAGTACACCCATGTACAATCACGTATCCCATGTGCAATTACTCCGTAAATGTGTATATAATCTTTATAGTTTTTAGTTTTGTTTCCAAGCCCTTTGAATATTTTTATATTTTATATTTTTTTATAGTTTACGTCTTATACAGGCAGAGTAATGTACATGCTTGTATTTTTTATACTTAAGTCTATTTTTTTATTCTACTAATGCTGTCCACTTTGCTGCTGTAACACTGTAAATTACCCCGCGTGGGACGAATAAATGTTTTTTTCTATTCTATTCTATTCTATTCTAAGTAATTTTAAAAACATATATATCCAAGACTCCAATCACCAGCAGTGCCCACCCCCCTTCTATGCACTATATGAAGAGTATCTAATTTTTTGTGCTGTTTCCTCTTTTTTTAAGTAAAACGTATGGCAACATGTATTTAAAATAGAATTTACAGGTTGAAAATCATGCAAATAATTTAATATTTTGAGATTTTAAGGAGAACTGAAGTGGTTTGAGAGATTTTGTACAGGAAAAAAGCTGAAAATACTGATAAATGATGATTCCATAATAGTTGTAGATGTTTGGCTTGTTAGGTCATGGAGGAGTTACAGCTGCTTTTCTCCTCCTCAAAGGCTTCTGTACTTTGTGTTTTAATAAAATAACTTGACAAACAGTTGTTAACACATGTGTAGGACTTCAATGAGACATTTTGCTCACGCACTCCTGCACATTTACCTCGGCCAAGAAGGCTATATTTCAACCTTTGTTTGTATGTTGGTTCACAAGGTTATGCAAAAACTACTGGATGGATTTTTCAGATCAGTAATTGTAAAACTATTAATGATGGCAACAGGATTTGAAGTGCAAGAAGTGGGTTTTTAGGGTCAAGGAAACTTCATCATGGAGCTTTTGCTAATAGGTGTAACAGTTACGTGTGAGCTAGCTTGGAGTAAGTTTGCACTGCCCGAGTGCTGTCTGTTCCTTCATGTTTTCTACAAGAGCCATGATTGATTTCCTTCTGACAATGAAAAGGAAATCTGTTTTGTTTTCCTTAAAGGCATTTTTTATTTTTCATGGCTACACCCTCTTTAGCTGAGCCTATCTGTCTGTAAAATGTGGCAGTAATGTCGTGTAATGGGCCCCCTCAGCAGCCTAATGGACATCCGAATGCCACAGAGCAGAACTCGGTGTGTGGGGCGCCAAACATCCTGCAAGGGCAGAAGGATGTTTACAGCTCAGGCAGAGCACCACATCTCTCAGGGGCAGAGATAAGAACGGCCTGATCTCTGAGAGGGCGAGAACACAGCAGCTGCTGTATGAACCGACTGTTTTCTCTTTCTTTTCCAGGTAAATTTTCTGCACGCTGACCGATGTAATCCGTGATGTCAGCTCTCGAACAAAGTGGACATGACTAACCACTTCTGTGAGGCTCTGCACATAATAGTGGACCACCCACAGTTGACACCGCTTTGTGGTCGGGTGACCCGAACAGACCAATAATCAAGTGTGGGCCTTTGTGGAGGTTCACTGATTAAACTCTCAGTTGAATGTAGCAGAAGGACTTGCTGTTTGAGGCTTTTGTTGGGAGCGTGTTGAGTTTTAGGACCATCGTACTTATTTGTGTTATTCTCTGAAACAAGAGGCAGCAATTAATTTAAAACCTCATCTTAATTAATTAATAAATTCTAGAGTCAGACATCAGAAAGAAAATTGACTGGGAACAGTTTGTAGTTTTTATTGTCATTATTTTAAATTTATTACAGAAGTCCATTATAATATGTGTTTCATCTTTCCATTATTTCCTCCTTTGTCAGTCTGCTGTCATGAAATGAAGCTCAGAAAAAGCAAAAACAACTGCAACACACCAACACCTAAGGTCAAATAGGTAAAAAGGTTTAATCGGTTACCAGGCAAAGTACACAAAAGACAGGAAGATCAGGCAAAGACTGAGGTGCAACAAACTGGCAACACAACAGTGAGAGACATAGGGTTAAACACATGAAGTAATGAGGGATGACGGGAAACAGGTGGGATGTAACAATCAGGGGGTAGATGCGACAAGATGGGGGAAGGGCAAACAGGAACAAATCTGGAACCAAGACAAGGGTTAGTGCTTCAAAATAAAACAGGAAGAACAAGACATGAGACATGGCTGTGCCAAATAAAAAAACTAAACTGAAATGACACCTGCTCCTTTTACTCTTTCAGAACAAATGAAAAAAACTGAACAAGTTAAACTGCCAGAATTTTTGACTTAATATAAAGTAGACCTTGTATTATTGTATATGTCATGTTGCAGTAATTTGTGCTGAATGTGGTTTAGATAAATGTCTACAGGGATACATATTTACCTCAGCCAAGGAGGTTAGGTTTTCGGGACAGTCTGTTTGTCTGACTGTGAACAAAATAACTCAAAAAGTTATGGATGGATTTGGATGAAATTTTCAGGAAATGTTCAGCATGGGAAAAGGAAGAAGTGATTCAATTTTGGTGTTGATCCGGATCACCGTCTGGATCCGCCATGACGAAAAATGTGATTTTCGTGAATAACTACTGACCAAAAATAGAAATCATTATGAAACCAATTGCTAATGGTATGTTTTCATGGTCAAGGAATCTAAATATTTACATGAAATAAAGGTAGGACTAATATTTATGGTAAAAATCACAATATGGGAGAGGACTGTGGTGCTGGTGGAGGTCTGCGCTCTCCGAGTGCTTTTCTAGTTATGTTGTGATATTTAGCCAAATCAAAGCTAAAGTTCCCTCTCTTTTAGTCCACTTGTCCTGTTTGATGCTTGTTCAGTTTTGAATTCTTTCACATTTCCCTTTATTAAAACGCTGGTCCACTTGGGGACAAACCAAAACCCCTGTATTTTGGTGGAGTAGTGTGAGCTTTCACACTTCCCTAAAGGAACCCTATTTTCCAAAAAAGTTTTTTTTTTTTTTTATCCAAACAAGGATGATGTGTAAACACAATTCCCAAGATATTTAGTGTGATTAGAGATCAATGTCTGTATTTTTTGGTACAAAAATATTTAGGGCTTGTCCCAATTGTACCTCTTGGCCCTTGTCTTACTCCTTTTTCAGCGTTCACATCTAGTGAAGGGGCATCCCAATTTTCCGTAGGTCTAAAGGAAAAGGCTAAGACCAAGGGCTACATAGCCCTTGAAACGAAGACAGAGTGGGACCTCACTTGAAACAAAGGTGTAAGAGAATTTCCCATAAGACACTGTGCATGCCGACACGAGGCATCAAATTCATGAAGTAAATATTAATCACGTTTTTAGTTGTTGGCCGCATTCTAATAATTCTCGTTATAACAAGCTAGCTTTCACAGCCACAGCTACAATAATTGTCGCATCTGCCTACATCACAGCCAGTGAGGTGGTGATGTAGCGGCAATTGAGTGGTGTCTCATTTCTCAGCAGTGTGTTTTCACTGCTTCCCCTTGGGGTAGGGCTAAGGGGTAGAATTGGGATTCACCCTTACTGTGCTTGGAGATCAATTTCTTTATTTTATTTTACAAAGATATTTAGTGTGCTTAGAGATCAATGCCTAGATTTTTCTCTGTAAAGACTCCAGTGTTGGCAATGTTTTTTTTTTTTTTGTTTTTTATCAAGAGGGTTCTGTTACAGTAATCAAAGACAGTTGGATTTGGGACATGAAATTCAAACCATATTCACTTTGTAAAGACGAGAGAGTTTTGTTTGAGTAGAATTATTAGAAACACCGTTCAAATGAAAAAGGCAAATGCTCTCAAGTTGAGGGTGTTTAAGACAGTCCTGTTTTCTTTTTGATGCCGTCCATACTCATGGTTTTATAATGTAAAGAGCAACTGTTAAATGCCATTTTGGTTCACTGTAAAACTGCGTCCTGTATATTTTTGCAGTACACTAACTGCTCCATCATAAACAAGATATTTACTTAAGTGACCACACTGTCATGTTGGAAATCCCCAGGATGACAAATGAATTCGTATTACGCAGGACGGTTTCACACACAAGGTTTACGATGAGAAAAACGCTGCTCCGTGTTCCCTGAGAAAAAGCCAAAGATAAGAAAGTGAGACACATAACATGAGTAAGATTTAAGCAGCTGTTGAGAGGGATCGCTGTAATGCCTCCCCTGTTTTTGTATTACAAGATATATTCTGTGTGTCCGTCTGCAAATGTATGACAAACAGCCGCTGCCAAGAAACAGCTGGAAGACCTGGCAGCGGAGAGAGGGCCGAGCCTGTGTGCGTTTCCCCGCGTGTGTTTTTGTGTTTCCATGCAGCATATGCGACAGAGCAGCTGATCTCTCCCCAGCTGTTTCCAATTTGCACATCACCATAATGTTTTACAATCCCACTTTCTGTAAGCCCCCACGCCCTCCTCCCCCCTCCCCCCTCTGCCCTGAGTGATGCACTTAAAACTGTGAGCAGGCCGAGGGACACTGTTTTGAGACTCGAACAGATCAGACATATAGGGACTGATGGCCCCCTGCTGTGTCAGCTCTGTCATTGTATGAGTGAAATTAGGCTTTGTCTGGTTTGTCTGAGCTGTTACACAATGAGTATGAGCCACTGACAAAGTAAGGGCTGTATAGTTTAACATTTTAGCTTTCATGTTGCAGTTGTTAAGTCCTTTAGTCTGACAGATTTGACAAATGTTGAAGTAAGAATTGCGGCACAGTGGCAGTGTTAACTTTGACAGCACTTGCTGAATTAGTTTAGTTCGATCTAGTTTCATCAGGGGAAAAAAGGTTGCTGATGAAAACTAAAGTAACACTGCACAGTGGCTTCTCGCAGCAAGAAGGTTGCTGGTTTGATCCCCGTGTCTGTAAGGTCCTTTCTCTGTGGAGCTCGTATGTCCTCCTCGTCCATGCATGGGTTCTCTCCGGGCACTCCGGCTTCCTCCCACAGCTCAAAAACACACTCATTAGTAGGGATGGGTACCTTTCACATTTGAACCGATACCATACCGATCCCCGGTACCTTGGAATCGGTATCAGTACTCAATGGTTCCAATTTTCGGTACTTTTGCGTGTGTTTATGGGGTAGTAAATATTAATTTGTTTAATATTAAGATCTCAAATTTTTTCAATGTAAATTTATTTCTCAGTATACAAAATTTGACAGCTATATATCAAAACAACATTCAACTGTTTGTATTGTAACATTGTAGTCGTTCCAAAAATTTCTTCAACATGAAAACCAGCAACTAAAATGAACCACAACTTAATAAATTAACTGCAGCCCTCACTTTAACTTTAGGGCAGTTTAACAATGGGTCCAATGGAGCTGTAAAAACAACAAGCATTTACATTAACATTACAAAGTACGAGGAACCGACCTGATAATGATAACTGACGCACATTAAAATGCCAAGCTAATACCATCTTAAACACAAGGCTTATTTACCAGGACCAGGTATCCTCCTTGTCGCATTTGCTGCCATCACCAAATGTTAAAGCCATTTCTTTTCCTGTGTTTCTGGCTGCAGACGACTAGTCGCCATTGGACACAGGCGTGCTAACAGTGCCAAATGGATCCTTTGTGGTCGTAGATCTGAGGCTATCAAAAATTGTGCACTCTTCAGCTTTAAGGAAAATTTTGTGCGTCACCAGGTGCTTCCACAGATTTTAGGTATTTCCGCTGCTGGCCTTACACTTGGCGTCACAAATATTGCAGTGAGCATAATCTCCATCACAATAAAGCACAGCCATACTTTCAAGCAATTTCTCTCAGCCATGCTTGCTTTGTTGACTGAGCCCGCGGCTGCTAACGCCATTGCGCTAATGCTGTGCTGCGCTCAAGTCCGGTATGGAAATTCACCTACTCTACCCAATAGTATGCTTGATTCTTCCACTCCCTCACAGTCACAAGGATGCGTTTAGGTACCTAAACATGGCACCATTTGATTTTACGTGAATCGGTACTCGGTAGTACCTACAGAACTCGGTCAGTACCTCTTAAAGTAGCGAATTCGGTACCCATCCCTACTCATTAGGTAACTGATGACTCCAAATTGCCCTTTCATGAATGTGAGCATGAATGGTTGACTGCCTCTTTATGTGGCCCTGTGATTGGCTGGCGACAGAGCCAGGGTGTACTCCACCCCTTCGCCTAATGTCGGCAGGGATATGCTCCAGCCCGTGTGACCCAAAATCAGAACTGTTTTTAGTTTAAGCTTCTCGTAACTAGGCAGCAAGAGTCCGATGAACAATGCCAGCGTTTGTAGTTGTTACAGTTAGTTAGTTGTTTATATTATAGACATCAGTGACTATTGCACTGAGGCTTGATTTTAAGGAAACTGTAAATCAAACTGAATTCACAATATCCTCCAGAATAATCACAAATAGATCTTTTCGTAAAATTGGTCAGCCCTTCTTGTAGATATTAAGATCATTTAAAAGAACTCTAAAAGACAAAACTCTTTCTAAAAGCTAAAATTATTTTCATATAATTGTAAAAATAAATAAATTAAAGCAATATAAATTACAATAAAACTAAGGTGAAATAAGGGAAGGAACACAATGGTGAGATGGTTAGAACAAAAGTACCTCTCACCATTCTTCTACTGCAGTAAGTGCTTTGCTGTTTTTCTCCATCAAGTTTAATGAAACACAAGATGATGCAAATACAAGTGATCACCCAGTTCCTTTGGGACATGAGAGACAGTATTAAACTCTGAATGAGGTGTGATTGTCCCCTGAACGCCGTGTACCTTCATTTATCATCTGCATGTTCCCTTTATATTTCTGTTACATTTTGTTCCTCTGCTGCATAAAGAGAGACAATACTTGTTATCGATTCACAGTGAAAGAAATGCTGCCTGCAGAACCTGCATGAGGGTTTGGAACAACTATTCTAACAGCCTTGACAACCTGCTACGGGATGTCTCATTACTGTGACGGTATGGACCTCTCAGTTCAGACTGTGACATATATGGAGGAGATTATGACAGAATTGCAGCCTGCAGGGATGTGCCTCCATGGGTACACTCTGCACAGACAGGGGGAGTCAAGAGGAGGATCTGGGGTGGTTTTTTGTGCTTGTGTTTTGGGTAGAATTCTTATTATCTCTGAAAGGGATGGTGCAGGTTTTTAGGTCAGTGGTTTTCAAATTTATTCATTAAGGCAAAACAAGTATAAAGCTGAAATCCTGGGGCAAACTGTATTCAAAATAAAGCAAAACAGATAATGTAATAATATTAAAATAGCTCCTTCAACCAATCAATCAAACTTTAACAATAAAGTATATTTCTTACTAATTCAATGGCAGTTTAGAGTGATTTACATAAAAGCTGACAGGTAGTTGACCTGTCAGATTGAGAACCAATAATGATAATATTTGTTTTAATTACTGATTTCTTCATGTATGTTTACTCAGCAGTTATGTCATTCTAAAAATAAAAGTAGTAGGATGACAAGGAGGACACTAATGCATACATTATTACATTTTTGTTTTATTATGTAAATTGTTAATTTAAAATGGAGCATTTTATGTAATGATATTCAATTCTTCTTGTTGCTGTTGTTTTTTTGGAGTGTTTTTGCATTGAAGTACTTTTTTATTAATATAAATAACAATTTGAAAAGAAAAGAAAAAATAATATAGCTAGTAGTATAAGAAGATAATAAAATGGATGGAGAAACATGAGAAAATAATAGAAAATAATCTACAGACAAAATCAATAAAGAGCCAAAATACAGTTAACCAATGTTTAAATAAAATGAAATCTAAAGGAATTGCTCTTATAAGGTTGCTTAATGATCAGACATAATAAGAAGTACTGAAAGTATGATGTAAACATTAAAAAAATAATTCCAGAATTAAAAATGACGAATTTAATACAAGAAACAGGGCATCCATATATATTTTAATTATCCTAAAAGAGGTAATATTTTAAAATGTGGTTGAAAACAATTCAGCAACACACATTTAAACTTGATGGATCACATTTTAATAAACCAGGAGTTCTTGTAAATCTCACAAAGAGAAACCTATATCGTCCACCTTCTCGTTCCGGTAACTGCAAGATTAGGTATTTATAAAGGTTTTAAGATGGTGAAAGGTTAAAGAATTTGCAGCTTCGTACTAAAATAAATGCATCAGAATAGAGGGATTGGGAGCTAAAACTATCGTTTTCCAGATTCCCAGTGTGCCACTGTTTAGGCCACAAAGCTCATGTGTAAAGTCTCATATGTTTACGGGGTCAAATTGATGCATAAAATGAAAATAAATCATTAATAGGTTAATGCATTGACTTTTGATCTCCCAAATCCTGCCAGTTCATCTCCGAGAGAGTAGAACTCAAAGTGGTCTTCAGCTGTTGTATTCACCTGCACATGCCCTACGTAGATGGATGCTCAGCCTGGAACCAAACACCCTTTACCTTTACCTGTGCTGTCTCATCCACAGCTCCAGATCCTCCCCGAAAGGAAAATTAACAGTTTCAAACCTGTGACTCTTAAATAGTTTAACACCAGCTGTTTCAGTCGGGTTCAAGCTAACCCCGCTTTGGCTCCCCCACAGTTTTCCAGAGCACATTCGCTCAACCTTGGGGATATTTTTCCATTTCCATTTTGTCTCATTGACTATGCAGCAGCAGCAGTGACATGAAATCCCAGCAGCCGGCAGCTTTGCCGTGAAAAATCTCCTTTGCTTTCTGCTTTGATGAGACACCGGCTTCACCTTCAAATGAGATCAGTGTAATGAATGCGCCGAGTGATTTAAACCAACCGTCACGTTTGAGGATTTATGACAGAGACCAAAGGAGATGTAGCTCTAAGAACAGACCGAGGCACTGAGAGGGTCGGATCATAAGTCTGGGATGTTTCATCAGGGAGGTAGAACTTTCTTAAATCTCTCTGGGGTTTTGTTGGAGTGGCTCCAGCTGGATATTATGACAGCTGTGTTATTCTTTAATAACTAAGCCCAAGTGAAAACATTTTGGAGTTAATTTAACTCCAGACATTACATATACAACCTGCAATAAATGGTTTTTTTTTTACCTTAAAAAGAAAAACATACATGTTTAAATAGTTTGATGGATGGAGAAGTCTCTGTCTGTTGTCACTGATTTAGTGGCTCATCTAGGCGAAATCTTAAGTTGTGGTGTGGCTTGGTAATTGTACAACTATTATATTTGCATGTACACAACAACTTATGACTGAGTGTTCAGATTCTGTCTTTCAAATTTAAGGCCCCATCCACAAAACACTTAACAGTTTCAAAAACGATCGTCATAAAGACGAAGGGGTCTCAGAAAATGTGTGTGTCTACATGAATGCACTCGATACGCATGAAAATGCTCTAAAACACATGCCAGACCTCTAGGGGCGCTGTAACGATATGACGGAAACAAGTGGAAATAGACGAAAAAACAGTGGGCATGCGCACTTGCGGCAAAAGTTGTAAAAAGAGATGGTGATAAAGTGATCATAAAGTGCCATGATGTGTCCTCGATAATTGTTTGTTCAACTCGGTGGTGGTTGAGAAGAAGGAGATTTTGCTGCAACAGGGATAGTAGGGTCACTAGCTTCATCAGCACATATGCTACACCGTATGCCGCCATTGTCGTTGTTGTTGCCACGTATGGCGCATGCGTGTCAATGAAGATATAAAACTATGATGTAAGCGTATCTGAAAACTTGCAGAGAGCCAGTAATCACGGAGCTGCGTATACAGCATTTCAAAATCTTTCCACTCTGGAACCTGGTTTCAAAAATGGTCGTTTACAGACCCCCAAAACGCCGTCTTTGTATGGATGATACGCAGATTCAGCAAAAAACGTATGCGTTTAGACCTCGGTTTGTCTTCGTATGGATGGGGCCTAAAAGTCTGTGTAAATCCACATGCAGCTGTAGTTTATATTAATTTGAATATCTTGTAAAACCTGTAAAGGGATAATGTCACTTACAACCAACAGTGCTGATGTGTGAAGGTTATCTTTACTTTTAGTCACTCCAAATTAGTTCTCCATTTAAAAAGAAACAAACATGAATTTCAAGCTTAAGTGTGTGTAGCTAAATATTTAAAATTCCAAATACACTCTGGAGGAATAAAGACATAAGTAGTAATGAACAGTGGGGCTGTTTGCAGTTCAATGAGAGGAAAACAGCACAAACGCACCATAACCAAGGACAGATCCAGTCACATAAAACTTCCCCCCTTTCCCTGATAGGATCTTGGCTTGTCCATGGCAGGTCCTTGATGGGGTCTACCCACCCTGAGCTTTTAACATATAAAATTCAGGCCATGTTTGTGTTGATTTGTGGTGTCAAGACTCCTCTCTGTTGCTTTGGCTGTTAACCAAGAAAAAGGATGAAGCCATGAGGAATCACCATCTGCATGAATGAGCATGTTCATAGAGGAATTTGGCACCCGGGAGTTGGTTGGTAGTTTGGTAGTAACTGACTGGAAGTTGGCAGGCTGCTGTCAGAGAGGGGGAAATTGAAGCCTGCAGAGCATGTGGGAGAAACTGACCAGGCAGACTGCAGTCACACCAGCCACTCCTCTGTTTTCAGTGATCAAAACAGCTCCTCCTAAATTTGGAGTGCTCATGTGTTTGAACCTTTACCGTAAATCCCCCAGGCAGGCTGTGTAACTTTTACAGTTACCATCAACAGAGTGAAATGTAGGAGTCTTGCCTTCACAAAATCTACTTTCAAAGGTCAGTGGGGCCAGTCTAGGTGTGCCTTCTTTGTTATAATTTTTGCATGCTGTCTTTAAAAAGATGTGGCGTCCTGGACAGAGCTGGTAAAGGAGATGCTGAGCAAAAAGACTAAGATTTAAATTCTACGGGGGATTTTTAATGAAATCTAAACTGGAATTACTTTTCACTTCTCATCCGTGCTGTTGATTAATCCTATGGGCGCTTTAGCAACATTAATATAAACCATGTTGACCAGAGACAGCATACAACACAACATATGTAAATATAATAAAAAAAACATCAACCTCAAAATAAAACTGCTAAAGGGAACCTTCTAGCTTTAACATGTTGAGTAGCCCTGATCCACCTCTGTGCTTACTTTTTCTGGAATGCCCTGTTGAAGCTCCTGTTTTGTAATGCTATGATAGGTTAAATGGTAAATGGGCTTGAGCTTATATAGCGCTTTTCTAGTCTTGGCTACTCAAAGCTGCTTTACACCGCAGGTCACACTTGCCCATTCACACCCATTTCCTCACTGATGGTTCAGAGTTTGTGTTAGTTAACACGTTCACGCCCTTTCATACCCATTTACACGCCACTAACCCAGCAGTTGGAGCAACTTAGGGTTAAATGTCTTGCCCAAGGACACATCGCCATGTGAACACTGAACACTGACCAAGCGCACTATCCAACTGCACCACCAACCCGTCTGTGTGGATTCTCATTTATCCAGGTCATTGTTATTGGGAAGATTCCAAGAAGCTTCTTGGACTGAAGAAGTTTCTTGGATGAGAAGTGAAACATCTTCCCAAAACTCAACACAGTCCAGTTGTCTCATTTTTGAATCTACAGATGATGGGTCTTTTTTTGTCTTATAGGGTTTTACATGTTTTTATATGTTAAACACGGGGAAAAGTGGGCAAAACATGCAAATTAGTCTAGGAAAATCAATGTAAAAAAGAAACATGATAAAATCGTGATCGTGATTTTATTTTTAAAAAATCGTGATATGGTATTTTTGCCATATCGCCCACCCCTATTTCAAACTCAACCAATCATGGCAGTTTTGCAAAGTAACTGTACCTGTAACATCACTTTATCTCTCTTATTGTCAGACCTTGTTCTCCTTAAAGGTACAGAACAGCTGGGGGCCCTTTTGGCCACTTAACTGATAGTTTAGTACCTGATAGAACTCATCTTCTAAGACACTGAAAACTGAACTCAGCAGGTCTTCTGGGGGTTCTTTATGTGGTGGCTTTACATTCAGTCTACAGATCACAGTCTACTCACTCAACCTTAACCAGAAAGGGCTTTATGACTCACATACCTGTTTTTATATTTCTGTCTTAGAAATGCCACTTCCGGTGTTGCTAAGCTACAGACTCCCCAGCAGTCCACCTGTCAGTCATTATTCGTCCACTGCACGCAATTACACGCCAGCTGTATGTCTAAATGTCAAGACTGAGATATAACAAGAAAATCCCGCTCACTGAAGGTCATTTTGATCTGCTTCATCACTCTTATTCAGTTCATAAGCAAACGGGGGCAAGATTTTGCTTCGCCACGCCAGCTTGAGTGATGTCGTAAATAAAGGATTATCCTCCTGATGGTCCAGGACTCTGAATCATCCCACCTGTTTACAGCTTAATTCACTGTGATGGCAAACATTTACAGCAGCAACATTTCAGGAGATTAAAGAGACAAGAGAAACATTTATCAGCAGAGCAGAGGTACGGGGTGCTGCTGAGCGGCCTTTATGGGGGACTTTATTGCACTTTAATGGCAAAGCTAAATGTTTATTCTCTCTTTCAGATCTGCTGCTGCTGCTGGTGGATGATCGAGCAGCTCTGATATGGCCAAAAGGAGGATGGAGAGCATCGGGGTGGTGATGCTGCTTCTGCTGTGTGATCTAACAAGGGTAGGGAAGCATCAAGAAACCTGTTATGTCTGATTTATGACAGTAAAGCAGCAACTAGTTCCTGGAAGATTGGTCCAACATAAATCTAAGTCTTAAGCACTTTTTTTATTTAGTTTAAGTTATAGTCTGTTGCCTAAAATATCTTTTAGTTTTAGTCATAATTAAATCATCTTGTTTTAATTTTAGTCTAGTTTTAGTTGATGAAATTTTCACAACATTTTAGTTCGACAAAATCTACTGTTAATTTAGTCGACTAAAATATGAAGTATAAAGGGTAAGGCATTTTCATGTTTACTTGAACTCCTAAAATCTTGTTTTATACTTGGATAAAATGAAACATCTATTAACCCTTTACTGAATGATAGTAAATATGAATGTATAAATGAACCAAACAACCAAATAAAACTTTTGTGTGAAATGCAGTCACCTTTATTTAGGCTACCTGGCAGAGCATCTCAGTTACAATACTAGAATTGACAACAAACAGTGAACCTGCTCTACATGAATACATCAATTCATAAAGAGAGCAGCTCTGATTGGATCACTCCCAAATTATCCCACCACCAAGAAGCTAAGGCAGCTGTGATTGGATGTCCCTCTTAATACATCCAACCTGTCCTGTTGGATATATTCCTAACTTGTCTCTACTTCCTACATGACCAAATTTAGGTCTGATTGGATTAAGTCTCCGTCAAACATTTTAGTGTAGTTTTTATTAGTTGATAAAAATGTCTGTTAATTAAGTTTAAGTTTTTATCCATGTGCATTTGTTTGTTTTTTTAGTTACTGTCTAGTTTTTGTCAGGGGAAAAAAGGTTGTTGACAAAACCTATGATGAAAATAATTAATCAACAATATTAACACTTGTCTTAAGCAGGGTAAAGATGTAGCTCAGGCTGGTCAGAGCACAAACTGGGGAAGTGCTGATGGTTCAGAAGTTAGGGCAGATTATAGCTCGACCAGCCTGACCTCTCTGGGCATTGTTTGTTGTTCGGTGTGCACGGAGACACAACAGCCGATCATGGCCCGAACAGCTGCTCACAGCCAGTTGGATGATATTCTGACATGCATTCACACACACAGCGAGAATAACTGTGCCTTTTTGTGTTTGCACCATCAGACATCTCTAAGATAACAGCAGGCTTACCCACTGGCACACAGGCCACTTTGTTAGGTTTAAATGGTTAGTACCAGGCTAGACCCCCTTTGCCTTGAGAGCCACGTCAGTTCTTTGAGGGATGTTTAAAGCAGCTTGTTGAATTTATGCCACAGAGACTTTGGCTCATATTGGCATGATATCATCACACAGTTGCTGCAGATTTTTCAGCGGCACATCCATGATATGAGTCTGTTGATCCACTACATCCCTATTGGATTGAGATCTAGTTACATTACATTATTTCCCTTATCCCCAATCAACAACCTGCCTCAACTCCAAGAGAAAAGTCGAAAATATTTTACACAAAATGTAATAAACTAATTTATTTGGGTGTGCTTGTTTTGCTTCAGTAGATCATGAGTGTCTTTATGTTTTTAAGAAATACAATTCCATAATTTGATAGGGTTTCTGACTCATGATGAAGCGGGCAGTGTACATCAAACTTGGCAAAACACTGAAAGATCCTGGCAGTGATTAAAAAAAAATGTTTCACTTGCTAATAGGATCCAACATATTCATATAACCTGGACAGTGTATGAGTTTGCCTATTTTTTGATTAGTTTAAACAACAAATGACACGATATTTGGTGTGTAAGACTCATATTTTTGTTTGTGTAGCATAAAAGAAGCATCAGTAATATATTGTATCAGTACTATACTACTACTTTATACTAAGGAATGTTAGTAAACTGATGATTTCTTGAATAGACTAAGCAATTAAATAGTTTCTTTGCAGTTATAAGGATGTTACTTTCAGTGGTTTGTATTCTAAACATTACTGAAATTGAAGTTTAAACTGGTCCTCCTTTTATAAACTAGTATTAACATAAAATATATCGGTTAATTGTTTGCCTTATGTCTTTTCACAAAATGTATTAATAGGTCCCATAATACTCAGAATATTGCTCAGTCCTTATTTGCGTCAATCTTTTGAGCATCCTGTATCTAGAGAAAAGAATTACGTCACTATTGAACTTTGTTACTCAGTGTTTCCTTGAGTGGACTCATTAATCATAAACCAGTTGGATTATATTAGAGATTCTCTGGAGAATTTGTGGAGCTTTTTCAGTGTAATTAATAAAGAAATTGGACATTTCCATTTGGCAGGATTTCTCCACTGATGTCAAACTTTCCATAAAGATGAATAAAATTAACTGGAAGCGTGGGAATGTCTGACTACAGTTCCTGGCTTTCTGAAAATCCTGTAATGACATTTTCTCTGCAAATCCTCCCAATGAAGTCTAAACTCACTAACTCACTTTTCTTATGATCACTAAATCATAAGAAAACATGTGTTTAGTATGCATACAGAGCTTAGTTTTAGCTTGTAAATAGAGACAATAAAAGGTCTCAAAGTAAAACCGTTATCAATCAATCAATCAATCTTTATTTGTATAGCGCCAATTCATTACAAGTGTTATCTCAAGACACTTTACAATAAAGCAAGAACTCTTCATTTTGTGGATACACATATATGCATAGATACATATATACATATAAAGATACACATATACATATATATATATACAAATATATACATCCTACACCCAACATGAATCCCTCAGCAGCAGGAAATCTTGAATGTGGATCCCAGTCTCATGATGAACAGCAAATCCACACGATGCTGTGTTGGGTGTGTGGGCAAAGGAAGGGAGGTAAGAGGAGACTAGTGGACTAGAATAAGAACTAAAGTTAGGGACAGGTTCATGAACACAGACCTGTAATCTGATTCATTAGAGGTTAGCCTCTCGAGATGCTACATCTCATTTTCAGAAGGGTCCTCATGTCTGAATGGTTGTGGTGATCATTTTATAGTAGTGTAACCAATGATATTCTTACTGAAAATAAGAATTTATGGTAGTGATGAACTCATGGATGCCCAGACCACAAGTGCATCCCAACCATATTTGTCTCCATTAAGTATAAATGTGTTAAAGGCCTCTTGAGATGTGACATCCCATTTTCAGAGGGATCTCATGCCTATGTGGTAATAGAAAAATAGATACTGTAGATGTATTGATCATGGATAGGGAGATCATGTTAATATCTACATGAACAGCTATAATGATAATGGGAATGGAATGTTCCTAATAAAATGGCCAACTATGTGTCATGTCTATAACTGTAGTTTTTGAGGCTTCGTGGCTCCACAGCAGCAGGAAGTCTCCACCAAGGATCCCAGGCCACCTACAAGACAAGAGCCAGAAACGAGTACAGGAGCAAACAAAAGGGGCAAAAGCAGATGTGGAGAGAGAGAGAGTGATAGAGCCCAATGTGCCAGATCCTCCCCGGCAGTCTAGGCCTATTGTATCTTAACTATGAGTCTAATTTCTGAACTAATTCAACCATGTAGTTTATAACGTGGGAACAAAAATGTAACAATCTTTTGGGCTTTTTCTCTCAATTTGTTCAGACTTTAGTGAGGGCAAGCATGGAAGTGAACGACACCGAACAGCAGCATCCAACCAACGTGTACCATGACATGGGACTGACCAGGAACAAGATCGTTACGGCTCAGTTTGAGTGCTATCAGAAGATCATGAAGGACGATGTCATCAGCAGAGAAGGTATAGCAGCTGTTGTTTTTGTGACCTTTGATCCTCAGCTCAGCCGGCTGATGTCAGGGGTCATCTTATAACAACTACTGTCATCATAATGATTCGGCATTAACTCCTTTTCCAATTGGTTTAAGGATTGGAGCATGTTTAATGTCACACTCTTACTCAGCTCTCTGTGCTTTCAGAGCCAATGTGTAATCGCACTTGGGATGGGTGGCTGTGTTGGGACGACACCAGGGCGGGTTTCACATCAGAGCAGCACTGCCCGGACTACTTCCAGGATTTTGATCCTTCAGGTGAGGTCATTACAGGAGGGAATGTCAATCTTTTCATTAAACTCTCTTCAAAAGATTTGTGATCTGCTCCCGATCACCACCAAAATCTAATTAGTGCTGACCCACATTCCCTGACAATGTCATGAAAATATGATCCTCATTTTTTTAATTTTCTTGCTAACAGAGAAACTTAGGCAAACACATAGAGGATTTAGGGGAGATGACAACAACATATGCTAAGATCATCATTTAGCATTCAGTCTAAATATGTATTAAATACCCAGTTAAAGATAAAAGTAGTACAGCTAATTCAGTTATGTATCTGAAAAGTGTTCATTCTGGGTCTCTGTGTTCTTTCTTTGTGCAGAGATGGTGACAAAGATTTGCACAGACAGTGGTCACTGGTTCCTGCATCCAGAGAGCAACAGGACTTGGACCAACTACACTCGCTGCAATGAGCACACTAATGAAGGCAGAGTGGTAGGTCACCAAGAAACATGGCATTTAATGCATTCAGAATATAAACTAAGGCTATTGTTGGTGCTAACCTTTAAGATGCCCCGATAATTACTGTGTGTTTGAAGTGCAAAGAGCAAATAAGCAAATAGTTTATTGTTTGCATGTTGTGTCCACCATACTATGGAGACAGCAGAATTAAAGGAAAAGTTCAGTTCCTGCAGCTTTTACATTGTTTATAGAATGAAGAACAACAATATACTCACCCAGAAGGCTTTCCTGATGCAAACGGTGCTTCGGGAGATATTTAGATCCAAAATCGAGCAGCGGACACCGATATAATGGTGGCCTGTAGGGCATGGATCGCCGCTCCTAAAAACTGCATTAATCGTCCAAAAACTCATGTTTTTCACCAATATTCCATCATGATTCGCTCCAAATGGTCCGCCATTGCAGTCTGTGTCTCTCCACACAGCGCTGTGTGGATGTACTAACCTCTGAACTGACGAGTTTGTTTACGTGCCCTTCACGCATACGCAGTACTCTCTGGAGCGTTGAGATCGCTCCCTCATTTCTATCAGCTCCTTATCTGTATAATCTGGCTCCAAACTGTAAGGACGTCCATCATATTCAAAGTCCTCCTCCACAACATCTTCATCCGATAAATATTCGTCCATTTTGCACAAAACTGGAAGAAGAAAGTCGATTTGTAGCTGCCGGTCTTCCCCTGAAACAATGAGCCGCACTGCGCATGCGCAAAGGGCACGTAAACAAACTCGTCAGTTCAGCCACACAGCGCTGTGTGGAGAGACACAGACTGCAAGGGTGGATCATCCGGAACGTATCATGATGGAATATTGGTGAAAAACATGCGTTTTTGGACGATTAATGCAGTTTTTAGGAGCGGCAATCCATGCCCTACAGGCTACCATTATATCGGTGTCCGCTGCTCGATTTTGGATCTAAATATCTCCCGAAGCACCGTTTGCATCAGGAAAGCCTTCTGGGTGAGTATATTGTTGTTCTTCATTCTATAAACAATGTAAAAGCTGCAGGAACCGAAGTTATCCTTTAAGAATTGTACCTTGGCAGTGTCAAATTACAATTGATATATCATTTGAAAGTATTCAGATGCCCAGGTAGAAACAGCTGGTTTGTCGATTGTGGCCTATGTTAGGAGTACTGGCGTTTAGCCCTTCTTGTAGGTGAACTTCCACATGCATGTGTTTGCTTATTATTTTCGGAAAAGTGGTAGTACTTGGGTACAGCCCAAAAGTCCTCTGCACAACTTTGTCCCCTTTTGTTGAGATTAGAAGTAATGCCAAGCAGTTATGTGCCCCCAAATGCAATGCTACTTTCTATTGAATATGCCTTGTGTACATCCAGGTGGTAGAGCATGGTGCCAATAAAGTTGTTTCTTTAGATACAGCTTAAAGATGGCTCCATAATGTTAAGACTGAGGATCTAACCACTGTAGTGGGCATGAATTAATGAAAAAATAAATAATGTGTAAACTAACCAGTAATTATACTGCTAGTGTAATGACTAAAATACAACATTCAGTAGATATATGGAAAAAACAGGAGGTGACGGACTAAACTGAAGGATGACTATTTAGTTTTTTTGGTTGATTGTTATTGTTTTGCCTTTTTTGTTTTTGTGTTGTTTTTTATTTTGTTAGATCACTAAATTATTGCTTGGAGGCTCTTTTTTCTTTGTAAAATATGGAAGCATTTATGTTTAATTAACTGATGGAGAAGAAGACTTGATATGTTCTGCTTCCTCCCTCTCCTTTTCAAATATATTGTATGTAAAGTCTAAACTATATTCTATCTTTAGTCTCTTTTCTGAATATATTCAAAGTAAATAAGGTTAGATTTGATGCAGTCACAACCAAGGAATGCAACTTTGATAGATTTAGCAGTTGATTGCGCGCATCCTTAATAAAAGGCATGCAGAAGGTCACTTTGGCAATTATATAAACTCAACACCTTTTAGCTTCAAGGCTAGAAACATCTCAGCTTTTGTCCTGGAGTTCTTTAGAAAGAGGCCAGGATGTAAAACCAGGAAGTCTGGCGTTTTGATGTCAGCAGTTTGTCGTAAATAGTCAAGTATTGAGGATACCTACTCATGGTTCAAATACAGAGATAAATTGAGAAGGAAATCTCATTGTCTCACAGGAGATAGTTACATCTAACCTGAGGCCTGGCATCAGAGGATGGTTAATGTTAAGTTGTTTTAACAAAGATTTTTCTGGAGAGTTGCCCCGATACAAGTTGACATTGTGTGTTCATCCACACCAATCAATCCCTGTTACAGTACAAACAGCAGCCATAGTAGAACAGATGAAGGAACTTCAATGTTAACCTTCCAGCCAAGTTCCATCCAATCGCCAGTAAGCTCAGTTCACCCACCTTTCTGGGGGTGTGCCTGGATTCAACCACAAAGACCCCATTCATGCAGTTGCAAGGTGCCACCACCCTCCAAACTTCTTAGATATGAACTGTCAACTTGCTAGTCCCATATACACACTGCTTAGGTGTATTGTTTTCTGATGTACGCTTGACAGGCCTCTTGTGTGTAGTTATGGTTGCTAATGTTGGGCTGGATAGCAGCCATTTGTGGGAGGGGCTTAGTGAAATGAAACTGGTTTTGTCCACCTCATTCAAGCAGGAAAATCTGCTTTTTGAAAGCTGCTCTCTACTTTTCCATGTCGCTGACAGCTTCTCTGCGGACACTTACACGGGTGTTATGGTGTAATAAGTTACCATGCTATCTGGTGTCCCTCATGGTCCATTAAAAGTATCTCTTCTTTGTGCATGGAGTTTTTCACACTGATATCATAGAACATGTCAGATAATGATACATATGCTCGTCCCAGCAACACTGGGTGTGATATGATGATGTAAGATAGCTCAGGCCTTTTGTGGGACTTCGACTCAGCCTGCTTCAAAATACTGCAGACCCCTGGTTTAGGGTAATGGCGCCCACTAAGTGTCTTTTCGGAGATCCAATTAGACAAAAATATGACCATGAATATCTTAGCAACAATTATAAATCAAAACAGGTCTCTGAAGTGTGTTCTGTGACTAGAGCAGCACCACTAATCAATGATTGTTGCAGCAAATGCTTATCAAATTGAACACTTAGAGTAAGCACATCCAACCATACCAATCATAGCATATAATGCATCGTCACTCCAGTCACATCAGGCCATTCGCTGAAAATATCCTCTTCACTGTAGTAACACAGAAGCAGAAGTGACAATCAGTGATAAGTGTCTCATCTTTCTCCCTTTTCAGACTGCGATGAATCTTTTCTACTTGGCCCTCATAGGACACGGACTGTCTCTGATTTCTCTCTTCATCTCACTCGGAATATTCTTCCATTTCAAGTGAGTCACCAATCATCATTTAACATCCCCTCTTGATGGTTCTCTTTCTTCTGAGAGGTTAATAGCCCCTTGATGTGACGTGGTCTGTCTCCTCTTGCAGGAGTTTAAGCTGCCAAAGGATCACACTTCACAAAAACCTCTTCTTGTCCTTTGTCCTGAACTCCGTGATCACCATCATTTGGCTGACAGCCGTGGCAAACAACCAGGAGCTGGTGCAGAGGAATCCAGTGAGTTAATGGAACCACTTATTTTATTATCATGCTAGGCTGACCGATTTGCATTCACATAAAAGTTTTCCCTACCACTTTAGTTTAAACTGTTCTTTTTGTTGTAATTGAAGTGATTAAATGTGATAAAGCGTGAGCTGATAGCTGTGCTTTTGGGGTCAGAGCTTGATGTAATTTAGTCGGAATAGTCATTTTCTTGACGAAGCCTTAAAGGAAGTTGGAAGTGGGAAAGTTAGAGGTCATAATTTTGTGTTTTTCTCCCACAGACCAGCTGTAAGGTGTCCCTGTTTATCCATCTCTACCTCTTTGGCTGTAATTATTTCTGGATGTTGTGTGAAGGAATATACCTGCACACTCTCATCGTGGTGGCTGTATTTGCTGAGAAGCAGCACCTAATGTGGTACTATCTCTTAGGCTGGGGTGAGTAACATCATAGTGTCTGTTTTTGCTGTGAATTGTTTTAATAAGTTTTATTCAATAGGGATGTATGATTTTATATGAACATTATTGGTATTGGCACAACGTTGCCTAATGGGTAAATGTCTTTATTCATGGAATAAAGAAAAGATGAAAATTAACTTGACTTTTGTTTAGATGGTTTTAAATTATCTGCTTCTCTGATATTGCCAGAAATCCAATGTGGAGGATCTCTATTGCTTTTTTTTCCTCCACACATGGAGAGTTTATTTCTAAAATTGCCTGTGTTTCATTTGACATTTATGAATGTAAATGAGAACTGATGTTGTGTTGAGGAAATTAGGATAAAACTGATTGGGGTTGCAGCCAACCCCATCTGTCATTTGAGTGAGAATTATGCTGCGTTCACACCGCACGCTACTTGTACTACCTCGGCGATCACTCTCCATGCAAAGTCAATGTATAGCCGCGATGAGGCGGGGCTAACCCTCCTGCAACGCGACAGCCGCGTACAAGACGATCACTTCACTCGTCGCACGATGTCAAAGTTAAAAAAAAGTTGATCTATTCAGGCAATGTCGTGTGTGGCTTTGTGGCAACAGCCAATCAGAGGTGTGTGTACGTGTGACGGTACCCTAGACAAACAGTTATTCATCCGGACTACAGGGCGGATGAGTTTCGTCTAGGCGGAACTAATGTCAGTGAGGACTTAGTTCCGCCTAGACGGACCGCGGTAAACTCACAGATAATGCTGCTGCAGGGCATCAGCTGCAGTGTTTTGTGGTTGATAAGTGAGTGAAAAGGATACAGCTGGAACAATGTCCGCTTATACATCCTATTATATGATATATGAAATGATAGCGGTGAAACTCGAGCGGACGTGACGTCACCAAGCGACGGCCAATGGCAGCGGTTACCAAAATGAGGTATTTATGGACGCGCGATGCTACGTCAGTGGGCGATGCGATTTTGGTAGCTGGGTCGCTTGCGGCGTGAACGCAGCATTAGGGTACAACCTCAACTGGCGTTAGGAGAGATAGAAACAGTGAATAGACTTGTGAAACGGAGCAAGACAGAGACCTGCAAATAGGCCACAGGCTTGATTTGAATATATATGGCTCGTGCCTGGTTGCTCACCACTCCACCAAACCAGCATCTTATTATTAGCCAACATTTAACAAGGCGAATGAGAATATTTGAGTCGAACAGCCTCATGCAGCCACTTCTGTGTTGGTTAATAGAAACCAAAGCATATGTCTGCTTTTCCTCATGACTGATAATTTATGCAAGTCGGTCTAAAATCAGCTTCTTCAGATAGAGAACTTAACACCCTGCAAGCACAATCTGTGCGTGTGCCCACAATTCGTGTTTGTTGATGGTGCTGCTGCAAACAGACACACCGAAACAACTCGCAAGGCAGACACATAATTAAGCGTGTCTCCATTGAGAGTCTCCAGCTATTAACATTACATTGTTCTGCTGCTAGTCAGTCCTCTCATTGAAAATTTAGTCTATTAATAGCACGTTCATGCAGCTGTGATCGCTTTTCCATCAGGTGTAGTTAAGCTGATGTGTTTTGGCAGATCAACACCGTGAGCTCCATTACGGTGTCACTTTCCGTCACGTTGACAAAACCGGACTTTTAATATTATTAGAGATGGTTTATGAGCAACGCAGTAACAAGCAACAGGATTAACCCTAAAGACTTGTGTCTCCTCCTCCTTTTTGTGTGGGTATGTCTGTACAACTGCCAGAATGCTGAGAGGAGGAGGACATGGGCAGAGTACAGAGGGGCGTCTCCAGCTATTAACATTACATTGTTCTGCTGCTAGTCAGTCCTCTCATTGAAAATTTAGTCTATTAATAGCACGTTCATGCAGCTGTGATCGCTTTTCCATCAGGTGTAGTTAAGCTGATGTGTTTTGGCAGATCAACACCGTGAGCTCCATTACGGTGTCACTTTCCGTCACGTTGACAAAACCGGACTTTTAATATTATTAGAGATGGTTTATGAGCAACGCAGTAACAAGCAACAGGATTAACCCTAAAGACTTGTGTCTCCTCCTCCTTTTTGTGTGGGTATGTCTGTACAACTGCCAGAATGCTGAGAGGAGGAGGACATGGGCAGAGTACAGAGGGGCAAAGGGGTACCAAGAGTCCTGATGCATGCTGCACCATGAATCTGAGTTCAGTTAAACAGCTAGATGCTCTTTTCCTTCACTCTAAATGCAGTTATTGTTCTAAAATTTTGCTAAAAGTGGCAAAAAAATAGATTTACACCAAAAATGTCTTTATCACCAACATTTATGCATATTGTCTTCATCATTCAAGACTAATACATCATGTTGAAGATCAATACCTTTTGTTCTGACCTCATAAAATGTAAATTCTATACACTAGATTTTGTCTAGTTCGCTACAAAATTTGTGGTGAGACTAATACGAAACCCTTAGGTTTAAAACGAGCACAGGTTTAAGATAAAACGTGCGCTCGTTTTAATTAAACAGGCAAGCGGCAACAGACAGCTGGGCTCATCAGTTGATGGCGGTAATGCACAATAAAATATTGTCGTCAGCTGCCGTTACAAACCAAGAAGAAGAAGAAGACAGCCTCGATTGAAGCATCCCAGTAACCAGCCAACGTTAGCTGTGTCTGTGAATGTAGGAGTGCAGCGTATGTACAGTCCTTAGGCTATTTATCACTACCTTATAAAACATGCGCGCAAATAAGTATTTCGTGCACATGCTTTAATATGTCATGCCCTCGTTTTAGTATCTCGTGGGCACGATTTAGCTAAAACACGGATAATAATTTCGTGAGTACGTTTTAATATATCATGCGCACGTTTTATATCTCTTGCCCACAATTTTTTTTTTTTTTTTCAGTGGCACCTTAGTGGCTCCATAGACTAGGGAGAGCACAGAGTTGTAATTTTGCCAAAAACAGGCTATTGATAAAAAAGAAACTGGGCTTGAGCCCTGACTTCAATACAAAGTAAATGAAGGTGCATTCACAAGTAACACAAACTCTAGTTCACTTTTTTGGAACAGCAAGCAAGAAGTGGGATTAGTTTCCGAAGATGTGCGTATTCATTGTACACAAATAAATGCAAGGCCGGCATTCAGATTCCACTCTCGGACCCACTTCCACAAATGTGGAAGATTGTCGAACTAGAACCAGCCTAGTAATGGCTGCTATTAAAAGAAGACTCTGGGTCCAATCAATAAGCCAACAAAGGATCAGATGTTCAGTTCAGAGTTTACCGGTGCATAGTTTTATTCTTCTGTGGTGCTGTTTTTAGAGTCTACCTTGTTAAGGTGATCTAGGTAAGGTTTTAACTTCTTTCTGTCTTTCATTTTTTTCACAGGCTTTCCCCTTATTCCAGCGTCTATTCATGCCATTGCTAGAAGTTACTACTACAACGACAAGTAAGCATCAAACAGCATGATCTCAAAATGCAGTATTTATCTTATGATGAGATATGGAAATAAAAGCAACTGTTAAAAAAGAGTAATATGAATAAAGATGAACTATGCTCCCAAAGATGTAAACAAAACTGATAATGTGTATGTCACTGGAAAGCCTGATTTGTCACCTTTACAAATAGGTGCATCTTGTGAGGGTTGCGCTTTTGTGGAATGAGCAATGTGAGAGTAGCGCCCCCAAAAGAGGCCAAAAGCCCCTCTTGCTTTAGAGGAAAGCCTACAGATCTTCAATGAAGCAAGCGTGAGGATCCGGTCTTCTTCTTACTGGGACGTCCACTTCACATTCTGACTTTGACCTTGTCAGTCTTACAGTACTTGGTCCTAATTTTGGACATGGTATCAGGGCTGACACCCAATAACGTATACCAGAGCTCCAGCGTCTAGTTGCTGAGGATTTAGAATGTTTTTGGGGGATGCTAACCACATGTTTAAGCCCCAGTCACACATTCCCATTTCCCTAACAATTGTGCGTGATTGTCATAATCCTGATGAAACATGCTTTGGTCGTAGTGCATGCGCTACTTGATCTGTATAGTCGCGGACAAACCCCGGAGAATGGGGGAGGGTCCCAGCAGTTTTAAACTGTTCGAAACTGTCGAAGAGAATCGATGTTCTCAGTATGGTGGGGTGGAAACCTAATGCAGTCCTAAGGCGATGTTATTAGCCCAGCATGTACAGGGCTCAATCAGGCTGATCTCGGCTCAATCCTGAAAGCCTTCTGAGGACAACTGACAAGGACATATCCGATTGTGCCCCGACTGTGTCTTGTTCAAAGCGGTGCAAGTAACGAGGCTCAAGCTGGGCGCGAACGGAACTGTCGTGTCAGGAGGATGGAAATTCACGGAATCCTTGTCATATTGTATGAACCAAACTGTAGCAGGACCAACACCCCTGATGGTGTATTTACAGGATGTGTCCAGGGGAGAGACAGTCATTTCTTCTCAAATCATGCCGATCAAACCAGCCTTGCCAATCGTGTACAGTCGTGCACAATCGCCATTATATAAGGGAATGTGCGACCGGGGCATTAGTTGTGTTACTCAATCCAAAAATGCATGATCATGGTTGTAAAGGTGATTAATCAGGCTCTCCGATTATATAAAATACAAAACCAGCTGGTATTATTAAGGGGAAAAATCATCCAAAATAACATTTCCAAACTTTTTTTGAAGAGTATATTTTAATGATCTTAAAATTATGCTAATTTAGTGCTGTGCGTTTAAATAAAAGCTACTTAGTCAGATATCATTTGCATCATATGGAGGGGACATGAGGCAGTTGTGGGAAAATAAGGACAAACTTTTGTAAGATCAATACTCTGTGTATATGAACATGGTGTCTTTTGTGAAAAACTGATTTCATATCTTCCTATCTGAGGCCAATTTCGAAGTGAAACTTCATAATCTTGCCCATGAATGTGCTTACTCCATTGTTTTGCTAACACTGATCCAAAAGTAGAGAGTTTTTCTTAACTTCTCATGTGTTAAGAGCCTGGGGAAAAAAACTACAAGAAACAAAAATAGTAATGGGAGAAAAAAAAGACAGACTTTTGCAAAAAATTTGCAAACTTTGCAGGATCTTGTTTTTCTTATTAAATAAAAAATTCCCTCCCTTATATCCTCTCCAGGGCTCCATAGGCAACATATTGGTGATGTGCTTTTTTTATTGCTTTTTACTCTTGTTTGTAGTCAGACTGTGTGAAGTTTGCCTTCAATTTTGAGAACTTTAAGCAAAATTTACTAAGAGCTGGGTGTCATGGAGCTATTTTTTTTGCTATGTTATAGACACAGGTATCACTTCACTTCTTATTTACATCTTGTTAAGGCCGGCTTAATATCTGGCATTGTGACAATCCTCAATAAATATGATTAAAATCTAAAAATAAATCTTTTTTGCAAGACGGAGCTTCTCTGACTTTGAAGATCAGTTTTTAAATGTATTTGTTATTTTTTCAGTTGATAAAATGTCAATTTATGGTAAAGAATCCCTGCTGCTGATCGAATATTGACACCGCCCTCTTGTTTACGCCGTAGCTGTTGGATTAGCTCTAAAACATCTCTACTCTACATCATCCATGGTCCCATCTGCGCAGCACTTCTGGTAAGAACATCATATCATAACGCTGACATCAATCAGCAACAGCACCTCATTAAAATGTTTGTTCACTAAATAAACTCTCTGATTTGAGGGCTTTTATTTGGCAGAGAGGGATTATATCACGGGCTCTGCTCAGTGTCTTTGTTGGAGGGCACTTTGGGGGATCTGGAAGCAGGACAGTGTTTCAGACCATACATAATTATGTTTATCTTGTGAAATCAATGCATCTGCCCCTGTGAGGATCCACCCACCGGCTCCCAGGCCAATGCCGTGTTCTAGGAACTCAAATAATCAGCTCAAGCACACAAGCTTTGGAGAAAACAAGTCCCCAAAGACTCTGCAGGACAAAATGTCAACTGTAAATCAACTTTGTCAGTGTTAGATTCTAGGTTTTCTCTGGCTTGTGCTGAAATTATCTCAGAAATATCAAATCTATTTAACCAAACAAGTGATGATGTCTTGGAAACTACTGATATCTGTTCTGGGATTTCGGCTGGAGCGAGTGATTTTCAAGATTTATTTCTACATTTCTTTTTCAGTAAATAATTTAAAGGTTCAGAAATGATGCATTTCAGTGTTGTAACAAGGATTGAAGAAAACATGTACAATAGATGTTAAAACTGGCTGATATTTGTATAATAATATACAGTAGTTGGCTGATTTACAGTGTCATCTTGAGTCATGTTATACACAGCTGTCATGTCTTCCTTCTAGCATGATTGTCACAAAGAGGGAGGACACAGTGATCCCCCCTCTGTACCTGCTTTGGCAGTGGCAAAGGGTGGCCTTATAGTTTGGGGTATGTCAGAGCTGCCATAAAATGTACCAGGACAAAATCATATTCATTCCTTCATTGGGAGTGCATTTTTGAAGACAGTGTTGGTGCCCAGCAGTGATGGTGTGCAACATTACAGTTAAGATACAAGAAATGTTCTTATATTATAAATCTTGACTGTTATTATGACCAGTGTTTATGTTAACAGCACCTAAATTTAGTAATAGTCTTTGCTTAAAGGTGCAGTGTGTAGAATGTTGCATTTTATTCATCCACCGCATTTCCCCAAACAGAAACGGTGAATATAGGAGATATATGTTTCTATTTGTATGTAAAGTCCGTCAAAATAGGAGTACAATCATCCTCATAAAACGTTTGTTTAATTTTATTTAGTTAGAAAAATCTTTATAAAAAAAACTACATTACCACGGGCCGCTGTTTCGTGTAGGCCGACATATTGATCCGTTGTCTACGGGTGGTTATTAGGGACAAAAGAACGAAACGGGAATCTGTCTGCCGGTTCTGAAATCTACCTGAATGCAGGTGAGGAAGAGGAGAGGATGGCAGTGGATGCATAGAAAGTTGTTACTCTGTCCTAGGGATTCAAACTGTGTGTATAGACACACACAACATAAATTGTGTGCTGTGTTCAGGATCCTTTTTGGTCTTCACAGGATTCCGTTGCTCAGCGACATTACGTTTTGGCTACGGTTAGGTTCATTCTAAAACGTCAAGTCATACACACTGCACCTTTAAACCAAAAAGACATTTAAAGGTGCAGTGTGTAGAACTTGCCTATTTAGCGACATCTAGCGTTCAGATTCTAGAATAAACTTAACCGTAGCCAAAACGTCATGTCGCTGAGCAACGGAATCCTGTCAATCTATTTTTTGGTGTATAATGTAGGCATTTTTTATGTTTTCCTTGAAATCCTAAGGTGATGTTTTACACTTTGGTTACTAGATGTTTCATTTTCTCTTTTACTGAATGTTAGTTAAGTTTGAATGAATAAATAAACAGAAACAAATTGAACTTTTGTGTGAGATGCAGTCACCTTTATTTAGTCTACCTGGCAGAGCATCTCAGTTACCAGAATTGACAGCAAACAGTGAACCTGCTCTACATGAATATATCAATTCATAAAGAGAGCAGCTCTGATTGGATCGCTCCCCAACTTATCCCACCACCACCAAGCTAAGGCAGCTGTGATTGGATGACCCTCATAACTTATCCAACCTTTCCCCACAACCAAAGTAGCTGTAATTGGATATATTTTTAAGTTTCAGTGTCATATGCACTTATTTTTATTAATTACCTGTCTAGTTTTAGTCAGGAGAAAAAACGTTGTTGATCAAACCTATGAAGAAAATAATAAGTCAACAAAATGAACACTGATTGTGGCTGGTCTGATACTGTTTTGTGCCTTTCAGTGCATTTGTGTTATGTTAGTCAGGGGCCTGCAACCCAAAACTACAACTCAACAGGAATTAAGGACAAATGAAAGAAGATTTAACAGAGCATCTGCTGCTGTCAACGTTTCATTTTGATCAAAAGATGGACTGGTCATATACTGTAAACACAGAGCTCAGAGGATTATTTATAACTTGTCCTGAATAAGTCTTTAACCTGCTGACAGATGCAAAAGCCCTGACTGTTACTCAGATTTATTGATTCAGTCTAATTTAGTCTGATTTATGTCTTCTTCTCCTCTGGACTTTCAGGTCAATTTGTTTTTCCTTCTAAACATCGTGCGAGTGCTTATCACCAAACTGAAGGTGACCCACCAAGCAGAGTCCAGTCTCTACATGAAGGCAGTGAGAGCCACGCTCATCCTGGTGCCCCTGCTGGGAATCCAGTACGTCCTCCTCCCATACAAGCCCGAGGGCCGAGTGTCCTCGGAAATCTATGACTACATCATGAACATACTGATGCATTACCAGGTGAGAATGCTGTTGCATGGCTCCAGGGTCGTGGGATCTGTGTTGTTGTTGAAGGGGTCATTTTCACCAAGCTTTCTGACGAAGTCTTTTGACTCTAAATGGAGATCGATTGTACTTTTTGAAGGGGTATTGACAGCAACTAACACCTGGCAAAAAGGCAGAAGCTCAGATCTGTGAGCAGGGTTTTATTTCCAGTCCAATGAGGCAAAAAAATATATCAAGCTAGAGGTATCCAGTTAAACCAGACAGAAGGAATGAGAGCAGGAGTAAAAGCAGTGGAAAGTGACATGAAAGGCAACGGTCTGGCGACAAGATGAGAGATGTGATGTTAAACACAAGAGGTAATGATGGTGATTAGACACAGGTGGGGAAGGAATAATCAGGAGCAGCCCTGACAAGATGAGGGTAGGGACGGGGAACAAGACCTGAAACAGAAACAAGGGTTCAAAATAAAACTGGAAACACAAGACTTAAAATAAAAACAAAGGAGCCTAACAGACAGGCTGGTGATCGTGACTGGTATAGGACAAGAGGCATGACTCATCTTGGTTGGACAGCTATTTTAAAAAGACAACAGTGTGTTCAATCTTACAACAAAAAGTCTGAATTTAGTGACGTTCCCTCGTGAGTACTTCTTGTATTAACTACAAGTGCTCCGACAGCCCAAGCTTCCAACAAGGTATTTTTGACTCTGTTTGCACTATCTCGCAACGTGAACTAAATATTGATTGGATTTTCAGGGTTTCTTGGTCATGGCATATGGGATAAGTGATTACATTTGGTGGTGATCGTAATCTTGATGCAGATGCAATATTTTTAAAGGGTTTTCTAACTGTGAGATTAAACAGCTTCCACAATTTTGTCAACAACTTGCCTGTTAATGTTGGAAACACTTTGGTGGAGGTTTGCGCTCACTTCAAGTTTAAACTAGAAAAGCACTCAGAGATCACAGACCTCCAACAAGCAGCTCAGTTAGGGGAGTGGCTTTTCCACAACTCCTTTAAAAAATCCAATTCTGGATCAATACGCGCACCAAATGGATGGCCGAGTCTCCACTCATGTCACTGCATGTGGGGAGCTCCTTTATCGGCATTTCAAGGGATGCTGGGAAATGGATTCTACACAGCCACTAAGGTGCCTCATTGAAAAAAAATATATAAACCGTGCGCACAAGATATTAAAACATGGGCTCGTTTTAATTAAACAGGCAAGCGGCAACAGACAGCTGGGCTCATCAGTAGATGGCGGTAATGCCCCATAGTATATTGTCGTCAGCTGCCATTACAAACCAAGAAGAAGAAGACAACCGGGCTCGATTGAAGCATCCCAGTAACCAGCCAACGTTAGCTGTGTCTGTGAATGTAGGAATGCAGGGTATATACAGTGCCATGTGCCATTTATCACAACCTTATATAAAAGCTGCACAACTTTCAAGACTCAAGCAAAGCTCATGTCTTGCTGCCACCCGCTGAATAAGGTGGAGGAAGGTGGAAGTAAAAGTTAACTAGCTCACTTCTTCTCTCCATTGTGTGTGTTTGTAAACATCTGACGTCACTACGGAAAGCCGTAGTGGACAAGGACATGGACAAGTCAAAACGTGGTAAATAACTTTATTTTGAGCTCACGTTTTAGCTAAAACGGCAACAGACTGCTGGGCTCATCAGTAGATGGGGGTAATGCCCTATAATATATAGCTAAAACGTGCGCACAAATAAGTATTTCGTGCACGTTTTGATATATCATAGCGCACGTTTTAGTATCTAGTGCGCACAATTTTTTTTTTTCTCTGTGGCACCTTAGGGGCTCCGTACAATTCACATAGGCTTTAGAAAAAATGTTACAGTAAGTTTTCAAAAATATATAGTTCTTGTAATAAAGTAAAGGGGGCGAAACCCTCACAGCAGCAGAAATGAACGGGACTTCCCATTATAAACTTTAATTTTTTGTGATGTCTGTCTGGATTGGACCCATGGATCTTGATGATAGAGATATATTATATTTATTTTATCCTGTAAATGTTGAAGTGAAGCCCTTTATCAATGGCAGAGACATGATTTTTTTTTAAATTCAGCCCAATGTTACCTTGTGGATTTTTTTTTTTTTGAAGGATTTTTGTGCATCTACACACAAATATCTGGATCACCATCAAAGTTTAATAATTTTTTAATTTGGGCCATTATCAACATCTTTTAAAAATTCAGCAAAATCTATCCAGTAGTTAGTTGCATAATTTTGCCAACAAACAGACAATTGTCAAACAAACAAAACAACATGTGGGACCAAAAGCATAACCTCCTTGGCGGAGGTAAAAATGTGATTTATTAAGTTGGACTGAGAGACTTATCCGTTCATATTTTTTCAGATTTAGTAAAAATATAGGATATATCCTCCTCAAATTCATGTTTATTCTCTATCTGTATGACTTGCTGACTTTATTTGTGCTCAGTACTGTTCATATTCATTGATGTATGCTTGTTGTCTAAATTCTACTACAAAAATTCGAGACAAACAGCTGGACATTGTGCCACGCTCTTAAATACATGCCCGCCGTTTATTTTAAGACTGGTATTTTAGTTTACAGTGTGTTAAATGCTGCGGCGTCCCTCTGTGCTAAATGTGTAGCCCTTTTGTCCTTGTAACAAGTATTTCTTTTGTTGTGAAACTGCATCACCGTACATGTGTGTGGCCCTCTGCTGCAATGTCAAATATTTATTATTCTGAGAGGAACTGTTGCATAAGCAGCTCTATTTTCTCAGCTTTCAGAAAAAGCCGAGAACTCCCATTAGGTGGGGATTTTGTTTGTGTTGTAGAGCAGGGAAGAACAGCAGGAAGGAAGGCATGAATTATCTGAGCCGTGAGGCGGCTGGAATCAGCTGGATGTTGGTGAGGGGTTATCTGATCGCCCCGTTTTGTCCCAGCATGGGCAGAGCGGGGGGAACTTCTTGAGCAAGAGGCCCAGTAGGATTCTGAAATGCTTTTAGTTAAGGTTAAAGTTTCAGAGTTTTTGATGACTCAAGGTGTAACTAATATTTCTCAATTCTTATTTTAGGGTCTCCTGGTGGCCACCATCTTCTGCTTCTTCAATGGAGAGGTACGTTTGCACCGTGCTCATGGTAGAATTTGTTTTTCAACCTTTACTCACACAGATTCTCCTCCTCATTTCCCTTTGTGATCAGGGATTAACTCGTTTTCTGACTGCACGACCCGCGGGGCTGCAGTGTTGAGTTAGCGGGATGTAATGACAGGCTTGCTCCTCCCGGGCTTTGCTGGGGACTAAAGATTATTTACAGCCATTGACTGTGCACTGATTAATGTAAACTACGGACATGGGTCTGAATATATAAGAGGCTGCTTTCCCCTGATGTGACTGTCTTACAAAAGCAGTTTTTTTTTCCTCTTTAAGCATTAAGAGCATCACACGTGGTGGAGCTTGTTGTCATTTATTTATTGAAAAATACTCTAGTAATTATTTGCCCAAGGTGGGGCAGGGCCAATCAAAAGAAAAAAGATTTATTCTGCAAGCCTGTTAAAAGTAAAAAAAAGAAATAAAAAATCACTCTAGTCTAAGAATTCTGACATTATTCTTGGACTTGAAAAAATCCTGACATCCAAGAAGTTTTTAGTGGCCCCTTTCCCTCTAATGTAAATCTGAAATCAATTATTTGAGGAAATTAAATACACAAGTAGTGTATAAATATTAATCACTTAAAAAAATTTAACTCTTGAGGCCCATTAAATAGGAAGTTCTACTTTTTACCCTTAGGTCCAAAAATGGCCCCACTTCTAAAAATGTGACATATAGATTTTTTTCTGAAGTCACATCAAGTAATGTCAACAACTTCAGCCCAGACCTCCAACAAGCAGCTAACTGAGCTGCTTGTTGGAGGTCAACCAAAGAAATCAGGTTATTTTGGGTTTTTTTTTATATTATTATCCTTTATGTCACAAGAACCCCTGATATTTCTAAAAAAACACACACAAATATGCAATATATTTACAAAAATGAGGCGCAAAGTGGAATATCAATCAATCAATCAATCAAACTTTATTTGTATTGCACTTTTTGTACAAAATTTTGTAGCACAAAGTGCTTCACACAGAAATGAAGAAAATAAGATAAAATAACAAAAGGTAAAAAAAATTAAATACAATGGAAAAATACAACCCACCCACCCCACCTCCAAAATCCACATAGGGCACACGCACTCACTTGCACACACATACAAAGACATGAAGAAGAGATTCTAACAGAAAGAGTAAAAGAACTGAGGAAACGCCATCTTTCGTTAAAAATGAGGAAACATTGGAGCTAAGACTAAAATAATAATTGAAAACAAATAACTAAATAAACATAAAATAAAATCTTGATAAGAAATAACATTAAAATAAATAAATATAGAAATAAATAGGTAAATAAAATGCACTTTAAATAGTAATATGGTAAAATGAGATAAAATGCACTGAAGTAAGATAGTGCAAAGAAAATCAATAAACACATAATAAAATCCCAAACAATAAATCTGAACTAAATTGAATAATAAAACATATTAAGGGGGTTAAAATGAATATATAAATAAGATTAAATAATAATAATAATAATAATCAGCTAGACTAAAAAGGTAGGTCTTGAGTTTGCTTTTGAAATACTTTTGAATACCAAGTACTAGAAGAATTTGAGGTCATAACAGCTCTGATTACATGGAGACGGACGGTCATTGACAAAAAAAGTCGAAAATAATTTTTGCTTTTAAGCATGGATTTTTTCATAACTGCAAATAAATGCTCAGGAGAAGTCAGTTTTCTTAGTTGTGTTTCGCTATAATTGTAATTAAAGTTGGTAGCATGTCAAGAAGGATTTGGAAAGTAATGCACAGCAAAAAAGTTAAAGTAAAAGAAACTATCAAATCAAGATGAATGATTAGTGGCATATGTAAGAAGACAGAAAATATATGATCATGAAAAGAAAAAAAAATACTAAAAACATAAGTAAATATTAAGCCGAAATGTATTTATTATTTAATAATAAAATAAGATGGAGGATTAGACAGGAATTCAAATCCATCTGTAAAAGTCAGGCAGATCCTCTGGAAGTTTGCTTTGGAGCGTAATTTAGTGAAGGGAATAAATTCATAAATATGTAAAAATGTCTTTTTTTGGGGGGGGGATTTTCAACTGAATTCGAACAAAGCAACAGAATTGTAGATGTGAAAACCACCTCAGATGTTTTGCTTCATATCAAGACTTGATGTCCATATCCAAATGATCCGTCCCATTGACATATTTTCTCTGATAAGGTACAAGCTGTGGTGAGGAGACACTGGAACCAGTACAACATGCAGTTTGGCAGCAGCATGGGGAACCACTCGGACGCCCTGCGCTCGGCCTCCTACACGGCGTCCTCCATCACGGAGGTGCAGGGCTGCTACAGCATCGACGGACACTCAGAACACATGAACGGGAAGGGCTGCTTCGACTCAGACGCCCCCATGTTAAAGTCAGACAGCCCCTTCGCCTGACAGCAGCACCCCCAAAACTCTCCCCAACCATCGCCCCATATAAACTGCAGCATGCTTTGGACGATGGGTGAAACATAAGCGGCAGCGCAAAGGGTTTTTACCCACTTTGGCGCCCCCTTTAAGGAAGCTCTCACCTCCCTGTCACATATGGAACATGACCGTACTGTACAGTGAGCTTGATCCAACTACTCATGCGCTGTTTCTACAACCGAACTGCTTCACATGGACTAAGGGGAGTTTGGAAAAGCACCATATATCTGCCTGACAAAACTAAGGACTATTATCAACTGCTTGATCGACCTTTTTGGCATCACGTGCACAGACAGCCTTTGGTTACACTGTAAAGAAAAATAATCATAATTAGTGCCAAACCAACTCATTTGTTATTTTAAAGACTGGTTAACATTAGAGATAGCTCATCTAACATACTAGTGTTGTATCTTTCACGTAATTTATCTGAACATATTGTTTATTAAATAAATGAGATGAATACCATACAGTATTTATTAAAGCTGACATGCTACATTTTTAGAAGTAGTTCATTATTACTGATAGGACTTATTGCCAGCATCATATTACCTTCCATGTACTTCTGTGTAATGTAGATGGTTGACAGAACATCATGAGCTTCATATTAGGAGATTATTTGGCAGTTTTAAAGTGATCCATGCTGACACTAGCCATAGTGAAGTCAAATACTCCTTTAACTACTCATCATATTGAATGTAACAGGTGTCAAGGACTTGGTTTAGCTCATATATGCAGCACATTTACTCCTGTCTTAAGCCTTACTTTCCTTATCCAAACCAGGTAAAACCAATAAATAATGAGTTCAGATGGACATTAGCACTTCACTGTTGGAACAACAAAAGGAGACGTGATTTAATACTCCTCCCACTGCACACATTTACAAACTAAGATGCCAAGCCGGAGCCACCGGGCCAATGACTTGCTAAGGGTCAGACTAATGGGTCTGTGATATCCCCTCTAATGCTGGTATTTAAGGACAGGGGGTGGGCAGGTAGCATTTGGTAAGAGCAGCAAGTCCGGCAGGATGTAGAACTACAAAACTGACTTGAAGATGTAAATGGACTTGAGCTTGTATAGCACTTTTCTAGTCTTTTGGACTACTCAAAGCAGCTTTGCACCACAGGTCAAGTCTACACATTCACAACCATCCTCAGCAATTCACTTAGTGATGGTTTTAAAGTTTCTATGGCAGTCATCTATCATTATTATCTAGAAAATCCACACCCTTTGATACTCATGTTCATGCTACTGATGTAGTAATGGGAGAATCTTGGGGTTTAGTGTCTTGCCCAAGGACACATCGTCATGTGATGGCCAGAGCTGGGCTTGAACCGAAAACCCTCCAATGGCTGGCACTATCAGACCACCCCACAGACGCCCCTGGCGTGGGGTGTCAGCAGTTCATAGTAAACTGATTTATTGTTCTAAGCAGTGCATTATCAAAGCAGTGTGAGGAGGACTGAAAGGCTGGTTGAGCAAACACTGCTTACATTTGCTTAACACTGTCCTAACTTAGTGAGTGTCAGACATCAATCTGCATGCCTGCTGTCCACACGGTTCATATTAAAAATTTTAATCTGTGACATGAAGTTTGACTTAAAAGTGGTAGAACAAGTTCAAGAGGAATGGAAATGCAGTGCTCATTAAGAGACAGGGCAGATATAACAATTCAACAGGATAGAGTGTGATTAAAATGGAGTGCACACATAAAGGTTTTCTAAATCTGAAGAGACTTTTTTATCTGTTAGAGACCCCACATATGAAGATAAAAAACAGACATTGAACAGTTTTGGTCATACTGTGTGGGGTATGCTCCGCTAATCTCAATACAGGACGCCACTCACAACAATCCCGTCCCACCACTGATCCAGAATCTAGTTTTTTAAGACAAAATTCTCACGCCATCAGTCATGACCTAGGAAAAAAACAAGAAGAAGAAGCATAGCAACGACCATAAACATTGTCTATGGCAACAACCAGAAAACAACACAGGAGAGGACATACAAGAAGAGGGAATGATGGTGGTCTCAGGACCATTTTACAGACAAGTTGCAAACTAAATAAAAGAAAAGACTGTTAAAACATCCTGAAGACTGTGTGAACACGTGAGCTGGTTCTCCGTTTCTAAGGTCCACCAAACTTTGTGTTTATGTTTCTGGTGGGCCATGCTTTTTTTATTTTATGTCTGCTTCCTTGTTCTTCAGTCGTGACTCTGGAGTCATTGGCTTTCCCCTACACAGGAAAACATTGGTCGCAAATATTGAGCATGTTTAATGTTTATAATTGTTGGTCCCTCTCCGTTTCAAAGCCGACTGTTGGGTTAAATTCACTCTTAACATGCCTCAGATCACAGGATAATCTTGGAGGATAACCTTATAAGACATACAATAATTGGGTATTTACTGCCTTTGGTTGGGGAAGTCGGGACAAAAACAGCCCGATAATCTTTGTGTGTTTACTCCGCTAAAGCTAATCCTAAGAGGCTGTCCGCACAGAGATGAATTCAGGTGTATCTGCACAAGTTTTTGATCATGTTCCTCCCACATGAGTGCCAGAATACACACAGTATTGAAAACAGGTCCATGTGTATAATGAACATGGACAGTTTCAGAAGCCTCTCACTTGAGACAGAACATCGTGTTGCATCGGTGCTGAGTTTGTTTTGCCTTTAACAGCAGAATCATTGGCTCCTCTGCGACCACCAATACATAAAAACAGCAGACACTATGTTGACTTTTCTCACTCTATGTCTTCTTCTCTGGTTTTGGTGTCTGCAGCAGTGTTACAGCACCACTTACAGGCCTGGTATATGTACTACAGCGTTTTCAGTGTTTTCATGTGGACGGACATTCACTTAAACTATGGCGTCTTTACAGAGAATGTTTTACAAGCAAAAACATGTTTTGTCAGTGTAGACAGGGCCTGAAGCTGTTTCTCAATAAGGTTGCGTGTCCAGTGAGGATGCAGTGTTCCCCTGCAAAGCAAATTACACCAATTACCTGCTTATTGGCGTAGAGGATCATCCAGAATCAACACTTAATCTAGAACGTCCAGAGAGAAGGCCATGACCATCATGGGGGGTTAAACAAGCAACCGTCTCGCTGTGAAGCAACAACAATTTATGCCACTGTGAAGCTGGAAAATTTAGAAATTTAAGGCTTTTATGAGTTAGTCCATAACAAATGAGGGATAGTGTGATGGCTACTTTTGTTTTCTCTCTATGTAATGTTAATGCCTGTGACAAAGACAAGCTGGAGTAGCATTTTGTTAGTGCTAATGTCAGTCTGAACACATCATTATGGTAATTACCTGCCTTAGCAACTGTGGTAACTCCGGCATATTTACATTTATGCTTAGGGTTGATTTGTCAATTAATATGAGCTGTTCTAGTTCAGTAAATTAGAAATATAACAGTAATAAATATCAGAAACATAGTGAAGCATTTAACTAAAGTAGGCTGTTTCTACATCTGTTTAGAAGTCATTTAAGCTACCTATCAGTTTTGCTCTGCCTCACCTGAAACTGTCATTTCCTTTTTCTTACGTTTGAACTTTTACACAGTTCATAATGCTGGGAACATGAGTCTATCAGCTGATGTAAATATATTTTTTATCAATCTAGAGTTTGTGAAAAAGAGTGCAAGTTGAACTCGTGCGTACGTGTGCGTGTGCATGATTTATATATACAGTATTTATGAATATATTATAATCTGAAGGTTTTATCGTGACGCAGCCATGTAATGTGACAGTGTGTGGGGCATCTTTGGTCTCTTATGATGGTGAAGTCAGGGCGGATAATGTTCTTAGGTTGCCAATGAGGGCTTGTAATGAGCTACTGTATTTGTCTGCACATGTTTGTCACTTCTGTCACCTTTTATTTTGCCTGTGTTCATTATTAATTTCATATCACCAATAAAGAGCATCAAGTGTAAACACAAGGAATGCAACAGTACACTTAGCCCACAGTTCGGTACGTTTGTCGGTTTTTGAGGCACGGTTTTTGGTTTACTTTGGTTTTGTATTCCTTTGTGAGGTTCATTTTACTCAAACAGCAAAGAGTTATTCAGGGGAAAAGTTTTATTTTTGCTCCTTAAATATATAGTATCCCCTGAAAGTATCCCAGAACAGACTAACCAGAACACTAAATGGACCGTTCAAGAAATAAAACACACAATTTATTTCACTAGTACATCTTGGGCCATTCACAGACACGACTGCTGAAGCATGTCTTTACTCTTTACTTTTAGTCTTTAGTGACCCAAGGTTTTTTTCTTCATTGCTTAAGTGGGGTAAATGAGGCCGTCACTGTTAGCATCTTCATTATGTACCAAATACTTCTTGATTCTTAGTCTTTGGTGTACCCAGTATATAAGAGTTTTCACTGTGTTTTGGATTATTGCTAACAATAAGCTTTGTGGCAAACAAAAAGTGATAAAACTCACATGTTCTGTTTTCTGTGATAGTCTAATTAAATGAATAGACGTAATCAGCAAGAATGAAAAGGTATTAGTAAGCTACCATGAAACTACAACATGGCGGTTAAACTTAGAAGCAATTTAATTATTTCCAATGTGTAACATCTTATTGTGACCTCTTGTTTCCTTTATTACTGAGTGATCCAACCAAGGTGGTCCTCATGGCTGAGGCAATAGTGTATGAATAATTGATGATTGAAAAACATTTAGAAATGTTTGCTGTTGGATCCTTGGTCGCTTCTTTAGTCCTTTTTAGCAGTTAGTTAGCAACTGGTCTTTTAAATGCACAAAATGGTTTAAGGTTTAAAAGCAATTAATCCTGTGTATTTCAGATATTTATCCAACACCAGCGGTAAAAATCCAATTTTCTTTCGCGTTTGGGAACCATAAATGCTAAATGCTAACTTACTGAGACTGAGACTCAACCCATTTTAAACACAGGAAGCAATGAAATATGTATGCCTGTGTTTCTTTGTTGATTAATGGTAATTGACCGTAGCAGGCTTTACCCTTTATCACCTCTTATTAGGTGGCCTTAACAACCCATAAGAAGTGTTTGGGAATGGGTAGAACTTTTTAAAAGCGTATGCGGCAGGTGATTGGCCTGAGATGGAACATCCCCAAATTAGATAATGTAGTATGTGGGCACGACTGCTGCAATGATTACAAAACATGGTCCACTTTATTGAGCAAACTTTCTCCAAAACATGTCAAAAGTGGAGCAAAAATATCCTTTATACTGAGAAATGCTTTCTGTATTGATTTTTGCTTTTTATTTAACAAAGAAATGTAGTCCAAATCTGATAAATCTTCTGCCAAAGCTGTTAGCATCTATGCTAATTCCTATGAGCACTCACTTTCTGCTGTCATCTCGCTCGTAGCTCCAACCTCTTCCTACTTTAAAGGACTCTGATTGTGTCATGCAACAACATCAAAATTGAGTACATCAAACTAAACCAAACCAAACCACTTGGTGCAAACACACCGGAAGTTTCTTAAATTAATTTCACATTTTGTCTGTTACACCAGCATGTTGCTGTGGTTGGCTAATGTTTGAAACATTGTTATATCATCAATATAATTCAGTATGTGTTGATGCATCATAATCAGTAATGAAGCTAAGTTTTTTTCAGCACAAGCCGCAAACTTTGGCCCATGTATGATCATTAAATTTGTGTATTTATGTGTGAAATGTTTTAATGTGATTCTCCAAAGGGGTTTGTAAAGTTACTTTGGTGAACTGTTGTTTGAAGACTATGACAAGGCATTGTGGATGATTTCTGTAGTTTTGTTCTCATCGTACTGTAATGAACTTTGATAGTCTTGACACATTGGCTCCACACTGCTGTTTGAATGTATCTGGTTGTGTTTTATTCTCTGGATTGTGTAAAAACATACAGTATATATGATATATTTACGTACAATGTCTTTTTTTTATTTTTGGACTGAATTAGACAATGTTGCTATCTTGTGTGTATCTGATTACTAATACAGTTTAGCACAGCAACGGACAACAGCTCCAGTATTTTTGTTTTTGTCCTCATCCTCAGAGTCATGCACAGTAAAGCACATCACCATGATTATAGATTTGTTTATTTGTAAAGGTTTGTCTACGTCTCTATATTGATGCTTTACATTGAGAGTGTCTTAAGTTATAAACAGATTCAAGGTCAAATTATTGAGTTGTATATTAATTAAATTAAGGGGCAAAAATGTGGAGGAAGGATCAAGGTAAAGAACACATTGTAAGCGTTGAGTGTAGCTGATTTTGAAACTTTGGTAAGTGTGGTGGGGCGTCATAATGAAGAACATCTGCTTTATTGGAAATGAGGCCCTGCAGTATCTGTCAAGTGGAACAAACAAGATTTCTAAGAACGTTCTTCAGGTCCTTTGTAGTGAGCAATTTCTGAGAAGTCTACAGAGACTCTCATAAAGGGAAACATGGCCTTTAACTTTATAGCTTCTGCCTACTCTAAATAATATATTAACAAGAGAGTTCACCTTTCAGTTCACCTCATCAGTTTAGATGTTTCTCCATATTTTAATCATCCACAAGGTCCTCATTTATTTAAAATTGTAACTATTTTAAGTTACTCCTGAAGATGTCCTTACAGATTTAACAAGCAGTATAAAGAGACAAAAACAAAGTATTTGCAACATGAAGAAGATTAAAAAGTTTGAAACTTGAAAAATCATCATCAATTTGAGCAGCAAATTCAACTCTGAACCAGTTAACAACACATAGACCTTTTATTTAAATTGAGATATTGATTAGTCTGGATTTCAAAATTGATATTGCTTTTTAACGGCAAAAAATATAGAAGATAAGGTGCATTTTTTCAAATTAAACTTCATTCAAAGGATTATAATTAAAACTAAAAATGTTGTTTTCATCGGCCAAACATTTTGAACATGAATTTTAAACAGAATTCATCTTTTTATACCCAAATGTGGGCGGTCAGCTGAGCTGCTCAAAAAACAGAACATTTAACCTTAGGAAACTATTTTCTGTTTAGAATGCAAGTCAATAACTTAAACATTCCATTTACTAACAATACTGCCTTTATAATTTTTCTTTTTTTAGATATGAAAAAGTAAACTAGAAAATTCATGGATAGGAAAACAATGATATTTTATCATTAAAAATATAATTTGTGTAAAAGAGCTTCTTCATTCTGATGTATAAATCAGTTCAAAAACAATTGTGGTTTGATTTTGATTATTATAAAATGTTGTTAATGGGTGGTGATCTAATGCATTTGCCAAATACTGATGGTCAATTAGAAGGGAGAGATATTTTCTGCGAGGTTAAATCTTTTGTGAAAGATAAAACATTTTGAAGATTTTTAAGATTAAGCTTTTTTATGCAGATGTGTTTTTTGGGTTTAGGATGAAATATATTTTTCAGGGTTTCTTTAGGTGGTTAAATTATGTTTTTTTTTTGTTGTTGTTTTTAGTTTTTAAATAGACAGACATTTTTGCATGAGGTAAAATGTTCTCTATTAATTTGATATAACCTGGGTAAAAGATCCCAATATTTATTGAATAGTAATAGGAAATTTGCAGAAAATATAATTTGGCAAAATTTCCAAGATGAAAATATCATCTTTGTGCCAGACATTTTTGAATATTTTAAGAAGATTTTTTCGTTCAGGTGTTTTTAATTTCCTGGTGAAAATGATTTATCATTAAATATTTCTAAAGTTGATCTTTAGGGCCATTTACCGAAGGTATTCACAATTTTATGCCCATTTAATGGCACATCATGGGATTACTTTTTGTGAGTATATATATGTAAGACAAACATTGCACTGAATTTCCTTTTCTCAGTATGCTAAATCAAAAATGCCAAATTAAAAATATTCAAATGTCAGACATACTACTGAGTGAGGTTTTAACATAAATACCACATCATTATTACTGTGTGGTAAACCAAACTCTACAAATATGCATAATTGATGTAGACTTGTGGTGAATGAAGCCCTTATGGAATATTTAGAGCTGTGATATTATTCATGAGGTTATGATCTGTGTAGATGCAGGGCTGATACATTATGCACTCACAGGACTTTCTGTCATAACAAGTATTTACAACACGTTCCTTTCTCAGGCTCTACAAGCTTCAGCTTTCGTGCACATCCACAAACACATTCAGATGGTTTGTTGTTATTTTCTTCCATTCCGGTATCTGGTTAAAGACAAAGACCTCCACTTGTAAAGTGGCGTCTAATATCCCCCACTTGATTACGTTCATCTCATTTCAGCAGCTGCTCTCTGACGAGTTCAAAAGTTCATTCACAACTCTCCATGTGCGCTTTACACACGTTAACAACACGTTACCCGCCGAAGCCCCCTCTGTTTCCCATTCAGTCCAATTATAACTCCCTGTACCAGCCGTTTACTGCCGCTCCGCTGCCTCCAACAGCCTGGGCTGACATGTGGAATTTCTTATGACCCATATCTCTGCTGTCAAGAATGGACAGCTTATCCAAGTCACAACATGGCACCTCGGCGAAAGTTTTAAAAATGCAATAGATTTTACTTGGTGGTTTGAAAACGCTGTGAGGAAACAGACAAACCACCAGCTTTGTTTCCCGTCTGCCTCTTACGTGACCTGAAAAAGTAAGGCTAAACACATGGCTGGTTTTTAAAACGGAGAGGAGAGGGTGCTGTAGGGTGCTGTCGCCTACACTTAGCCTCAAAAGCAGTGATACATTTGTACAGTGTGCAAAGTGCAACACAGGGGGCAGGACATTGTTCTTTCATTTGTTCTGTCTGACTGAAGTCGGGAGGCTTTTGTTTCACTCTGAGGGGAAAATATCGCTAACAAGACAAAACAACAGACAAGGAATGTCACTGCTTTTTTAAATGTAAAAAAAAATAATTTCCAGTGGTTAAGCAGTCAAAAATATGCACCCTCATCAAAACAATCATGGGTAGGCCCTGGTAAAGTCAGATTTGGGAGCAAATGCCAGGACGAAACTTCGCCATTCGACATTCCTGACGACTTGCCACCAGCAACATTAATCCCACTTCTTTTAGGTGTTTACGTGTGATGAAGTTTAAGGGTGCAAATCCTACAACCCGAGGCCCTGGAAGGATGCAAACTCCTTTCAACTGCATTACCAACTGCTGTAATTAGTGGCAGTGCCCCAGGAAGTCAGCTAGAATTTCCCCGGCTATCAAAACCACCATCCAAGTATGATTTTTGTTCAGGTCTTGAACCAGCCCCTCATTAGTTCCCAGCCCAAACCATAACAGACTTAGCAACACTGCCACCTGATGCACCCCAAAAAATTTAATCTTAATCAATGCAACTATTTGTTTTGCAGTGTGTTGTGCCCTGCAAGGTTTAAGGTATACCACAGCACACCAACAACCAACTCTCGTAGCTTGATATCTTCCACCGTCAAATGTGACTTTCATAAAAACAAGTATGGCAGACATCAGAAGGAATAGCTAGTGGTTGGCATCTTGTGGAATCCTTGGTGGCACATTTAGTGGCGTGTTCAGTGGGGTCCACATGAACACGCCACTAGGGATTTTCTAAATATGAGGAGATTTTTTTTATCTGTAGAGACCCCACACATTAAAATAAAAAAAATCAGGCATTGAACAGTTTTGATTGTACAACGTAATCTTAACACGGCACACCACACATATAACCATTCTGTCCCACCATCGATGTAGAATCTAGTCCTCCAAGCCAGTTATCAAATGTGCCATAACAAAATCAAAGAAGAAACCTAGCCTCAACCATAAACATCTATGTGAATGGTAACAACCGGAAAAGTCAACACCCAACAATCGAGAGGACACACAAGAAGAGGGAATGATGGTGGTCTTGGGACTATTTTTGACAGACAAATTGCAAGCTAAATAATAGAAAGACTGTGGAAAAACCCTTGAGACTGCGCAAACACGTGAGCTGGTACTCCATTTCTTAGGTCCACCGAACTTTATGTTTCAGGTTGGCCGCACTTGTTTTTATGTACACCTGCTTCCTTGTTCCTCAGTTAGCTTACTTCTTGATTGGCTACTTCCAAGTCACAATTCACAGATTCATGACTCAGGAGTTGTCTGCTTCCCCCCTACACATGAAGAATTTCAGTTGTAAATATTGAACACGTTTAACATTATCTGTAGGATCAATTGGACCTTCGTTGACTGGTTAGAAATGGAGGTCCTAGCCAAAAACCCTGAAGTCAGAGCCTCTTGTCGGACGATGTCAGGAAGTTTAGAAGTTTAACCCAAACAAACAAGGACAAAGCCTCTCATTACTCACCAGACTAGAGTCAGACAGGTCAGAACATTTCCTCCAGTCCTCAAACTATTTTCTTTTCAGCCATGGGAGCTAATCTACTTTACAAAACTGAAGCAGTAATGGAAACTTCCTCTTTTGGATGGACTCACTGGGCCTTAACTTCATAACTAAAATGAGAAAGCAGGACTGAACATTTTATTTTTTGTGATTTGCTGCCTGTATTGACAGATGAAAAAGGCCGGCAGAAGCACATATGGTAGCTTACCAAACCAGCATTGAACAGAACATTTTATTCTGAAAGACTGTTATTTGCTCTGGACAGGCTGGGAGATGACTTTTTTGCCAGCACCTCATAAACAAGACATCCCTCTGAGAGCTCGGTGCTAAAGCTCAATCTACTGCTGGAGAGAATACGAAGAAGGTGTTACTTTCAGATTCACAGTGCCATAAAAATGTCTGTTTTTGTGCCAGCACAACAATGCAGACTCAGCCTTTCACTGTACCACTCTACACAGGATAAGAAGGCGCCAATGTGTGTGTGTGTTTGTTGTTATCTAATCACCCCCATCCGGCACCCCTCCATGACAGCAGAGGAAATGGGACGAAGGGAGGTCTGTGGCTTAGTGAAAACATTTACCCTGTTTTGTATGGATAATGGTTGTGGAAATGAAGGAGAGGAGACAGCCTTAGTGGAAATATTCTGGACAAGACTGTTTAGTTTCTGGAGAATCTCGGAAATGAGAATCAACAGGTCAGTCAAGTGAACTTTTAAAGGATGTGAACTGAGGATAAAAAAAAGTCTAAGTCAAGGAATCATGTCCTGGAATTTTTTGTGAAAGCTCTATTCTTGGACAAGAGAGATCCCAGGTTTCTTATGACAAAAAGGGCATAAAGACATCAGAAAAATGTAGAAATAACAGAAAAAACTTTATTTCTTAGGTTCTGTCTGAAGTTGTTGAAAAGATTTGAAGCGCTGAAGTGATGTTAATAATTTGCATATCATATTTTTATTATACTTTAGTAAGAGGGGCCATTTTGAGACCTAAGGGTAAAAGTGTAACTTCTTTTTTAAGGGGCCCTTGAGGTACAAAAAGATTCAGCTCCTGTTCTGTTTAATTTCACCAAAGATTCAGGGTAATGCGTTGCTCACATTACAAGCTAACCATTTTCTAACATCTTAGCAAAACAAGCTAGCCATGAACTTAAGACATCACTTTAACGCTGCAGTCCATATTAAACAATGTTGTCTACTTCTGTGGAGTGGACCATTTTAAAAGCTTTTAATGTAGTTTTGAATATCTGTGGGAGATTTTATGAAGCCTAAACTATCATACGCAACAGAAACACTTTGTAGGCTGGCACTAAGCTTAGTATTATATACATGGCTTTGTCTTTATCAAAACAACAATCAGTGTAGGCCAAATACTTACTCTAAAGATTAACTTTCATTCAGCTCTTCTGATTCGTCTTTTGGGTTTTAAAAATGTTGATGTGGCTCTGTACAACTATAGATGTTCATTGCAGCAAGGAGGATCTGCATGATGGGTGCAACAGATTGAAGATTTACACACATGTTACTACTATCATCTGATCTTGAAACATCCTGAAGTGTGCTTTTACTAACTCAAACTGGTATATCACTGCTTTAGACAACATAAGCCCAAACTTAATACATCTGCATCATCAGGAAACATGGCTGTCTTCATGCCCAGTTTCCACTGAAGTTTCTGCCATTTATCTTTTAAGTCTGCCAAGCTTCTATCAGCAGACATTTTTGCTGTGTATACTCAGTGTTCATACAAGTGTTCTCATGTAACCAAAACAAGCCGCAGTCTTAATCTCTGGACATAACATGTAATTGACTCATTGGGCAGTGGTTGTTTTTCCTCTTTTGAGCCTCCTTGTAAACTACCAATCCATACACTGTCTGACTGCAGCAGCTGTTTCAATCCGGTCTACATTGGTTTGTCCGTTTGGGAGTCACCTTTAGGGGACCAGACTCATCTGACAGCAGTGTTAATTTTGCTTACTAATTGTTTTTGTCAGTATTCATCAACAACCTTTTCCAGAGAATAAACTAAACAGTAACTAATAAAAAACAAGGTCACATGGACAATTTGGTCACAACAGGTCACAACAGACCTAATTTGGTCATGTAGAAAGTAGGGACAAGTAAGGAATATATCCAATCACAGTTAATTGGGTTGTGTGGAAAGGTTGGATGAGTTAAGAGGGACATCCAATCACAACTGCCTTAGTACCTTCCCGACTTATCTAACCACTATGAAGCTATCTGTACAAATTGATATAATAATAATAATAATACATTTTATTTAAAAGCGCCTTTCAAAACACCCAAGGACACTGTACAGGATAAAACAAAATAAAATAAAAAAAAACAATACAACTATAAAATCAGCAAAATACAACAGACAGTGATGAATAAGTGGATGAGAGTGGGATATTCATGGTAAGGTGTATGCAGTTCGGAACAGGTGAGTTTTGAGTCTTGATTTAAAAAGAGACAGCGAGGTCAGATTTCTTTTTTGCTTAAATGTGTTATAGTTTACAGACAAAAGCAGCCGTCCACAGAACTGAATGACGTCATCTTAGGCGTATGTTTGCTTCTGCTCGCAGTTGTGTGAGAATACCCAACCTTTACCAGATAACACTCAGGGGGACTGAATCCTCATAACCCATATCCCATATATAATAGGCATACCTCGTATGTTTCTGTGATTTAGTTCCATAATTTTCATGACGTTCTTGTTGTGAAATACAAAACTTTAACCTCACAGCAGTGAACAAAGGTCTTTCATCCACAGTGGTTTGACCATCAAAGTAGAGGCAATCCTGGAAGGTTATTACTTTGGGCAACAACACAGTCCAGGAAATTGAGTTCGACTCTTACTGACCTTTTTCCCAGCACTCCCTCTTTGTCCCCGGTCTCTGTGTCTATCTATCAGCGCTCTCAAACTCATCGTTATCCACTGCAGCTTCTCAGCAGGGGTCCTGCTCAGGATCGCAGTGCGGACAGGTGCAGATATGAGGGAGAGCTTCTGCAGCTTCTCTTCCTCTGACGGCAACTTCCCGCCATAGTTTGGGAAACACCCAAAGGGAGGGAGGATGTTTGGTTAAGAGGATATTTAAAGAGATGCAATTCATCTAGTCAGGCCATCCATGATATCTTTAGCTGGGAAATAATGTCAATGTTTGATTTGAAGACTGACCTCTCAGATTTTGGGGCACAGAAGGAAAACCCCAGTTGTGTCAGGAGAAGACAGGAGTTCAGTGTCAGCTAACGTGACCCTGCAGCTGGGGGGAAACCAGTGAGGAAAGGGGAGAATGTGTCACAGAGAGAAGCCCTCTTAGTGAGGAGTAATTTGAACTGAGGATATGTTCACTGAGAGCGAGAGTCTGAGATTAAATAGGTAAGGGATCTTATTATTCAGAGGATTTTAGACGCTGTGACACAGATGATACTCGTGCATTAGGTGCTCCAATGCATCTGAATCTGTTTGGGTTTGAGTGTCAGGTGACGAAAACCAAATACATGACACAGTGTGAGTGAAACCAGAAACATGTGGGTACTTAAGGTAACTTGATTTGTTCTTCCATCCATAATAGATCCTGCTGAGTGCTGTGTTCTCAAGGAACTTATTATTTAACTTTTGGATGGGCGGCTGTGGGCACCAAGATGGACGCTTCAAGATTATCATCCCAAACAAAGGGCCTGATAGTACAATAGTCACAAATATGATAAATTCTGAATTAACAAGAACAATTAATAAAGTAATTTTTTGTACAAATGCCAATGCTTTAGTTGTTGAGCAAACATAATTCAAACCAGTTTAGTCTGTTTTTAATGCCATGGATATACAAGGTGTGCACAGGTGTGCCTTAGACTGTCCACAATAAAAGGCCACCCTGAAATGTGCATTTTTTTTTTTTGCTTTATTGGGGGTCTGGGGACTCAGAACCAGTCAGTATCTGGTGTGACCACCATTCGCCTCATGCAGTGCAACACATCTTCTTCGCATAGAGTTTATCAGATTGTCAATTGTGGCCTGTGGAATGTTGGTCCACTCCTCTTCAATGACTGTGCGAAGTTGCTGGATATTAGTGGGAACTGGTACACGCTGTCGTATACGCCGGTCAAGCACATCCCAAACATGCTCAATGGGTGACATGTCCGGTGAGTATGCTGGCCATGCAAGAACTGGGACATTTTCAGCTTCCAAGAATTGTGTACAGATCCTTGCAACATGGAGCCGTGCATTATCTTGCTGAAACATGAGGTGATGTTCATGGACGTATGGCACAACAGTGGGCCTCAGGATCTCATCACGGTATCTGTGTGCATTCAAAATGCCATCAATAAAATGCACCTGTGTTCCTCGTCCATAACAGATGCCTGCCCATACCATAACCCCACCACCACCATGGGCCACTCGATCCACAACATTGACATCAGCAAAACGCTCACCCACACGACGCCACACATGCTGTCTGCCATCTGCCCTGAACAATGTAAACCGAGATTCATCCGTGAAGAGAACAACTCTCCAACGTGCCAGATGCCATGAATGTGAGCATTTGCCCACTCAAGTCTGTTACGGCGACGATCTGGAGTCAGGTTAAGACCCTGATGAGGACGACGAGCATGCAGTTGAGCTTCCCTGAGACGGTTTCTGACAGTTTGTGCAGAAATTCTTTGGTTATGCAAACCAATTGTTTGAGCAGCTGTCTGAGTGGCTGGTCTCAGACGATCTTGGAGGTGAACCTGCTGGATGTGGAGGTCCTGGGCTGGTGTGGTCACACGTGGTCTGCGGTTGTGAGGCCGGTTGGATGTACTGCCATATTCTCCGAAACGCCTTTGGAGACGGCTTATGGTGGAGAAATGAACATTCAATGCACTAGTAACAGATCTGGTTGACATTCCTGCTGTCAGCATGCCAATTGCACGCTCCCTCAATGCTTGCGACATCTGTGGCATTTTGCTGTGAGACAAAACTGCACATTTCAGAGTGGCCTTTTATTGTGGGCAGTATAAGGTACACCTGTGCACTAATCATGATGTCAGATCAGCATCTTGATGTGGCACACCTGTGAGGTGGGATGGATTATATCAGCAAAGCAGAAGTGCTCACTATCAAACATTTAGACAGATTTGTGAACAACATTTGAAAGAAATGGTAATATTGTGTATCTGGAATGAATTTTAGATCTTTGAGTCCATCTCATGAAAAATGGGAGCAAAAACAAAAGTGTTGCGTTTATATTTTTGTTGATTGTACTTCCAGCTTCTCTGGGCCAGAGCTCATTAGAGATGGACTGAGGCAAAATGGAAAGGTCTGCTGTGGTCTGGGTCCACATTTCAGACTATTTCTAATTTTTGGTGCTGATGGCATGAGTAACTTGCACATCTGTGAAGTCAACATTAATGCTGAAGGTTTATACAGGTTTGGCATATGGTGCCATCCAAGAAACGTCTGTTTCAGGGATGTCCCTGTTAATTTCAGCAAGACAGTGGAGACGCACTCTGCATGTGTTACTGCAGCATGGCTTAAGAGTGAGACTGCAGGTGCTTGACTGACCTGCCTGCAGTCCAGACCTGTCTGAATTGAACATGTGCATCATGAAGCGCAAAATGCTACAACAGAGACCTAGCACTGTTGAGAAACTCAACCAAACATGGGATAAATTCCAACTAAAAAATTCCACAATTAGTGTCTTAAGTTCTCAAATGCTTACTTGGTGTTGTTAAAGGGAAATGTTATGAAACACAGTGGTAATCATGCCCCTGATCCATCTTGTTTTTGGATTGTGTTGCAGGAATTAAAATGCAAAATGAGTGAATATATTTTAAGTTTATCAATTTGAACATTAAATGTCTTGTCTTTGTAGTGTATTCAGTTCATGTAGCTTTACAATAATTTTGATTATGTCTTTGCGTATGTTTTACAGAACGTCCCAACATCTCAACCACAACATAAAGAGTTTGGAACAGTATTTTTTTTCTTTTATCTTGAACGTTTTATCTTTTAGCAGAAAAAGTTTAACTCATGTACGGCTAACGTCTGTTCAGTCTGCACGCATGTATCAATATGACTGCAATCTTCACTCTGCTGACATTAAAGTCACCGTGAAATATGATCAATTCTTTTTTATTTCAGGTTTTAAAGAGACACGTAATCATGAACATGTTCAAATAAGTGGGTGCATATCCACATGCCCAGCTGTCCCCCAGCACCTCTTTGTCTGAGCAAAGTGGCAGCAGCTGCGCTCGGTAGTCAGCCTGTAAAAGTGTGCCATGTCTGTGGCTCTATATTCAGCTTCAAGAGCTTCCAGGAAGCAGCTAAAGCACATCAGCCAGAAAGCTGCGTGTCAGCTGATGTGGAGAGTGTGATGACAGGTGGATCGTAGCAGCGGCACAAACGCTGCAGAAAGTGAGAATGGAGGGATAAACTGTGAAAGAGCTTTTAGCGGGTGTGTTATGAGAGCCAAGTGTGTAGAAGTGCATGTGTGTGCACCAGCATGCTCCTCTCCTGTTTGGTTTTAATGTAGCTTTGTGTGTGTGTGCCATAAATCATGCTTGTGATGCAAACTGCAGTGCAAGTGCAATTCAACAACCCTGCTCTGAAGAATTTGACGCAAGGCTTCACTAAGTCCATGTGAACTGCATATTCTGCAGGTTTGTGTGTTCGTGTCCAAGTCAACAAACAAGCCCTCCGCACGGTGGGCTGTAACGGTCATGCTTCCTCTGCCCTTGGATTTGACACCAGAGGTTTAGTGATTTAACTCCTTTCTAAATCCGTCGCCTGGAACCTGGAAGAGATCAACACCTCACCTGACACCAGCAGCATCGGAAACTCGTCCCTGTACTGATGGGAGACTCCAGCTCCTTTTTTTGCTTAGGCAAAAGTCAATTTGCAAAAAAGTTGCTCTGTTCACCTTTGCTGCAACAAAAAAGTAACTCTAAATGTTTCACAAGTGGACGAGCATGCTTTGACTGTTGATTCTTTGTGAAATTGTAGCATCAGCATTACTGAGTCCTGTTGTTTTCATTGCACAACATGGAACACTTTTCAACTCTTATGCAATTTTATCACAATTTATTAATGTTCTACGATGTGGGGTTTTGAAATTGTGCAAGAGTGGGCCTCCTTCAAACAAATTGTCCTTTCTTTCCCCCTCTGAGGAAGCTAACCCATTGTTTGAAAACCCCTGTCCTGACACATTAGATTAATTTCACTTCATGAAAAAGTAAAGTTTTTAATTTTCTGACAGAAAACTGCTAATTATCCCTACAAATCAGACCTCACACATACCAGACCTTATTCTTTGATTTGTTATTGACAAAGACCCCAACATTTACCCATCTTGAATGAAGTTCTTTCAATTTTGTTTTTTTCCTCTAAAAACTAAGCATGCAAAAAAGTCATTTTTAAGAGACCACATTTTGCCTTAATCCTGGTTCATACTGTCCTTACAGTGCAGCTGGATCTGATCCATCTTGCCAAGCACCAATCTTCAATGATTGTGACCAAAGTGGGACTGCCCAGTGTCCTATAAAACAAGGACAGGTGGGAGCTACGAGCTAGAGCATGACACGGGAGGGGATTTCCACTCCTGTCCCCACTGCCAGAGAAAAAATCCCGTCCTGTCCCACTCCCGTAGAATGACTCCCAGTCCCTTCCCGCTCCCACTTAAAATTGCTCCCACTCCTGTCCATTCCCGTTTGAATAAAACCGAACAAGTTGAATAAATGATGTGTTTTTTTTTATTTTAGGTAAAAGTGCCGTGCATATAAAAGGCACTGCCTTTAAGTTTCACATGCCTGACATTCGGTCGGTGTAAACAGCTCTCTTTTCAACATGTCATCTTCTCCCTCCATGTTGTTTTGTTATATGTGTCGCCGGCAGCCGCTCCAAGTCGCTTTTCACTTCCGGTGGTGACAGGAACTCAAACCACTTTTGTAGTTCTTTTGTGTTGCTAGCACAGTCAAGATTGTTGGCTTTCACTGAGAGATGACTACAAAAACTGACACATCTGTTCATCTGGTTGTTTAACACGGCTGAAAATGATTATCTATTAATGTCGCTCCCGCTCCTGCACGCTCCCGTTGCTTTTTTTTCCCATCCCATTCCCAAAAAATGTCATCTTCTACTACAAGCAAGATGACAGCAGGAAGTGACTGCTCGTACAGAGATTAACATAGATGCTAACAGTTCCAGTTGCAATTTTTCAGGTCTGGATAACATTTATTAAATGAGAAACAAACAACACTGAAGGCATTTCCCAGTTTCAAGGATATTTTTGTTCCACTTTTGACGTGTTTTGGTGAGAGTTAGTTCTATGCAGAGGCTCATGTTTTATATTTTACCCTGCAGCAGTAGCACCTGCCTACTACATTGTCTGACTGGCCTGTAATGAATATGATAGACAGTACAATTGTCCAATCACCTGCTGGATATGCTTTGAAAGGTTCTGCCCATTCTCAAACACTTTCTATGGACTCTTTTGACAGGTGAAATATATTCAACAGTCCATATGCTGTGCCAGGTAGAGTATATTCACAATTGCTAATGTTCAAACAACAAAAACGTAGCATGCTGTTATTTTATTTGTAAATTTATTTGGACAGGAGAGTGCATATTTATGAACATACAAGGTCATGGAAGCCCATATAGGATAGATGTTAATATGCTTGATTCAGCACAATGCTAAATGTTAATTTCCATCTGCAGTACCAAAGCTCAGACTTAAAATCAGTAAAATACCAAACAATAACAATACAGCTACACTTATACAGAGATAAAACATTGAAATATTTTGCTCCCAAGTCCCTCAAACAACATTAAAAGCAAAAAGATGATTTCAGTTTGCAGGGCATGGGACCTTCAAATCAACAAATGATTTTTCCTGACTGACACAATGAAGGATAAGGTCCATCATTTTGTTTTAAGCTTAATGACATGCTGCCTCATAACTCCTCTGAGCCTCAGCAGAGCCAAACTGAGCTTTTCCATGAATACAGAGAGAGCGGCTCGGTCTGCTCTGTTTGCCTTCATGACACTTGGGAGTTTACTCAAACACTGCATTACCCACACACTGCTCGGTTTCTCTTTATTCTGCTGTAGGTAGACATGAGTCACACGACCGTTTCCACCACAGATGATCTACCCACTCAGAGCCTGTGTTCATATGGAGGCTGCATTTGATTGAAAAAAAAGAGGAGGATCAAATGAATACCAACTATTCGTCATTTGTATACAGCTCCATTTCCTTTCAGACGTGCAGTTTGTAAAGAATGAAGATGAATGAGGACGGTACAACGTTCTGCAGCCTGGACCTCATTAGTGTGAAAAGGAACAACATAGCCTGATGGATACAAAGGCTGTGCAGAGCTTGAGTATGGCGAAATGTTTGTTCTTTTACAACGTGACGGCCTTTCCTCAAGAAGACATAACAAGGTTCTTCGTGCAACATCTGTCATTCAGCACCTCACAGTGGAATGCGCAACATTTACACCATTCCTAAGTCATGAGTAAAAAGAGGAAGACATGTCTTGTTTGTGGAGCCTATCGTTCAGGACGTCTGCTAACAAGACGTACTACAGAGTGCAGCCCGGCTATCGCACAAGGAAATGTCCGCCCGGGCTGCACGCCGCGAGAAGGACACAAGCACTCAAGAGTCTTCCTGCCATTGTGAGAAGCCATCGCCTTCAAGTGTCTGCACCCGCTCTGCTTGTTGTAATAATGGCAGTTATTTTTCTCCACCCAAATGTTAGGCAGACCAGGGTGTTGTTGGGTGATGATTGGATGGGAAAAAACAGATTAGAAGAAGTAAAACACAGTTTTTACGCCCTTTACATAGTTACAGTATTGAGTGATTTGCACATCCTTTTTGACTAATGTTCGACTACACACACCACAAATACATGATATTTAACATCTACAGCCACTTTTTAAAGCCTTCTGCTCGAAAATGACATGCTCATAAAGAAAAGAGTTTACCACAAGGTCTATTTGAATTATTTTGGTGTCAAAAAAGTAACACTTGAGAGATATGCCAGATGTGTAATTACCAGTATGTGTGTTTCTGGAGAAAGAGTAAATGATGAGATGGAAGTAAGAATGATTGGAAAATTGCAGAGAAAAATTAGAGTTATTTTAGAGCAATATGGTCAGGTCAGAATTTTGAAAACAGTTAACTTTTTTTTTACATTTTTTTATTTGAGAGTGCAAGCATTTCCAAAAATAATGTACTTTGGGGTTGTAAAGGTTAATGTTCAAATAGATAAACTTTGTTTTTTTTCTTCAAATATTCACTTATTTTGGCTTTGATTCCTGCAAGACATTCCTAAAAAGCTAAGACAGGGTGATGTTTACCACTGTGTTACATCACCTTTCCTTTGAACAACACTCAAGAAGTGTTTGAGAACTGAGGACATATTTTTGAAGCTTTGTAGGGCAAATCCTGTCATTCTTGCTTGATGAACAACGACAGTTCCTCAACAGTCTGGGTGTCTTGTCATTCTGCACTTCATAATGTCCCAGATATTTTCAATTCCGACAGGTCTGGACTGCAGGCAGGTCAGTCTAGTACCTGCACTCTTCTACTGCAAAGCCACGCAGTTGTTATACAAGCAGAATGTGTCTTGGCATCGACTTGGTGAAATAAGCAGGGACATCCCTGAAAAAAAGCCTCAAATATAGCAGATACTGCTCCAAAACCTATGTACCTTTTAGCAGTAATGTTAACTTAACATATTTGCAAGTTACCCATGCCATGGGCACTAACACATCCTCATGCCGTCACAGATACTGGCTTTTGACCTTTGCTCTAATAACAGTCTGGCTGTTCCTTTTCCTCTTTAGCTCGGAGGACACCACATCCATGATGTCCAAAAACAGTCTGAAATGTGGACTCAGACCACAGCAGACTTTTCCACTTTTCCTCATTCCATCTCAGATGACCTTAGACCCAGAGAAGCCGGCCGTGTGTCTGGGTGTTGACTCTGCCTTTGCATGGCAGAGTTTTCACTTGGTCTTTTGAAAAATGAACTGTGTTAACTGGTGATGGTTTTTCTTAAGTGTCCCTGAGAATGAGGTTCAAGAATTTTCTCATAAAGCAGTGCTCCCTGAGGGATCAAAGGTCACAGGCATTTAGTGTTGGTTTTCTGCCTTGGCACTTTCATGAATAAATTTTTCCTGATTTTGTAAATCCTATGATGACTTCATGGACTGTCAATCATGAAATCCATACGTCCATGCCATTGTCATCATGAAAATTACTATGTTAAAATTGATTATCATTGGCTAAATAGTGTACTGACTTCAGATATAGATGCCATATTCATATGGGTATTTACATAAAATATTAACATATCAGTATATTTCCATATATTTTATAGCAGAATATATTTTTATGACCTATAGGAAACAATAATAAGGGTAGGAATTTATAAAATACTTCTTCCTTCTCCTGTTCCAACTTGCGTTTTACTATTTCTTTTTTTATGTATGTGAATCTCTATTTCCATGCATACAGAATAAATTCAATTCAAATGTAATTGTTCCTAACTGGTTGGACTATTGGCTCACTCAGATGTTTCACAAAATGTAGGACCTACCTTCACTCTTATTTGTGAATGAATGAGCCTTTCAGTGAAACTCCATTTTTGTCAAATCTGAGCAGACTTGGCCTTGGCCTTCAGGATGCTCTCCTTTTAAGTTTTATTCCATTCTGAGGCATTTGAGGCAACTTTTACTAAATCAGGACAGCTGTTGAGAAGAATAGGGTGGGGTTTTTTTGGTGCATCTTTAATGCGCTGCTACTGGTGGCAGGAGTCAGGTATCCCTAATATATTTGTTATTACACATTCTTATTGAAATACATCGTACAGGACATCTGATTGGCTATATTGTGCCTGAACATAATGAACAATACATACGTAAGGATGGTGCTTATATTGTTATAACCAATTTAGAGCCATAAGCAGCTGAAGTCCCCATATAAGAAATGATCCATTTAGTGTTTCAGGTTGCTTTACAGTGAAATGTAAGAGCACAGATCATCATGTGTTAATGAGGGTGTGTAGTTAGATGGCTGTGTGAAAGCTTTGTCACCATGGAAACCTGATTCACTTGTTAACTCATTATAGTTTATAATCCTCTTCAGCCATCTGACCTTGTTACATTAGTGGACAAAACAACAAAACATCAGACGGGCGCCTCCTCACTCCATCGGACTCCTTTTAATCAGATATATTTTGACAAATGGAGAAGCAGTTGTTTGATATTTATGACTCCCCGGAGGGACTTTAAACAAACAATCAGCACGCACCGCAGAGATGATCATCATTACCAGAGGAGACAGCTTTTTATTCTATTATGAGCTGATTGGTAATGGCAAGATCAGTTTGTTCCAAACAGGTTGTCGTGAACATCAATTATTCATGTGAGTCATGCCATTAAGAGGTGGATGGGAGTGTGAATCCTAATAGAGCTTTTACTGCAGTCAGCCAAAGGGAACAGAGAGAGTCACCGGGCAGTGGATGTCACTTACCAATAAGAGACTGACAACATAGCAATAAAAACCTGTTTTTAACCTTTAATTGAAGGAAAGGTTTAAATGTCTGAAAGAACTGCTTAGATTTCTCTTAAAAATAAAAGATGGAATCCAGATTTAAATGGTTGCAGATGAATAGAGGTTTAATGCCATGTCGGCAACTAAAGCCATCTTCATGGGAAGAGCAAAATCAGCCTGGCTTTTTTTTTTAAAGAATAAACAACTTATACATTTATATAAAGCCTATCCAATTTCAAAACTCTTAAATGACTTCTGTTTGACTCTGTTAAAAAAAAATCTTGTAAACCAGTTATTCTGTAAAGCTTCTCTTAGGAGGATAAGATCTGCACTTTCTAGAAAAGGACATTGACAGCCAACACATTCAAAGGGAGACACTTCTTTTTAGTAAAGATGAGTGAGACAGCCTCGAATGACCAATCTGACATCCGGTAGAGACCACTGGGTCCTTGCAGTTTTTCAGCCATGTCCATCTTAGACTGTTTATTAAAGGTGAAATTTCATATAGTTTGTTGATTGGACAGTCTCTCCATTCAGCTTGACATTTTTAAAAACATAATTGTGAATGATAGGCCTAAGATCAGAGTGAGAAATAGGGCATTATGTTACTTCTATCCAATAGCTCAGGGATGTCAAACTGATCCAGTAAAGGGCCACTGTGGCTGCAGGTTTGACGCACCTGACGCAAATTATTCAATCAACTTGACTGTCTTTACACAGTTGATTTGCTGGATCAGGTGTGTTCTTGCTTGGTTGGAATGAAAACCTGCAGCCACAGTGGCCCTTTACTGGATCAGCAGACACCCCTGTAATAGCTCTTTTCGATGCTGAGTCTGCTTTTTCATGTCCAGAAATGCCCACATGACTGCGCATCCAACAGAGATGGACATAATACTCTCCTCTATCAAGCAAAAAATAACAGAGAATATCTAGACAGTGATTGGATGATAAGTGTGGAGGTGGTCTAATGCCTGAAGACAAGAAATTGAATCAGTACAGACAAGGATGTCAGAGGCTTCTGTGTATTCTAGAGCTAAAATAATTGCGGATCCCTCTGCATAAATGGTTGCAGAAAAGGAACAAGTTAATACTTAAAAATCAGAGTGCAAAAGAAAGATAATGGGTCCGGAAAAATGAATATCTGATGATGAGAATATGGTGTCAAGATTAAAGGTGACATCTTTAAAACACAAAAACTCAGACAAAAATGTTAGATCAAGGCCACAGATTAAATATGTTTTAAAAAGCAATTATGAAACAATGAACTGTCATATGAATTACTTTTCCCTTTACATTTGAAAGAGGATTATTCTGTTTCAAAAAAGTAGAAAATATTTAATCAAGTAAAATACTCCAAACTACTTTTTTTAATACAGATAGAATTAATTAATTTTTTATGTAGTATGTAGTCCAATATTGATCGCAGGCTTCTAAATCATATCGGTACAAATATGAATATCAATATCATACTGTGGCAGCAAATCAGCAAAAGTCATATTATTGTCCAGAAAATCTGTATTTTATTGTATTGTCCTGGTGATTTACATCCCTTATAGCTACAAGAGTATTGTTCACAACACTTTCTAGTTTTCATAATCTCAGTACCCCGGATCCAGCTGTATTCTCACTGTGAGATGCTCTGTTAAAGCTCCTGCTTCTTCCCATCGTGGGTCCAGTCTGCTCTAATTGACCAACCAGACTACTTTGCAGTCACTGATCAGTTCAGCAGTGCTTGGGGACATGTTGTTAACAACTCTCCATCCATTCTCATTTGGGATTGACCAGACATGTTCTGTGTCCTCTTAACTGTGGATGCTCAGGGGAAATGTATGAATTGTTCAGAGCAACATTCAGCAGCAGAGAGGGAGGCTGTGTCCGAAATGGCATACTAACGTACTACATACTGAATACTACATGTGTATATACTGTATACTACATACTATAAGTATGATTTCAATGCCAACCGTTCACACTGAAGTATACTACTAAGTTTCCCATGATGCGTTTCAAACCTCCAACGTCAAAAATTGGATGCACACCAGGCTTTTAAATATCTCTGTTGATTTGCCACATTTGAAAGTTCAGAGAGCATTTTAGGCGAGAAAGTCACCACGTAGAATACCAAAAATGTGGTCATTTGAGCCATAAAACGCACAGATACAAATTTCATTATGGCATTTCGGACATTCTGTTATGTGCGCCATTATGCTATCGAAGAAACAAGAGCCCAAATTACGAAAGAGTTAAAGAACTAAAAGGAGATAATAAAAGATGCTTTTATTTTGAAAACGGGAAGTTTGCTAGTGGCTGATTTTTAGCTGAATGCCGGTCTCAAGATTTAAAGCTGGGGTTGGCGATCTGATTTAGATACACGTTTTGTAATACTGGTTGAAATGGTCTTTATGGCCCGATGGTAATCAACTCATAATGTGTTATTAAAACAGAGTGAAAAATATCTGCTATCTACAGCAGGAGTAAAACAGGGAAAACCCCAACCAGTAATCTTGCCGGGATACCTTCTTTTACACCAATCAAATCCCGTTGCCATTCTGCGTGCCTGCTGAGCGTGCACTTTCCCGGCGTGCACCGACAGTGCATGTAGCAGGTAGCATGTAGCATGTAGGGAACAGACTCCGCTGGAGAATGCTTACCTTTCAAGTTTTGTCTTTGGAAATAAGGGAAGTCCGCTGTGAGCTGTCCCACAACGCCAACCAAGCTCCGGTATCCCTCACATTTAAGACAGGTGTACAGAGATCTAAAATAAACTCTGTTTTTCTAAGTTTGTTCCGCTGTTGGCTCTAATCTCGCGAGAACTGCCGTCCATGTTACTGCAGGTGGCAGTTCTCGCGAGACTTCTTCTTCTTCGGTGGTTGGCATCCATCATTTTGGAGCATTACCGCCCCCTTCAGGCTAGAGACAGACAGCTAGTTCTCCAAAATCGCCTACCCCAGCTTTAACATTTATGATATTAATAATATTATAAACAGTAACTTCCCAAATACAATAAAATGTTGACTGCCCGCAGACACCAAAGACGATCCGTCACCTCCAGCACTTGATTAATACATACCTACGTATCGCAATGCATTATGGGGCGTTTGAGTGTGACTAGTATGCTCACCTTGCGTATTTAAATTTTTTTCTGATATAGTATACATCCGGGTATTTCTCCCACACTCAATCTTTTCATACTATCTAATGTGAACGCACTACATACTCATTTTGACATCACACTTAGTATGAGTAGTGCGTTAGTATGCCATTTCGGACACAGCCAGAGAGAGAACAACCCCATGTGCACAGGCAGAAGAACAGATGTTCATCTCTTCAAAAGTCAGGTAGATTAGTGTATCATCTGCATACAGATGGTATGAAGCACCATTGTTTTTTAACAATCAAGCCAAGTGCCGACTGATTTGAAGGAAAAAGAACTGGCACCAGATTGGTGCCTTGGGGAACACCACATGGGACAGAATACTAGAAGGCTTGGTTATATATAATCACATTATGCTGCTTAGTTAAAATTAATGATGAAGATTTTTAAATTCACAAGACAAAAAGGCAGGTTGATCAAGTGAATTTCTAATCTAGCTAAGAAATGTCAGGAAAATCAGCATAACTGACAGTCTTCAGAAATATTTGTCCTCTTTCATATCTGGTTAATTGACGGGTGACCCCTTCTAATTTGTCTTACAACCTCCTGACCCCAATCTGACGGGTGAAACAGGGCTGAAAGCATAAATCCTTACAGTCACTGCATTACTGAAGATGAAAATAACCAACAATATACAGTCCAAAACAATGTGGAAAAGCAGGAAAACATGTAAAATATCAGAGCTGAAAAACTGTTTCAAAACTGTTTTTTGGGATGTTTACGATGAGCCCGGTTTAGTGAGTCGCTCGTCTTTTCCTCTTCCCAAACCAAACACATGTTGTTTAATCTGCTGCACATCCTCCGATAAGAACTTTCTGTAAACGGAGGAAGGATTGTTTACTGAAATCCCGCTCTCTTGTTTTCCCTCAGTGCATAATTGAATGCAATTAAGGAAATGATATTGAATTAATGTTGACTTTAGTGTGGGAGTGCTGCCGGGCTTTGTAGCTGAGGACCGACTGCAAAAACAATTCAGAGTTTATTATTGCTCCAAGACCTCAGGCATGAAGAGGCTTTAATCCACTTCGGGGTCATTTAAAATTCATCAGGGGTAAAGTTAAGACCTGTGGCAGGAAGGTTTTGCTGATAATTATCCATATTGGATCAATTTAAAGACACAGGAGAGTCAATAAGACTTACAACTTATGGATGAAGTTTTGAGGCATTTGTTTTGGTAGGGCGGGCATACACAAACCAAAAAAAAATCACAATCAGATCAAATCAAAAACTTTCAGCTAACCAGGAAAACAAAATAAATTAGTTAAAAAATAAAGCAATTTGCAACCACATACTGTCTGAATTGTGCATAAAAAAGGAGGCCGACAACATTTTCCAATGCAAAAACTGTTTGCAAAAGATATAAACAATACGTTGAATAGAAAATTAAATTTTATGGCTTTGACTTGTTTTTAATTGACTTGGGTTAATATGTGTTAAGATTCTGTACTATTAAAATAAAAATTGAGTGACTGATGTATCATTTTGTGGGATAAAAAAAAGTCCATAAAGTTGATCATCTCCTATTATACTTCTTAACCTAGCCAACTCCAGTATTAGAAACACTCATATTGCTTGGTTGAAAACTTTAAACTTTAAAGTTGTATCTTTCACTTCAATATTTTAACCCTCTCTGTAAAATAATCTTACCTTTTTCTCATGATGCCACCATGTTTTTCCATGAAAAAAATGAAAAATGATTATCTTTATTATACTTTGTGCAAATTGATTTTGTTTGTAAAGCCAATCAAATGGCAGAAACTCTGTGCATGTAGACATGGTCAAGGTTACATGCCGAAGTTCAAATTAAGCTGTAGAATAAAAAAGCACATATTTGCACCTAAATTGTTTGGAAGACTTGTTCTGATACAAGTTGGCGTTTCACATTTGGCGTTTCACTGCCCCAGCCCACCCTTCACCCCAGGACAATCTTGTTTTTAAGTTGTTTTCCATAGCACAGAGTCACTTTACCCATATGTGTATATGCTCATTTACTCATATGTGTATTTGCTCATTTTTTGCACAGCCATTCCATGTTTGTTGTACAGTCATCTCATGTGTGTTTGTCTTGTGTGTCCTCAGACTCGGCACAGTCATTTTATGTGTGTATGCACTGGACTTTTACTTGCACAGCCACTGTTACAATTTTCAGAATTCGGTACCTGTACAGAAAACCTCACTCCGCTCTTCTGTTTTATTTTATTTTATATTTTATATATATATTTATGTTTTTGCCTTTGAGGATGCCAAACAATGTTCCACTGTACAAACCCTGTTGCCTAACAAGTGTTGATAGTGATAATAAAGATCTATTCTATTCTATTCTATTCTATTCTATTCTATTTGGTTTGGTTGATAGAATTTGTGAAAACAGCAATCTATCCATGTTTCAGTACAGACAACCGCGCCAAGCTCACCTAAATGAGGTTGTCTAGACTCACTCCTAATTGACCCCTGGAGCAGTGGATTTTCTTTTATTTTTAAAATGAATAACATATCTAGAAAAATGAGCATTTTTTGATGAGGTTTGTGTTTTCATTTTTCCTGCTGTTGCATGAGAGCTGTCAATTTTTGTGACCAATCAACAGACTGCAGCACCACCATTTAGGGTCTGTTTGCTATCCTTGGCAGAGGGGGGCAAAAAACTGGGACAGCACAGGTTGCTCTTTTGACAGTGGAAAAAATAGTAATTTCATGTCAAACTGAACTGGAATGCTTGGTGGAAACTCAGCTTTAGTGCTATTTTAATCCACAGTCTTGTTAAATCAATTAACCAAGATCTACTCAGTCTTTGAGTTTCAAAGAGTTTATTTAACCTAATGACAAAAACGTGACTTAACACAGAACCCATAAGTTAACCCAACAGACAAGCTATCATAGCATCTGTCACGCACTTGAAGCTGTTTTACTACAAGAGGAAGAACTCACCCCCAGAGCAGCTTTAATCTTAAGTGGGCTGCCCCTCATGGGACGACATTTTATTTACTCCCATGGGGCACATGATTACATAGCACATTTTCAGAGATCAGTTATGGTTTTAAATCCTAGACTAAACAGGTTATGCAGAAGGAAGTCATCACAAACTAGCTGATATATTACATGTGCATTTTCTGTTTGTATTTCTGTACTTCATTGCACTCTGGCCAGTTTGATCTTTCAGTGTACATCCAGTGTTAAACGCAAAGCTGAAGCAAATTTTCTATATTTGCTACAACCAAGGTGCAGAAGACCATCTCTGAACACACAACACGTGTAATGTTGAAGCAGAAGGCCGCACCAGGTACCACTCCTATCAGCAAATAACAGAAAACTTAAGGGTGATCACACAAAACTAGACAACAGAAGATGAGATGACTGCTGCCTGGTCTGATGCGTCAGAATTTGGTGTAAACAAAAAAGCATGGATTCATCCAGCCTTGTATCTACTGTTTAGGCTGGACTGGGGTTTACGTAATGATGTGGGGGATGTTTTCTTGGCCCGGTGTTGTTGCTGACCATGCCCATCCTCTAATGACTACATCCAGAGGGCTAACACGCCATGTCCCAGAGCTCAGATCATCTCAAACTGGTTTCTTGTGTATGACAATGAGTTCACTGTACTCCAGTGGCCTCAACAGTCACCAAATCTCAATCCAAAAAGCACCTTGGGCTGTGGACAAACATCATCATGGGCAAATTTGCAGCCACTTTGTGATCCTATCATGTCAATATGAACAAAAAACTCTAAGGCAGCTATGAAGGTCCAAGGGGGTCCAACCCAACACTGGCAAGGTGTACCTAATAAAGTGGCCAGTGTCAACAGTATTCTGTATTGGCAGTGCTTGTTTTGAATCCAAAATTCAACTTAATCCAGCAATCTCAGGATTTTGGGTAAAAACCACCCTCAGCATCAGCTAATTTTTGCTGCCATGCTCCCACAGTTCAACTTTTGGGAGAGCGTACCACTTGTCATTGCCACTTCGACTTCACTGACCAATCGAAATCAAGAAGGGGCAGGACCTCTGTGTGTGAACAATATTATGAAAATGATCTGCCTCGTCTTTACAAGGGAGCTGTTTCTTAAGCCGGGCATACACTGTACGACTGTCGGCTCGTTTTGAGTCGATTTGCCAGTCGTGCGACTATTTTTTGGATCGGGCCGAATTTCAGCTCAATCGTGTGTCGTGCTTCGTGTAGTATATGTGGGGTAACGACAAGAGATTGATGTCTCACGACGTGCTCCCGATCACAAATCGGTGATCGCAAGAAAATCAAACTTGTTTGAAATCCTGGTCGCTCCTAGTATCGCACAGTAGAAGCAGTGCTACGAGCCAACTTGCCTCAACCTCTCACACAGAGCATGCGCAATACACAGATAAGTGACGTCAAACCAAGCGGACCGGGACCCACTTCCAGGTGCGTCTTCTTCTTATCCTGCCTATATTTGACATTGCGGTCAAAACACCATAGAAGAAGAATGATACGGAGTCCGACGTGTGGTTTATGGGCGTATTGTGTGAGCAGTGAAGTCGCATCAGAGCATCTGGTCATGTAGTGTAAGAACATGATTCATGGGCTGCGAACTTTTGAACTTTGCGATCTAGTCGTGCAGTTTGAGATGGAGCTGTGTCAAACGATTTAAAATATCGCACAGTGTATGCCCGGCTTTAGTCAGGCAGCAGCATGGCTTCCTTCCACAGACCAAAAAGCATGCTAGCTATATTAATTGGCAACTCTTAGTTTGACTGCCTCCTACCTGACGTCAGCGGGGAAAGGCGCTATCCCTCCGGGATGTTTCCTGGTCTTCCGCTTCTTTTAGTGTCACGAGTTCTTGACTCTGTTTTCTGGGTGTAATTGGGGCATATAAGGCGTATGATGCATGCATGGCGATTTTGATAGACGTTACGGGTGTTATGGTAACATGAACATTGACTCTTGTTACCTGACAACATTAAAGATGCTATAAGGAGTTTTTGAGTAATTACAAAAAAGTCTCACTTTTAGATATATGCCTGTTCGAAATACACACTTCAAGATGAGTTAGATAGCATCAAAATAGGTTATCTATAAATGCTATTCCTTAGCTTCGCGGCCGAGTCGGACAGGGCTGGACTGGCCTGGGTACTCAACTTCGGGACAAAGACAATTAAGACTAGAGCAAATTTATATTATTCAGACATGTCTTAGAGCACCAGGCTGTAAGTAGCGATATGTAGCTGGCTACAAAACTACAATACTGACTTTTCCAAAAATTGCTTGTTGTCACACATCAAAAACTACCGCTACGTAACTAGAAAGAGATACATTACCTCCTCGCTTTGCATCCTGTAAGTTGTTGAAAAAAGAAGTTGTAAAGCAATGCAGAGTTCTGAGGAAGGTCCGAGCTGCATTCATTAGCAACAAAACAACAAACACACACTTTGGCTTGGGTCACGTCTTTACAACAGTCGCCGCGCGTGCTCATGGGTAGCAGAGTCTTTATGTCGCTGGAAATGGATTCTCCTCATAGCACCTTTAAGTACCAGCAAGAAGCACCCTGAAACTGAGGTTGAGAGTGCATCCAAGGAGAATAACCCTCTCTAGGGACCCTGAGGCAGGAACAGTAGAAAGTTTCTTATCTGCTGATACAGATTATCAGTTGTTGAAGGACTGAGCTGCTCAAACTGATAAGATTTGTGACAACATCGGTAGACTTCTGTCCAAATAAGACATCTCATGAATTTCACTTTAATGCCAGACAACAGATACTTTACAAACACGAAACAGTTGTTTTGAAGCCCCTCTGAATCTCAAACCCGGGCTACAGACGACATTAAAAATAGACGTGTTTTGTAGTGAAGTATCTGACGCACAGTCCTTTCCCTATTCGTTGGAGCTCTGCAGCATGAATGAGTCATCATAACAATGACTAACATGACCCCTGAGCCCGCTTAAAGTGACAGTCAACTCCCTGGAATAAAAACACTGAGTTTACGCTCACGCTGGTACATTGTGAAGAGAGGGGAAAAAAAGGTAACTCATCCCACCCACCACTTCAAGTGCTTAACACAAGAGGGTCTGATGGATGCAGGAGCGTCCAGCCTCCCCCACTCAACACTCAAAGTATGAAATGATGTTCAACATGAAGGCTGATTTTGTTTAACTTCACTTGTGTCATTATATAAAAAGCTAAGGTGTTTCTTTTTTATTTATAAATTTCACCCTTATAATGAGCTTCTATGGAAAGTTAAGGAAGAATGACACTAAATCTCCCCAGAAGAGATCGGATTGGTTTAATAACTGACCTGGGAAACCTGTATAATGACCAACCAAGGAGAATCCTGTCAGATAGAAGATAAAGTTTGAACTTTGATAGAAAGTCATAGAAAAGATAACTTATTCAGCACGTTACCACGATGGACAAATATACCTGCTAGATTAACGTGAATATGTCTCTCTATTTGTCATCATAGTTGCCAGGTCTGCTTATTACAAGCGATTTTCGGCTTCTTATTTTTTTAAAACTTACTTGTAAGTTGGCAGTTGTGGGTTGAGATTTTTTGGCCTTGTTCCAACCCCCAAACCAAGGAGAGATCTGATGCACACTCCACTACCAAATACAAACTCAATTCAGAAGTTACAACTTATTTTCTCTTTCTTCACTCTAAAAAAGGATTTGTGAACATGGTGAAACCTTGAAAAACTGTCCTTTCTTGCAAATAACTTAATGTGTTCTTGGTGGACGCTACTTGTACTACCTCGGCGATCACTCTCCATTCAAAGTCAGTGTACAGCCGCGATGGGGCGGGGCTAACCCACCCGCGATGCGACAGCCGCGTACAAGACGATCACTTCACTCGTTGCGCGATGTCAAAGTTAAAAAAAGTTGATCTATGCAGGCAATGTCGTGTGTGGCTGTGCGGCAACAGCCAATCAGCGGTGTGTGTACGTGTGACAGTACCCGAGACAGACAGTTATCCGGACTACAGGGCGGATGAGTTCCATCTAGGCGAAACTAATGTCAGTGAGGACATTAGTTCCGCCTAGATGGACCGGAACTCACAGATGCTGCTGCTGCAGGGAATCAGCTGCAGTGTTTTGTGGTTGATAAGTGAAAGAAAAGGATACAGCTGGAATAATGTCCAGATATACATCCTATTATATGATATATGAAATGATCGCGGTGAAACTCGAGCGGACGTGACGTCACCGAGCGACGGCCGACGGTAGCGGTTACCAAAATTAGGTATTCATGGACGTGCGACGCTACGTCAGTGGGCGACGCGATTTTGGTAGCTACGTCGCTTGCGGTGTGAACTTGCGACTGGGCGACCGAGATTGCGTGGCCCACCCAGGTAGCATTGACTTTTTTTTCTCGTTTTATTAACAGCGCTACATAGGGCAGTTTCCACATTTTTACTCATAACCTGCCTCACAATGTTGGAATTACTTGTGGAGGTTTATGCCCTCATGCTATTCAGGGAATTACTCCAAAAATTTGATAAAGAAATACAACAAAGCACCTTGAAACACATTATTTGACTGTCATTGCTCAAACAATTTTTAAACCCTTATTTCTTGGTTTAACATTGCCGTGGCAAAGTAAACAGAATTTTGTAAATGTATACGCACAGTTTAGGTTTTGATACATTCCTGTTTAAATAGGTACAGCAATAAAAACTTTATCCAAGAATGTAAAAAATAAACAGAAAGGGGAATAAATGAAGAAAAGGTTAACAATATCAAGTAGAAAAGCACTCAGAAAGTGAAGACCTCGGCCAGGCTACAATTCTGGATCACCACACGCAGTGATATGATGGCAGAGCCTCTGCTCATGTCTGAAGCCCTCCACTGGCATGTAGTGACACAGGCTTGAAAAACGTTGACGTTAGCTTGCAAATAAACTCCAATTCCCACAATGACATACAGGGGAGAGAACCCCAGAGCAGGTCAGGAGAAATGAATGGGATTTGCCATTATAAATTTTATTTTTTTGTGATGACAGTCTGGATCAGATCCATATGAAAATGATTGTGATGATAGAGCAATATCAAATATATTATCCTGCAAATTTTGAAGCAAATCCATCAAGTGATGTCAGGGATACCATTTTTTAAATATGGCCCAATGTTAATTTTGGAATTTGTTTTGCATCCAGACAAAAATGGTAAACCACCATCTAAATGTAATGGCTTCTACCTTGGACCAAACCACACCCCTGGTCAAATTTTCATGTAAACTCATCTAGTAGTAGTTTTTGTGTTATCTTGCTAACAGACAAACAAACACACAGACAGACCCTGGCAAAAACATAACTTCCTTGGCAGAGGTAATTATGCAGTCTGAAAAAAATTAAAATAAAGAAGACAGATGGTTTAGCGTGTCTGTGTTCCTCATGCAAATTCTTTAATGTGTAACAAATAGCAGAAGACAAAAGGCCTGATCATTTGTCTTTCATCCACAGCCAGAAGAACAGCTAATAAAAAGCTGCCGGAGGACCTGAGGCTACAGTCGGGCTCATCTGGAGTTTAACCATGTGCCTCCTCTCATTACTCTGCTGTTAGATTTAAGAGGAAACACACACCAGGCCGTCCACAGGCTTTACTTAGATCAGCACCTGCTGCACAGACAGCAGCCACCAGGTGGACTGAGAGCAGGCGGGGAGGGTCTGATGAACAGTAAACAGCTCCATGATGGAGGAACTTTTCAATTTAGTTTTACTTGTAGAATTTTGCCTAAAATATCTTAGTTTAAATCATAATAAAGTAATCTCAATTGTTTTAATTGTAGTCTAGTTTTAGTAGATGAAATCTGCTGTAAATTTAGTCAACTTATATGAAGTGTAAAGTGTAAGGCAATTTTGTATGTTTCCTTGAATTTCTGAAGTCGGTATTACACTTGGATAAAATGTTACCTCTAATAACCCTTTATTGAAGGCTAGTAAAGTTTGAATGTATAAATGAACAGAAACAAACTTAACTTTTGTATGAAATGTGTTCACCTTCATTTAGGCTACCTGGCAGAGCATCTTAGTTACAACACCAAAATTGACAACAAACAGTGAACCTGCTCTACATGAATATATAAATTCATAAAGAGAGTAGCTCTGATTGGATAGCTCAACAACTTATCCCACCACCACCAAGCTAAGGCAGCTGTGATTGGATGTCCCTCTTAACTCATCCAGCTTTTCCACACCACCAAAGTAACTGTGATTGGATATACTCCAAACATGCCCCTACTTTCTACATCACCAAAAATGTCAGCTAATTTAGTTTGAATTTTTGTCCACGTACACTTGTTTTTATTAGTTACTGCCTAGTTTTTGTCAGGGGGAAAAGATGATATTGACAACAAAGACGAAAATAATTAGTCGACAAAATGTACACTGCTGTGGTGATCAGAAAAAAAGGTCCTTGGTGTAAAATCTCTTGGAGTGCTCTACAACAGCTAGTGGTCTGGTTGAACATGATGGAAAATCTGCTCATGGGAACGAGTCGAATGGTTTGTCTGTTGGACAAAGATGGGCTCAACTGTTTATGTCTCAGCACTTGTTGACATTCTTGTTCTGATGGCACTGTTGAACATTTGTTGTGTCAGAGTCAGAGACCAAAAACATTCACACGTTGAGCATCCCATTCTCATGACATCTGCTGTTCTGGCAGCCATGCCACGCCATGTTCATCTAAACTTTGTCTCATTCAGAGGACAATGACTGTATTCATGCCATTTTCTGTCATAAATAAAGGCTAGATAAGATTTACAGAAAGTCTCATTGTGTTTGTCACTATCTGTTTCCTGCAAACCCTCTCTGCTGATTTTGCGACAGTCTTGATCTGATAGTGACGGTAAATAGAGCACATTTCAGAAACCCTTCGGTGGATGTGAAGCTGCAACGTCTTAGATTCAGGGAAAAGAGATGCTCTCAAAATAATTTGAAATGTTAATGCATGACATTTAGTAAAGTGAGAAAGAGAGAGTCCTATCTTTACCTGAAAAGGTTCTGTTTTCCCAGTTTTTGCCCATTTATTTGATTGTTTATCCATCCATGAGCAAGGTAACTCAAAAAGTTCGTAATGGATTTTGGTAACATTTTCAAGGAATGTTGGGCAAAGAATTGATTTAGGTGGTGATCAAAATCAAAAGGTAGAGAATGTCAGCCATACCTTGGTTGAGGTTTGTGCTCTCAGTGCACCTCTCGTTTCTTTTATTGACCATTTGCAAACACATGACCAACATCACATCCCTCAGTTCTGTAGACAGCAGGAGTGCTGCTGTTGACAATAACAAATTTTAGTCCATAATTACTGCAGTTATACATTTGAGCCACTAAAGTGGTGGCAGATCTTGGATTTTTTTAAGCCATCAAGGGGCAACCTTTCTCACAGAGGGGCCAAATATCCGTCCGACATCCAAGCAGCCACATTTATAATAAAGTAAATCCAGTCACAATTATTTCACTTATTTTGATTTAAAAAGTGTAGACAGTACAACTCATTTTCAATTTCGCATCTGAAGATACTGCCACCAATGGTTGGACATGGAATTGCATTCACCTATAATCCCATTGTCATTCTCTGGCAAAACGACAGATAAGTGACAAGACAGGGGCACTTCAGGGGCCTATTAGACTTCAGATGGGGCCAATGCCCCCCACCCAGAACCACCTCTGCACTAAAGTAACAAAGTATCATCAATATACGACACAAATTTCACTTTAGTTGTTCGATGTGTCTGGTCACCTAAAGAAGACTCGAACAGAAAGACAAGCATAGACCAGACTTAATTATCCACTGCACAGCAATGAAAGAGCATGTGGATCAACTGTTCACGGGAGGCTCAAAAGAGGAAAAACAACAACTGCTGAGTGAGGTAAATTGGTGATTTTTCCAGAAATTACGACCACCACCTTTTTGGATATATGATAAAACTTGTATGAGCATGGACTATAGAGGCAAAATTGTCTGCGAGTGGAGGCTGAGCAGGTTTGAATGATCAATGGCAGATATTTGAAATCGTGAACAATTCAACAGCTTGTTTTTGGAGTGTCAAGTAACCTACAAAGACATAGCACAGCACACACCAATCAATTATCTGCATAGCACAAAAATTGGGTCCACCATTGTCTTCCTGATGCTGTCTTTAAAAGGCACTAAACTTAAAAAGTCACAGATTTATGAAGTGAACAGGGTCATATTTAATGACCTGGGTGAGCCTAAAATGGAAAACATGAACCATCCTGCAGCAGAGAGCTTGATGACGGATGAACACACTTTGGCTCTGAAACCTAGGTGTGGCGAGTGAAGATGAGAGCGTTTTGTGTCCTGAAGGCGCTGGGTAAGATGGGCAGGAAGGATGAGGTGTGGCCAAGACAAACTGAGAGACTGACACAGAACCCTGAGAGCGTCACTCTGAGGTCAAACATGTGCGTCACCTGGTGCTTTATGTTTTGATCAAACAGCCTCAAGGAACCTATGACAGAAGGCTTCATAAAGTTCTGCTCAAGCACATATACTTTCCTAAACATACCAGTATAAAGTCCAGCTCTCATGTCTAACACAATATTTAAGTATCCCACACTCTCCCATCTTTCAGCCCCTTTCACCACGTCCACTCCACACTCTGGCTCCACTGTGCCATGAAACCAGATCCACGAGGACAGCCCAGCCTCTTGAACAAACTCACAGCAACTGTTGAGAGGAAATGGAAGTTGGTGGAGGTATTACTGGGAATTAAGAGCCTGAGTGGTGTGCCTGCACTGGGGATGGCCTGTGGAAACTTCCTGCATGTGTTGGAAATGTTCCTGTGCCCTTGATGTGGAGGAACGGTGTCCCTCTACCCCCACTTTCACCCCCACGAGAGCCCAACCCCATAACACCATGGAATAGTGACCCTCCCATAATGTCACTGGACTGTTATGCCACGTTTCCACTGAGTGGTCTGGCTTGGTTTGGTACAGTTGGAGCAGTTAACCCTGATCATGTTTCCGCTGCTGTACCTTCACTTGAGGAAGGGGATGTGAGCCAGAAGAGGATCTCACCAGCTACACAACGTGTGACATAACAGCCAAACACTGTGTAGTGATTGTATTAAAAAAGTAGCAACGGAGAACATCCAGCACTTCAGTACTCTGTGTTGCATCGTTTCATGTGGGCGGTCTTTACAGCAACAGCAGAGGACAAATCACTAAACTAACTAACTAACTAAGATTGCGTTGCCCACCCAGGTAGCGTTGACTGTCCATGAATGGCTCACTTTGTCTCAATTTTCATTTCACTGCTGTTGCTTGAGAATTGAGAATTTTTGTGATGAATTAGCAGATTGTGGTTTTAGCTTCACCCTTTAGGGTTGGTTTGGTACCTTTTCTCCTTATCCAACAGTGTAGACATCAGTAAATGCGTACCGTGCATTGAACCAGACTGCTAGGTGGGAAAGCAGCCTTAGCGCCTGTTTACATAACAAGTTATCGAAACTGAGAGGTTTTTACTTTGCATTCTCAGAAGCGTTCAGAATTCATATGAATCTGCAAGAACAGAAACTTGATTACTTGGTGAAATAACAAAAGCATCTCTGCTGGTCAGAGTATTGACGAGTATCCACCTTTTGCTGGAGGAGTTAGCAGCAAACTTGTTGCTCATTAGTTTGCCGTAGCTGCTTGTTTTTTCTAAGCGCATGCAAAACCTTTATCTTAAACAGTACTACACACGTGGCCCACGTTGCTGTTCTCCCTGATGATGCAATTACCAAATATCAGGAATTTCTCTAACTTAAGCACTACATTGAATCAAAAATGTAATGTAAAAGGATCCTACCAAAAATATAAAACACATTTCCACTAACTTCTCTTAACCCTCCAGTTGTTTCGGGGTGCAAAAGTGACTTGAGAAAATGTTGAACAATGGCAGAAACCCTTGTTTTTTTGTTTTGTTTTTATTTGGCTTGACATTTTATTACTTTTAGTAAAGTGACCCAAACTTAATAAAAGCGGGGAAAAAAATGCCTTTGTTAATATTTCCATGGACACTCTACACAGCCAGTTTACTGCTATCGCCTCAGGGTCAATTTGATCTGCCATGTTAAAGTGAATAAAGGCATTTTCTGCCTAACTATTTACTTTAAACTTTTAGTTTAGCAAGGTTAGTGTCACGGCTGTAGCTTGCTTTATCAAGTATGTTTATAGTTGTCATTTCTTATTCAAGCCTCTTCTTCCTCGATTTCTAAAGTTTCCTTTCATTCCAACTTCAAGTCTCAGCCAAGTCAGCTCTTAAATAGACAAAGTGGGTGATACAAAGCAGGTCAATATTGCAATGAACCTTTGCTCTCCTTACTCTTAGTACTCTTGCACACTGCAACCTACCCTCAGAAAGATCAGAGAAACTTCATCAGTCCAAATATTGATTTAACCAAATTGTTTGCATAGCAAGAGAGGACTTCCAGGAAGTACCTGACTCATAGTGAAAGCCTTTGAGGGGGTTAAATAAAATTTCTGGGCTTAATTTAGATCTGGGTCCTATAGGAAGACATGACGAGGTCCCTTGTCCCTGTGGAAAGTTCTTGCAGTGGAGACACAGCTGCTCTTGGCTGCCCTCACAAGGGGGAGCTGTATTTTTAGTCCACTCCCACCCTGACAACCCAGTGTGTTGATACATACAGATTGTTTTAATGTATGTCCAGACACATTAATGTGCAGGAACAGCTGGGGATTTGTGCTGTGGAATATTTAGCCAGACAGGAAGAAGGTCATTTCACTGCTATTCTGGAAATTAATTACTCTCAGAAAGAGGACCGAGGGTTTGACACGCTTCTATAAATAGATTACAGATGTGTACAACTGAAGCATAGGTTTTCAAACTCATCATTGATAGAGAGGAAAATGTAGATTCACATCCAGTTTGGAATCACCAACAAAATTATAACTCTAACCCTAACAGCAAAAAGGATGGAAAACTACCGTAATAACTCAGTCTAGTAATGTTAATAAAAAAAAAACTGTATCCATATAGATCACCATGAAAATTGTATCACATTTCCTTTTGCAATGACAAACATAACCATCTTGAAAACCTGTTGAACTTTGTGAGTAATTACACTAAATGTGGAAGACTGCCCTGTCTTGCACTGTTTAAGAAAGCTTTAAAAAATTATTTTGTTTGTCATCCCATCGAGATTTCATATCACTGCTTCCTTGTGCAATGACCAATATCCCCTGAAAGTGTCATAAAAACTATGGTGAGACATTTGATCGATTAGCAAAAATGTGGAAAACTGTCCTATCTGGCAATATTAGGAAATCCTTCAAAAAGTTTCTAGATTCAGTTTTGGACCACCACCAAATCTTATCACTACTTCCTCATGCTATGACTAATTCCCTGAAAATTTCGTTGAAATCTGATTTATAAAATTGATATATCCTCTGAATAGTCTAACAGACTCAAAACAGGTTTTATACAGATAGAGTGTGGCTCTCATCTCTGGAGCTTCTGTATCAGCTCTCTGTCCAGATGCGGAGCTGATCTCCATCACTGTGGCTTATGTTTAGGACAAGTACCTCATACAACCCCACATTAATAATCCCCAAATGAATTGAAACTAAAAAAAAAATAGTTCTGCTTACTATGTGTGTTCTGCCAGACTGCCAAACATAGATTGCGGAATATGTATTACAGGAAACAGGAATCAAACTGAAGCTGGAATGAGGACAAACTGTATGACCTCCATCTTGTCTTTGGAAAACATCCTCCCCTTTCAGTGGCGTCAACCTCACTGACCAACATTTTTTTTTAATTTCCTAAAGTGATGCATTGAAAAACCATTCGGTATTTCAGTTGAATGGACATTAGAGCTTTTCAAGTTAGTTTTTTTTTTAACCCAGATTCAAGTGGAGCTTCTACACAAATGGTTTTCATTTGTTTTGTTGATAAGCGTGAACATCAAGAATATTTTGTGCACTCACTTTTGTTGTAGAGGCTCAGATGTCCTCCAGTTGATGCACAGCTCTGCTCACGTGTTGGTTTATTTCTGCCACAGCTGTACTGTACAAATTGTGTACTTATTTGAAATCCGGAGAAGAAAAGGAAACCATCCTGACACATTGATTAAAAGGCCATTTTTCTTAAACAGGATTTCCCACTTCAAAAGACATCAAGTGACTTCCTGTGTGAGAGGGGTTACATAACAAGCAATCAGTGCTGACAGGCCTAGGGTCTCATTTTTTTTTTTTTTTTAAGTTATTTTTTGATTCGAACCTACTGCCGCTGCTGGGGTTTGATTTCCCACTTCAAAAGACATCAAGTGACTTCCTGCGTGAGAGGGGTTACATAACAAGCAATCAGTGCTGACAGGCCTAGGGTCTCATTTTTAAAAGAGTTCATAGAACCCAAAGCGAGAGTGTACTTGAAACTAAAATGATTCATTAAAAATCAGGTACACACAAACTTTCATGAAATGTTTTTTTTTCATAAATACAATCCAGAAAGAGGTGTGCGTGTTAGTCAGCCTCCTAACCCTTCATCAACATGCCCACATTCATGAAAGACAGAATTGTTATTTTCTTTTCATTCAATTATGTTCTTATTATTGTGGTTATGGGAGAAAGGATGGCTTTTAGTCACATTTTAAACTGTCAAAGGCTTTGATGAACAAGCTAACCCCACCAGCAAATACACATTTTGTTGGAGGAGCAATAACAAACCTAGCGCAGTTAGCAGCAAACTTGTTGCTCATTAGTTTGCCATAGCTGCTGTTGTTTTTTCTAAGTGCATGCATTATTTAAATTTGCTAAACATTTATATTATGAAGATGTTGGCATGTCTATAACTGAACTGTTTGAATGTTATTATTGTGGTTGTGGGAGAAAGTTTGGCTTTTAGTCACATTTTAAACTGTCAAAGGCTTTGATGAACAAGCTAACCCTATCAGTGTGGCAACATTTATAAATGAGACTCTGCTCTGAGCTTAGCCCACTCCAAGCTGTATTCACACTGAAAGCAACTTAGGGACCAAGATCAGATCACCTGTCCATAAATAATTCATTTTGTTACTGTCACGTCACTCAGTAACGTCACATCCACTTGAGTTTCACCGCAATCATATCAGGTCATTTAGTAGGATGTATTAGCTGACATAATTACCTCCGCCAAGGAGGTTATGTTTTCGGGAGAGTTTGTCCGGCCGTCTGGCCGTCCGGCCGTCCATCCGTCCATCCGTCCATCCGTGAACAAAATAACTCAAAAAGTAAAGGATGGATTTGGATGAAATTTTCAGGAAATGTTCAGCATGGGAAAAGGAAGAACTGATTCGATTTTGGTGTTGATCGGGATAAGCGTCTGGCCGCCATGGCGAAAAATGTGATTTCTGTGAATAACTACTGAACTAAAATAGATATCATTATGAATCCAGTTGCTAATGGTATGTTTTCATGGTCAAGGAATCTAAATATTTAGATGAAATAAAGGTAGGAGTAATATTTATGGTCAAAATGACAATATGGCTGAGGACTGTGGCGCTGGCGGAGGTCTGCGCTCTCCGACTGCTTTCTAGTTCCAACTGTATCCTTTCACTCACCTACCAACCACAAAACACTGTAGCTGACGGCTCTACAGCAACATCATCCATCAGCTGCACCTTGAGTATGGGAGCTAATGTAATCGCTAATGTTTCCACACAGACATGGATTGTAACTCTGGCCCCATCTACACGAAGACAAACCAAGGTCTGAACACATGTTTTTTTTGCCGAATCTGCGTATCATCCATACGACGGCGCTTTGGGGGTATGTAAACGATCATTTTTGAAACCAGGTTCCAGAGTGGAAAGATTTTCAATGCCATATACGCAGCTCTGTGATTCCTGGCTCTCTGCAACATTTCAGATACGCTTACATCATAGTTTTATATCTTCATTGACATGCATGCGCCACATGCGGCAACAACAACAATAACAATGGCGGCGTATGGTGTAGCATATGTGCTGATGAAGCTAGTGACCCTACTATCCCTGTTCCGCTTGTTTCCGTCATATTGTTACAGCCCCCCTAGAGGTCTGGTATATGTTTTACAGCATTTTCATGCGTATCGAGTGCATTCATGTAGACATACAGATTTTCTGAGACGCCTTAATCTTCATGACTATCGTTTATGAAACTATTAAGCGTTTTGTCTTGGTGTGGATGGGGCCTAAGTGAACTGGAATAAAAACAGTCCCTCACAGGTGTCGTCACACACCCACACGCTGATTTGCTATCACGGCACAGCCACACGTGTGAGTGCCCGAAAAGTTTACATTTTTCAACTTAGGCAACTGTTGAAAGTGAGCCCAAGAGTATCCATGAGGGGTGCACACATGAGGAGCAAATGCAGGCTCTGTTCTGGGTGGTCCTGTTAGCTTTCTTTGGTGCCTTTCAGTCAAATAATCATTTTCTCAACTCTCGACCTGGACGTCCTACTTCCCTTCAATTAAAACCTCAATTTGTGACATCTTGGCCTATATGTGTTTTGGTGTAAATGCTTATGTTATGTAATCCAGAGGGCCTCATTTGTCCATCTTTTTGCGGGTTAGCCTGTGACCTCAGACCTTGTGGACTGTGGACTGAAAGTCCCACAGCGACCTGCTTTTGGATCCTTTCAGTTATTGTTCTGCAGCGAACGCTCACCGCCCCTTCAACTCTTCCCACAGCTGTTGTTGTTTAGACCAGTCAGCACTGATATCGTCACATGGCCAACTCTGGGATAACAAGATTTTTTTGGTCAAAGTTTGTTAGAGCTTTGTTGTCCACAATAAACATCACACAGGACAATAAAGTATAACTGACAATGTACAAATAAATAAAAAGCAATATGCTTGAACCCAAAACAGCATTAAGAAAGTGCCTAAAATGGTGCAGATACACTTGGAGTATATTCAGTACATACAGTCTGGTCTTTATGACTCTGTAGCAGCTATGGTCAAAGCTGAAGGTTCAATAGCTTTGGCTGTCTGTCTGGGTCAGTCTGTCAAGGCCTTCCTTGAGAACATTATATCCCAAAACCTCAACAACTGGCCACCGTTACTTCAGGACAAATTGATTAGATTTTGAAGGTTATATGTCAAAAATGGGCATCAAATCTTAAATGGTGTGATGATATTTTCTATAGACTTTGAAAAAATGTCTACTGTTATTCAAGAATGGACTCAAGAGATTTTCAAGGTTAAAAGGTCAAAGTTATTAGGTCTTATGCTCTCATCTTGTAGGTTAAAATCTTGTTTGTTTGCAAGTTTGTCTTGTCTGGCACTAGCATGTAGAAATACACCGTTACTGTACTTAAGTCTTTGTCTCTGCTCGTCTGTTTGCTTCCTTCACATATCCCTATGCTCTTGTCTTAAACAAAATCATGAATCTACAAAAAGGCAACTCAAACTCAAAGCTACTGGAAATTTAATTAAGCTACTAACAATGCTATTGTAGTGATATATGGTGATATATATGGATGCTAAAACAAATACAAATGAGGTCCTTAATGTCTGATGTTCATCCAACTTTATGCTTTGCCTCTATTCTCATTGCAATGGCTAAGTTTAGCTTCTGCTTCAGCCATCTCGTGTCCTAATTTACTTTGATCTAGGGCATTCCTGATACTTTTCCGAGATGATAAAATGACTCTTAGCACACCTCACACCACAGGATAGTCAAGTAAGGTAATCTTTAGGACCACCGGGTAATCAGTCTTATGCTGACTTTGGTCAGAAGCGGGAATTCAAGCCAAAACTCAGGCCCATTACCTCGTAGTGTTCCCCAGTCAAGGACTTTAATTTATACATCCATCCATTATCTAAATCACATCGTTTTCAGAGGTGCAGGGTCTGAAGCCTACCCCATATGATATTTGGCATATTTCATCACCAGCCAATTTAAGGGCCATAATGAGACATTCATGCTCACATCCATATCCAAGGGCAATTTAGAGTCACCATTTGACCTACTGAGCTTGTTTCTGGTCTGTGGGAGGAAGCCGGTGTGCTCAGGGAAAACCCACACATGCATGTAAAGGACATGCAAACTCCACACAGAAAGACCCTGACATGGAATCCAACAGCAACCTTCTTTCTGTGAGGCACACACAGTGCCTGCTGCAGCACTTTTAGACTAGATTTATCCTCATGCAAATCTTAAAGTAGAACAGTGACTTTCTTATTCTTACAGCTTGAATAAAACACTGTTGACAAAGGTTTTCCAAAATAGACCACTATTCCCGAAGGAAAAGTGGTCAGTAGTTTTAAATATCTTAGAGGAAATCACTTCCTCTCTGTTTATATGCCCCTTGGTTCTGCTGTTTATATCAGCAGCCTTTAAAAAAAGAAACTGCTTCCTTCGATCGACGTTGGACTCTGACAGGTGCATCCACTCTCACTGAAAAAACAGATGTCCCTGGAAATATTCAGGAATAGAAAGGAAGTCCTGAAATATATAACCTCTCAGTCCTTAAGAGGAAGATGACTCAAAAACAAAGATACTGTCTAGCTATGGTTGGCAGACTGGTTTAAGAAAACATGTTTTCACGGTTGTACCATGCAAGTCCAAGCCTTAAATAAAGTCATGCAGATGTTTTTTTTTGTTTTTTTCTTTTTAAGCAACATTTTTGAAAACAATAGAATAATATGACCTTTGTATTCAAGCTGCTACTATAACTTTTACAGGCTTTGTATAACTCTCTGTATCTAGACTTTTGTTTGTTTGGCTCACTTTCCTTTCGCTGCTCAATTTACTGTGAATTTAATCAATATATACTTTAAATGGACAGCACACTGATGCAGCATGTGCGCTTGCCTCATTGCATCAATGTTTCTGATTGGATCCCTTTGCTGGTCAGGGTCTTTTCATGTTCTCTCTGTGTATGCCTAAGTTCGCCCCAGTTTCCTCCCATGGACCAAAAACATGCTCAGTCATGACTCTTAGGGCACTTTTACATTAGGCCCACCTGTTTCCAACCATGCTGCGGCGCAGTTCGCCCCCCTCCCCATTCCCTGCTGGCTTGCATTCACACTTGCAACATCGAACCATGCCCGGACCCACTTGTGTATTTACTTAGTTTGAAACAGCAGGGGGCAATATGCACATAACTGGTTACCAAACCTGCTACAAAAGAGAACGAAGAAGAGGCTACCATGGTAACCATTTCCTACACCAGACAACCAATGTTTACGTTTCGCTCTCTACATTTTCCTTCAAATGTGTTTTTTTTATCGTGTTTGAGATGGCATCAGCAACCTTCTGGACCCCCGTAAATCATCGTAATCCAGGAAGTAAATAATGAAGGACTTTACCCATAACTCCATAACTTTGTTTCACACCAGTGAAATCGCACCAAATGTCGGGAGATGGAGCGAATCGAGACCACCCCTTCATGGAGGTCTAAGACCAGCTGATTTGGTGCATACCAAAGTGCGATGGTTGCATTCACATTGATACTAACGTACCAAACCCTGGGCCAAAACTTCTGTGGTGCGCACTAAATACGGTTGGTGTGACAATACCCTTAATTGCCCCTAGGTGTGGGTGAGCAAATAGTTGTTGCTCAATGTGGCCCTGCAATGGCATGCCAACATTTAATGTAAATGTTTCATTGTCTTATTACGTCTGTAGTGCTGTAAAGTTCCTCAAGTTCACTATGATTAAAATGTCCTTCCTATGGAGACTTCGTTGCATTGCTGCAACAGATCGTTGAAAATGTTTTGGTGATCAACCATTTGTAACAAAACAAGGATACTGGCATCGGCTGATCTCAGGTGAGATCTGCCAAATCATCTTGAGCAGTGCATCCTGAAAAATGACAAAAGTGTTTGCATGTGGGGTGCTGGTTTGGCAGAGTGGTTAGCAACCAGGCACCCCATGTACTTGCTTTGCCGGTCCAGGTTCAAATTTTGCCTGTGACCAGTTTGCAAAGTGTCTTCCCCTACTCTCTCACCCCTTTTCACAAGCCTATCCACTGTCTCTCCTATCAATAAAGGCACAAAATGCCCAAAAAATACATAAAAAATGTTTGCATGTACCACCGCATACCTAAACACAATAACCATCCTCTTTAGCTCTTACTTCCTGACATTTAAACATCCTCCCAGTATTAAGCAAGGTTTTTTTTGTGCTCAGGCTGTTTTATGAATGAGCAGACTTTAACCCCAAACCCAAAAGAAACAAGGCAGAACAATAGGGAGAAAAATTCTGGGAGTGATTCTTCTCTCAGTTGTTTGTCCCCTCTTTGACCAGAAACAGACCATTATGGACAGATTCTTCTTCTTTTAACAGCTGTTATAAAATTTGGGACCCTTTGCCCTCTAAAAAACATTGCAAACTAGCAGAGGAAGGAGGACGGCCTCTTACACTCTAGTAGCAGAAATATAGTGCCACCTCAGATTCAGATAAACATGTTTTCTCTGCAAAATTGCACTGCAGACAACATTAGGGGACTGAAGGACTGAGCCATCACAGGAAGGAAGTGGTCATGGTGCAGGCTCTGTGCACTTGCAGCAAATGATACTGTCAGATGATGAAGAAAGGGCTCTCAGGTCTTTTTCAATAACATTACATCCTCAGAATGGTCCATTATGGATTGAAAACACTCAGCTCATTATCAGCCATTACAAACAATAGGCTGTTAGACTTCAGGTCTTAAAAGCCGATCAGTCAAACTGAATTTTAAGTGGTTTATTGTTCTCTTCTAAGGTTTCTCGGGTGCTTTGGTTTATTATGAAATTTGTGAATTTATGTAACTGTTCTTTGATTTAAATCATGCTCTTTGTGAGTAATAGTAGTTCCCTTTGTGCTTAAGCTCTTGTGTTCGACTTCTGTATGTTTCTATTTGTCAAAGAAGTGCTACCCAAATGAAGTCGTTATGAAAGTTATTATTCACGTTCTTAAACTCAACCATATTGTTGCTTGGCAAAAAAAAGTGTCATGCCAAGAGTGAAAGATATAATTCCTCAAAAACTTATTAAAATTCAATTTGTTTAAATAGTGTTCTAAAACATGGCCCAACAATGGCTAGTCATAATATACTGTATGTGTATATTTTCATCACCCTGAACTTTAACTTTTTGCTGCAAAGACGGACTTGTACCTCAAAACTTTCATGTATGTGCCAGACCTTACGTAAGAAGGAAGTAGAACTTTCTTTGGAGTCTTATGCCTAAGTCACACATTCCCGTTTCTCATGGCGATTATGCACGACTGTACACAATTAAGGAAGGCTGGTGTGATTGCTATGTTACGGGAGGAAATGACTGTCTCACCCCTGGACACACCCCGTAAATACACCATCAGTAGAGCTTCTACAGTGCTTCGGGGGCGTTCGTTCTGCTCCAGTTAGGTTAATACAGCGATATGATGAGGATTGCACGAATATCCATCCCGCTGACACAACGTCAGCCCAGCTGGAGCTCAGTTCGCGTCACGCAAGCTCCGACTGAGCCCCGTCGCTTGTGCCGTCTTGAACGGAACACAGTCGGGGCACAAATGGATACATCCTTGTCAGTCGTCCTCAGAAAGCTTTCAGGATTGAGCCATGATCAGCCCAATTGAGCCCCGTACATGCCACGCTAATACCGTTCACATTAGGACTGCATTAGGCTTCCACCCCGCTATACTGAGAGCGGCGATTCTCCACGACAGTTTTGAACAGTTCAAAACTGTCGGGATCCTTCCACGTTCCCCGCTGTTCATCCACGACTATACAACGCTGATCCAGACCAAGTAGCGCATGCACCACGACCAAAGCACGTTTCATCAGGATTATGACAATCGTGCACAATCCCCATGAGAAACGGGAATGTGTGACTGGGGCATTAACTCTGAGGGATGAACGAACCTCAAGGTGCAAGGCCAAACCCCTCAGCATCAAACAATAGACAATGGAGGCAGTGGAGACTCATCAAGAATGTGAGACTGCCGCTCCCACTGTAAGTCTGACTGAGGCCCAGCAGCCAGAAGTCTTCAGAAGGTTAAAAAGAAAACCAGCACCCACACAAGCATCATCATTTCGAGAAGAGGGTTTGAAAGTGATCCAATCAGAGCTACTCTTTACAAATTGATATATTCATGTACAGCAGGTTTACTTGTTTGTTGTCAATTCTGGTACTGAGATGCTCTACCAGGTAGCCTAAATAAAGGTGATTGCATTTTACATAAATGTTAAATGTATACATTCAGACTTTACTAGCATTCAGTAAAGGGTTATTAGACGTTTCATTTTATCCAAGGGCAAAACATGACTTCAGGAATTCATGGAAACAAAAAAAAATAAATGTTCTGCCCTCCTGAGTCAGTGCCATAGCCCAACCCCCTCAACAATAAAAGACCCGGACCTGTCGTGAAAGTTTTGGAAAACAGGGACCTGGATGTCCTGAAATTATCCAGAAAATGTCAGGAGCTCTTGTGAGAAATGGTGGCCCGGTCCACTGCAAAACAATGCCTCTCATCTTGCAAGGGTTTTTCCATTCATCTGCATCTCCACAGAAAAAGCAGACAGTCCCGTCTTCAAAACCAAACTCCATGAAATAGCGTCCAGATGTGAGCCCATGAAAATCTCACAGAAGGAAAAAATGTATGCATCTCCAGGGGAAAAAACTAAACCATATAGGGACATATCATAAATAATGGATCTCCTTATGGGTAACACATGACAACTAAATTCTTCTCTCCCGCCTGTCAGTGGGTCATTCGAACTGAATTTAGACAGTGTGTTTCTGACACTCATGAAAGTCCATATCAGTACTCAGTGTTTGAGACACATTATCACTCTGATCCATTTTCTAAAAAAAATACAGAGCCCAAAAAGTAAATGTCAGCACCTGAAACCTTTACAGCCAAAAGCACAGCCAGTGTGCTCTGTTTCCATGGAAGCAGCTGACCTGCTCGCATGTGTTGTTTGAACCTTTGTCGTGCACTCTTCCTGTGAGGCCTTTGGGTTGGGGAGGAAACACATTACACGCTGCAGGCTCTCAGTGGACTGCACAGTATGAGCAGAGTCCAGAGCAGAATTTTTAATGGGTCACAAGGTGTTGGATAAAAATGTCATTTCATACGCTTATTTTACAGAGTGTGGCCATTTTGCATTAGAATATGGATTATGATCATTCAATATAGGACTCGAGAATAAAGATGCATGGTGATGAGTTCTGCACCTAGCGCCTTTGCTTCACATCACTGTAATGACACCCATGTGGCTCCTTGCAAGCCTAAAGGGCCTTTTACACGGCTCCTAAAACAGTCAAATCCAATAAGTTTTCATTGTGTTTCGGCCTCCTGTTTACATAACAACGGTACCTAGAGGTCTTAAATCCGCCAACTTTTGAAACCAGGATCCAGAGTGGAGAGTTTTCAATATGCTCTCCATTTAGCGCCGTGCAAACCCATATCAGAGAATTTTAAGGTGAAACATAAATGCAACCGCATGCCCAGTACTCTCACATGAGGGCTGCGCGCGCATATCAGGAAAAACAACAGCTTTGTCCATCTACCAATTAACGTGTGAGCCTCTTACCATGCTCGGATTATTATCCGGACAAAACTATGCAGACATATTTGTTGTTCAAACTGATTTGTTGTCCAGAAAAGAAACTCCTGCATCTTTGTGTGTCCACACATCATTGTCGTTTGTGAAAAGTTTTTCTTCTTCATATGTGTATTGTAGCAGCACTGCCTCTGCAGACCTACACCGCCATCTGCTGAACCGGCATGCACACTACAGTGGTTTCATTCGTCTCCTGTGTCTCCATCTAAACGTGGATCAACTGTGAATATGCAAAGGGAAAATCTTTGCGTTTGAGTCAGAGGGTGTCTGTGTAAATGTAGCCGAAATCAAGTCCCAAGTCTCCAAGGGACAGCTGTAAAACTCTTCAGTCCCTTGATAAACTACCGTAAACTACCGGAATATTCTCTCTCTGCAAATCAACACCTCCAAACGTGCATAATTATTTTTAAACTGACTGTTAAACTTTCCTAATCCAACATTTCCTTAAATAGTTAAACTCTAATGATCATGTCATTCTCAAGTGTTTCGGTACCACTCACGTGCAAACACAGTGCGCTGCCATCTTGTGAGCAAGGGGACCAAAATAGCTGCACTGTGATTGGTTGAAGACATCAGCATGTTGATAGCTGATCTCTGTTCGGTACACTACGACTGAGCATGCTCGGGGAGAAATCAAGTAATTGTGCATACATGAAGCAAACGGTGTTTCCGCATCCCCTTGAGAGAGAAAATAGTGTACGGTATTTGTTGTAAAAATACTGAAATTTCATTGATTAAAAGTTTGAATAAAGGCAATTTTGATGTGTCTAATGCTGCGTTCACACCGCAAGCGACCCAGCTACCAAAATCGCGTCGCCCGCTGACATAGCGTCGCGCGTCCATAAATACCTCATTTTGGTTGTCGGCCGTCGCTCGGTGACGTCATGTCCGGCAGAGTTTCACCGCAATCATATCATACATCACATAATAGGATGTATAAGCAGACATTATTCCAGGTGTATCCTTTTCACTCACTTATCAAACACAAAACACTGCAGCTGATGCCCTGCAGCAGCATTATCTGTGAGTTCACTGCGGTCCATCTAGGCGGAACTAATGTCCTCACTGACATTAGTTCCACCTAGACGGAACTCATCCGCCCTGTAGTCCGGATGAATAACTGTTTGTCTAGGGTACCGTCACACGTACACACACCGCTGATTGGCTGATGCTGCACAGCCACACGACATCACCTGAATAGATCAACTTTTTTTTAACTTTGACATCGCGCGACGAGTGAAGTGATCGTCTTGTATGCGGCCGTCGCATCGCGGGTGGGTTAGCCCCGCCCCATCGCAGCTGTACATTGACTTTGAATGGAGAGTGATCGCCGAGGTAGTACAAGTAGTGTCCGGTGTGAACGCACCATAAGAGAGTAAGGTTTGGGCAAATTATGGGTGCATGTTACATTTAAGTACAGCATTTTTCCTGGAAAAAAGGAAAAAATGGATGCGTGTTATAAACAAGGGCATGTTTTATTCAAGAAATCACGGTACTTGTGCTGAAATTTCATGGAATAGATACTGTAATTGTGAACTGTGACATCTAGACTTCTTAAACTTCCCGCCGTGCCCACCCCCTGACTCTCACCATGATACAATGTCATTTTGTCTCCTGAATTATGGTGTCTGAACCCATCTAGACGTAAACCCCCACCTATATACAAAGCCCTGTGTATTCCTGTTTCAGCAGAAAGAGGGTTGTGATGCATACCTTTAGGGGCGTCCCTCATATATAAACCTCTTCATGTTCGGGGTCTGTCTTCATCATGACTGCTGATGGGTTGATTGACCTTTTCTTTGCAAAGAAATAAAAACCTTGGCAAAAGTCTCAACAGTTCAAGTCCAACTTTGGGCGACACATGGCAATGTGTTCCTTGACAGGACACTGAACCCCAAGTTGCTCCCACTTGTCTTTTGCATGGTAACCTCATATGTCCCACAGCGTAACACATTTAAGCAAAGCAGGGATGTGTGAAATAGTGTTGAAGGACTGGTATACTCCTGGATTTACCTCCTATGCTAAAAATACTGTGAACACTGTTGATCTGCCAACAGCCCAATCCAGGAAGAACTGTGCCAACTACACTATCACATCCACCCTGTATTCAAAGCCTTGTGTATTCCTGTTTCAGCAGAAAGAGGTCGTGACACATACCGTAAGGGGTGTCCCTCAGGTTCTTTTCAAAGAATAAAAAACCTTGATGGTCCGCAGAAGTCTTTATTTCATTCTTCACCAGAAACAGGAAACAATTCAACAATCCAAAAACTAGAATTGCACAGGCCATTGTCAATCAGTTCCACAAATGTTAGGAGAGTCATTTTCAAAAATGTTGAAAGCTGCCCTGAATGTTAAAAAAAATCAGATGTGAGGTTAAATACAAGAGGTAATGAGGGGTGATGGGAACAGGTGGTGGGATCAGATCTTCATTTTACTATGACCAGCATTCACTGAAAATGTCATTAAAAATATTTGGAGAACTTACCAAGTTTCTAGTGAAAATTTCAAGACCTCCTAGAAATTCCTCCATTGGCATCTAGACTTGGATCACCAAAATCTGATCACTTCTTCCTTGTGCCAACATTACCTCGAAATGTCATGAAAACCTATCAACAACCTGAAGAGTTAAGACCACACATTCTGTCAGTTTGCAACATTTAACCTAAAAAATATGACAAATAAACTCATTTTGCTTTATCTTAGGTATAAGTTTGATATGTATGGCACAATCACTTATGTTAAAAAAACACAAATCACAGACTGGCAACCCCTGATCCATCTCTATTCTCACTCTGTCTGAGCTTCTGTCATTATAGGGTTATAAGACTAATACAGGCCCTTAAGTATCCTGTGACAGTTCCTGGTTTTTCTGGATTAGTCCACATTATTGTAGTGTTTTGCTGTTATCTTGATCACCACCAAAATCTAACCATTTTTAATTTGTGCCATAACCAACACCTCCTGAAAATTTGAGGAAAATCCATCCTGTTGTTTTTGCATAATCTTGCTAACAAAGAAAGAGAACAAATAAACATGCTGTATGCGTTTACATTTGTGTGTAAGCCCTGTAAAACTACAGATCCATGGCTCATGACCATCATTGGACAGACACATGGAAACAAGCTTCTTAGCTTCCTGCAGCTGCTTGTGATCAATCCTTCAGGATACGACAGGCAGACACCACAGCAGATCAATAAACGTAATAGTCTTTGGCTTAAGGTTCAATTAGCCATAAATCAGGTCCTCTGGCACATGGATTACAAATGAATAGACAAGATCACACCCTTTGCTCTTATCCCCTCGGCTTAAGCTTGATTTATAATGCTCATTCTGATTAAGAGCTGGTAAAAGACTAAAAATATGAAGCTTCATTGTTTTCTAACCATTGTTTCATTGTCTCTGTGCTGTAAGGATTTGTTTGGATTAGTCCATGATTGACATCTCTCTGAACTGGAGACTCAAACCTTTTATATTAAGCGATCAAACATTAATTTGTTAGGAAATATTGTATCATGTGTTCAGGCTAACTACAAATACTGTACATGCTAATGGTACACCTCAGCTGAAGATTGCTACTGTCAGTCATAAACTAAAAAGCATTCTGTGAGCATTCTTTTTCCAGTCCTTCATAATGACAGCCTCCGTGTCTCTGTTTTTCATTAAAAAAAAAAAAATCAGTCGGTGAAGGAAAATATGCAGTTAATGAGACCCGTTTGCCACCATGATCGCAGTTCTTTGTTTGTAACGCTGCGCCTTTTTTGCACCTGCTTTTCAAACATACTAAATTCAGACGCAAAAACACTAACCGCAATCAGGTTTGATAAATCACATTTGTGAGTGCTAAGTGATTACATTTGCATCCCCTATCCCTGTATTTTGCGTGTTCTGATGATCTGCGTGTATCTTGCATATGAGGGCAAACGTGCAAAATTGACTGTACGTGCTGTCAATTTTGCTCATTTGACAGACGCAGTCCTTGGTGCAACCTGTGTATAGGTCACATTTGAACGTGATTTCAAGTTTGCACTCGTTTGTATACCTGCAAACCTTTAGTAGATCAGGCCCTTGCACTTATCAAGAGGACAAAGGCTTGACTGTGCTAAATTTTGCAATCTTTTGCTGCGTTCCAGGCGACGCGCAACTCAAAAATTTCCCAGTTGAAATCTCTGGAGATCCGACCCGAAAGCGTTCCTGGCAAATTAGGACTTTAGTTTGAGCGCAAGGAATTCTAGTATGTAAATTAACCAACATGGCAGAGATTATAAGATTTATGCTTTATCAACTAACTTATTTGAGTGAAACAGAAGTGGAGAAACGGCGTATAAGGTAACAGAGGCTTTTAGTTCACAGTGTTTGTCATTATTAAGAGGCTGCCATGTTGTTTAGGCAGTGATGTGACGTCATGATTCGTAACTCAGAGTACATCGATCTGGTACGAGTTCACGGGTCTGAAGTTACGAGTTTGACTGCCGTTCCAGTTCACTTTCACGGGTTACAGGTGGGAAAAACATGAGTTACGGGTTACCTGGAATGCAGCATTTTACATAGTGAGCCGCTATGAATCTCAAGCTTTGAGAAACTTTCGTCAATTTCCTAAAATTCTGAGAATTATGGACAGTTCATCTTTAGATATGAGAGTGTCAGTCTGCTGTAAAAAAAAGTCTTCAGAGTGTCGTTAGCATAACAGACGGCATTCATTTTTCATAGCAGTAAGTCGTTAAAAAGAGTCTCAGCAGTGATTTTATAGAAATATTGGTCTTAACTGAAACATTAAGCATATCTTAAGACATAACTGTGTGTCTCATTGCTGCATTGTGTACAAAATTCACGGAGACCCCTCTAGTACAGCTGTGGTTATTCCAGAAGAAAATGAAGTAGCCAAAGAGCCAGCAGGCAGTAAAAATGCTGAACTTGCTTGTACTCAGATTGTATCTTTCTCCTTTTCTACTTCCCCCCCTGAAGCAACCCCCTGCTGTCTGGAAATAAAGGTTCAGTCTGGGAGATAGGGGCGTCATGAGGAGAGGGGAGGCGAGGAAGACAGAGGTGAAAGATAAATTTCAGTGTTGCAAAATTTCCAACGACCCAGTCAGCATATCAGTGGCTATTTCGTAACATAATACACTGTATCATCCTGCTGGATATGAAACCTCAGGGAAGTGGATGATATTGTATCCATGTTCAACACAGCGGCGTCTGCTGTGCTGCATCGATGCTGCATTAAGATGAAGGCTGGTACGAGTGAGTGGGAACACTGGGAGGCCGACATGCTCCATGACAGAAGACCACTGGCTTACATTAGAGTTATGCAAGAACATTTGTGAGTGTTTCGGTGATGATAGCAGACAGGAGAGGAGTCGGATTGTGAAATGACACATGGAGCCGGACCAACAGTTTCCTCTTCAGGGAGCTGAACATTTCAGGGAAGTGTTTTAAAATGCAAACGCAGTTGTTTTATTCCTACTTTGTCCCAACGAACTCCTGAAGAGGTTATGTCGAAAAACATTACAGTCTCCATCACTGCAACTTAGACTGACTTTGCCCTCAGTGGTGATGGATTTGCTTCCACTTTGGACATGTCAGTCTAAGAAAACAGCAGCAAGACAACTCAAATAAACCATCAGAGTGAAAGAAAGACGTCAATTTCAGTTTAGTGGAGACTACATGCTTTGGACCAGAAGATATCAATATGAAGTCCAGCAGTGCCAAGTTATGTTAGGACAAAGTTCCCCTAAGTTGAGCATTCTATGTTGGAGATGCTTAAATCTGTCTACAATTAGCCATGGGACTATCGGGAGACATCAAACTTCACAAGCACCTCATTTAGCTCTGCTTTAGAAGAAAGTGAACGCATCAGCAATGACCCTGAGGACGTACTTTCATTGAAATTTTTGTGGTTTCTTATTGTTGGTCACTATCATTATTGTGTCAAATCAGGCAGATAAACAAGGACACAAATGCACAACACCACACCAGAGCCAAGTCAAATAGGCAATAAGGGTTTAATGGCTTATCAGGCAGTGTGGGTACGCAAAGCTGTGAGATCAGGCAACAGTAACTTAAAATTGTGAAGCGAAAAGGCAAGGTCAGAAAAATGAGCTAGGTTATAACAGCAAGGCTTGGACAGCGACTGAAGCACAACAAACTGGTAACAGTTAAGAGATGTGAGGTTAAATACAAGAGGTAATGAGTGGTAATGGGATTTCTGTCATCTTCTCAGTGTGGGTACCCCTTTCCAACACATTAGAATCAGCTTTTTAGCTGTGATCAGACCAAATGATAAAAGAAGTTGTTGCGTCAGTCTTCAAGATCAACACATACCCAAGACTATTAGGACTGGTTCAGGTTGTATCTGTAGTTTAAATATTTATTCAGAATACACTGAAAAGTTCAGGTAAAAATGTTCTGTAACTTCACTTTTAAATAATGGATTCTAATGGATAACCTTTAAATTGAATTAAGCGATGTCTAGCATTTAATGACATGTATGGACATGGCCAAAGCTGGAGTCCCAGATGCCTTCAGGAATTTGTTGTCCTAATTCCCTCTCCCATTCCAATTTAATCTTAGTCATACTAGGGTGACAAAGTCTGTCAGACAGGGGGGATATTATGTAGTCTGAATCTGTGCACAATTTCAAACACCTATCCAATTTATCAAGGGAGGCATTTTCAAATCCATAGTCCCTGATTTGAAACCATCTCAAACGGTGAGCCCAGGTAGATCATAGTTTCCCCAAAGCTTTTCAAAAGTTACATAAGTCCTTTCGGCATAGGTCACCAATGTTAGCTATACTCAGCTCTTTCCAAGCCAGAAAAAGATCTGAAACAGACAAGACATGAGACATGAATGTGCGAAAAGAAAAAAACTTGAACGACATGACACATTGTGTGCATGGGCCTTTAGGAAGAACTCAGCCTTTATTTGCCCAGGACAGCAGTCCTTGTGCAGTCCCTTCAATCTTGTTATTTTTCTTGTTTATGGGTCATGTTTGTGTCTTCAAGCCTGTGGGTGCAGGTCTCAAGAGCAGCGCAAGTTCACTTTCCCTCTGGATTAATTTATCTATCAAAAAAATAAAAATGCCTTGGCTCAAGGACCCTTACTTGGATTTTGTTGATGTCAGAGAGAGGATATTGGGGTGATTGTAACACTTTGTCCTGCCTTTAGGACTTGGTGGCCACACTTGTTTTTTTGGCCTCAAGTCCTTTTTTGAGTCCAAGTTCAAGGGCAGTGTACACAAAGCAGTTGTGTTCACATTATTCAGTCATTGATGTGGTGCACTTACTGTTGTAGTCCATAGGCAATGTTGTGTGATAACAGCAAATTGACTCATGCACCTTTTTGATTCTGTTCATACTTAAGTGTGTAATAATTGTTCATGGCAATGGGCAGACAGGGAGCCCCTATTGCGTCAATACAGCCCTCAAGTAATTTTCAAATATGGAAAAAATGAAGTGGGGACATTGTATAATATGTAAATAAAACAGAATACGTGATTTACAAATCCTTTTCAACCTATATTCAATTAATATAGGTCACTACAATGACAAGATATTTGGTGTTCAAGCTGTGAGATTTTTTTTTTGTGTGCAAATATTCCCGTTTTGAATTTGATGTCTCCAAGACGTTCCAAAAACCTGGGACAGGGACTTGTTTACCACTGTGTTACATCATAAATATGTGAGCTGGTCCTCCATTTCTGAGGTCCACCCAACATTATTTCAGGACAGCCATGCTTTTTATTTGCACCTGCTTCCCTGTTCCTCAGTTTGCTTGCTTCTTGATTGGCTACATTCTGTTCCACGTCAGGAGTTGTCGGCTTTCCCCACACAGAGATTTTGGTTGTAAATATTGAAAAGTTTCATCTCTAACGTGTAGGGCAGGACCTGTCCCTGAGAAGAGAATCTGCTCAAATTCACAGAACACACCTTAGACCACAGGGTAATCTTGTAAGACATAAGATAATCTGGTGTTTGCTTTCCTTGGTCTGGAAGGAGAAAGTTGGGACAAAAACAGCATAATAATCTGTGTGTGTACCCAGCTTTAAGGCGCTATTTGCATTGCATAAAATGATAAAGTGTGTACACTGATCATCTCTTCATCGTGGCCTGGAGCACAAGATAACCTCATCTTCAACCTCTGTGATACCCCTAACATAATTATTGGGCTCAACTAAACTGACATTTGAAACTTTGCCTCAGACTCAAATTATTCAATTTGGAGACGCAGCTGCACGCACACACAATCTGTGTGCAGACGCCGATTCACTGTTCAGCCTCATCTCTGTAGCTCAGAGGAGTGATTTATTCTCATTATTTACAAAGCCAGCCTGCCTATTGTTTCTCTGATAAAGCGGAGCTGGCTCCCCTTCAAAAGACCATTTAATTTTATTTGAGCTTTCATCATTGAAGCTATATAACTCATTCTAACATTAAAAAAGCAGCTAAACAGATGTGCTCATCGGATCACATCCAGGAACCAAACCCTGAGCGCCTCTCCTCTGAATCTTATCTCTCCCCGTACAGGTGTCACACCACAAACATGGCAGCTCAAACACCATCTCAGCATGTATCCCGCTTCCTTTTGTTTGGACAGCTCTCTCTCTCTCTCTCTCAATCATTTCTCTATCGAGCTGCCAAACAGATGAGGGACCTCTGCTGTCAGATGACCATGAGAAAGTGGAGTAGAACAAACATGTGTCTGACCAGGAGTGATTTGACTCCTTTACTCATTTTCAGTTAGCATTGGAGGCTAATGCAAGCACCTTTCCCAGACCTTAAGTGAACCTCTAACTTTCCTTCATGGAGACAACAGGCACATCTTGAGATCATTGTGCCAGATGTTCTTTGTACCTGGGAGAGTCACTCCAACGACAATCAGAAGAAGGTCAAGGTTTCAAGTCCAACTCTGGCAGTCACATGTCAATAAGTCCTTGGGCAAGACACATAACCCCAGATTGCTCCAATTTCTCTCTCTGTCTCTCTCTCTCTGTCTCTCTCTCTCTCTGTCTCTCTCCAGTATATGATCCATCCATCCATCCATCCTCTATAAGACTTTTCTTCGCAGTAGTAGCATCAGGATGTCTAGTTTGATCAACTACTCATTTTTTGATGGTCTGCCAACCGTGCACCCCCCTGTCTGCACTATATGGATTATTCAATGTTATGAATCACGCTGCACTTACGCAGAAATGAAAAAAAAAATCCAATAGAGGTAAGACAGAGGAGATAGAGTCAAGAAGCAAACATACGAAAGAGAGTCACAGGAAAAGGAAAAGAGAAACCAAAGGCAGGACTTTATCTCAAATCTGCCAAAGCTATCAAACTATTTTACAACAGAAAACTGCTGAGCAGCACTGTCGACTGAACAAGAACAGTTCTCTATACCCGCTCTTTTTGTTTTTTATGTATTTTTTGGGCATTTTGTGCCTTTATTGATCGGAGAGAGACAGTGGATAGTCTTGTGAAAGGGGTGAGAGAGTAGGGGAAGACACTCTGCAAACTGGTCACAGGCGGGATTCAAACCTGGACCAGCAGAAGCAAGTACATGGGGTGCCTGGTTGCTAACCACTCCGCCAAACCAGCACCCCCTCCATACCCGCTCTTACCACTGGTAATGTTACAGCTGAAGCTATCACCTATGATGCCCCTGTCAATTCAAGTAGCTCTGTCTTAGCCAGCTGTAATGCTAATGACACTAATGTGGATATTAATCAACAAACTCAGGAAGATGATGCACACCTGGCAATGAGTAACGCATTTCTCCCTCCTCTTCTTCCACTTCGGATATTGGTTATGACAACAATGACAGCAAGACCCACCAGTCCAGTTCAAAGATAAAGTTTTTCCACAAAGTGAAAAGGGCCACAGATTCACAAAGGCAAACTATTACATAGTAATGAAAAATGGCGAGAGGATGAACAGGTCTTAGTTAGTGTACAGTGACAGTGCAGGTTGTGTTCCTAGCTATTGTCGCCTTTCCTGAAAACAAAAACAACCAAGTGAGGAAGGATTTAAGAACTGGAAAACAGTGCAATGCATTTAATCAACCATGAAAGGTCTGAAGAGCACAGGAAAAATGCTCAGTCAGGATATAAGGTACAATAGAACAGTAGATACAGGGCCCCATGACTGTTCGCCTGGAGCTCCTAAATGGCTAAGTTCACCACTGTGCTCTATACAGGACATTTATGGCCAACTTTTATGATCTAAACAGCAAAAATGCTTATCTAACCTTCTCTTTAATGCTGAAACACTGATCTCGTCTTCATTAACCCTTGAGTTTCTAGCAAGAAAACCATGAGCTTTGAAAAAACATAAATGTCAAGAAACATTGGAATAACCAGAACTAATCTCACTCTCTCTAAAATCTGCTGAGCATTAATCCCCGCAGAACGATCAGAGAGCAAAACCCCTGATCGAGCAGTTCTTGTGACATACATTGGAACAAGAACAGCATGAGAAACAGCTGCTCTGCCTTTTCACCCCAAGCCAAACAAATACTGAAACACTTCCAGACAAACATTAGAAGCAACAACCGGCGCTCTGTCCGTGCAAGGCCAAATGTTTGTTGGTGATTCAGGCAGATTTAAAAAGGCCGAAACCAAAAACCACCATCATAAATCAATTTTAGGCTTTAAGACGATCAACGGCCATCTTTGATCCTCCCTGTCTGCGGAGCACATGTCCCTCTCTCTATTGTTCACTGATTATCCCTTTGTTTGCAGAAATGATGGTAAAACGGCTCTAACAGGCCCAGGAGTTGTGCTGTTACAGGAATACCTAATTGCTACAGATGTTTTACAAGATCTGAGCCTCACTCACAGTCTGACATTAAAGTCACTAATACTGGGAAAGTTCAATGCTTTGTTACCTCTACATCTTTCTCAAGGATTTTACTCTCTAAAACACAACTCCAAAATCCTGTTAAGTTAAAGTAACAAGAAAAAACATGCACTAATTAATAAATGCATTCAAAATATTCCTGATTTCCTTTAAGATGTTTATTTTTTAAATATATTTAAGTAATCATATGTAAACGTATCATTATTGTACATATCGTTGTTAGAGAAAAAAAACTGCTCTATCCATAATTGATTTTTAGGACATTAATACTGCTCTACAACTAAATGAATTAGTGTTGTCCTGTTTACAACTTTTTTGTTGTTTTTCTATTTGCCTAAATGTGTATAAAACCTACCCACCAACATGGAATGTGACCGACAGCACTGTTTTATGATCAGAAAAAATACAGAGGTTGGTGCTCAACAAATAGAAAAGCACTCAGACAGCACAGACCTTTGCCAAGCAACTCATTTACTCAACTCATGACTGTGATTTCCACCCAACATTTATCACGTTTACATGAGAACTTCAATTCTCCTTTAACTCCGAATAAAACTTAAGGTGCTATGAGGAGAATCTATTTCTGAACATATAAAGACTCTGCTACCCATGGGCACACGCGGCGACTGTCGTAATGCTGCGTTCCAGTAACCTCGGAACTGGGAGTGACATCATCTCTGACTTATCGGCGTTCCAGTTGAAGTCGGAAAAAAACATATCTACCAGGCTGTTGTTAGCACGCCCTGTGTTGTTGTTCACAAATATCACATGAAGAATGTGCTTATCACTATGGCAGCATTTTTGTTAATATAAGTCTAGCAATACTATGTATACAGCTGATCTAGAGCGACACACCCCAGTCAGAGGTGCAAATAAATTGATTATCACAGGAGCTAAATAACTGTTCACACTGCGGGCATCCATCTTCGATTGTCAACTCGGGGGTGGTGAGGTTTCACCGAGTTCCCAGTAGGAAATTCCGACTTCGGGGGGTGTTCCAGTTTCCTACTCGGAACCTGGAAATTCTTACTTCTGACTACAACTGGAATGCACCAAAAGATGTGACCCAAGCCAAAGCCTGTGTTTGTTGTGATGCTAATAAATGCAGCTTGGACCTTCCTCAGAACTCTGCATTGCTTTAGAACTTCTTTTTTAGCAACTTACAGGATGCAAAGCGACGAGGTAACACTTTGTGTGACAACAAGCATTTATTGGAAAACTTATTATCATAGTTCTGTAGTCGGCTGTCCGACCCGACCACGAAGCTAAGGAATAGCATTTATAGATAACCTATTTTGATGCTATAAAACTCATTTTAAAGTGTGTATTTCGATCAGGCATATATCTAAAAGTGAGACTTTTTGGTAATTACATAGAAACTCCTCATAGCATCTTTAAGTTCTCTTTAAAAAGATTAAAAATAACCACGTAAACACCTAATTCCTAATGAAAATGATAATAATGAATAAAATTTAATTCCGAAGAAGCTGTTTTATGCTGATTTTAAATCTGAATTAAATAATTCCATGATCATGTATAACTTCATTCCAATTAAGATTAATTCGGGTTGTTCTACACATGCTTGTTCCCTTGTCCTGTCGCAGTGGCGCACGGAACGTTGACCGGAACCGGAAGGCTGCCCGAAGCAAGGGTAGGACTCGAACCGAGATAGAAGATTTGAGAATAATGGAAGAGTGGATGGACATAAGCTTTAATGCTGACCTTTAAAAAGTTGGAGTGTCCAAGTTGGGCGAGGTTTCCATGACAGAGACGCTAGAGACACTGAACTGGAGTTTTTCTTCTTTCTTCGTGAATACGTCACTACGTCACGTCAGCCCCCTAAATGATAAATGGACTTGAGTTATATAGCGCTTTTCTAGTCTTTGACTACTCAAGGCTGCTTTCCACCGCAGGTGACACTTACCCATTCACACCCATTCACTCTCACGGTCATTTACTGATGGGTCTGAGTTTCTGTTATCCATCAGTATCTCTAACACATTCACGCCCTTTCAAGCCCATTTACACGCCACTGACGCAGCAGTGGGAGCAACTTAGGGTTAAGAGTCTTATGGTGCATTCCAGTTGTTGTCGGAAGTCGGAATTTCCGAGTTCCAAGTGGGAAACTGCAGCTGGAACGTCCCCCGAGGTCGGAATTTCCTACTGGGAACTCGGGGTGAAACCTCGCCACCCCCGAGTTGACAATCAAAGATGGCTGCCCCTAGTGTGAACAATTATTTAGCTCCTGTAACAATTAATTTATTTGCACTTCTGACTTGTGTGTGTCGCTCTAAATTTGCTGTATACATAGTAGTGTTACATAGTAGACTTATATTTACAAAAATGCTGCCATAGTGATAATCACATTCTTCATGTGATATTTGTGAACAACAATGCAGGGCGTGCTAACAACAGCTAACAATAGCCTGGTAGATCGGCACGTTTTTTTCCGACTTCAACTGGAATGACGATAAGTCGGAGATGACGTCGCGCCCAGTTCCTACTTCCGTTCCGCACTGTTCAAGGACACATCGCCATGTGAGCCTGCAACCTCCCGGTCACTGACCAAGTGCACTATCCTACTGTGCCACCAACGCCTCTGACCAATGAGAACTATTCCCAATCCCCAGGTCTTGAATAAAGGAGAATAAAATGTTTTTCATGTAAACCTCTATTCAGAATTACTACTACTTCCATGTAAATATGAAGGAGAAAACGTATTGAAAATGTATTGGCTTCTTCCAGTGGACCAAACCACTGGTAAAACTTTTCTGTAGATCCATCCAATAGTTTTTGCATAATTTTGTAAAAACATACCCTCCTAGGTACTGAGAAGCCTTCACAATGTGTTGGACAGGGTTAGTTGAAATATCGGGGTTAATGGGAAGTTTTAGCCTGTAGGCAGATAAATTTGGAGGTCTAAACGTCTTTTTGTGGTTGTTGTTCCATATCTTTACCGTTGTCTCACTATCACAGTATTGTATTTTATTTTTGTGTGTTTTTTGTTTTCTTCTCTTCTTCCTTTTCCCCTTTGGTGTTTGTCTTTTTCTACATTTTATATGGACAAATTTTATTCTGAAATAAAGTCATTGATGCACAGAAGCTTTGTTGATGTACTTTATCCTTGGTTTTCAGTAGACATGAGGCGTTCGAAAACAAGTCTTCTTTTGAACAGCTGTTTTTAATAAATGAATGCAGGAAACAACCTACAGCAGACATAACTTCTGTTTGTCCTTCATGTATTTTAAGAAGACAATTCACTTATCTGTGTTCTCCCTGAACAGAGATATCCCATTCAATCAGTTGTTTATAGGCGAACAGATTGAGCTTGAATCTAAAAAGGTGCAACTGCAGGAAGTACATTTTATTGTACACCCAAGAATGAGATCCTATATGCCTCGCAGCACTATAGATACATGTGTGTGTGACGCAAACACAATGAAGGAAGTGAGATGACACTCGAGACCCAACAATCTCTCAGGGTATCCATGTCTGACCCTTTTCAACTGCGTGCTATTTCTGCCCACATTTACGACAAACGTGGTTATTTTCAGACAACTGGAGGACTGCTGTGCTTTGTGTGTGTGTGTGTGTGAGCCGTGCACAGCCGTGTGCACAACAGGGCAGACATTTCATTTAATAAGACATCTCATGAGTATAAGAAGAGACAAGGCCAGGAGACTCCAGATTTACTCTGCAGTGGCATACACAGAAAAGTAAATGGACTTGAGCTTATTTAGCAGTGGCTCAAAGCAGCTTCACACCCATTCACCCTCACATTCACTCATGGCTTTAGAACGTCTGTGTATACAAACCCATTTACATGCCACTTAGGAACAACTTGGGAGTTCTGTCTCTTGCTCAAGAACACATCAACATGTGCCGGATGATTACTAAGTGCGTCATGAACCACTGAAAAACAGACAAGAGAAGTCAGGACTGAATTTCTCATACCAAAATTTCTCAATAGCGTGAAGTATTATTATTTATACATGGCTCATACTCAGAATCACTTAAGCTCATCCTGTACCTGGCCTTATAAGACATATGAAGACTTATTTACTGATTGAAGGTCATGGGAAATTTGTCCACTTATTAGCTCCAGTGATTATGTCAACACTCTGAAATGATGAGATTCACAGTTTTACTTATGGTGGAGCTTTAAGCAGAATTTCAGGAGTGGACCACACCTCAACCACACCTCTTCCTGTGTTCCTATAAATCCTAACCAACCATTTCCCTCTTGTTTCGCACACTCAACGCACCCCTCTCTCCCTCCCCTTATTTATAACTTCTCTCTTCCTTCCTTCCTTGGGGGCCTAAAAGAGGGGGTTCGTCGTGCCCGGGAGCTATGACAAATTCCCCATGAAGTTTCCCCAAACCGTTCTCCGCTTCACCTACCTACTGTGTTGTTTGTTATCCACTGTACGCAATAAATAATTGTCAAATTCATCCTGTTGATGGTGTGGTCCTCACTTGTGAATGTGCAGAAATGCTCAATGTCTGTCAATACATTTAAAAGCTTTGATCAAATCCAAACTCTTACCTGATATAAACAGGAAATAATTGTCCATATCAAAGATGAACCTAATGAGCTAGTTTTGTAATAATTACAAATATCACTCAACATATTTATAACAATCTGTAAATATTTTGCAATTGATGCACTGACAAAAAAAACAGATTCAAACTGATTGAATTAGATTTTCCCTTTTACAGTTAAAATCTCTGCTCCATATTTGAAGATAAAGTTAATTGCTATAGCACAAAATATATCAATCATTAAAGCCACTGACATACAGTTCCTCCTAATCTGAGCACTGAGCAAAATAAGATTTTCTGTCTTTAAATCCCTTATTTTACTTCCTCTGAATCTTTACTCTGTTGGCTGACTAATAGATTTGTGCATGGAGCTTGGCTCTGAGTACTTTGACTTTCATTATCCAGTGATCCAGAGGGCAGGATCTGTCTGGACTGTAAAAGAAGTCGACTGGAGAGTCTAAAACCCTGAATCCATGAGCGGATGATCACTCTGGACCACCTCAGTGAGTATCAACACACTGAAGCACAAATTCTCGAAACAGTGGATGAAGGTGTGGTGCCATCTAGTGTTGAAAAACTGTTGAGTCCAACTTAATGTCTAAGCAGCATGTGCTATTCTAAATACACTGTATAGACACACAGACAAACATAGATAAAGGCATACATTCTTGATTGATCAGTTTTGATGTATTTATTCAGTAATGTCCTGTACTGCATTTTATGTGTTCAAGCTTTCTTGTATGTTTCACATCTTGCCATTTTTGTGAAAAGTTAAAACTGTGCTGCTGCCTATCTTGGCGAGGACACATTAAAATCGAAATAAGTTTTTTTTCCCTGATTAAATAAACTTATGCATTTTGAGCGTTGAACAGTTCTTTTCCAATATCTGATGTTTGAGTGCAGAAAGAAAAGGTTGTCTAAACTCCTGCCTTTGTGTTGACAGCCTCAGATCTTCAGATGTGTACGGCGTACATTTTAGGACATCCTCAGTGTGAAATGGGGTCAGATTGTAGTCTCTATAAAGTTTTACAAGAGCGAAGATGGTTATAATCCACTGACCATAAAACTCAGGTTTGATTGTACTTTGAGAGGAAGGCCAAACTAAACCACAGCTGCTGTGGAGCAGAAAACTGACTGCCTGTGGAGGATTGCACACACACTCATTGAAACAGAAGTCACTAGAAAGATTTTTAGGAGAGATAAAGAGGCTGGGTAGGAACAACTCTTTGATGAACATTCTTAAAGCTAAAAGAACAAAAGAAAGAAATCAGGAGTTTAAAGGTTCAGCAGAAATACAGAGATGCTTTCAATGCCTCTGATGGTGAGACACTGACTCAGTGCAGAGAGCCTCAGCCCAGAAGGATTTACAAACTCTGAACACCCGAGTCAGATCAGACTATCAGACAAACACACCTGAGCTCGATCTGCCAATCAGACAAACACACACCTGTGTGAAGCAGGAGGGAAACATTTCACAAGAACATGATGATGTGTTTCTACTTTTCCATCCTCTTGATGTGTTGTCAGCTGTTATCAGTTTATGTATGTATCTATAAATGTATTGGCCATTTATTGTCATATTGTCTCCTTACAATATATAAAAAACAAAGTACCTTCTTTTTTTAAATGTATTTTTTGGGCATTTATTGATAGGAGAGAGACAGTGGATAGGCTTGTGAAAGAGGGAGAGAGAGTAGGGGAAGACACTCTGCAAACTGGTCACAGGCAGGATTTGAACCTGGACCGGCAGAAGCAAGTACATGGGGTGCCTGGTTGCTAACCACTCCACCAAACCAGCACCCCACAAAGTACCTTCTTTACTGATGTTCCTCATATGTACATGTTGACATAATAGGCCAGGGGTGGGCAAGTGGCGGCCTGGGGGCCAAGTGCGGCCCTCCACATCACTAAATGTGGCCCGCCATTCATTCCCAACCGGCAGTTGAAAATATGAAGAAAACTCAGATATCCAATAGAAATAGTTTTTTAAAATCTAGACTGATATTTTTATTGGCTTATGTAAGTTTTTTATGACATTACTTTGCTATAATAATGTCTCTAATCTCTTTTATGAAGCGTTTGAACATTATATCAAGTATTACTCAATACTATATTTAAAAAATGGCAGCAGAATAATATTTGAGCTTTAAAAATTTGAATAACACATCATTTTATTGATTTGAAAGTAGCTTCATTGGCTTTAATTACATGTATGTTAGCTAAATTTGCTTGAATTATATGTCAAGCTCATTTGATTATGCATAATAACTTGTATATATGTTGTTATATATTAATATTGGTATGCTAATTTTATGACAAATTTATCTTCTCATATGTTGTTTATCCAACATTATTTTTCCTCATTGAGAGTTTCTGAAAATTTGTAACAATGTGGCCTTCAGGCTAGGAAAAAATGGTTTTATATGGTCCTCTTGGTAATTAAAGTTGCCCACCCCTGTAATAGGCAGTACTAATTTACTATATTCCTACATGACTTCAGCTGTCTCCAGCTCACAAGTTTACCATTCTCTTTTGTTGCTTTAATTCTCATGACCCTCTGTGCCTTTTCCTTCAACTATTTTGGTCCTTTGACTATTTTGGTAGTTATCCTTTTGATCAGGAGTCAGAAACTTGGACAACTCGGGGAAACAATTTTATCATGTTCAAATTTTCATGCAAATTTTTCAGAACCACCTCTTTTACAGTGGTGCCCATTCCTATGCTGAGACATCGATTATTTTGAGAGATATGTTAGATGTACCAAATGCTTTTAGAAATTGTTGGTGTGCATGGGTGCCCCAGAAGTTCATCGTTTAATATCTTCTCCGCCTTCAGAGAATCTTTGGTGTCATTCAAACACATTTATAAAACTAACAGAATAAATAGAAAATAATTACAATAATATAATAAATAAAAAAATCTATTTACTGAGTCTGCTGCACTCTCTGTAAAAAAGTCGGCTTAAAACAAAAAGAGTCGAGCCCGCATCCCTCCAACCGAGCAGGAACTTGAACACGATTAGACTCCTGTAAATAAACAGGACAGACATCCCTGCTAATAGCCTGCTGCTCATACAAATACTGTTGAGCTGGCCTCTTGCTTGTGTAACAGATACCCCCCTGCTTATTTCACTGCTGTCTGGCCTGGCAGGGGTTCGTGTTTCGAGAGCTTGGCAGTGCAGTGGCATGTGAAAAATGTCCCCCATGTTGGGACTGCAGGGAGAAAGTAGAACAATGGGGTAAAGAGCTCTGATGTTTGGTGGTGTTGGTTCTGTTGACAGTAGATTGGGCCATCAAGACTTTTTTGAATAAATACTTCCAAAAGTAAATCATGTTGTATTTGAGGAATTTTGGTTTCATGGGGGGACAATACAAAAGCAGTTGCTTCAATTCTGCCCTCACCAGCCAAATACCAGTCGAGTTCCATCCAGTTATCAGCCAACTTCCAACCACTCGTAGCCTAAACAAGGTTTTTTTGGTCATTGTACATATTGGCATTTTCCTTGCTGAGCAAATGGTCAGTTTATTTTGTGTTCTATAAAAAATAAGTGATCAAGGCTTAAATGCTTATCATGAATTATGCAGATCCTGTAACAATCAATACATAAGGCAGGTCAGAGCACTTTATAGGACCTTATAAAATCTGTTTGATTTTTTTCTGAAAATTCCATGTTGATTGTTCCAATATTTCTTTTTTCAATAATTTGTCCCCGGCCTTAGTGACCCCCTATGAGCATTTTCCTGAAAGATACTTGTTTTATCCCAAAAAACAAAGAAAACATACAATGTTGGCCATTTCTGTGATATTTTGTGTTTTATATTGACAACCGCCTTTAATGTCCAGTTCTGTGATTATTGTCACGAAATGACCCAGGGTGTTTTAAAGGTGGACCTAAAAGCTCAAGAACAGAGACTGAAGAAAGCAGTTTAAGGTGATTTATTTGGTGGCTCCAAAAACCAGGCAACAGTGAACAAAGGTGTATATACAGGTGAAGACGATGGGGAGGGCTCGTGGAAGACCAGGGAAAAAGAGAGCAAAAGGTTTGATTAGTTGAGCAGGTACAAAAAGCAGTTTTCCAAAAAGGTATGAACGCCCCTGGAAGGAGCTAATGCTTAAGGCCAGAGCAGCTGCAGGTAAGATACAAAAAGAGACGAGTTGGCACCAAACCGAGGTTTGGAGTGCAATCCACTCGTGCTTCCTTCTTCCAGGAGCCTCTTTAAATAGTGAGCGCTGATTAGGAGATGGGAAGCAGGTGAGGGAGCTGCAGAGCGTCTGTGATCACGCCCCTGCAGAGTGAATACGTGAGGGAGGGGGAGAGCAGAGAGCTGAGGCTTGAGAACCCTCACAATTATGGCTACGTTTACACATACACGGGTATGTTTAAAAACAGAGACATTTCCCTTCGTTTGTGCCTTTCATTTACACGCAAACGGCGAATTCGCCTCGGAAAACAAATCTTTCTAAAAACTCCGGCCAAAGTGGAGATTTAGGAAAACTCCGGTTTTGCGTATGCATCTAAACTGAGAAAAACAGAGAAATACAGGCTGAATCTCAGGCTGTGTCCGAAATGGCACACTAACGTACTACTCATACTAAGTGTGACGTCAAAATGAGTATGTAGTGTGTTCACACTGGATAGTATGAAAAGACTGAGTGTGCGAGAAATACCCGGATGTACTATATCGGAAAAAATGTTAAGTATGAGAGGTGGGCATACTACTCACACTCAACCGCCCCATAATGCATTGCGAGCCCCATAATGCATTGCGCCATACACGACCGACCGGCATTCAGCTAAAAATCGGCCACGAGCAAACTTCCCATTTTCAAAATAAATGCGTCTTTTATGATCTCCTTTTAGTTCTTTAACGCTTTTGTAAATGGGCTCTTGTTTTGGAGCCGACCGGAAGTTTCGTCGATAGCATAATAGCGGCATAACAGAATGTCCGAAATGTCGAAATGAAATTTGTATCCGTGCGTTTTATGGCTCAAATGACCACATTTTGGTATTCTACGTGGTGACTTTCTTGCCTAAAATGCTCTCTGAACTCTCAAATGTGGTGAATCAACAGAGATATTTGATAGCCTGGTGTGCTTCTGATTTTTTTCGTCGGAGGTTTGAAATGCATCATGGGAAACTTAGTAGTATACTACAGTGTGAACGGTTGGCATTCTAATCATACTTATAGTATGTAGTATACAGTATATACACAATGGGTTTGTAGTATGTAGTATGTTAGTATGCCATTTCGGACACAGCCTGATCTCCTCCCTGAACTCTGAGCCCTGAGCCCTCAAAAGGAACAGGAAGTCACTTGTTATTTGTTGTCGTCGATATGAGGCTTCTGATTGGCTTGCATGGCTTTCTCCTTCTTCCTACACTGCCACCCATAGGCTTGGCGTAGTTATGACGGCGCTCGACGGCGTATTTATGTATGTATGGTTGATGTAAATGGAAACTTTTTTGAAAACGATGCCGTGTGCACGATGTTATTTTGGAAAACGGAGGGAGGGAAATATTCGTTTCTCAAAATACCCGACTACGTGTAAATGTAGCCTATGTCTGGATTCCCATGAACACAGATTTTATAGGGTCCTAACTTTACTGTCATAGACCAGCCAAGACTCTGACGAGGACACAAATTTAGGGGGCTCTATCTGGAGGCCTCAAATTCTTAGAAACTCTTTGAATAGTGTATGAAATGATCAATCTTCTGTCTGCATACTGAAGAAGGGCCTGGGAAAACTCCTTATTTGGAGGTTCAAATTCAAGGGTGAATTAAAAAATGATGGAATTTATCTTCGAGACAACTCTGGGAACTGCTAGGCTGTACTCAAAATACCGCATTAGATGGAGTGTCTGTTCAGGTTCAGAGCTCACAGAAACTTCTTAAAGAGAGAAATGAGCTTAATTGGCTCTTGTGATTGCGCTGTGTAATCATTTAATTCCAATGCTGTTTTTCTGTTGTGTGTCTGTAACAGTAATCCATTTTATTTTCTGTTTCTGTGTTGTCGTCTTGGCCAGGTCACTCTTGAAAAAGAGGTTTCAAATCTTCATGAGTTTTTACCTGGTTATATAAAGGATATTGATTGAAATTACTGTGTTTTCTTCTGTTTCTTCTAACAGGTGATCACAGATAAAGGGATATCCCCTGAAGTCTTCATGTATCCAGGACCTACAAGACTGGAATTTTGAATCGGCCTGTCTTTGTCATGGGCTGTGATGCCACTTAAGTCAGTATCAGCTGGGTTGAGGACCAAAGGTCAGATTTGAGGTCAGTTTGCCAGAAGTGCAAAAAAAGAGTGTTTCAGGGTCCTCTGCAGCCATCTCCACTTTTCTGCTTGAAGATCCTGCTACTTAGTACCAGTCTACAAGTACTGTACAACTGCTTGATCCTGTCCTGTTCCTGTTGACAGAGTGAGACGATGACTGAAAAAAGGAAAAATACCTCATTTTGACTCTCGGTTGATCGCATAGCACATGTTGACCTAACACTGAACATCATTCACCATGAATAACCCTGTTTAGGGAGTGGGGATTATGGGACTTATCAGGTTGCCACCATTTGTAGTTTTTGCTTATTTGTTGTTGATAGTGCCTCCTGCTGGCTTGTGGTGATGAGTTACGTTTCCCTCCAGTTTTGCTTTGTTTTGCTTTCATTTTACTCTCTGGCACATCTCATGTGGAAGATCAGAAAAGGGTTTATAACACAGGAGAACAAGATTATTTCACCTATTGTCTTCTTTTTTGGACACAAAATGCAACACAGCATCTGTTGATTAAGTGAGGTGCACACATAAAAATGATTGGTTTGTTTTAGTTTAAGTTTCCCCCTTCTTGATGGCAAAAGCCAGATTATAGAAGACAAAGAAAACGAGTGCTACCTGGACTCGACAGAGTTTGTTTGAGGTGCTCTTTGGAAAGGGATTCAAAAAGTCCTTGAAACAAAATGAAGAGACTCTAAGGCACTCTCTTTATACTATTAAAATGCCTTTATTTTAATGGCATGGTCATGTAGACCTTAAAAACAAACTGGACTTCCTGATGAAGGCTTGATGCCGAAACGCGTCAAAGTTTGTTTTTAAGGTCTACATGACCATGCCGTTAAAATAAAGGCATTTTAATAGTATAAAGAGAGTGCCTTGGAGTCTCTTCTTTTTGTTTCAAAAGCCAGATTATCTTTTGTTTTAGAAGATTATTTTATAAGATTATCCTGTGGTCTAAGGTGTGTTGAGAATGAATTTGTCCTGGTAATCGACTCTGAAATGGGTTGGGGCAACAATCAACAATCGTAAATATTAAACTTGTTCAGTATTTATGACCAAAAACCTTTGTGTGTGTGGGGAAAGTCAGCGACTCCCGAGTCATGACTCCATGAATTGGGACATAAATGTAATAATTCAAGAAGCAAGCTGACTAAGGAACAAGGACGCAAGTGTAGATAAAAGCAAACATGGCCAACCTGAAACATAAAGTTAGGAGGACCTCAGAAATGGAGGACCAGCTCATGTGTTCACACTGTCTCTGGGATCTTTTCCACAGTCTTTCCTTTTTTTTAGTTCAGGATTTTTCATCAAAAAAAAGTCCCAAGACCACCATCATTCCTCCTTCTCATATCCTCTTCCATGTTTTTCCTGGTTGTAGCTATGTTTCTTCTTCTTTGTTTTTGTAAGATATAATTTGCTAACTAATTCTAGACCGGTGGTGGACCAGAATGGCTATGTGTGTGATGTGTTGTGATTATCGAAGCACACCACACAAGATATGATTAAACAGTTCAGTGCCTGATTTTTTATCTTCATGTGTGGGGTCTCTAACAGATGAAGAAACTGTACAGATTTAGAAAATATTTATGTGTGGACCCCACTTCAGATAGACAAATGCCCTGAGAAATAAACATGCTGCTTCACACTTGTCTATCAGATCCAATAGAAGCAGAAAACCAGTGGGATGCTGTTTATCTCTGAACAAGTTGACAATACAAGATAAAAAGTCAAAGAAAAGAAGAATTAGTCTTGCTCCTTATATCCAGAGTGCAGGAAACAATCTAAAAACAAGCCCTGTGATCCAGACATTTCCCCTGACGAGTCTCTCACAGCCGGGCGCTCTGGCCTCAGGAGAGATGAGGTCCATGAAAACAAAGTATGTGGTAGTGAATCATGATCGTGCTTCTGCTGAGGTGTGAGTGTGTTTGTCATTCTCGTCCCCCCGAAGGCTGCCGTTAATCCTGCAGCAGTTTCATGATCCACCAAGTGCGTCAGACTGTTTCCGCTCCAGAGGGGGACTTCAGCCACCTTTACTTCACAGTCCTGTTCCACACTGTCACAGGGACTTGGTCCACAGCCAGGGACCCGGCACCTCTTTTCCAGACCTGCTGAGGACCTGTGGCCGTGTGAAGTTTGTTGAGTTGAACTAAATAAGTTTTCC